>OY756960.1:9622109-10222109 GCA_963580455.1 Euonymus europaeus | reverse complement strand
AATTTCACATAAAAGAACAATAAAAAGTGTACACTAAGCAACTTTCATGGTCCGAAGTTGCTCAACTCCATCTAGGGACAAGCTTTTAACGTTTTTTGCCCATTTGGCATAGATATGTAGTGTTTTGGCATCGAAATAATCTACGAAGCTTATACTCGTAAAATTTGACATAGAAGAACAATAAAAAGTGTACACCGAGCAACTTTGATGGTCCGAAGTTGCTCAACTCTATCTATGGTGGAGCTTTTATCGGTTTTTGTTCATTTGTCGAAGAAAGGTGGTCTTTTGGCATCGAAATAATCTTGGAAGCTTATACTCGTAAAATTTGACATAGAAGAACAATAAAAAGTGTACACCGAGCAACTTTTATGGTCCGAAGTTGCTAAACTCTATCTATGGATGAGCTCTTAACGGTTTTTGTCCATTTTTCATAGAAAGTTGGGGTTTTGGAATCGAAATAATCTAGGAAGTTATACTCGTAAAATTTGACATAGAAGGACATTAAAAGTGTACACCGAGAAACTTTCATGGTCCGAAATTGCTCAACTCTATCTATGGAGGACATTTTAACGGTTTTTGTCCAATTGACATAGAAAGTTGGTGTTTTGGCATAGAAATAATCTAGGAAGTTATACTCGTAAAATTGGACAGAAAAGAACAATAAAATGTGTACACCGAGCAACTTTGATGGTCCGAAGTTGCTCAACTCTATCTATGGTGGAGCTTTTATCGGTTTTTGTTCATTTGTCGAAGAAAGGTGGTCTTTTGGCATCGAAATAATCTAGGAAGCTTATACTCGTAAAATTTAACATAGAAGAACAATAAAAAGTGTACACCGAGCAACTTTTATGGTCCGAAGTTGCTAAACTCCATCTATGGATGAGCTTTTAACGGTTTTTGTCCATTTTTCATAGAAAGTTGGGGTTTTGGAATCGAAATAATCTAGGAAGTTATACTCGTAAAATTTGACATAGAAGGACATTAAAAGTGTACACCGAGAAACTTTCATGGTCCGAAATTGCTCAACTCTATCTATGGAGGAGCTTTTAACGGTTTTTATCCATTTCTCATAAAAAGTTGGTGTTTCGGCATCGAAATAATCTAGAAAGCTTATACTCATAAAATTTGACAAAGAAGAACAATAAAAAGTGTACACCGAGCAACTTTCATGGTCCGAAGTTGCTCAACTCTATCTATGGAGATGATTTTAACGGTTTTTCTCCGTTTTTCATAGAAAGGTCTTGTTTTGGAATCAAAATAATCTAGGAAGTTATACTCGTAAAATTTGACATAAAAGAACAATAAAAAGTGTACACTAAGCAACTTTCATGGTCCGAAGTTGCTCAACTCCATCTAGGGAGAAGCTTTTAACGTTTTTTGTCCATTTGGCATAGATATGTAGTGTTTTGGCATCGAAATAATCTACGAAGCTTATACTCGTAAAATTTGACATAGAAGAACAATAAAAAGTGTACACCGAGCAACTTTGATGGTCCGAAGTTGCTCAACTCTATCTATGGTGGAGCTTTTATCGGTTTTTGTTCATTTGTCGAAGAAAGGTGGTCTTTTGGCATCGAAATAATCTAGGAAGCTTATACTCGTAAAATTTGACATAGAAGAACAATAAAAAGTGTACACCGAGCAACTTTTATGGTCCGAAGTTGCTAAACTCTATCTATGGATGAGCTCTTAACGGTTTTTGTCCATTTTTCATAGAAAGTTGGGGTTTTGGAATAGAAATAATCTAGGAAGTTATACTCGTAAAATTTGACATAGAAGAACAATAAAAAGTGTACACCGAGAAACTTTCATGGTCCGAAGTTGCTCAACTCTATCTATGGAGATGATTTTAATGGTTTTTCTCCGTTTTTCATAGAAAGGTCTTGTTTTGGAATCGAAATAATCTAGGAAGTTATACTCGTAAAATTTGACATAGAAGAACAATAAAAAGTGTACACCGAGCAACTTTCATGGTTCGAAGTTGCTCAACTCTATCTATGGAGGAGCTTTTAACGGTTTTTATCCATTTGTCATAGAAAGTTGGTGTTTCGGCATCAAAATAATCTAGGAAGCTTATACTCGTAAAATTTGAAATAGAAGAACAATAAAAAGTGTACACTGAGCAACTTTCATTGTCCGAAGTTGCTCAACTCCATCTAGGGAGGAGCTTTTAACGGTTTTTTTCCATTTGGCATAGATATGTAGTGTTTTGGCATCGAAATAATCTACGAAGCTTATACTCGTAAAATTTGACATAGAAGAACAATAAAAAGTGTACACCGAGCAACTTTCATCGTCCGAATTTGCTCAACTCTATCTATGGAGGAGCTTTTAACGGTTTTTGTCCATTTGGCGTAGATATGAGGTGTTTTGGCGTCGAAGTAATCTAGGAAGCTTATACACGTAAAATTTGACATAGAAGAACAATAAAAAGTGTACACCGAGCAACATTGATGGTCAGAAGTTGCTCAACTCTATCTATGGAGGAGCTTTTAACGGTTTTTGTCCAATTGACATAGAAAGTTGGTGTTTTGGCATCGAAGTAATCTAGGAAGCTTATACACGTAAAATTTGACATAGAAGAACAATAAAAAGTGTACACCGAGCAACATTGATGGTCCGAAGTTGCTCAACTCTATCTATGGAGGACATTTTAACGGTTTTTGTCCAATTGACATAGAAAGTTGGTGTTTTGGCATCGAAATAATCTAGGAAGTTATACTCGTAAAATTGGACAGAAAAGAACAATAAAATGTGTACACCGAGCAACTTTGATGGTCCGAAGTTGCTCAACTCTATCTATGGTGGAGCTTTTATCGGTTTTTGTTCATTTGTCGAAGAAAGGTGGTCTTTTGGCATCGAAATAATCTAGGAAGCTTATACTCGTAAAATTTAACATAGAAGAACAATAAAAAGTGTACACCGAGCAACTTTTATGGTCCGAAGTTGCTAAACTCCATCTATGGATGAGCTTTTAACGGTTTTTGTCCATTTTTCATAGAAAGTTGGGGTTTTGGAATCGAAATAATCTAGGAAGTTATAGTCGTAAAATTTGACATAGCAGGACAATAAAAGTGTACACCGAGAAACTTTCATGGTCCGAAATTGCTCAACTCTATCTATGGAGGAGCTTTTAATGGTTTTTATCCATTTCTCTTAAAAAGTTGGTGTTTCGGCATCGAAATAATCTAGGAAGCTTATACTCATAAAATTTGACAAAGAAGAACAATAAAAAGTGTACACCGAGCAACTTTCATGGTCCGAAGTTGCTCAACTCTATCTATGGATATGATTTTAACGCTTTTTCTCCGTTTTTCATAGAAAGGTCTTGTTTTGGAATCAAAATAATCTAGGAAGTTATACTCGTAAAATTTCACATAAAAGAACAATAAAAAGTGTACACTAAGCAACTTTCATGGTCCGAAGTTGCTCAACTCCATCTAGGGACAAGCTTTTAACGTTTTTTGCCCATTTGGCATAGATATGTAGTGTTTTGGCATCGAAATAATCTACGAAGCTTATACTCGTAAAATTTGACATAGAAGAACAATAAAAAGTGTACACCGAGCAACTTTGATGGTCCGAAGTTGCTCAACTCTATCTATGGTGGAGCTTTTATCGGTTTTTGTTCATTTGTCGAAGAAAGGTGGTCTTTTGGCATCGAAATAATCTTGGAAGCTTATACTCGTAAAATTTGACATAGAAGAACAATAAAAAGTGTACACCGAGCAACTTTTATGGTCCGAAGTTGCTAAACTCTATCTATGGATGAGCTCTTAACGGTTTTTGTCCATTTTTCATAGAAAGTTGGGGTTTTGGAATCGAAATAATCTAGGAAGTTATACTCGTAAAATTTGACATAGAAGGACATTAAAAGTGTACACCGAGAAACTTTCATGGTCCGAAATTGCTCAACTCTATCTATGGAGGACATTTTAACGGTTTTTGTCCAATTGACATAGAAAGTTGGTGTTTTGGCATCGAAATAATCTAGGAAGTTATACTCGTAAAATTGGACAGAAAAGAACAATAAAATGTGTACACCGAGCAACTTTGATGGTCCGAAGTTGCTCAACTCTATCTATGGTGGAGCTTTTATCGGTTTTTGTTCATTTGTCGAAGAAAGGTGGTCTTTTGGCATTGAAATAATCTAGGAAGCTTATACTCGTAAAATTTAACATAGAAGAACAATAAAAAGTGTACACCGAGCAACTTTTATGGTCCGAAGTTGCTAAACTCCATCTATGGATGAGCTTTTAACGGTTTTTGTCCATTTTTCATAGAAAGTTGGGGTTTTGGAATCGAAATAATCTAGGAAGTTATACTCGTAAAATTTGACATAGAAGGACATTAAAAGTGTACACCGAGAAACTTTCATGGTCCGAAATTGCTCAACTCTATCTATGGAGGAGCTTTTAACGGTTTTTATCCATTTCTCATAAAAAGTTGGTGTTTCGGCATCGAAATAATCTAGAAAGCTTATACTCATAAAATTTGACAAAGAAGAACAATAAAAAGTGTACACCGAGCAACTTTCATGGTCCGAAGTTGCTCAACTCTATCTATGGAGATGATTTTAACGGTTTTTCTCCGTTTTTCATAGAAAGGTCTTGTTTTGGAATCAAAATAATCTAGGAAGTTATACTCGTAAAATTTGACATAAAAGAACAATAAAAAGTGTACACTAAGCAACTTTCATGGTCCGAAGTTGCTCAACTCCATCTAGGGAGAAGCTTTTAACGTTTTTTGTCCATTTGGCATAGATATGTAGTGTTTTGGCATCGAAATAATCTACGAAGCTTATACTCGTAAAATTTGACATAGAAGAACAATAAAAAGTGTACACCGAGCAACTTTGATGGTCCGAAGTTGCTCAACTCTATCTATGGTGGAGCTTTTATCGGTTTTTGTTCATTTGTCGAAGAAAGGTGGTCTTTTGGCATCGAAATAATCTTGGAAGCTTATACTCGTAAAATTTGACATAGAAGAACAATAAAAAGTGTACACCGAGCAACTTTTATGGTCCGAAGTTGCTAAACTCTATCTATGGATGAGCTCTTAACGGTTTTTGTCCATTTTTCATAGAAAGTTGGGGTTTTGGAATCGAAATAATCTAGGAAGTTATACTCGTAAAATTTGACATAGAAGGACATTAAAAGTGTACACCGAGAAACTTTCATGGTCCGAAATTGCTCAACTCTATCTATGGAGGACATTTTAACGGTTTTTGTCCAATTGACATAGAAAGTTGGTGTTTTGGCATCGAAATAATCTAGGAAGTTATACTCGTAAAATTGGACAGAAAAGAACAATAAAATGTGTACACCGAGCAACTTTGATGGTCCGAAGTTGCTCAACTCTATCTATGGTGGAGCTTTTATCGGTTTTTGTTCATTTGTCGAAGAAAGGTGGTCTTTTGGCATCGAAATAATCTAGGAAGCTTATACTCGTAAAATTTAACATAGAAGAACAATAAAAAGTGTACACCGAGCAACTTTTATGGTCCGAAGTTGCTAAACTCCATCTATGGATGAGCTTTTAACGGTTTTTGTCCATTTTTCATAGAAAGTTGGGGTTTTGGAATCGAAATAATCTAGGAAGTTATACTCGTAAAATTTGACATAGAAGGACATTAAAAGTGTACACCGAGAAACTTTCATGGTCCGAAATTGCTCAACTCTATCTATGGAGGAGCTTTTAACGGTTTTTATCCATTTCTCATAAAAAGTTGGTGTTTCGGCATCGAAATAATCTAGAAAGCTTATACTCATAAAATTTGACAAAGAAGAACAATAAAAAGTGTACACTGAGCAACTTTCATGGTCCGAAGTTGCTCAACTCTATCTATGGAGATGATTTTAACGGTTTTTCTCCGTTTTTCATAGAAAGGTCTTGTTTTGGAATCAAAATAATCTAGGAAGTTATACTCGTAAAATTTGACATAAAAGAACAATAAAAAGTGTACACTAAGCAACTTTCATGGTCCGAAGTTGCTCAACTCCATCTAGGGAGAAGCTTTTAACGTTTTTTGTCCATTTGGCATAGATATGTAGTGTTTTGGCATCGAAATAATCTACGAAGCTTATACTCGTAAAATTTGACATAGAAGAACAATAAAAAGTGTACACCGAGCAACTTTGATGGTCCGAAGTTGCTCAACTCTATCTATGGTGGAGCTTTTATCGGTTTTTGTTCATTTGTCGAAGAAAGGTGGTCTTTTGGCATCGAAATAATCTTGGAAGCTTATACTCGTAAAATTTGACATAGAAGAACAATAAAAAGTGTACACCGAGCAACTTTTATGGTCCGAAGTTGCTAAACTCTATCTATGGATGAGCTCTTAACGGTTTTTGTCCATTTTTCACAGAAAGTTGGGGTTTTGGAATCGAAATAATCTAGGAAGTTATACTCGTAAAATTTGACATAGAAGGACATTAAAAGTGTACACCGAGAAACTTTCATGGTCCGAAATTGCTCAACTCTATCTATGGAGGACATTTTAACGGTTTTTGTCCAATTGACATAGAAAGTTGGTGTTTTGGCATCGAAATAATCTAGGAAGTTATACTCGTAAAATTGGACAGAAAAGAACAATAAAATGTGTACACCGAGCAACTTTGATGGTCCGAAGTTGCTCAACTCTATCTATGGTGGAGCTTTTATCGGTTTTTGTTCATTTGTCGAAGAAAGGTGGTCTTTTGGCATCGAAATAATCTAGGAAGCTTATACTCGTAAAATTTAACATAGAAGAACAATAAAAAGTGTACACCGAGCAACTTTTATGGTCCGAAGTTGCTAAACTCCATCTATGGATGAGCTTTTAACGGTTTTTGTCCATTTTTCATAGAAAGTTGGGGTTTTGGAATCGAAATAATCTAGGAAGTTATACTCGTAAAATTTGACATAGAAGGACATTAAAAGTGTACACCGAGAAACTTTCATGGTCCGAAATTGCTCAACTCTATCTATGGAGGAGCTTTTAACGGTTTTTATCCATTTCTCATAAAAAGTTGGTGTTTCGGCATCGAAATAATCTAGAAAGCTTATACTCATAAAATTTGACAAAGAAGAACAATAAAAAGTGTACACCGAGCAACTTTCATGGTCCGAAGTTGCTCAACTCTATCTATGGAGATGATTTTAACGGTTTTTCTCCGTTTTTCATAGAAAGGTCTTGTTTTGGAATCAAAATAATCTAGGAAGTTATACTCGTAAAATTTGACATAAAAGAACAATAAAAAGTGTACACTAAGCAACTTTCATGGTCCGAAGTTGCTCAACTCCATCTAGGGAGAAGCTTTTAACGTTTTTTGTCCATTTGGCATAGATATGTAGTGTTTTGGCATCGAAATAATCTACGAAGCTTATACTCGTAAAATTTGACATAGAAGAACAATAAAAAGTGTACACCGAGCAACTTTGATGGTCCGAAGTTGCTCAACTCTATCTATGGTGGAGCTTTTATCGGTTTTTGTTCATTTGTCGAAGAAAGGTGGTCTTTTGGCATCGAAATAATCTTGGAAGCTTATACTCGTAAAATTTGACATAGAAGAACAATAAAAAGTGTACACCGAGCAACTTTTATGGTCCGAAGTTGCTAAACTCTATCTATGGATGAGCTCTTAACGGTTTTTGTCCATTTTTCATAGAAAGTTGGGGTTTTGGAATCGAAATAATCTAGGAAGTTATACTCGTAAAATTTGACATAGAAGGACATTAAAAGTGTACACCGAGAAACTTTCATGGTCCGAAATTGCTCAACTCTATCTATGGAGGACATTTTAACGGTTTTTGTCCAATTGACATAGAAAGTTGGTGTTTTGGCATCGAAATAATCTAGGAAGTTATACTCGTAAAATTGGACAGAAAAGAACAATAAAATGTGTACACCGAGCAACTTTGATGGTCCGAAGTTGCTCAACTCTATCTATGGTGGAGCTTTTATCGGTTTTTGTTCATTTGTCGAAGAAAGGTGGTCTTTTGGCATCGAAATAATCTAGGAAGCTTATACTCGTAAAATTTAACATAGAAGAACAATAAAAAGTGTACACCGAGCAACTTTTATGGTCCGAAGTTGCTAAACTCCATCTATGGATGAGCTTTTAACGGTTTTTGTCCATTTTTCATAGAAAGTTGGGGTTTTGGAATCGAAATAATCTAGGAAGTTATACTCGTAAAATTTGACATAGAAGGACATTAAAAGTGTACACCGAGAAACTTTCATGGTCCGAAATTGCTCAACTCTATCTATGGAGGAGCTTTTAACGGTTTTTATCCATTTCTCATAAAAAGTTGGTGTTTCGGCATCGAAATAATCTAGAAAGCTTATACTCATAAAATTTGACAAAGAAGAACAATAAAAAGTGTACACTGAGCAACTTTCATGGTCCGAAGTTGCTCAACTCTATCTATGGAGATGATTTTAACGGTTTTTCTCCGTTTTTCATAGAAAGGTCTTGTTTTGGAATCAAAATAATCTAGGAAGTTATACTCGTAAAATTTGACATAAAAGAACAATAAAAAGTGTACACTAAGCAACTTTCATGGTCCGAAGTTGCTCAACTCCATCTAGGGAGAAGCTTTTAACGTTTTTTGTCCATTTGGCATAGATATGTAGTGTTTTGGCATCGAAATAATCTACGAAGCTTATACTCGTAAAATTTGACATAGAAGAACAATAAAAAGTGTACACCGAGCAACTTTGATGGTCCGAAGTTGCTCAACTCTATCTATGGTGGAGCTTTTATCGGTTTTTGTTCATTTGTCGAAGAAAGGTGGTCTTTTGGCATCGAAATAATCTTGGAAGCTTATACTCGTAAAATTTGACATAGAAGAACAATAAAAAGTGTACACCGAGCAACTTTTATGGTCCGAAGTTGCTAAACTCTATCTATGGATGAGCTCTTAACGGTTTTTGTCCATTTTTCACAGAAAGTTGGGGTTTTGGAATCGAAATAATCTAGGAAGTTATACTCGTAAAATTTGACATAGAAGGACATTAAAAGTGTACACCGAGAAACTTTCATGGTCCGAAATTGCTCAACTCTATCTATGGAGGACATTTTAACGGTTTTTGTCCAATTGACATAGAAAGTTGGTGTTTTGGCATCGAAATAATCTAGGAAGTTATACTCGTAAAATTGGACAGAAAAGAACAATAAAATGTGTACACCGAGCAACTTTGATGGTCCGAAGTTGCTCAACTCTATCTATGGTGGAGCTTTTATCGGTTTTTGTTCATTTGTCGAAGAAAGGTGGTCTTTTGGCATCGAAATAATCTTGGAAGCTTATACTCGTAAAATTTGACATAGAAGAACAATAAAAAGTGTACACCGAGCAACATTGATGGTCCGAAGTTGCTCAACTCTATCTATGGAGGAGCTTTTAACGGTTTTTGTCCAATTGACATAGAAAGTTGGTGTTTTGGCATGGAAGTAATCTAGGAAGCTTATACACGTAAAATTTGACATAGAAGAACAATAAAAAGTGTACACCGAGCAACATTGATGGTCCGAAGTTGCTCAACTCTATCTATGGAGGACATTTTAACGGTTTTTGTCCAATTGACATAGAAAGTTGGTGTTTTGGCATCGAAATAATCTAGGAAGTTATACTCGTAAAATTTGACACAAAAGAACAATAAAATGTGTACACCGAGCAACTTTGATGGTCCGAAGTTGCTCAACTCTATCTATGGTGGAGATTTTATCAGTTTTTGTTCATTTGTCGAAGAAAGGTGGTCTTTTGGCATCGAAATAATCTTGGAAGCTTATACTCGTAAAATTTGACATAGAAGAACAATAAAAAGTGTACACCGAGCAACTTTTATGGTCCGAAGTTGCTAAACTCTATCTATGGATGAGCTCTTAACGGTTTTTGTCCATTTTTCATAGAAAGTTGGGGTTTTGGAATAGAAATAATCTAGGAAGTTATACTCGTAAAATTTGACATAGAAGAACAATAAAAAGTGTACACCGAGAAACTTTCATGGTCCGAAGTTGCTCAACTCTATCTATGGAGATGATTTTAATGGTTTTTCTCCGTTTTTCATAGAAAGGTCTTGTTTTGGAATCGAAATAATCTAGGAAGTTATACTCGTAAAATTTGACATAGAAGAACAATAAAAATTGTACACCGAGCAACTTTCATGGTTCGAAGTTGCTCAACTCTATCTATGGAGGAGCTTTTAACGGTTTTTATCCATTTGTCATAGAAAGTTGGTGTTTCGGCATCAAAATAATCTAGGAAGCTTATACTCGTAAAATTTGAAATAGAAGAACAATAAAAAGTGTACACTGAGCAACTTTCATTGTCCGAAGTTGCTCAACTCCATCTAGGGAGGAGCTTTTAACGGTTTTTGTCCATTTGGCATAGATATGTAGTGTTTTGGCATCGAAATAATCTACGAAGCTTATACTCGTAAAATTTGACATAGAAGAACAATAAAAAGTGTACACCGAGCAACTTTCATCGTCCGAATTTGCTCAACTCTATCTATGGAGGAGCTTTTAACGGTTTTTGTCCATTTGGCATAGATATGAGGTGTTTTGGCGTCGAAGTAATCTAGGAAGCTTATACACGTAAAATTTGACATAGAAGAACAATAAAAAGTGTACACCGAGCAACATTGATGGTCAGAAGTTGCTCAACTCTATCTATGGAGGATCTTTTAACGGTTTTTGTCCAATTGACATAGAAAGTTGGTGTTTTGGCATCGAAGTAATCTAGGAAGCTTATACACATAAAATTTGACATAGAAGAACAATAAAAAGTGTACACCGAGCAACATTGATGGTCCGAAGTTGCTCAACTCTATCTATGGAGGACATTTTAACGGTTTTTGTCCAATTGACATAGAAAGTTGGTGTTTTGGCATCGAAATAATCTAGGAAGTTATACTCGTAAAATTGGACAGAAAAGAACAATAAAATGTGTACACCGAGCAACTTTGATGGTCCGAAGTCGCTCAACTCTATCTATGGTGGAGCTTTTATCGGTTTTTGTTCATTTGTCGAAGAAAGGTGGTCTTTTGGCATCGAAATAATCTAGGAAGCTTATACTCGTAAAATTTAACATAGAAGAACAATAAAAAGTGTACACCGAGCAACTTTTATGGTCCGAAGTTGCTAAACTCCATCTATGGATGAGCTTTTAACGGTTTTTGTCCATTTTTCATAGAAAGTTGGGGTTTTGGAATCGAAATAATCTAGGAAGTTATACTCGTAAAATTTGACATAGAAGGACATTAAAAGTGTACACCGAGAAACTTTCATGGTCCGAAATTGCTCAACTCTATCTATGGAGGAGCTTTTAACGGTTTTTATCCATTTCTCATAAAAAGTTGGTGTTTCGGCATCGAAATAATCTAGGAAGCTTATACTCATAAAATTTGACAAAGAAGAACAATAAAAAGTGTACACCGAGCAACTTTCGTGGTCCGAAGTTGCTCAACTCTATCTATGGAGATGATTTTAACGGTTTTTCTCCGTTTTTCATAGAAAGGTCTTGTTTTGGAATCAAAATAATCTAGGAAGTTATACTCGTAAAATTTGACATAAAAGAACAATAAAAAGTGTACACTAAGCAACTTTCATGGTCCGAAGTTGCTCAACTCCATCTAGGGAGAAGCATTTAACGTTTTTTGTCCATTTGGCATAGATATGTAGTGTTTTGGCATCGAAATAATCTACGAAGCTTATACTCGTAAAATTTGACATAGAAGAACAATAAAAAGTGTACACCGAGCAACTTTTATGGTCCGAAGTTGCTAAACTCTATCTATGGATGAGCTCTTAACGGTTTTTGTCCATTTTTCATAGAAAGTTGGGGTTTTGGAATAGAAATAATCTAGGAAGTTATACTCGTAAAATTTGACATAGAAGAACAATAAAAAGTGTACACCGAGAAACTTTCATGGTCCGAAGTTGCTCAACTCTATCTATGGAGATGATTTTAATGGTTTTTCTCCGTTTTTCATAGAAAGGTCTTGTTTTGGAATCGAAATAATCTAGGAAGTTATACTCGTAAAATTTGACATAGAAGAACAATAAAAAGTGTACATCGAGCAACTTTCATGGTTCGAAGTTGCTCAACTCTATCTATGGAGGAGCTTTTAACGGTTTTTATCCATTTGTCATAGAAAGTTGGTGTTTCGGCATCAAAATAATCTAGGAAGCTTATACTCGTAAAATTTGAAATAGAAGAACAATAAAAAGTGTACACTGAGCAACTTTCATTCTCCGAAGTTGCTCAACTCCATCTAGGGAGGAGCTTTTAACGGTTTTTGTCCATTTGGCATAGATATGTAGTGTTTTGGCATCGAAATAATCTACGAAGCTTATACTCGTAAAATTTGACATAGAAGAACAATAAAAAGTGTACACCGAGCAACTTTCATCGTCCGAATTTGCTCAACTCTATCTATGGAGGAGCTTTTAACGGTTTTTGTCCATTTGGCATAGATATGAGGTGTTTTGGCGTCGAAGTAATCTAGGAAGCTTATACACGTAAAATTTGACATAGAAGAACAATAAAAAGTGTACACCGAGCAACATTGATGGTCAGAAGTTGCTCAACTCTATCTATGGAGGAGCTTTTAACGGTTTTTGTCCAATTGACATAGAAAGTTGGTGTTTTGGCGTCGAAATAATCTAGGAAGTTATACTCGTAAAATTTGACATAAAAGAACAATAAAAAGTGTACACTAAGCAACTTTCATGGTCCGAAGTTGCTCAACTCCATCTAGGGAGAAGCTTTTAACGTTTTTTGTCCATTTGGCATAGATATGTAGTGTTTTGGCATCGAAATAATCTACGAAGCTTATACTCGTAAAATTTGAAATAGAAGAACAATAAAAAGTGTACACCGAGCAACTTTGATGGTCCGAAGTTGCTCAACTCTATCTATAGTGGAGCTTTTATCGGTTTTTGTTCATTTGTCGAAGAAAGGTGGTCTTTTGGCATCGAAATAATCTAGGAAGCTTATACTCGTAAAATTTGACATAGAAGAACAATAAAAAGTGTACACCGAGCAACGTTTATGGTCCGAAGTTGCTAAACTCTATCTATGGATGAGCTCTTAACGGTTTTTATCCATTTGTCATAGAAAGTTGGTGTTTCGGCATCGAAATAATCTAGGAAGCTTATACACGTAAAATTTGACATAGAAGAACAATAAAAAGTGTACACCGAGCAACATTGATGGTCCGAAGTTGCTCAACTCTATCTATGGAGGACATTTTAACAGTTTTTGTCCAATTGACATAGAAAGTTGGTGTTTTGGCATCGAAATAATCTAGGAAGTTATACTCGTAAAATTTGACATAAAAGAACAATAAAATGTGTACACCGAGCAACTTTGATGGTCCGAAGTTGCTCAACTCTATCTATGGTGGAGCTTTTATCGGTTTTTGTTCATTTGTCGAAGAAAGGTGGTCTTTTGGCATCAAAATAATCTAGGAAGCTTATACTCGTAAAATTTGACATAGAAGAACAATAAAAAGTGTACACCGAGCAACTTTTATGGTCCGAAGTTGCTAAACTCTATCTATGGATGAGCTTTTAACGGTTTTTGTCCATTTTTCATAGAAAGTTGGGGTTTTGGAATCGAAATAATCTAGGAAGTTATACTCGTAAAATTTGACCTGGAAGAACACTAAAAAGTGTACACCGAACAACTTTTGTGGTCCGAAGTTGCTCAACTCCATCTAGGGAGGAGCTTATAACGGTTTTTGTCCATTTGGCATAGATATGTAGTGTTTTGGCATCGAAATAATCTACGAAGCTTATACTCGTAAAATTTGACATAGAAGAACAATAAAAAGTGTACACCGAGCAACTTTCATGGTCCGAATTTGCTCAACTCTATCTATGGAGGAGCTTTTAACGGTTTTTGTCCATTTGGCATAGATATGAGGTGTTTTGGCATCGAAGTAATCTAGGAAGCTTATACACGTAAAATTTGACATAGAAGAACAATAAAAAGTGTACACCGAGCAACATTGATGGTCAGAAGTTGCTCAACTCTATCTATGGAGGAGCTTTTAACGGTTTTTGTCCAATTGACATAGAAAGTTGGTGTTTTAGCATCGAAATAATCTAGGAAGTTATACTCGTAAAATTTGACATAGAAGAACAATAAAAACTGTACACCGAGCAACTTTCATGGTCCGAAGTTGCTCAACTCTATCTATGGAGGAGCTTTAACGGTTTTTGTTCATTTGGCATAGAAAGTTGGTGTTTTGCAATCGAAATAATCTAGGAAGTTATACTCGTAAAATTTGACATAGAAGAACACTAAAAAGTGTACACCGAGCAACTTTCATGGTCCGAAGTTGCTCAACTCTAACTATGTTGGAGCTTTTAACGGTTTTTATCCATTTGTCATAGAAAGTTGGTGTTTTGGAATCGAAATAATCTTGGAAGTTATACTCGTAAAATTTGACATAGAAGAACAATAAAAAGTGTACACCGAACAACTTTTGTGGTCCGAAGTTGCTAAACTCTATCTATGGATGAGCTTTTAACGGTTTTTGTCCATTTTTCATAGAAAGTTGGGGTTTTGGAATAGAAATAATCTAGGAAGTTATACTCGTATAATTTGACATAGAAGAACAATAAAAAGTGTACACCGACCAACTTTCATGGTCCGAAGTTGCTCAACTCTATCTATGGAGGAGCTTTAACGGTTTTCGTCCATTTGGCATAGAAAGTTGGTGTTTTGGAATCGAAATAATCTAGGAAGTTATACTCGTAAAATTTGACATAGAAGAACAATAAAAAGTGTACACCGAGCAACTTTCATGGTCCGAAGTTGCTCAACTCAATCTATGGAGGAGCTTTTAACGGTTTTTGTCCATTTGGCATAGAAAGTTGGTGTTTTGGAATCGAAATAATCTAGGAAGTTATACTCGTAAAATTTGACATAAAAGAACAATAAAATGTGTACACCGAGCAACTTTCATGGTCCGAATTTGCTCAACTCTATCTATGGAGGAGCTTTTAACGGTTTTTGTCCATTTGGCATAGATATGAGGTGTTTTGGCATCGAAGTAATCTAGGAAGCTTATACACGTAAAATTTGACATAGAAGAACAATAAAAAGTGTACACCGAGCAACATTGATGGTCCGAAGTTGCTCAACTCTATCTATGGAGGAGCTTTTAACGATTTTTGTCCAATTGACATAGAAAGTTGGTGTTTTGGCATCGAAATAATCTAGGAAGTTGTACTCGTAAAATTTGACTTAAAAGAACAATAAAATGTGTACACCGAGCAACTTTGATGGTCCGAAGTTGCTCAACTCTATCTATGGTGGAGCTTTTATCGGTTTTTGTTCATTTGTCGAAGAAAAAGGTGGTCTTTTGGCATCGAAATAATCTAGGAAGCTTATACTCGTAAAATTTGACATAGAAGAACAATAAAAAGTGTACACCGAGCAACTTTTATGGTCCGAAGTTGCTAAACTCTATCTATGGATGAGCTCTTAACGGTTTTTGTCCATTTTTCATAGAAAGTTGGGGTTTTGGAATAGAAATAATCTAGGAAGTTATACTCGTAAAATTTGACATAGAAGAACAATAAAAAGTGTACACCGTGCAACTTTCATGGTCCGAAGTTGCTCAACTCTATCTATGGAGATGATTTTAATGGTTTTTCTCCGTTTTTCATAGAAAGGTCTTGTTTTGGAATCGAAATAATCTAGGAAGTTATACTCGTAAAATTTGACACAGAAGAACAATAAAAAGTGTACACCGAGCAACTTTCATGGTTCGAAGTTGCTCAACTCTATCTATGGAGGAGCTTTTAACGGTTTTTATCCATTTGTCATAGAAAGTTGGTGTTTCGGCATCGAAATAATCTAGGAAGCTTATACTCGTAAAATTTGAAATAGAAGAACAATAAAAAGTGTACACTGAGCAACTTTCATGGTCCGAAGTTGCTGAACTCCATCTAGAGAGGAGCTTTTAACGGTTTTTGTCCATTTGGCATAGATATGTAGTGTTTTGGCATCGAAATAATCTAGGAAGCTTATACTCGTAAAATTTGACATAGAAGAACAATAAAAAGTGTACACCGAGCAACTTTCATGGTCCGAATTTGCTCAACTCTATCTATGGAGGAGCTTTTAACGGTTTTTGTCAATTTGGCATAGATATGAGGTGTTTTGGCGTCGAAGTAATCTAGGAAGCTTATACACGTAAAATTTGACATAGAAGAACAATAAAAAGTGTACACCGAGCAACATTGATGGTCAGAAGTTGCTCAACTCTATCTATGGAGGAGCTTTTAACGGTTTTTGTCCAATTGACATAGAAAGTTGGTGTTTTGGCATGGAAGTAATCTAGGAAGCTTATACACGTAAAATTTGACATAGAAGAACAATAAAAAGTGTACACCGAGCAACATTGATGGTCCGAAGTTGCTCAACTCTATCTATGGAGGACATTTTAACGGTTTTTGTCCAATTGACATAGAAAGTTGGTGTTTTGGCGTCGAAATAATCTAGGAAGTTATACTCGTAAAATTTGACATAAAAGAACAATAAAAAGTGTACACTAAGCAACTTTCATGGTCCGAAGTTGCTCAACTCCATCTAGGGAGAAGCTTTTAACGTTTTTTTCCATTTGGCATAGATATGTAGTGTTTTGGCATCGAAATAATCTACGAAGCTTATACTCGTAAAATTTGAAATAGAAGAACAATAAAAAGTGTACACCGAGCAACTTTGATGGTCCGAAGTTGCTCAACTCTATCTATAGTGGAGCTTTTATCGGTTTTTGTTCATTTGTCGAAGAAAGGTGGTCTTTTGGCATCGAAATAATCTAGGAAGCTTATACTCGTAAAATTTGACATAGAAGAACAATAAAAAGTGTACACCGAGCAACGTTTATGGTCCGAAGTTGCTAAACTCTATCTATGGATGAGCTCTTAACGGTTTTTATCCATTTGTCATAGAAAGTTGGTGTTTCGGCATCGAAATAATCTAGGAAGCTTATACACGTAAAATTTGACATAGAAGAACAATAAAAAGTGTACACCGAGCAACATTGATGGTCCGAAGTTGCTCAACTCTATCTATGGAGGACATTTTAACAGTTTTTGTCCAATTGACATAGAAAGTTGGTGTTTTGGCATCGAAATAATCTAGGAAGTTATACTCGTAAAATTTGACATAAAAGAACAATAAAATGTGTACACCGAGCAACTTTGATGGTCCGAAGTTGCTCAACTCTATCTATGGTGGAGCTTTTATCGGTTTTTGTTCATTTGTCGAAGAAAGGTGGTCTTTTGGCATCAAAATAATCTAGGAAGCTTATACTCGTAAAATTTGACATAGAAGAACAATAAAAAGTGTACACCGAGCAACTTTTATGGTCCGAAGTTGCTAAACTCTATCTATGGATGAGCTTTTAACGGTTTTTGTCCATTTTTCATAGAAAGTTGGGGTTTTGGAATCGAAATAATCTAGGAAGTTATACTCGTAAAATTTGACCTGGAAGAACACTAAAAAGTGTACACCGAACAACTTTTGTGGTCTGAAGTTGCTCAACTCCATCTAGGGAGGAGCTTATAACGGTTTTTGTCCATTTGGCATAGATATGTAGTGTTTTGGCATCGAAATAATCTACGAAGCTTATACTCGTAAAATTTGACATAGAAGAACAATAAAAAGTGTACACCGAGCAACTTTCATGGTCCGAATTTGCTCAACTCTATCTATGGAGGAGCTTTTAACGGTTTTTGTCCATTTGGCATAGATATGAGGTGTTTTGGCATCGAAGTAATCTAGGAAGCTTATACACGTAAAATTTGACATAGAAGAACAATAAAAAGTGTACACCGAGCAACATTGATGGTCAGAAGTTGCTCAACTCTATCTATGGAGGAGCTTTTAACGGTTTTTGTCCAATTGACATAGAAAGTTGGTGTTTTAGCATCGAAATAATCTAGGAAGTTATACTCGTAAAATTTGACATAGAAGAACAATAAAAAGTGTACACCGAGCAACTTTCATGGTCCGAAGTTGCTCAACTCTATCTATGGAGGAGCTTTAACGGTTTTTGTTCATTTGGCATAGAAAGTTGGTGTTTTGCAATCGAAATAATCTAGGAAGTTATACTCGTAAAATTTGACATAGAAGAACACTAAAAAGTGTACACCGAGCAACTTTCATGGTCCGAAGTTGCTCAACTCTAACTATGTTGGAGCTTTTAACGGTTTTTATCCATTTGTCATAGAAAGTTGGTGTTTTGGAATCGAAATAATCTTGGAAGTTATACTCGTAAAATTTGACATAGAAGAACAATAAAAAGTGTACACCGAACAACTTTTGTGGTCCGAAGTTGCTAAACTCTATCTATGGATGAGCTTTTAACGGTTTTTGTCCATTTTTCATAGAAAGTTGGGGTTTTGGAATAGAAATAATCTAGGAAGTTATACTCGTATAATTTGACATAGAAGAACAATAAAAAGTGTACACCGACCAACTTTCATGGTCCGAAGTTGCTCAACTCTATCTATGGAGGAGCTTTAACGGTTTTCGTCCATTTGGCATAGAAAGTTGGTGTTTTGGAATCGAAATAATCTAGGAAGTTATACTCGTAAAATTTGACATAGAAGAACAATAAAAAGTGTACACCGAGCAACTTTCATGGTCCGAAGTTGCTCAACTCAATCTATGGAGGAGCTTTTAACGGTTTTTGTCCATTTGGCATAGAAAGTTGGTGTTTTGGAATCGAAATAATCTAGGAAGTTATACTCGTAAAATTTGACATAAAAGAACAATAAAATGTGTACACCGAGCAACTTTCATGGTCCGAATTTGCTCAACTCTATCTATGGAGGAGCTTTTAACGGTTTTTGTCCATTTGGCATAGATATGAGGTGTTTTGGCATCGAAGTAATCTAGGAAGCTTATACACGTAAAATTTGACATAGAAGAACAATAAAAAGTGTACACCGAGCAACATTGATGGTCCGAAGTTGCTCAACTCTATCTATGGAGGAGCTTTTAACGATTTTTGTCCAATTGACATAGAAAGTTGGTGTTTTGGCATCGAAATAATCTAGGAAGTTGTACTCGTAAAATTTGACTTAAAAGAACAATAAAATGTGTACACCGAGCAACTTTGATGGTCCGAAGTTGCTCAACTCTATCTATGGTGGAGCTTTTATCGGTTTTTGTTCATTTGTCGAAGAAAAAGGTGGTCTTTTGGCATCGAAATAATCTAGGAAGCTTATACTCGTAAAATTTGACATAGAAGAACAATAAAAAGTGTACACCGAGCAACTTTTATGGTCCGAAGTTGCTAAACTCTATCTATGGATGAGCTCTTAACGGTTTTTGTCCATTTTTCATAGAAAGTTGGGGTTTTGGAATAGAAATAATCTAGGAAGTTATACTCGTAAAATTTGACATAGAAGAACAATAAAAAGTGTACACCGTGCAACTTTCATGGTCCGAAGTTGCTCAACTCTATCTATGGAGATGATTTTAATGGTTTTTCTCCGTTTTTCATAGAAAGGTCTTGTTTTGGAATCGAAATAATCTAGGAAGTTATACTCGTAAAATTTGACACAGAAGAACAATAAAAAGTGTACACCGAGCAACTTTCATGGTTCGAAGTTGCTCAACTCTATCTATGGAGGAGCTTTTAACGGTTTTTATCCATTTGTCATAGAAAGTTGGTGTTTCGGCATCGAAATAATCTAGGAAGCTTATACTCGTAAAATTTGAAATAGAAGAACAATAAAAAGTGTACACTGAGCAACTTTCATGGTCCGAAGTTGCTGAACTCCATCTAGGGAGGAGCTTTTAACGGTTTTTGTCCATTTGGCATAGATATGTAGTGTTTTGGCATCGAAATAATCTAGGAAGCTTATACTCGTAAAATTTGACATAGAAGAACAATAAAAAGTGTACACCGAGCAACTTTCATGGTCCGAATTTGCTCAACTCTATCTATGGAGGAGCTTTTAACGGTTTTTGTCAATTTGGCATAGATATGAGGTGTTTTGGCGTCGAAGTAATCTAGGAAGCTTATACACGTAAAATTTGACATAGAAGAACAATAAAAAGTGTACACCGAGCAACATTGATGGTCAGAAGTTGCTCAACTCTATCTATGGAGGAGCTTTTAACGGTTTTTGTCCAATTGACATAGAAAGTTGGTGTTTTGGCATGGAAGTAATCTAGGAAGCTTATACACGTAAAATTTGACATAGAAGAACAATAAAAAGTGTACACCGAGCAACATTGATGGTCCGAAGTTGCTCAACTCTATCTATGGAGGACATTTTAACGGTTTTTGTCCAATTGACATAGAAAGTTGGTGTTTTGGCATCGAAATAATCTAGGAAGTTATACTCGTAAAATTTGACACAAAAGAACAATAAAATGTGTACACCGAGCAACTTTGATGGTCCGAAGTTGCTCAACTCTATCTATGGTGGAGATTTTATCAGTTTTTGTTCATTTGTCGAAGAAAGGTGGTCTTTTGGCATCAAAATAATCTAGGAAGCTTATACTCGTAAAATTTGACATAGAAGAACAATAAAAAGTGTACACCGAGCAACTTTTATGGTCCGAAGTTGCTAAACTCTATCTATGGATGAGCTTTTAACGGTTTTTGTCCATTTTTCATAGAAAGTTGGGGTTTTGGAATCGAAATAATCTAGGAAGTTATACTCGTAAAATTTGACATAGAAGGACACTAAAAAGTGTACACCGAGAAACTTTCATGGTCCGAAATTGCTCAACTCTATCTATGGAGGAGCTTTTAACGGTTTTTATCCATTTCTCATAAAAAGTTGGTGTTTCGGCATCGAAATAATCTAGGAAGCTTATACTCATAAAATTTGACAAAGAAGAACAATAAAAAGTGTACACCGAGCAACTTTCATGGTCCGACCTTGCTCAACTCTATCTATGGAGATGATTTTAACGGTTTTTCTCCGTTTTTCATAGAAAGGTCTTGTTTTGGAATCGAAATAATCTAGGAAGTTATACTCGTAAAATTTGACATAGAAGAACAATAAAAAGTGTACACTAAGCAACTTTCATGGTCCGAAGTTGCTCAACTCCATCTAGGGAGGAGCTTTTAACGGTTTTTGTCCATTTGGCATGGATATGTAGTATTTTGGCAGCGAAATAATCTACGAAGCTTATACTCGTAAAATTTGACATAGAAGAACAATAAAAAGTGTACACCGAGCAACTTTCATGGTCCGAATTTGCTCAACTCTATCTATGGAGGAGCTTTAAACGGTTTTTGTCCATTTGGCATAGATATGAGGTGTTTTGGCATAGAAGTAATCTAGGAAGCTTATACACGTAAAATTTGACATAGAAGAACAATAAAAAGTGTACACCGAGCAACATTGATGGTCCGAAGTTGCTCAACTCTATCTATGGAGGAGCTTCTAACGGTTTTTGTCCAATTGACATAGAAAGTTGGTGTTTTGGCATCGAAATAATCTAGGAAGTTATACCCGTAAAATTCGACATAAAAGAACAATAAAATGTGTACACCGAGCAACTTTGATGGTCCGAAGTTGCTCAACTCTATCTATGGTGGAGCTTTTATCGGTTTTTGTTCATTTGTCGAAGAAAGATGGTCTTTTGGCATCGAAATAATCTAGGAAGCTTATACTCGTAAAATTTGACATGGAAGAACAATAAAAAGTGTACACCGAGCAACTTTTATGGTCCTAAGTTGCTAAACTCTATCTATGGATGAGCTCTTAACGGTTTTTGTCCATTTTTCATAGAAAGTTGGGGTTTTGGAATAGAAATAATCTAGGAAGTTATACTCGTAAAATTTGACATAGAAGAACAATAAAAAGTGTACAACGAGAAACTTTCATGGTCCGAAGTTGCTCAACTCTATCTATGGAGATGATTTTAATGGTTTTTCTCCGTTTTTCATAGAAAGGTCTTGTTTTGGAATCGAAATAATCTAGGAAGTTATACTCGTAAAATTTGACATAGAAGAACAATAAAAAGTGTACACCGAGCAACTTTCATGGTTCGAAGTTGCTCAACTCTATCTATGGAGGAGCTTTTAACGGTTTTTATCCATTTGTCATAGAAATTTGGTGTTTCGGCATCAAAATAATCTAGGAAGCTTATACTCATAAAATTTGAAATAGAAGAACAATAAAAAGTGTACACTGAGCAACTTTCATTGTCCGAAGTTGCTCAACTCCATCTAGGGAGGAGCTTTTAACGGTTTTTGTCCATTTGGCATAGATATGTAGTGTTTTGGCATCGAAATAATCTACGAAGCTTATACTCGTAAAATTTGACATAGAAGAACAATAAAAAGTGTACACCGAGCAACTTTCATCGTCCGAATTTGCTCAACTCTATCTATGGAGGAGCTTTTAACGGTTTTTGTCCATTTGGCGTAGATATGAGGTGTTTTGGCGTCGAAGTAATCTAGGAAGCTTATACACGTAAAATTTGACATAGAAGAACAATAAAAAGTGTACACCGAGCAACATTGATGGTCAGAAGTTGCTCAACTCTATCTATGGAGGAGCTTTTAACGGTTTTTGTCCAATTGACATAGAAAGTTGGTGTTTTGGCATCGAAGTAATCTAGGAAGCTTATACACGTAAAATTTGACATAGAAGAACAATAAAAAGTGTACACCGAGCAACATTGATGGTCCGAAGTTGCTCAACTCTATCTATGGAGGACATTTTAACGGTTTTTGTCCAATTGACATAGAAAGTTGGTGTTTTGGCATCGAAATAATCTAGGAAGTTATACTCGTAAAATTGGACAGAAAAGAACAATAAAATGTGTACACCGAGCAACTTTGATGGTCCGAAGTTGCTCAACTCTATCTATGGTGGAGCTTTTATCGGTTTTTGTTCATTTGTCGAAGAAAGGTGGTCTTTTGGCATCGAAATAATCTAGGAAGCTTATACTCGTAAAATTTAACATAGAAGAACAATAAAAAGTGTACACCGAGCAACTTTTATGGTCCGAAGTTGCTAAACTCCATCTATGGATGAGCTTTTAACGGTTTTTGTCCATTTTTCATAGAAAGTTGGGGTTTTGGAATCGAAATAATCTAGGAAGTTATACTCGTAAAATTTGACATAGAAGGACATTAAAAGTGTACACCGAGAAACTTTCATGGTCCGAAATTGCTCAACTCTATCTATGGAGGAGCTTTTAACGGTTTTTATCCATTTCTCATAAAAAGTTGGTGTTTCTGCATCGAAATAATCTAGGAAGCTTATACTCATAAAATTTGACAAAGAAGAACAATAAAAAGTGTACACCGAGCAACTTTCATGGTCCGAAGTTGCTCAACTCTATCTATGGAGATGATTTTAACGGTTTTTCTCCGTTTTTCATAGAAAGGTCTTGTTTTGGAATCGAAATAATCTAGGAAGTTATACTCGTAAAATTTGACATAAAAGAACAATAAAAAGTGTACACTAAGCAACTTTCATGGTCCGAAGTTGCTCAACTCCATCTAGGGAGAAGCTTTTAACGTTTTTTGTCCATTTGGCATAGATATGTAGTGTTTTGGCATCGAAATAATCTACGAAGCTTATACTCGTAAAATTTGACATAGAAGAACAATAAAAAGTGTACACCGAGCAACTTTGATGGTCCGAAGTTGCTCAACTCTATCTATGGTGGAGCTTTTATCGGTTTTTGTTCATTTGTCGAAGAAAGGTGGTCTTTTGGCATCGAAATAATCTAGGAAGCTTATACTCGTAAAATTTGACATAGAAGAACAATAAAAAGTGTACACCGAGCAACGTTTATGGTCCGAAGTTGCTAAACTCTATCTATGGATGAGCTCTTAACGGTTTTTATCCATTTGTCATAGAAAGTTGGTGTTTCGGCATCGAAATAATCTAGGAAGCTTATACTCGTAAAATTTGACATAGAAGAACACTAAAAAGTGTACACCGAGCAACTTTCATGGTCCGAAGTTGCTCAACTCCATCTAGGGAGGAGCTTATAACGGTTCTTGTCCATTTGGCATAGATATGTAGTGTTTTCGCATCGAAATAATCTACGAAGCTTATACTCGTAAAATTTGACATAGAAGAACAATAAAAAGTGTACACCGAGCAACTTTCGTGGTCCGAATTTGCTCAACTCTATCTATGGAGGAGCTTTTAACGGTTTTTGTCCATTTGGCATAGATATGAGGTGTTTTGGCATCGAAGTAATCTAGGAAGCTTATACACGTAAAATTTGACATAGAAGAACAATAAAAAGTGTACACCGAGCAACATTGATTGTTCGAAGTTGCTCAACTCTATCTATGGAGGAGCTTTTAACGGTTTTTGTCCAATTGACATAGAAAGTTGGTGTTTTGGCATCGAAATAATCTAGGAAGTTATACTCGTAAAATTTGACATAGAAGAACAATAAAAAGTGTACACCGAGCAACTTTCATGGTCCGAAGTTGCTCAACTCTATCTATGGAGGAGCTTTAACGGTTTTTGTCCATTTGGCATAGAAAGTTGGTGTTTTGCAATCGAAATAATCTAGGAAGTTATACTCGTAAAATTTGACATAGAAGAACACTAAAAAGTGTACACCGAGCAACTTTCATGGTCCGAAGTTGCTCAACTCTATCTATGTTGGAGCTTTTAACGGTTTTTATCCATTTGTCATAGAAAGTTGGTGTTTTGGAATCGAAATAATCTAGGAAGTTATACTCGTAAAATTTGACATAGAAGAACAATAAAAAGTGTACACCGAACAACTTTTGTGGTCCGAAGTTGCTAAACTCTATCTATGGATGAGCTTTTAACGGTTTTTGTCCATTTTTCATAGAAAGTTGGGGTTTTGGAATAGAAATAATCTAGGAAGTTATACTCGTAAAATTTGACATAGAAGAACAATAAAAAGTGTACACCGAACAACTTTCATGGTCCGAAGTTGCTCAACTCTATCTATGGAGGAGCTTTAACGGTTTTCGTCCATTTGGCATAGAAAGTTGGTGTTTTGGAATCGAAATAATCTAGGAAGTTATACTCGTAAAATTTGACATAGAAGAACAATAAAAATTGTACACCGAGCAACTTTCATGGTCCGAAGTTGCTCAACTCAATCTATGGAGGAGCTTTTATAGGTTTTTGTCCATTTGGCATAGAAAGTTGGTGTTTTGGAATCGAAATAATCTAGGAAGTTATACTCGTAAAATTTGACATAAAAGAACAATAAAAAGTGTACACCGAGAAACTTTCATGGTCCGAAGTTGCTCAACTCTATCTATGGAGGAGCTTTAACGGTTTTTGTCCATTTGGCATAGAAAGTTGGTGTTTTGCAATCGAAATAATCTAGGAAGTTATACTAGTAAAATTTGACATAGAAGAACACTAAAAAGTGTACACCGAGCAACTTTCATGGTCCGAAGTTGCTCAACTCTATCTATGGAGGAGCTTTAACGGTTTTTGTCCATTTGGCATAGAAAGTTGGTGTTTTGCAATCGAAATAATCTAGGAAGTTATACTAGTAAAATTTGACATAGAAGAACACTAAAAAGTGTACACCGAGCAACTTTCATGGTCCGAAGTTGCTCAACTCTATCTATGTAGGAGCTTTTAACGGTTTTTGTCCATTTTTCATAAAAAGTTCGTGTTTTGGAATCGAAATAATCTAGGAAGTTATACTCGTAAAATTTGACATAGAAGAACAATAAAAAGTGTACACCGAGAAACTTTCATGGTCCGAAGTTGCTCAACTCTATCTATGGAGGAGCTTTAACGGTTTTTGTCCATTTGGCATAGAAAGTTGGTGTTTTGCAATCGAAATAATCTAGGAAGTTATACTAGTAAAATTTGACATAGAAGAACACTAAAAAGTGTACACCGAGCAACTTTCATGGTCCGAAGTTGCTCAACTCTATCTATGTAGGAGCTTTTAACGGTTTTTCTCCATTTGTCATAGAAAGTTAGTGTTTTGGAATCGAAATAATCTAGGAAGTTATACTCGTAAAATTTGACATAGAAGAACAATAAAAAGTGTCACCGAACAACGTTTATGGTCCGAAGTTTCTAAACTCTATCTATGGATGAGCTTTTAACGGTTTTTGTCCATTTTTCATAGAAAGTTGGGGTTTTGGAATAGAAATAATCTAGGAAGTTATACTCGTAAAATTTGACATAGAAGAACAATAAAAAGTGTACACCGACCAACTTTCATGGTCCGAAGTTGCTCAACTCTATCTATGGAGGAGCTTTAACGGTTTTCGTCCATTTGGCATAGAAAGTTGGTGTTTTGGAATCGAAATAATCTATGAAGTTATACTCGTAAAATTTGACATAGAAGAACAATAAAAAGTGTACACCGAGCAACTTTCATGGTCCGAAGTTGCTCAACTCAATCTATGGAGGAGCTTTTAACGATTTTTGTCCATTTGGCATAGATATGAGGTGTTTTGGCATCGAAGTAATCTAGGAAGCTTATACACGTAAAATTTGACATAGAAGAACAATAAAATGTGTACACCGAGCAACATTGATTGTCCGAAGTTGCTCAACTCTATCTATGGAGGAGCTTTTAACGGTTTTTGTCCAATTGACATAGAAAGTTGGTGTTTTGGCATCGAAATAATCTAGGAAGTTATACTCGTAAAATTTGACATATAAGAACAATAAAATGTGTACACCGAGCAACTTTGATGGTCCGAAGTTGCTCAACTCTATCTATGGTGGAGCTTTTATCGGTTTTTGTTCATTTGTCGAAGAAAGGTGGTCTTTTGGCATCGAAATAATCTAGGAAGCTTATACTCGTAATATTTGACATAGAAGAACAATAAAAAGTGTACACCGAGCAACTTTTATGGTCCGAAGTTGCTAAACTCTATCTATGGATGAGCTCTTAACGGTTTTTGTCCATTTTTCATAGAAGTTGGGGTTTTGGAATCGAAATAATCTAGGAAGTTATACTCGTAAAATTTGACATAAAAGAACAATAAAAAGTGTACACCGAGAAACTTTCATGGTCCGAAGTTGCTCAACTCTATCTATGGAGGAGCTTTAACGGTTTTTGTCCATTTGGCATAGAAAGTTGGTGTTTTGCAATCGAAATAATCTAGGAAGTTATACTAGTAAAATTTGACATAGAAGAACACTAAAAAGTGTACACCGAGCAACTTTCATGGTCCGAAGTTGCTCAACTCTATCTATGGAGGAGCTTTAACGGTTTTTGTCCATTTGGCATAGAAAGTTGGTGTTTTGCAATCGAAATAATCTAGGAAGTTATACTAGTAAAATTTGACATAGAAGAACACTAAAAAGTGTACACCGAGCAACTTTCATGGTCCGAAGTTGCTCAACTCTATCTATGTAGGAGCTTTTAACGGTTTTTGTCCATTTTTCATAAAAAGTTCGTGTTTTGGAATCGAAATAATCTAGGAAGTTATACTCGTAAAATTTGACATAGAAGAACAATAAAAAGTGTACACCGAGAAACTTTCATGGTCCGAAGTTGCTCAACTCTATCTATGGAGGAGCTTTAACGGTTTTTGTCCATTTGGCATAGAAAGTTGGTGTTTTGCAATCGAAATAATCTAGGAAGTTATACTAGTAAAATTTGACATAGAAGAACACTAAAAAGTGTACACCGAGCAACTTTCATGGTCCGAAGTTGCTCAACTCTATCTATGTAGGAGCTTTTAACGGTTTTTCTCCATTTTTCATAGAAAGTTAGTGTTTTGGAATCGAAATAATCTAGGAAGTTATACTCGTAAAATTTGACATAGAAGAACAATAAAAAGTGTACACCGAACAACTTTTGTGGTCCGAAGTTGCTAAACTCTATCTATGGATGAGCTTTTAACGGTTTTTGTCCATTTTTCATAGAAAGTTGGGGTTTTGGAATAGAAATAATCTAGGAAGTTATACTCGTAAAATTTGACATAGAAGAACAATAAAAAGTGTACACCGAACAACTTTCATGGTCCGAAGTTGCTCAACTCTATCTATGGAGGAGCTTTAACGGTTTTCGTCCATTTGGCATAGAAAGTTGGTGTTTTGGAATCGAAATAATCTAGGAAGTTATACTCGTAAAATTTGACATAGAAGAACAATAAAAATTGTACACCGAGCAACTTTCATGGTCCGAAGTTGCTCAACTCAATCTATGGAGGAGCTTTTATAGGTTTTTGTCCATTTGGCATAGAAAGTTGGTGTTTTGGAATCGAAATAATCTAGGAAGTTATACTCGTAAAATTTGACATAAAAGAACAATAAAAAGTGTACACCGAGAAACTTTCATGGTCCGAAGTTGCTCAACTCTATCTATGGAGGAGCTTTAACGGTTTTTGTCCATTTGGCATAGAAAGTTGGTGTTTTGCAATCGAAATAATCTAGGAAGTTATACTAGTAAAATTTGACATAGAAGAACACTAAAAAGTGTACACCGAGCAACTTTCATGGTCCGAAGTTGCTCAACTCTATCTATGGAGGAGCTTTAACGGTTTTTGTCCATTTGGCATAGAAAGTTGGTGTTTTGCAATCGAAATAATCTAGGAAGTTATACTAGTAAAATTTGACATAGAAGAACACTAAAAAGTGTACACCGAGCAACTTTCATGGTCCGAAGTTGCTCAACTCTATCTATGTAGGAGCTTTTAACGGTTTTTGTCCATTTTTCATAAAAAGTTCGTGTTTTGGAATCGAAATAATCTAGGAAGTTATACTCGTAAAATTTGACATAGAAGAACAATAAAAAGTGTACACCGAGAAACTTTCATGGTCCGAAGTTGCTCAACTCTATCTATGGAGGAGCTTTAACGGTTTTTGTCCATTTGGCATAGAAAGTTGGTGTTTTGCAATCGAAATAATCTAGGAAGTTATACTAGTAAAATTTGACATAGAAGAACACTAAAAAGTGTACACCGAGCAACTTTCATGGTCCGAAGTTGCTCAACTCTATCTATGTAGGAGCTTTTAACGGTTTTTCTCCATTTGTCATAGAAAGTTAGTGTTTTGGAATCGAAATAATCTAGGAAGTTATACTCGTAAAATTTGACATAGAAGAACAATAAAAAGTGTCACCGAACAACGTTTATGGTCCGAAGTTTCTAAACTCTATCTATGGATGAGCTTTTAACGGTTTTTGTCCATTTTTCATAGAAAGTTGGGGTTTTGGAATAGAAATAATCTAGGAAGTTATACTCGTAAAATTTGACATAGAAGAACAATAAAAAGTGTACACCGACCAACTTTCATGGTCCGAAGTTGCTCAACTCTATCTATGGAGGAGCTTTAACGGTTTTCGTCCATTTGGCATAGAAAGTTGGTGTTTTGGAATCGAAATAATCTATGAAGTTATACTCGTAAAATTTGACATAGAAGAACAATAAAAAGTGTACACCGAGCAACTTTCATGGTCCGAAGTTGCTCAACTCAATCTATGGAGGAGCTTTTAACGATTTTTGTCCATTTGGCATAGATATGAGGTGTTTTGGCATCGAAGTAATCTAGGAAGCTTATACACGTAAAATTTGACATAGAAGAACAATAAAATGTGTACACCGAGCAACATTGATTGTCCGAAGTTGCTCAACTCTATCTATGGAGGAGCTTTTAACGGTTTTTGTCCAATTGACATAGAAAGTTGGTGTTTTGGCATCGAAATAATCTAGGAAGTTATACTCGTAAAATTTGACATATAAGAACAATAAAATGTGTACACCGAGCAACTTTGATGGTCCGAAGTTGCTCAACTCTATCTATGGTGGAGCTTTTATCGGTTTTTGTTCATTTGTCGAAGAAAGGTGGTCTTTTGGCATCGAAATAATCTAGGAAGCTTATACTCGTAATATTTGACATAGAAGAACAATAAAAAGTGTACACCGAGCAACTTTTATGGTCCGAAGTTGCTAAACTCTATCTATGGATGAGCTCTTAACGGTTTTTGTCCATTTTTCATAGAAGTTGGGGTTTTGGAATAGAAATAATCTAGGAAGTTATACTCGTAAAATTTGACATAGAAGAACAATAAAAAGTGTACACCGAGCAACTTTCATCGTCCGAAGTTGCTCAACTCTATCTATGGAGATGATTTTAATGGTTTTTCTCCGTTTTTCATAGAAAGGTCTTGTTTTGGAATCGAAATAATCTAGGAAGTTATACTCGTAAAATTTGACATAGAAGAACAATAAAAAGTGTACACCGAGCAACTTTCATGGTTCGAAGTTGCTCAACTCTATCTATGGAGGAGCTTTTAACGGTTTTTATCCATTTGTCATAGAAAGTTGGTGTTTCGGCATCGAAATAATCTAGGAAGCTTATACTCGTAAAATTTGAAATAGAAGAACAATAAAAAGTGTACACTAAGCAACTTTCATGGTCCGAAGTTGCTCAACTCAATCTATGGAGGAGCTTTTAACGATTTTTGTCCATTTGGCATAGATATGAGGTGTTTTGGCATCGAAGTAATCTAGGAAGCTTATACACGTAAAATTTGACATAGAAGAACAATAAAAAGTGTACACCGAGCAACATTGATTGTCCGAAGTTGCTCAACTCTATCTATGGAGGAGCTTTTAACGGTTTTTGTCCAATTGACATAGAAAGTTGGTGTTTTGGCATCGAAATAATCTAGGAAGTTATACTCATAAAATTTGACATATAAGAACAATAAAATGTGTACACCGAGCAACTTTGATGGTCCGAAGTTTCTCAACTCTATCTATGGTGGAGCTTTTATCGGTTTTTGTTCATTTGTCGAAGAAAGGTGGTCTTTTGGCATCGAAATAATCTAGGAAGCTTATACTCGTAATATTTGACATAGAAGAACAATAAAAAGTGTACACCGAGCAACTTTTATGGTCCGAAGTTGCTAAACTCTATCTATGGATGAGCTCTTAACGGTTTTTGTCCATTTTTCATAGAAAGTTGGGGTTTTGGAATAGAAATAATCTAGGAAGTTATACTCGTAAAATTTGACATAGAAGAACAATAAAAAGTGTACACCGAGCAACTTTCATCGTCCGAAGTTGCTCAACTCTATCTATGGAGATGATTTTAATGGTTTTTCTCCGTTTTTCATAGAAAGGTCTTGTTTTGGAATCGAAATAATCTAGGAAGTTATACTCGTAAAATTTGACATAGAAGAACAATAAAAAGTGTACACCGAGCAACTTTCATGGTTCGAAGTTGCTCAACTCTATCTATGGAGGAGCTTTTAACGGTTTTTATCCATTTGTCATAGAAAGTTGGTGTTTCGGCATCGAAATAATCTAGGAAGCTTATACTCGTAAAATTTGAAATAGAAGAAAAATAAAAAGTGTACACTAAGCAACTTTCATGGTCCGAAGTTGCTCAACTCCATCTAGGGAGGAGCTTTTAACGGTTTTTATCCATTTGTCATAGAAAGTTGGTGTTTTGGAATCGAAATAATCTAGGAAGCTTATACTCGTAAAATTTGACATAGAAGAACAATAAAAAGTGTACACCGAGCAACTTTCATGGTACGAATTTGCTCAACTCTATCTATGGAGGAGCTTTTAACGGTTTTTGTCCATTTGGCATATATATGAGGTGTTTTGGCATCGAAGTAATCTAGGAAGCTTATACACGTAAAATTTGACATAGAAGAACAATAAAAGGTGTACACCGAGCAACATTGATGGTCCGAAGTTGCTCAACTCTATCTATGGAGGAGCTTTTAACGGTTTTTGTCCATTTGGCATAGATATGAGGTGTTTTGGCATCGAAGTAATCTAGGAAGCTTATACACGTAAAATTTGACATAGAAGAACAATAAAAAGTGTACACCGAGCAACATTGATGGTCCGAAGTTGCTCAACTCTATCTATGGATGAGCTTTTAACGGTTTTTGTCCATTTTTCATAGAAAGTTCGGGTTTTGGAATAGAAATAATCTAGGAAATTATACTCGTAAAATTTGATATAGAAGAACAATAAAAAGTGTACACCGACAAACTTTCATGGTCCGAAGTTGCTCAACTCTATCTATGGAGGATGTTTAACGGTTTTCGTCCATTTGGCATAGAAAGTTGGTGTTTTGGAATCGAAATAATCTAGGAAGTTGTACTCGTAAAATTTGACATAGAAGAACAATAAAAAGTGTCACCGAACAACGTTTATGGTCCGAAGTTTCTAAACTCTATCTATGGATGAGCTTTTAACGGTTTTTGTCCATTTTTCATAGAAAGTTGGGGTTTTGGAATAGAAATAATCTAGGAAGTTATACTCGTAAAATTTGACATAGAAGAACAATAAAAAGTGTACACCGACCAACTTTCATGGTCCGAAGTTGCTCAACTCTATCTATGGAGGAGCTTTAACGGTTTTCGTCCATTTGGCATAGAAAGTTGGTGTTTTGGAATCGAAATAATCTATGAAGTTATACTCGTAAAATTTGACATAGAAGAACAATAAAAAGTGTACACCGAGCAACTTTCATGGTCCGAAGTTGCTCAACTCAATCTATGGAGGAGCTTTTAACGATTTTTGTCCATTTGGCATAGATATGAGGTGTTTTGGCATCGAAGTAATCTAGGAAGCTTATACACGTAAAATTTGACATAGAAGAACAATAAAATGTGTACACCGAGCAACATTGATTGTCCGAAGTTGCTCAACTCTATCTATGGAGGAGCTTTTAACGGTTTTTGTCCAATTGACATAGAAAGTTGGTGTTTTGGCATCGAAATAATCTAGGAAGTTATACTCGTAAAATTTGACATATAAGAACAATAAAATGTGTACACCGAGCAACTTTGATGGTCCGAAGTTGCTCAACTCTATCTATGGATGAGCTCTTAACGGTTTTTGTCCATTTTTCATAGAAAGTTGGGGTTTTGGAATAGAAATAATCTAGGAAGCTTATACTCGTAATATTTGACATAGAAGAACAATAAAAAGTGTACACCGAGCAACTTTTATGGTCCGAAGTTGCTCAACTCTATCTATGGAGATGATTTTAATGGTTTTTCTCCGTTTTTCATAGAAAGGTCTTGTTTTGGAATCGAAATAATCTAGGAAGTTATACTCGTAAAATTTGACATAGAAGAACAATAAAAAGTGTACACCGAGCAACTTTCATGGTTCGAAGTTGCTCAACTCTATCTATGGAGGAGCTTTTAACGGTTTTTATCCATTTGTCATAGAAAGTTGGTGTTTCGGCATCGAAATAATCTAGGAAGCTTATACTCGTAAAATTTGAAATAGAAGAACAATAAAAAGTGTACACTAAGCAACTTTCATGGTCCGAAGTTGCTCAACTCCATCTAGGGAGGAGCTTTTAACGGTTTTTATCCATTTGTCATAGAAAGTTGGTGTTTTGGAATCGAAATAATCTAGGAAGCTTATACTCGTAAAATTTGACATAGAAGAACAATAAAAAGTGTACACCGAGCAACTTTCATGGTACGAATTTGCTCAACTCTATCTATGGAGGAGCTTTTAACGGTTTTTGTCCATTTGGCATATATATGAGGTGTTTTGGCATCGAAGTAATCTAGGAAGCTTATACACGTAAAATTTGACATAGAAGAACAATAAAAAGTGTACACCGAGCAACATTGATGGTCCGAAGTTGCTCAACTCTATCTATGGAGGAGCTTTTAACGGTTTTTGTCCATTTGGCATAGATATGAGGTGTTTTGGCATCGAAGTAATCTAGGAAGCTTATACACGTAAAATTTGACATAGAAGAACAATAAAAAGTGTACACCGAGCAACATTGATGGTCCGAAGTTGCTCAACTCTATCTATGGATGAGCTTTTAACGGTTTTTGTCCATTTTTCATAGAAAGTTCGGGTTTTGGAATAGAAATAATCTAGGAAATTATACTCGTAAAATTTGATATAGAAGAACAATAAAAAGTGTACACCGACAAACTTTCATGGTCCGAAGTTGCTCAACTCTATCTATGGAGGATGTTTAACGGTTTTCGTCCATTTGGCATAGAAAGTTGGTGTTTTGGAATCGAAATAATCTAGGAAGTTGTACTCGTAAAATTTGACATAGAAGAACAATAAAAAGTGTACACCAAGCAACTTTCATGGTCCGAAGTTGCTCAACTCAATCTATGGAGGAGCTTTTAACGGTTTTTGTCCATTTGGCATAGAAAGTTGGTGTTTTGGAATCGAAATAATCTAGGAAGTTATACTCGTAAAATTTGACATAAAAGAACAATAAAATGTGTACACCGAGCAACTTTGATGGTCCGAAGTTGCTCAACTCTATCTATAGTGGAGCTTTTATCGGTTTTTGTTCATTTGTCGAAGAAAGGTGGTCTTTTGGCATCGAAATAATCTAGGAAGTTTATACTCGTAAAATTTGACATAGAAGAACAATAAAAAGTGTACACCGAGCAACTTTTATGGTCCGAAGTTGCTAAACTCTATCTATGGATGAGCTTTTAACGATTTTTGTCCATTTTCCAAAGAAAGTTGGTGTTTTGGAATCGAAATAATCTAGGAAGTTATACTCGTAAAATTTGACCTAGAAGAACACTAAAAAGTGTACACCGAGCAACTTTAATAGTCCGAAGTTGCTCAACTCTATCTATGGAGGAGCTTTAACGGTTTTTGTCCATTTGGCATAGAAAGTTGGTGTTTTGGAATCGAAATAATCTAGGAAGTTATACTCGTAAAATTTGACATAGAAGAACAATAAAAAGTGTACACCGAACAACTTTTATGGTCCGAAGTTGCTAAACTCTATCTATGGATGAGCTTTTAACGGTTTTTCTCCATTTTCCAAAGAAAGTTGGTGTTTTGGAATCGAAATAATCTAGGAAGTTATACTCGTAAAATTTGACATAGAAGAACACTAAAAAGTGTACACCGAGCAACTTTAATAGTCCGAAGTTGCTCAACTCTATCTATGGAGGAGCTTTTAACGGTTTTTATCCATCTGTCATAGAAAGTTGGTGTTTCGGCATCGAAATAATCTAGGAAGTTATACTCGTAAAATTTGACATAGAAGAACAATAAAAAGTGTACACCGAGCAACTTTCATGGTCCGAAGTTGCTCAACTCAATCTATGGAGGAGCTTTTAACGGTTTTTGTCCATTTGGCATAGAAAGTTGGTGTTTTGGAATCGAAATAATCTAGGAAGTTATACTCGTAAAATTTGACATAGAAGAACACTAAAAAGTGTACACCGAGCAACTTTAATAGTCCGAAGTTGCTCAACTCTATCTATGGAGGAGCTTTAACGGTTTTTGTCCATTTGGCATAGAAAGTTGGTGTTTTGGAATCGAAATAATCTAGGAAGTTATACTCGTAAAATTTGACATAGAAGAACAATAAAAAGTGTACACCGAACAACTTTTATGGTCCGAAGTTGCTAAACTCTATCTATGGATGAGCTTTTAACGGTTTTTCTCCATTTTCCAAAGAAAGTTGGTGTTTTGGAATCGAAATAATCTAGGAAGTTATACTCGTAAAATTTGACATAGAAGAACACTAAAAAGTGTACACCGAGCAACTTTAATAGTCCGAAGTTGCTCAACTCTATCTATGGAGGAGCTTTTAACGGTTTTTATCCATCTGTCATAGAAAGTTGGTGTTTCGGCATCGAAATAATCTAGGAAGTTATACTCGTAAAATTTGACATAGAAGAACAATAAAAAGTGTACACCGAGCAACTTTCATGGTCCGAAGTTGCTCAACTCAATCTATGGAGGAGCTTTTAACGGTTTTTGTCCATTTGGCATAGAAAGTTGGTGTTTTGGAATCGAAATAATCTAGGAAGTTATACTCGTAAAATTTGACATAAAAGAACAATAAAATGTGTACACCGAGCAACTTTGATGGTCCGAAGTTGCTCAACTCTATCTATAGTGGAGCTTTTATCGGTTTTTGTTCATTTGTCGAAGAAAGGTGGTCTTTTGGCATCGAAATAATCTAGGAAGTTTATACTCGTAAAATTTGACATAGAAGAACAATAAAAAGTGTACACCGAGCAACTTTTATGGTCCGAAGTTGCTAAACTCTATCTATGGATTAACTTTTAACGATTTTTGTCCATTTTCCAAAGAAAGTTGGTGTTTTGGAATCGAAATAATCTAGGAAGTTATACTCGTAAAATTTGACATAGAAGAACACTAAAAAGTGTACACCGAGCAACTTTAATAGTCCGAAGTTGCTCAACCCTATCTATGGAGGAGCTTTAACGGTTTTTGTCCATTTGGCATAGAAAGTTGGTGTTTTGGAATCGAAATAATCTAGGAAGTTATACTCGTAAAATTTGACATAGAAGAACAATAAAAAGTGTACACCGAACAACTTTTATGATCCGAAGTTGGTAAACTCTATCTATGGATGAGCTTTTAACGGTTTTTCTCCATTTTCCAAAGAAAGTTGGTGTTTTTGAATCGAAATAATCTAGGAAGTTATACTCGTAAAATTTGACATAGAAGAACACTAAAAAGTGTACACCGAGCAACTTTAATAGTCCGAAGTTGCTCAACTCTATCTATGGAGGAGCTTTTAACGGTTTTTATCCATTTGTCATAGAAAGTTGGTGTTTCGGCATCGAAATAATCTAGGAAGTTATACTCGTAAAATTTGACGTAGAAGAACAATAAAAAGTGTACACCGAGCAACTTTCACGTTCCGAAGTTGCTCAACTCTATCTATGGAGATGATTTTAATGGTTTTTCTCCGTTTTTCATAGAAAAGTCTTATTTTGGAATCGAAATAATCTAGGAAGTTATACTCGTAAAATTTGATATAGAAGAACAATAAAAAGTGTACACCGAGCAACTTTCATGGTTCGAAGTTGCTCAACTCTATCTATGGAGATGCTTTTAACGATTTTTATCCATTTGCCATAGAAAGTTGGTGTTTCGGCATCGAAATAATCTAGGAAGCTTATATTCATAAAATTTGAAATAGAGGAACAATAAAAAGTGTACACTGAGCAACTTTCATGGTCCGAAGTTGCTCAACTCCATCTAGGGAGGATCTTTTAACGGTTTTTGTCCAATTGACATAGAAAGTTGGTGTTTTGGCATCAAAATAATTTAGGAAGTTATACTCGTAAAATTTGACATAAAAGAACAATAAAATGTGTACACCGGGCAACTTTGATGGTCCGAAGCTGCTCAACTCTATCTATGGTGGAGCTTTTATCGATTTTTGTTCATTTGTCGAAGAAAGGTGGTCTTTTGGCATCAAAATAATCTAGGAAGCTTATACTCGTAAAATTTGACATAGAAGAACAATAAAAAGTGTACACCGAGCAACGTTTATGGTCCGAAGTTGCTAAACTCTATCTATGGATGAGCTTTTAACGATTTTTGTCCATTTTTCATAGAAAGTTCGTGTTTTGGAATCGAAATAATCTAGGAAGTTATACTCGTAAAATTTGACATAGAAGAACAATAAAAAGTGTACACCGAGCATTTTTCAAGGTCTGAAGTTGCTCAACTCTATCTATGGAGGAGCTTTTAACGGTTTTTATCCATTTGTCATAGAAAGTTGGTGTTTCGGCATCGAAATAATCTAGGAAGCTTATACTCATAAAATTTGACAAAGAAGAACAATAAAAAGTGTACACCGAGCAACTTTCATGGTCCGAAGTTGCTCAACTCTATCTATGGAGGAGCTTTTAACGGTTTTTATCCATTTTTCATAGAAAGTTGGTGTTTCGGCATCGAAATAATCTAGGAAGTTATACTCGTAAAATTTGACATAGAAGAACAATAAAAAGTGTACACCGAGCAACTTTCATGGTTCGAAGTTGCTCAACTCTATCTATGGAGGAGCTTTTAACGGTTTTTATCCATTTGTCATAGAAAGTTGGTGTTTCGTCATCGAAATAATCTAGGAAGCTTATACTCGTAAAATTTGAAATAGGAGAACAATAAAAAGTGTACCCTGAGCAACTTTCATGGTCCGAAGTAGCTCAACTCCATCTAGGGAGGAGCTTTTAACGGTTTTTGTCCATTTGGCATAGATATGTAGTGTTTTGGCATCGAAATAATCTACGAAGCTTATACTCGTAAAATTTGACATAGAAGAACAATAAAAAGTGTACACCGAGCAACTTTCATAATCCGAATTTGCTCAACTCTATCTATGAATTAGCTTTTAACGGTTTTTGTCCATTGGCATAGATATGAGGTGTTTTGGTGTCGAAGTAATCTAGGAAGCTTATACACGTAAAATTTGACATAGAAGAACAATAAAAAGTGTACACCGAGCAACATTGATGGTCAGAAGTTGCTCAACTCTATCTATGGAGGAGCTTTTAACGGTTTTTGTCCAATTGACATAGAAAGTTGGTGTTTTGGCATCGAAATAATTTAGGAAGTTATACTCGTAAAATTTGACATAAAAGAACAATAAAATGTGTACACGAGCAACTTTGATGGTCCGAAGTTGCTCAACTCTATCTATGGTGGGGCTTTTATCGATTTTTGTTCATTTGTCGAAGAAAGGTGGTCTTTTGGCATCGAAATAATCTAGGAAGCTTATACTCATAATATTTGACATAGAAGAACAATAAAAAGTGTACACCGAGCAACTTTTATGGTCCGAAGTTGCTAAACTCTATCTATGGATGAGCTCTTAACGGTTTTTGTCCATTTTTCATAGAAAGTTGGGGTTTTGGAATAGAAATAATCTAGGAAGTTATACTCGTAAAATTTGACATAGAAGAACAATAAAAAGTGTACACCGAGCAACTTTCATGGTTCGAAGTTGCTCAACTCTATCTATGGAGGAGCTTTTAACGGTTTTTATCCATTTGTCATAGAAAGTTGGTGTTTCGGCATCGAAATAATCTAGGAAGCTTATACTCGTAAAATTTGAAATAGAAGAACAATAAAAAGTGTACACTAAGCAACTTTCATGGTCCGAAGTTGCTCAACTCAATCTATGGAGGAGCTTTTAACGATTTTTGTCCATTTGGCATAGATATGAGGTGTTTTGGCATCGAAGTAATCTAGGAAGCTTATACACGTAAAATTTGACATAGAAGAACAATAAAAAGTGTACACCGAGCAACATTGATTGTCCGAAGTTGCTCAACTCTATCTATGGAGGAGCTTTTAACGGTTTTTGTCCAATTGACATAGAAAGTTGGTGTTTTGGCATCGAAATAATCTAGGAAGTTATACTCATAAAATTTGACATATAAGAACAATAAAATGTGTACACCGAGCAACTTTGATGGTCCGAAGTTGCTCAACTCTATCTATGGTGGAGCTTTTATCGGTTTTTGTTCATTTGTCGAAGAAAGGTGGTCTTTTGGCATCGAAATAATCTAGGAAGCTTATACTCGTAATATTTGACATAGAAGAACAATAAAAAGTGTACACCGAGCAACTTTTATGGTCCGAAGTTGCTAAACTCTATCTATGGATGAGCTCTTAACGGTTTTTGTCCATTTTTCATAGAAAGTTGGGGTTTTGGAATAGAAATAATCTAGGAAGTTATACTCATAAAATTTGACATAGAAGAACAATAAAAAGTGTACACCGAGCAACTTTCATCGTCCGAAGTTGCTCAACTCTATCTATGGAGATGATTTTAATGGTTTTTCTCCGTTTTTCATAGAAAGGTCTTGTTTTGGAATCGAAATAATCTAGGAAGTTATACTCATAAAATTTAACATAGAAGAACAATAAAAAGTGTACACCGAGCAACTTTCATGGTTCGAAGTTGCTCAACTCTATCTATGGAGGAGCTTTTAACGGTTTTTATCCATTTGTCATAGAAAGTTGGTGTTTCGGCATCGAAATAATCTAGGAAGCTTATACTCGTAAAATTTGAAATAGAAGAACAATAAAAAGTGTACACTAAGCAACTTTCATGGTCCGAAGTTGCTCAACTCCATCTAGGGAGGAGCTTTTAACGGTTTTTATCCATTTGTCATAGAAAGTTGGTGTTTTGGAATCGAAATAATCTAGGAAGCTTATACTCGTAAAATTTGACATAGAAGAACAATAAAAAGTGTACACCGAGCAACTTTCATGGTACGAATTTGCTCAACTCTATCTATGGAGGAGCTTTTAACGGTTTTTGTCCATTTGGCATAGATATGAGGTGTTTTGGCATCGAAGTAATCTAGGAAGCTTATACACGTAAAATTTGACATAGAAGAACAATAAAAAGTGTACACCGAGCAACATTGATGGTCCGAAGTTGCTCAACTCTATCTATGGATGAGCTTTTAACGGTTTTTGTCCATTTTTCATAGAAAGTTCGGGTTTTGGAATAGAAATAATCTAGGAAATTATACTCGTAAAATTTGATATAGAAGAACAATAAAAAGTGTACACCGACAAACTTTCATGGTCCGAAGTTGCTCAACTCTATCTATGGAGGATGTTTAACGGTTTTCGTCCATTTGGCATAGAAAGTTGGTGTTTTGGAATCGAAATAATCTAGGAAGTTATACTCGTAAAATTTGACATAGAAGAACAATAAAAAGTGTACACCGAGCAACTTTCATGGTCCGAAGTTGCTCAACTCAATCTATGGAGGAGCTTTTAACGGTTTTTGTCCATTTGGCATAGAAAGTTGGTGTTTTGGAATCGAAATAATCTAGGAAGTTATACTCGTAAAATTTGACATAGAAGAACAATAAAAAGTGTACACCGAGCAACTTTTATGGTCCAAAGTTGCTAAACTCTATCTATGGATGAGCTTTTAACGGTTTTTCTCCATTTTCCAAAGAAAGTTGGTGTTTTGGAATCGAAATAATTTAGGAAGTTATACTCGTAAAATTTGAAATAGAAGAACACTAAAAAGTGTACACCGAGCAACTTTAATAGTCCGAAGTTGCTCAACTCTATCTATGGAGGAGCTTTTAACGGTTTTTATCCATCTGTCATAGAAAGTTGGTGTTTCGGCATCGAAATAATCTAGGAAGTTATACTCGTAAAATTTGACATAGAAGAACAATAAAAAGTGTACACCGAGCAACTTTCATGGTCCGAAGTTGCTCAACTCAATCTATGGAGGAGCTTTTAACGGTTTTTGTCCATTTGGCATAGAAAGTTGGTGTTTTGGAATCGAAATAATCTAGGAAGTTATACTCGTAAAATTTGACATAAAAGAACAATAAAATGTGTACACCGAGCAACTTTGATGTTCCGAAGTTGCTCAACTCTATCTATAGTGGAGCTTTTATCGGTTTTTGTTCATTTGTCGAAGAAAGGTGGTCTTTTGGCATCGAAATAATCTAGGAAGTTTATACTCGTAAAATTTGACATAGAAGAACAATAAAAAGTGTACACCGAGCAACTTTTATGGTCCGAAGTTGCTAAACTCTATCTATGGATGAGCTTTTAACGATTTTTGTCCATTTTCCAAAGAAAGTTGGTGTTTTGGAATCGAAATAATCTAGGAAGTTATACTCGTAAAATTTGATATAGAAGAACACTAAAAAGTGTACACCGAGCAACTTTAATAGTCCGAAGTTGCTCAACCCTATCTATGGAGGAGCTTTAACGGTTTTTGTCCATTTGGCATAGAAAGTTGGTGTTTTGGAATCGAAATAATCTAGGAAGTTATACTCGTAAAATTTGACATAGAAGAACAATAAAAAGTGTACACCGAACAACTTTTATGATCCGAAGTTGGTAAACTCTATCTATGGATGAGCTTTTAACGGTTTTTCTCCATTTTCCAAAGAAAGTTGGTGTTTTGGAATCGAAATAATCTAGGAAGTTATACTCGTAAAATTTGACATAGAAGAACACTAAAAAGTGTACACCGAGCAACTTTAATAGTCCGAAGTTGCTCAACTCTATCTATGGAGGAGCTTTTAACGGTTTTTATCCATTTGTCATAGAAAGTTGGTGTTTCGGCATCGAAATAATCTAGGAAGTTATACTCGTAAAATTTGACATAGAAGAACAATAAAAAGTGTACACCGAGCAACTTTCACGTTCCGAAGTTGCTCAACTCTATCTAAGGAGATGATTTTAATGGTTTTTCTCCGTTTTTCATAGAAAGGTCTTGTTTTGGAATCGAAATAATCTAGGAAGTTATACTCGTAAAATTTGATATAGAAGAACAATAAAAAGTGTACACCGAGCAACTTTCATGGTTCGAAGTTGCTCAACTCTATCTATGGAGATGCTTTTAACGATTTTTATCCATTTGCCATAGAAAGTTGGTGTTTCGGCATCGAAATAATCTAGGAAGCTTATATTCATAAAATTTGAAATAGAGGAACAATAAAAAGTGTACACTGAGCAACTTTCATGGTCCGAAGTTGCTCAATCCATCTAGGGAGGAGCTTTTAACGGTTTTTGTCGATTTGGCATAGATATGTAGTGTTTTGGCATCGAAATAATCTACGAAGCTTATACTCGTAAAATTTGACATAGAAGAACAATAAAAAGTGTACACCGAGCAATTTTCATGGTCCGAATTTGCTCAACTCTATCTATGGAGGAGCTTTTAACGGTTTTTGTCCATTTGGCATAGATATGAGGTGTTTTGGCGTCGAAGTAATCTAGGAAGCTTATACACGTAAAATTTGACATAGAAGAACAATAAAAAGTGTACACCGAGCAACATTGATGGTCAGAAGTTGCTCAACTCTATCTATGGAGGAGCTTTTAACGGTTTTTGTCCAATTGACATAGAAAGTTGGTGTTTTGGCATCAAAATAATTTAGGAAGTTATACTCGTAAAATTTGACATAAAAGAACAATAAAATGTGTACACCGAGCAACTTTGATGGTCCGAAGCTGCTCAACTCTATCTATGGTGGAGCTTTTATCGATTTTTGTTCATTTGTCGAAGAAAGGTGGTCTTTTGGCATCGAAATAATCTAGGAAGCTTATACTCGTAAAATTTGACATAGAAGAACAATAAAAAGTGTACACCGAGCAACGTTTATGGTCCGAAGTTGCTAAACTCTATCTATGGATGAGCTTTTAACGATTTTTGTCCATTTTTCATAGAAAGTTCGTGTTTTGGAATCGAAATAATCTAGGAAGTTATACTCGTAAAATTTGACATAGAAGAACAATAAAAAGTGTACACCGAGCATTTTTCAAGGTCTGAAGTTGCTCAACTCTATCTATGGAGGAGCTTTTAACGGTTTTTATCCATTTGTCATAGAAAGTTGGTGTTTCGGCATCGAAATAATCTAGGAAGCTTATACTCATAAAATTTGACAAAGAAGAACAATAAAAAGTGTACACCGAGCAACTTTCATGGTCCGAAGTTGCTCAACTCTATCTATGGAGGAGCTTTTAACGGTTTTTATCCATTTGTCATAGAAAGTTGGTGTTTCGGCATCGAAATAATCTAGGAAGCTTATACTCATAAAATTTGACAAAGAAGAAAAATAAAAAGTGTACACCGAGCAACTTTCATGGTCCGAAGTTGCTCAACTCTATCTATGGAGGAGCTTTTAACGGTTTTTATCCATTTTTCATAGAAAGTTGGTGTTTCGGCATCGAAATAATCTAGGAAGTTATACTCGTAAAATTTGACATAGAAGAACAATAAAAAGTGTACACCGAGCAACTTTCATGGTTCGAAGTTGCTCAACTCTATCTATGGAGGAGCTTTTAACGGTTTTTATCCATTTGTCATAGAAAGTTGGTGTTTCGTCATCGAAATAATCTAGGAAGCTTATACTCGTAAAATTTGAAATAGGAGAACAATAAAAAGTGTACCCTGAGCAACTTTCATGGTCCGAAGTTGCTCAACTCCATCTAGGGAGGAGCTTTTAACGGTTTTTGTCCATTTGGCATAGATATGTAGTGTTTTGGCATCGAAATAATCTACGAAGCTTATACTCGTAAAATTTGACATAGAAGAACAATAAAAAGTGTACACCGAGCAACTTTCATAATCCGAATTTGCTCAACTCTATCTATGAATTAGCTTTTAACGGTTTTTGTCCATTTGGCATAGATATGAGGTGTTTTGGTGTCGAAGTAATCTAGGAAGCTTATACACGTAAAATTTGACATAGAAGAACAATAAAAAGTGTACACCGAGCAACATTGATGGTCAGAAGTTGCTCAACTCTATCTATGGAGGAGCTTTTAACGGTTTTTGTCCAATTGACATAGAAAGTTGGTGTTTTGGCATCGAAATAATTTAGGAAGTTATACTCGTAAAATTTGACATAAAAGAACAATAAAATGTGTACACCGAGCAACTTTGATGGTCCGAAGTTGCTCAACTCTATCTATGGTGGGGCTTTTATCGATTTTTGTTCATTTGTCGAAGAAAGGTGGTCTTTTGGCATCGAAATAATCTAGGAAGCTTATACTCGTAAAATTTGACATAGAAGAACAATAAAAAGTGTACACCGAGCAACTTTTATGGTCCGAAGTTGCTAAACTCTATCTATGGATGAGCTTTTAACGGTTTTTGTCCATTTTTCATAGAAAGTTCGTGTTTTAGAATCGAAATAATCTAGGAAGTTATACTCGTAAAATTTGACATAGAAGAACAGTAAAAAGTGTACACCGAGCATTTTTCATGGTCTGAAGTTGCTCAACTCTATCTATGGAGGAGCTTTTAACGGTTTTTATCCATTTGTCATAGAAAGTTGGTGTTTCGGCATCGAAATAATCTAGGAAGCTTAAACTCATAAAATTTGACAAAGAAGAACAATAAAAAGTGTACACCGAGCAACTTTCATGGTCCGAAGTTGCTCAACTCTATCTATGTAGGAGCTTTTAACGGTTTTTGTCCAATTGACATAGAAAGTTGGTGTTTTGGCATCGAAATAATTTAGGAAGTTATACTCGTAAAATTTGACATAAAAGAACAATAAAATGTGTACACCGAGCAACTTTGATGGTCCGAAGTTGCTCAACTCTATATATGGTGGAGCTTTTATCGATTTTTGTTCATTTGTCGAAGAAAGGTGGTCTTTTGGCATCGAAATAATCTAGGAAGCTTATACTCGTAAAATTTGACATAGAAGAACAATAAAAAGTGTACACCGAGCAACTTTTATGGTCCGAAGTTGCTAAACTCTATCTATGGATGAGCTTTTAACGGTTTTTGTCCATTTTTCATGGAAAGTTCGTGTTTTGGAATCGAAATAATCTAGGAAGTTATACTCGTAAAATTTGACATAGAAGAACAATAAAAAGTGTACACCGAGCATTTGTCATGGTCTGAAGTTGCTCAACTCTATCTATGGAGGAGCTTTTAACGGTTTTTATCCATTTGTCATAGAAAGTTGGTGTTTCGGCATCGAAATAATCTAGGAAGCTTATACTCATAAAATTTGACAAAGAAGAACAATAAAAAGTGTACACCGAGCAACTTTCATGGTCCGAAGTTGCTCAACTCTATCTATGGAGGAGCTTTTAACGGTTTTTATCCATTTGTCATAGAAAGTTGTTGTTTCGGCATCGAAATAATCTAGGAAGTTATACTCGTAAAATTTGACATAGAAGAACAATAAAAAGTGTACACCGAGCAACTTTCATGGTTCGAACTTGCTCAACTCTATCTATGGAGGAGCTTTTAACGGTTTTTGTCCATTTGTCATAGAAAGTTGTTGTTTCGTCATCGAAATAATCTAGGAAGCTTATACTCGTAAAATTTGAAATAGAAGAACAATAAAAAGTGTACACTGAGCAACTTTCATGGTCCGAAGTTGCTCAACTCTATCTAGGGAGGAGCTTTTAACGGTTTTTTTCTATTTGGCATAGATATGTAGTGTTTTGGCATCGAAATAATCTACGAAGCTTATACTCGTAAAATTTGACATAGAAGAACAATAAAAAGTGTACACCGAGCAACTTTTATGGTCCGAATTTGCTCAACTCTATCTATGAAGGAGCTTTTAACGGTTTTTGTCCATTTGGCATAGATATGAGCTGTTTTGGCGTCGAAGTAGTCTTGGAAGCTTATACACGTAAAATTTGACATAGAAGAACAATAAAAAGTGTACACCGAGCAACATTGATGGTCAGAAGTTGCTCAACTCTATCCATGGAGGAGCTTTTAACGGTTTTTGTCCAATTGACATAGAAAGTTGGTGTTTTGGCATCGAAATAATTTAGGAAGTTATACTCGTAAAATTTGACATAGAAGAACACTAAAAAGTGTACACCGAGCAACTTTCATGGTCCGAAGTTGCTCAACTCTATCTATGGAGGAGCTTTTAACGGTTTTTATCCATTTATCATAGAAAGTTGGTGTTTCGGCATCGAAATAATCTAGGAAGCTTATACTCACAAAATTTGACAAAGAAGAACAATAAAAAGTGTACACCGAGCAACTTTCATGGTCCGAAGTTGCTCAACTCTATCTATGGAGATGATTTTAATGGTTTTTCTCCGTTTTTCATAGAAAGGTCTTGTTTTGGAATCGAAATAATCTAGGAAGTTATACTCGTAAAATTTGACATAGAAGAACAATAAAAAGTGTACACCGAGCAACTTTCATGGTCCGAAGTTGCTCAACTCCATCTAGGGAATAGCTTTTAACGGTTTTTGTCCATTTGGCATAGATATGTAGATTTTTGCCATCGAAATAATCTACGAAGCTTATACTCGTAAAATTTGACATAGAAGAACAATAAAAAGTGTACACCGAACAACTTTTATGGTCCGAAGTTGCTAAACTCTATCTATGGATGAGCTTTTAACGGTTTTTCTCCATTTTCCAAAGAAAGTTGGTGTTTTGGAATCGAAATAATCTAGGAAGTTATACTCGTAAAATTTGACATAGAAGAACACTAAAAAGTGTACACCGAGCAACTTTAATAGTCCGAAGTTGCTCAACTCTATCTATGGAGGAGCTTTTAACGGTTTTTATCCATCTGTCATAGAAAGTTGGTGTTTCGGCATCGAAATAATCTAGGAAGTTATACTCGTAAAATTTGACATAGAAGAACAATAAAAAGTGTACACCGAGCAACTTTCATGGTCCGAAGTTGCTCAACTCAATCTATGGAGGAGCTTTTAACGGTTTTTGTCCATTTGGCATAGAAAGTTGGTGTTTTGGAATCGAAATAATCTAGGAAGTTATACTCGTAAAATTTGACATAAAAGAACAATAAAATGTGTACACCGAGCAACTTTGATGGTCCGAAGTTGCTCAACTCTATCTATAGTGGAGCTTTTATCGGTTTTTGTTCATTTGTCGAAGAAAGGTGGTCTTTTGGCATCGAAATAATCTAGGAAGTTTATACTCGTAAAATTTGACATAGAAGAACAATAAAAAGTGTACACCGAGCAACTTTTATGGTCCGAAGTTGCTAAACTCTATCTATGGATGAGCTTTTAACGATTTTTGTCCATTTTCCAAAGAAAGTTGGTGTTTTGGAATCGAAATAATATAGGAAGTTATACTCGTAAAATTTGACATAGAAGAACACTAAAAAGTGTACACCGAGCAACTTTAATAGTCCGAAGTTGCTCAACTCTATCTATGGAGGAGCTTTAACGGTTTTTGTCCATTTGGCATAGAAAGTTGGTGTTTTGGAATCGAAATAATCTAGGAAGTTATACTCGTAAAATTTGACAAAGAAGAACAATAAAAAGTGTACACCGAACAACTTTTATGATCCGAAGTTGGTAAACTCTATCTATGGATGAGCTTTTAACGGTTTTTCTCCATTTTTCAAAGAAAGTTGGTGTTTTGGAATCGAAATAATCTAGGAAGTTATACTCGTAAAATTTGACATAGAAGAACACTAAAAAGTGTACACCGAGCAACTTTAATAGTCCGAAGTTGCTCAACTCTATCTATGGAGGAGCTTTTAACGGTTTTTATCCATTTTTCATAGAAAGTTGGTGTTTCGGCATCGAAATAATCTAGGAAGTTATACTCGTAAAATTTGACATAGAAGAACAATAAAAAGTGTACACCGAGTAACTTTCACGTTCCGAAGTTGCTCAACTCTATCTATGGAGATGATTTTAATGGTTTTTCTCCGTTTTTCATAGAAAGGTCTTGTTTTGGAATCGAAATAATCTAGGAAGTTATACTCGTAAAATTTGATATAGAAGAACAATAAAAAGTGTACACCGAGCAACTTTCATGGTTCGAAGTTGCTCAACTCTATCTATGGAGATGCTTTTAACGATTTTTATCCATTTGCCATAGAAAGTTGGTGTTTCGGCATCGAAATAATCTAGGAAGCTTATATTCATAAAATTTGAAATAGAGGAACAATAAAAAGTGTACACTGAGCAACTTTCATGGTCCGAAGTTGCTCAACTCCATCTAGGGAGGAGCTTTTAACGGTTTTTGTCGATTTGGCATAGATATGTAGTGTTTTGGCATCGAAATAATCTACGAAGCTTATACTCGTAAAATTTGACATAGAAGAACAATAAAAAGTGTACACCGAGCAATTTTCATGGTCCGAATTTGCTCAACTCTATCTATGGAGGAGCTTTTAACGGTTTTTGTACATTTGGCATAGATATGAGGTGTTTTGGCGTCGAAGTAATCTAGGAAGCTTATACACGTAAAATTTGACATAGAAGAACAATAAAAAGTGTACACCGAGCAACATTGATGGTCAGAAGTTGCTCAACTCTATCTATGGAGGAGCTTTTAACGGTTTTTGTCCAATTGACATAGAAAGTTGGTGTTTTGGCATCGAAATAATCTAGGAAGTTATACTCGTAAAATTCGACATAAAAGAACAATAAAATGTGTACACCGAGCAACTTTGATGGTCCGAAGCTGCTCAACTCTATCTATGGTGGAGCTTTTATCGATTTTTGTTCATTTGTCGAAAAAAGGTGGTCTTTTGGCATCGAAATAATCTAGGAAGCTTATACTCGTAAAATTTGACATAGAAGAACAATAAAAAGTGTACACCGAGCAACGTTTATGGTCCGAAGTTGCTAAACTCTATCTATGGATGAGCTTTTAACGATTTTTGTCCATTTTCCAAAGAAAGTTGGTGTTTTGGAATCGAAATAATCTAGGAAGTTATACTCGTAAAATTTGACATAGAAGAACACTAAAAAGTGTACACCGAGCAACTTTAATAGTCCGAAGTTGCTCAACTCTATCTATGGAGGAGCTTTAACGGTTTTTGTCCATTTGGCATAGAAAGTTGGTGTTTTGGAATCGAAATAATCTAGGAAGTTATACTCGTAAAATTTGACATAGAAGAACAATAAAAAGTGTACACCGAGCAACTTTCATGGTCCGAAGTTGCTCAACTCCATCTAGGGAGGAGCTTTTAACGGTTTTTGTCCATTTGGCATAGATATGTAGATTTTTGCCATCGAAATAATCTACGAAGCTTATACTCGTAAAATTTGACATAGAAGAACAATAAAAAGTGTACACCAAACAACTTTTATGGTCCGAAGTTGCTAAACTCTATCTATGGATGAGCTTTTAACGGTTTTTCTCCATTTTCCAAAGAAAGTTGGTGTTTTGGAATCGAAATAATCTAGGAAGTTATACTCGTAAAATTTGACATAGAAGAACACTAAAAAGTGTACACCGAGCAACTTTAATAGTCCGAAGTTGCTCAACTCTATCTATGGAGGAGCTTTTAACGGTTTTTATCCATCTGTCATAGAAAGTTGGTGTTTCGGCATCGAAATAATCTAGGAAGTTATACTCGTAAAATTTGACATAGAAGAACAATAAAAAGTGTACACCGAGCAACTTTCATGGTCCGAAGTTGCTCAACTCAATCTATGGAGGAGCTTTTAACGGTTTTTGTCCATTTTGCATAGAAAGTTGGTGTTTTGGAATCGAAATATTCTAGGAAGTTATACTCGTAAAATTTGACATAAAAGAACAATAAAATGTGTACACCGAGCAACTTTGATGGTCCGAAGTTGCTCAACTCTATCTATAGTGGAGCTTTTATCGGTCTTTGTTCATTTGTCGAAGAAAGGTGGTCTTTTGGCATCGAAATAATCTAGGAAGTTTATACTCGTAAAATTTGACATAGAAGAACAATAAAAAGTGTACACCGAGCAACTTTTATGGTCCGAAGTTGCTAAACTCTATCTATGGATGAGCTTTTAACGATTTTTGTCCATTTTCCAAAGAAAGTTGGTGTTTTGGAATCGAAATAATCTAGGAAGTTATACTCGTAAAATTTGACATAGAAGAACACTAAAAAGTGTACACCGAGCAACTTTAATAGTCCGAAGTTGCTCAACTCTATCTATGGAGGAGCTTTAACGGTTTTTGTCCATTTGGCATAGAAAGTTGGTGTTTTGGAATCGAAATAATCTAGGAAGTTATACTCGTAAAATTTGACATAGAAGAACAATAAAAAGTGTACACCGAACAACTTTTATGATCCGAAGTTGGTAAACTCTATCTATGGATGAGCTTTTAACGGTTTTTCTTCATTTTCCAAAGAAAGTTGGTGTTTTGGAATCGAAATAATCTAGGAAGTTATACTCGTAAAATTTGACATAGAAGAACACTAAAAAGTGTACACCGAGCAACTTTAATAGTCCGAAGTTGCTCAACTCTATCTATGGAGGAGCTTTTAACGGTTTTTATCCATTTTTCATAGAAAGTTGGTGTTTCGGCATCGAAATAATCTAGGAAGTTATACTCGTAAAATTTGACATAGAAGAACAATAAAAAGTGTACACCGAGCAACTTTCACGTTCCGAAGATGCTCAACTCTATCTATGGAGATGATTTTAATGGTTTTTCTCCGTTTTTCATAGAAAGGTCTTGTTTTGGAATCGAAATAATCTAGGAAGTTATACTCGTAAAATTTGATATAGAAGAACAATAAAAAGTGTACACCGAGCAACTTTCATGGTTCGAAGTTGCTCAACTCTATCTATGGAGATGCTTTTAACGATTTTTATCCATTTGCCATAGAAAGTTGGTGTTTCGGCATCGAAATAATCTAGGAAGCTTATATTCATAAAATTTGAAATAGAGGAACAATAAAAAGTGTACACTGAGCAACTTTCATTGTCCGAAGTTGCTCAACTCCATCTAGGGAGGAGCTTTTAACGGTTTTTGTCGATTTGGCATAGATATGTAGTGTTTTGGCATCGAAATAATCTAGGAAGTTATACTCGTAAAATTTGACATAGAAGAACAATAAAAAGTGTACACCGAGCAACTTTCATGGTCCGAAGTTGCTCAACTCCATCTAGGGAGGAGCTTTTAACGGTTTTTGTCCATTTGGCATAGATATGTAGATTTTTGCCATCGAAATAATCTACGAAGCTTATACTCGTAAAATTTGACATAGAAGAACAATAAAAAGTGTACACCAAACAACTTTTATGGTCCGAAGTTGCTAAACTCTATCTATGGATGAGCTTTTAACGGTTTTTCTCCATTTTCCAAAGAAAGTTGGTGTTTTGGAATCGAAATAATCTAGGAAGTTATACTCGTAAAATTTGACATAGAAGAACACTAAAAAGTGTACACCGAGCAACTTTAATAGTCCGAAGTTGCTCAACTCTATCTATGGAGGAGCTTTTAACGGTTTTTATCCATCTGTCATAGAAAGTTGGTGTTTCGGCATCGAAATAATCTAGGAAGTTATACTCGTAAAATTTGACATAGAAGAACAATAAAAAGTGTACACCGAGCAACTTTCATGGTCCGAAGTTGCTCAACTCAATCTATGGAGGAGCTTTTAACGGTTTTTGTCCATTTGGCATAGAAAGTTGGTGTTTTGGAATCGAAATAATCTAGGAAGTTATACTCGTAAAATTTGACATAAAAGAACAATAAAATGTGTACACCGAGCAACTTTGATGGTCCGAAGTTGCTCAACTCTATCTATAGTGGAGCTTTTATCGGTCTTTGTTCATTTGTCGAAGAAAGGTGGTCTTTTGGCATCGAAATAATCTAGGAAGTTTATACTCGTAAAATTTGACATAGAAGAACAATAAAAAGTGTACACCGAGCAACTTTTATGGTCCGAAGTTGCTAAACTCTATCTATGGATGAGCTTTTAACGATTTTTGTCCATTTTCCAAAGAAAGTTGGCGTTTTGGAATCGAAATAATCTAGGAAGTTATACTCGTAAAATTTGACATAGAAGAACACTAAAAAGTGTACACCGAGCAACTTTAATAGTCCGAAGTTGCTCAACTCTATCTATGGAGGAGCTTTAACGGTTTTTGTCCATTTGGCATAGAAAGTTGGTGTTTTGGAATCGAAATAATCTGGGAAGTTATACTCGTAAAATTTGACATAGAAGAACAATAAAAAGTGTACACCGAACAACTTTTATGATCCGAAGTTGGTAAACTCTATCTATGGATGAGCTTTTAACGGTTTTTCTTCATTTTCCAAAGAAAGTTGGTGTTTTGGAATCGAAATAATCTAGGAAGTTATACTCGTAAAATTTGACATAGAAGAACACTAAAAAGTGTACACCGAGCAACTTTAATAGTCCGAAGTTGCTCAACTCTATCTATGGAGGAGCTTTTAACGGTTTTTATCCATTTTTCATAGAAAGTTGGTGTTTCGGCATCGAAATAATCTAGGAAGTTATACTCGTAAAATTTGACATAGAAGAACAATAAAAAGTGTACACCGAGCAACTTTCACGTTCCGAAGATGCTCAACTCTATCTATGGAGATGATTTTAATGGTTTTTCTCCGTTTTTCATAGAAAGGTCTTGTTTTGGAATCGAAATAATCTAGGAAGTTATACTCGTAAAATTTGATATAGAAGAACAATAAAAAGTGTACACCGAGCAACTTTCATGGTTCGAAGTTGCTCAACTCTATCTATGGAGATGCTTTTAACGATTTTTATCCATTTGCCATAGAAAGTTGGTGTTTCGGCATCGAAATAATCTAGGAAGCTTATATTCATAAAATTTGAAATAGAGGAACAATAAAAAGTGTACACTGAGCAACTTTCATTGTCCGAAGTTGCTCAACTCCATCTAGGGAGGAGCTTTTAACGGTTTTTGTCGATTTGGCATAGATATGTAGTGTTTTGGCATCGAAATAATCTACGAAGCTTATACTCGTAAAATTTGACATAGAAGAACAATAAAAAGTGTACACCGAGCAATTTTCATGGTCCGAATTTGCTCAACTCTATCTATGGAGGAGCTTTTAACGGTTTTTTTCCATTTGGCATAGATATGAGGTGTTTTGGCGTCGAAGTAATCTAGGAAGCTTATACACGTAAAATTTGACATAGAAGAACAATAAAAAGTGTACACCGAGCAACAATGATGGTCAGAAGTTGCTCAACTCTATCTATGGAGGAGCTTTTAACGGTTTTTGTCCAATTGACATAGAAAGTTGGTGTTTTGGCATCAAAATAATTTAGGAAGTTATACTCGTAAAATTTGACATAAAAGAACAATAAAATGTGTACACCGAGCAACTTTGATGGTCCGAAGCTGCTCAACTCTATCTATGGTGGAGCTTTTATCGATTTTTGTTCATTTGTCGAAGAAAGGTGGTCTTTTGGCATCGAAATAATCTAGGAAGCTTATACTCGTAAAATTTGACATAGAAGAACAATAAAAAGTGTACACCGAGCAACGTTTATGGTCCGAAGTTGCTAAACTCTATCTATGGATGAGCTTTTAACGATTTTTGTCCATTTTTCATAGAAAGTTCGTGTTTTGGAATCGAAATAATCTAGGAAGTTATACTCGTAAAATTTGACATAGAAGAACAATAAAAAGTGTACACCGAGCAACTTTTATGGTCCGAAGTTGCTAAACTCTATTTATGGATGAGCTTTTAACGGTTTTTGTCCATTTTTCATAGAAAGTTCGTGTTTTGGAATCGAAATAATCTAGGAAGTTATACTCGTAAAATTTGACATAGAAGAACAATAAAAAGTGTACACCGAGCAACTTTCATGGTCCGAAGTTGCTCAACTCTATCTATGGAGGAGCTTGTAACGGTTTTTGTCCAATTGACATAGAAAGTTGGTGTTTTGGCATCGAAATAATCTAGGAAGTTATACTCGTAAAATTTGACATAAAAGAACAATAAAATGTGTACACCGAGCAACTTTGATGGTCCGAAGTTGCTCAACTCTATCTATGGTGGAGCTTTTATCGATTTTTGTTCATTTGTCGAAGAAAGGTGGTCTTTTGGCATCGAAATAATCTAGGAAGCTTATACTCGTAAAATTTGACATAGAAGAACAATAAAAAGTGTACACCGAGCAACTTTTATGGTCCGAAGTTGCTAAACTCTATCTATGGATGAGCTTTTAACGATTTTTGTCCATTTTTCATAGAAAGTTCGTGTTTTGGAATTGAAATAATCTACGAAGCTTATACTCGTAAAATTTGACGTAGAAGAACAATAAAAAGTGTACACCGAGCAACTTTCATGGTCCGAAGTTGCTCAACTCTATCTATGGAGGAGCTTTAACTGTTTTCGTCCATTTGGCATAGAAAGTTGGTGTTTTGGAATCGAAATAATCTAGGAAGTTATACTCGTAAAATTTGACATAGAAGAACACTGAAAAGTGTACACCGAGCAACTTTCATGGTCCGAAGTTGCTCAACTCTATCTATGGAGGAGCTTTTAACGGTTTTTATCCATTTGTCATAGAAAGTTGGTGTTTCGGCATCGAAATAATCTAGGAAGCTTATACTCACAAAATTTGACAAAGAAGAACAATAAAAAGTGTACACCGAGCAACTTTCATGGTCCGAAGTTGCTCAACTCTATCTATGGAGGAGCTTGTAACGGTTTTTGTCCAATTGACATAGAAAGTTGGTGTTTTGGCATCGAAATAATCTAGGAAGTTATACTCGTAAAATTTGACATAAAAGAACAATAAAATGTGTACACCGAGCAACTTTCATGGTCCGAAGTTGCTCAACTCCATCTAGGGAGGAGCTTTTAACGGTTTTTGTCCATTTGGCATAGATATGTAGATTTTTTCCATCGAAATAATCTACGAAGCTTATAATCGTAAAATTTGACATAGAAGAACAATAAAAAGTGTACACCGAGCAACTTTCATGGTCCGAATTTGCTCAACTCTATCTATGTAGGAGCTTTTAACGGTTTTTGTCCATTTGGCATAGATATGAGGTGTTTTGGCATCGAAATAATCTAGGAAGCTTATACACGTAAAATTTGACATAGAAGAACAATAAAATGTGTACACCGAGCAACATTGATGGTCCGAAGTTGCTCAACTCTATCTATGGTGGAGCTTTTATCGATTTTTGTTCATTTGTCGAAGAAAGGTGGTCTTTTGGCATCGAAATAATCTGGCAAGTTATACTCGTAAAATTTGACATAAAAGAACACTAAAAAGTGTACACCGAGCAACTTTCATGCTCCGAAGTTGCTCAACTCTATCTATGGAGGAGCTTTTAACGGTTTTTGTCCATTTGGCATAGATATGAGCTGTTTTGGCGTCGAAGTAATCTAGGAAGCTTATACACGTAAAATTTGACATAGAAGAACAATAAAAAGTGTACACCGAGCAACATTGATGGTCAGAAGTTGCTCAACTCTATCTATGGAGGAGCTTGTAACGGTTTTTGTCCAATTGACATAGAAAGTTGGTGTTTTGGCATCGAAATAATCTAGGAAGTTATACTCGTAAAATTTGACATAAAAGAACAATAAAATGTGTACACCGAGCAACTTTGATGGTCCGAAGTTGCTCAACTCTATCTATGGTGGAGCTTTTATCGATTTTTGTTCATTTGTCGAAGAAAGGTGGTCTTTTGGCATCGAAATAATCTAGGAAGCTTATACTCGTAAAATTTGACATAGAAGAACAATAAAAAGTGTACACCGAGCAACTTTTATGGTCCGAAGTTGCTAAACTCTATCTATGGATGAGCTTTTAACGGTTTTTGTCCATTTTTCATAGAAAGTTCGTGTTTTGGAATTGAAATAATCTAGGAAGTTATACTCGTAAAATTTGACATAGAAGAACAATAAAAAGTGTACACCGAGCAACTTTCATGGTCCGAAGTTGCTCAACTCTATCTATGGAGGAGCTTTAACTGTTTTCGTCCATTTGGCATAGAAAGTTGGTGTTTTGGAATCGAAATAATCTAGGAAGTTATACTCGTAAAATTTGACATAGAAGAACACTAAAAAGTGTACACCGAGCAACTTTCATGGTCCGAAGTTGCTCAACTCTATCTATGGAGGAGCTTTTAACGGTTTTCATCCATTTGTCATAGAAAGTTGGTGTTTCGGCATCGAAATAATCTAGGAAGTTATACTCGTAAAATTTGACATAGAAGAACACTAAAAAGTGTACACCGAGCAACTTTCATGGTCCGAAGTTGCTCAACACTATCTATGGAGGAGCTTTTAACGGTTTTTATCCATTTGTCATAGAAAGTTGGTGTTTCGGCATCGAAATAATCTAGGAAGCTTATACTCATAAAATTTGACAAAGAAGAACAATAAAAAGTGTACACCGAGCAACTTTCATGGTCCGAAGTTGCTCAACTCTATCTATGGAGATGATTTTAATGGTTTTTCTCCGTTTTTCATAGAAAGGTCTTGTTTTGGAATTGAAATAATCTAGGAAGTTATACTCGTAAAATTTGACATAGAAGAACAATAAAAAGTGTACACCGAGCAACTTTCATGGTCCGAAGTTGCTCAACTCCATCTAGGGAGGAGCTTTTAACGGTTTTTGTCCATTTGGCATAGATATGTAGATTTTTGCCATCGAAATAATCTACGAAGCTTATACTCGTAAAATTTGACATAGAAGAACAATAAAAAGTGTACACCGAGCAACTTTCATGGTCCGAATTTGCTCAACTCTATCTATGTAGGAGCTTTTAACGGTTTTTGTCCATTTGGCATAGATATGAGGTGTTTTGGCATCGAAATAATCTAGGAAGCTTATACACGTAAAATTTGACATAGAAGAACAATAAAATGTGTACACCGAGCAACATTGATGGTCCGAAGTTGCTCAACTCTATCTATGGTGGAGCTTTTATCGATTTTTGTTCATTTGTCGAAGAAAGGTGGTCTTTTGGCATCGAAATAATCTAGGAAGTTATACTCGTAAAATTTGACATAAAAGAACACTAAAAAGTGTACACCGAGCAACTTTCATGCTCTGAAGTTGCTCAACTCTATCTATGGAGGAGCTTTTAAGGGTTTTTGTCTATTTGGCATAGATGTGAGGTGTTTTGGCATCGAAATAATCTACGAAGCTTATAGTCGTAAAATTTGACATAGAAGAACAATAAAAAGTGTACACCGAGCAACTTTCATGGTCCGAATTTGCTCAACTCTATCTATGAAGGTGCTTTTAACGGTTTTTGTCCATTTGGCATAGATATGAGCTGTTTTGGCGTCGAAGTAATCTAGGAAGCTTATACACGTAAAATTTGACATAGAAGAACAATAAAAAGTGTACACCGAGCAACATTGATGGTCCGAAGTTGCTCAACTCTATCAATGGTGGAGTTTTTATCGATTTTTGTTCATTTGTCGAAGAAAGGTGGTCTTTTGGCATCGAAATAATCTAGTAAGTTATACTCGTAAAATTTGACATAAAAGAACACTAAAAAGTGTACACCGAGCAACTTTCATGCTCCGAAGTTGCTCAACTCTATCTATGGAGGAGCTTTTAACGGTTTTTGTCCATTTGGCATAGATATGAGCTGTTTTGGCGTCGAAGTAATCTAGGAAGCTTACACACGTAAAATTTGACATAGAAGAACAATAAAAAGTGTACACCGAGCAACATTGATGGTCAGAAGTTGCTCAACTCTATCTATGGAGGAGCTTGTAACGGTTTTTGTCCAATTGACATAGAAAGTTGGTGTTTTTGCATCGAAATAATCTAGGAAGTTATACTCGTAAAATTTGACATAAAAGAACAATAAAATGTGTACACCGAGCAACTTTGATGGTCCGAAGTTGCTCAACTCAATCTATGGTGGAGCTTTTATCGATTTTTGTTCATTTGTCGAAGAAAGGTGGTCTTTTGGCATCGAAATAATCTAGGAAGCTTATACTCGTAAAATTTGACATAGAAGAACAATAAAAGGTGTACATCGAGCAACTTTTATGGTCCGAAGTTGCTAAACTCTATCTATGGATGAGCTTTTAACGGTTTTTGTCCATTTTTCATAGAAAGTTCGTGTTTTGGAATTGAAATAATCTAGGAAGTTATACTCGTAAAATTTGACATAGAAGAACAATAAAAAGTGTACACCGAGCAACTTTCATGGTCCGAAGTTGCTCAACTCTATCTATGGAGGAGCTTTAACTGTTTTCGTCCATTTGGCATAGAAAGTTGGTGTTTTGGAATCGAAATAATCTAGGAAGTTATACTCGTAAAATTTGACATAGAAGAACAATAAAAAGTGTACACCGAGCAACTTTCATGGTCCGAAGTTGCTCAACTCCATCTAGGGAGGAGCTTTTAACGGTTTTTGTCCATTTGGCATAGATATGTAGATTTTTGCCATCGAAATAATCTACGAAGCTTATACTCGTAAAATTTGACATAGAAGAACAATAAAAAGTGTACACCGAGCAACTTTCATGGTCCGAATTTGCTCAACTCTATCTATGTAGGAGCTTTTAACGGTTTTTGTCCATTTGGCATAGATATGAGGTGTTTTGGCATCGAAATAATCTAGGAAGCTTATACACGTAAAATTTGACATAGAAGAACAATAAAATTTGTACACCGAGCAACATTGATGGTCCGAAGTTGCTCAACTCTATCTATGGTGGAGCTTTTATCGATTTTTGTTCATTTGTCGAAGAAAGGTGGTCTTTTGGCATCGAAATAATCTAGGAAGTTATACTCGTAAAATTTGACATAAAAGAACACTAAAAAGTGTACACCGAGCAACTTTCATGCTCTGAAGTTGCTCAACTCTATCTATGGAGGAGCTTTTAAGGGTTTTTGTCTATTTGGCATAGATGTGAGGTGTTTTGGCACCGAAATAATCTACGAAGCTTATAGTCGTAAAATTTGACATAGAAGAACAATAAAAAGTGTACACCGAGCAACTTTCATGGTCCGAATTTGCTCAACTCTATCTATGAAGGTGCTTTTAACGGTTTTTGTCCATTTGGCATAGATATGAGCTGTTTTGGCGTCGAAGTAATCTAGGAAGCTTATACACGTAAAATTTGACATAGAAGAACAATAAAAAGTGTACACCGAGCAACATTGATGGTCAGAAGTTGCTCAACTCTATCTATGGAGGAGCTTTTAACGGTTTTTGTCCAATTGACATAGAAAGTTGGTGTTTTGGCATCGAAATAATCTAGGAAGTTATACTCGTAAAATTTGACATAAAAGAACAATAAAATGTGTACACCGAGCAACTTTGATGGTCCGAAGTTGCTCAACTCTATCTATGGTGGAGCTTTTATCGATTTTTGTTCATTTGTCGAAGAAAGGTGGTCTTTTGGCATCGAAATAATCTAAGAAGCTTATACTCGTAAAATTTGACATAGAAGAACAATAAAAAGTGTACACCGAGCAACTTTTATGGTCCGAAGTTGCTAAACTCTATCTATGGATGAGCTTTTAACGGTTTTTGTCCATTTTTCATAGAAAGTTCGTGTTTTGGAATTGAAATAATCTAGCAAGTTATACTCGTAAAATTTGACATAGAAGAACAATAAAAAGTGTACACCGAGCAACTTTCATGGTCCGAAGTTGCTCAACTCTATCTATGGAGGAGCTTTAACTGTTTTCGTCCATTTGGCATAGAAAGTTGGTGTTTTGGAATCGAAATAATCTAGGAAGTTATACTCGTAAAATTTGACATAGAAGAACACTAAAAAGTGTACACCGAGCAACTTTCATGGTCCGAAGTTGCTCAACTCTATCTATGAAGGAGCTTTTAACGGTTTTTATCCATTTGTCATAGAAAGTTGGTGTTTTGGCATCGAAATAATCTAGGAAGCTTATACTCATAAAATTTGACAAAGAAGAACAATAAAAAGTGTACACCGAGCAACTTTCATGGTCCGAAGTTGCTCAACACTATCTATGGAGATGATTTTAATCGTTTTTCTCCGTTTTTCATAGAAAGGCCTTGTTTTGGAATCGAAATAATCTAGGAAGTTATACTCGTAAAATTTGACATAGAAGAACAATAAAAAGTGTACACCGAGCAACTTTCATGGTCCGAAGTTGCTCAACTCCATCTAGGGAGGAGCTTTTAACGGTTTTTTCCATTTGGCATAGATATGTAGATTTTTGCCATCGAAATAATCTACGAAGCTTATACTCGTAAAATTTGACATAGAAGAACAATAAAAAGTGTACACCGAGCAACTTTCATGGTCCGAATTTGCTCAACTCTATCTATGTAGGAGCTTTTAACGGTTTTTGTCCATTTGGCATAGATATGAGGTGTTTTGGCATCGAAATAATCTAGGAAGCTTATACACGTAAAATTTGACATAGAAGAACACTAAAAAGTGTACACCGAGCAACATTGATGGTCCGAAGTTGCTCAACTCTATCAATGGTGGAGCTTTTATCGATTTTTGTTCATCTGTCGAAGAAAGGTGGTCTTTTGGCATCGAAATAATCTAGCAAGTTATACTCGTAAAATTTGACATAAAAGAACACTAAAAAGTGTACACCGAGCAACTTTCATGCTCCGAAGTTGCTCAACTCTATCTATGGAGAAGCTTTTAACGGTTTTTGTCCATTTGGCATAGATATGAGCTGTTTTGGCGTCGAAGTAATCTAGGAAGCTTATACAAGTAAAATTTGACATAGAAGAACAATAAAAAGTGTACACCGAGCAACATTGATGGTCAGAAGTTGCTCAACTCTATCTATGGAGGAGCTTGTAACGGTTTTTGTCAAATTGACATAGAAAGTTGGTGTTTTGGCATCGAAATAATCTAGGAAGTTATACTCGTAAAATTTGACATAAAAGAACAATAAAATGTGTACACCGAGCAACTTTGATGGTCCGAAGTTGCTCAACTCAATCTATGGTGGAGCTTTTATCGATTTTTGTTCATTTGTCGAAGAAAGGTGGTCTTTTGCCATCGAAATAATCTAGGAAGCTTATACTCGTAAAATTTGACATAGAAGAACAATAAAAGGTGTACATCGAGCAACTTTTATGGTCCGAAGTTGCTAAACTCTATCTATGGATGAGCTTTTAACGGTTTTTGTCCATTTTTCATAGAAAGTTCGTGTTTTGGAATTGAAATAATCTAGGAAGTTATACTCGTAAAATTTGACATAGAAGAACAATAAAAAGTGTACACCGAGCAACTTTCATGGTCCGAAGTTGCTCAACTCTATCTATGGAGGAGCTTTAACTGTTTTCGTCCATTTGGCATAGAAAGTTGGTGTTTTGGAATCGAAATAATCTAGGAAGTTATACTCGTAAAATTTGACATAGAAGAACAATAAAAAGTGTACACCGAGCAACTTTCATGGTCCGAAGTTGCTCAACTCCATCTAGGGAGGAGCTTTTAACGGTTTTTGTCCATTTGGCATAGATATGTAGATTTTTGCCATCGAAATAATCTACGAAGCTTATACTCGTAAAATTTGACATAGAAGAACAATAAAAAGTGTACACCGAGCAACTTTCATGGTCCGAATTTGCTCAACTCTATCTATGTAGGAGCTTTTAACGGTTTTTGTCCATTTGGCATAGATATGAGGTGTTTTGGCATCGAAATAATCTAGGAAGCTTATACACGTAAAATTTGACATAGAAGAACAATAAAATGTGTACACCGAGCAACATTGATGGTCCGAAGTTGCTCAACTCTATCTATGGTGGAGCTTTTATCGATTTTTGTTCATTTGTCGAAGAAAGGTGGTCTTTTGGCATCGAAATAATCTAGGAAGTTATACTCGTAAAATTTGACATAAAAGAACACTAAAAAGTGTACACCGAGCAACTTTCATGCTCTGAAGTTGCTCAACTCTATCTATGGAGGAGCTTTTAAGGGTTTTTGTCTATTTGGCATAGATGTGAGGTGTTTTGGCACCGAAATAATCTACGAAGCTTATAGTCGTAAAATTTGACATAGAAGAACAATAAAAAGTGTACACCGAGCAACTTTCATGGTCCGAATTTGCTCAACTCTATCTATGAAGGTGCTTTTAACGGTTTTTGTCCATTTGGCATAGATATGAGCTGTTTTGGCGTCGAAGTAATCTAGGAAGCTTATACACGTAAAATTTGACATAGAAGAACAATAAAAAGTGTACACCGAGCAACATTGATGGTCAGAAGTTGCTCAACTCTATCTATGGAGGAGCTTTTAACGGTTTTTGTCCAATTGACATAGAAAGTTGGTGTTTTGGCATCGAAATAATCTAGGAAGTTATACTCGTAAAATTTGACATAAAAGAACAATAAAATGTGTACACCGAGCAACTTTGATGGTCCGAAGTTGCTCAACTCTATCTATGGTGGAGCTTTTATCGATTTTTGTTCATTTGTCGAAGAAAGGTGGTCTTTTGGCATCGAAATAATCTAAGAAGCTTATACTCGTAAAATTTGACATAGAAGAACAATAAAAAGTGTACACCGAGCAACTTTTATGGTCCGAAGTTGCTAAACTCTATCTATGGATGAGCTTTTAACGGTTTTTGTCCATTTTTCATAGAAAGTTCGTGTTTTGGAATTGAAATAATCTAGCAAGTTATACTCGTAAAATTTGACATAGAAGAACAATAAAAAGTGTACACCGAGCAACTTTCATGGTCCGAAGTTGCTCAACTCTATCTATGGAGGAGCTTTAACTGTTTTCGTCCATTTGGCATAGAAAGTTGGTGTTTTGGAATCGAAATAATCTAGGAAGTTATACTCGTAAAATTTGACATAGAAGAACACTAAAAAGTGTACACCGAGCAACTTTCATGGTCCGAAGTTGCTCAACTCTATCTATGGAGGAGCTTTTAACGGTTTTTATCCATTTGTCATAGAAAGTTGGTGTTTTGGCATCGAAATAATCTAGGAAGCTTATACTCATAAAATTTGACAAAGAAGAACAATAAAAAGTGTACACCGAGCAACTTTCATGGTCCGAAGTTGCTCAACACTATCTATGGAGATGATTTTAATCGTTTTTCTCCGTTTTTCATAGAAAGGCCTTGTTTTGGAATCGAAATAATGTAGGAAGTTATACTCGTAAAATTTGACATAGAAGAACAATAAAAAGTGTACACCGAGCAACTTTCATGGTCCGAAGTTGCTCAACTCCATCTAGGGAGGAGCTTTTAACGGTTTTTTCCATTTGGCATAGATATGTAGATTTTTGCCATCGAAATAATCTACGAAGCTTATACTCGTAAAATTTGACATAGAAGAACAATAAAAAGTGTACACCGAGCAACTTTCATGGTCCGAATTTGCTCAACTCTATCTATGTAGGAGCTTTTAACGGTTTTTGTCCATTTGGCATAGATATGAGGTGTTTTGGCATCGAAATAATCTAGGAAGCTTATACACGTAAAATTTGACATAGAAGAACACTAAAAAGTGTACACAGAGCAACATTGATGGTCCGAAGTTGCTCAACTCTATCAATGGTGGAGCTTTTATCGATTTTTGTTCATTTGTCGAAGAAAGGTGGTCTTTTGGCATCGAAATAATCTAGCAAGTTATACTCGTAAAATTTGACATAAAAGAACACTAAAAAGTGTACACCGAGCAACTTTCATGCTCCGAAGTTGCTCAACTCTATCTATGGAGAAGCTTTTAACGGTTTTTGTCCATTTGGCATAGATATGAGCTGTTTTGGCGTCGAAGTAATCTAGGAAGCTTATACAAGTAAAATTTGACATAGAAGAACAATAAAAAGTGTACACCGAGCAACATTGATGGTCAGAAGTTGCTCAACTCTATCTATGGAGGAGCTTGTAACGGTTTTTGTCCAATTGACATAGAAAGTTGGTGTTTTGGCATCGAAATAATCTAGGAAGTTATACTCGTAAAATTTGACATAAAAGAACAATAAAATGTGTACACCGAGCAACTTTGATGGTCCGAAGTTGCTCAACTCAATCTATGGTGGAGCTTTTATCGATTTTTGTTCATTTGTCGAAGAAAGGTGGTCTTTTGCCATCGAAATAATCTAGGAAGCTTATACTCGTAAAATTTGACATAGAAGAACAATAAAAGGTGTACACCGAGCAACTTTTATGGTCCGAAGTTGCTAAACTCTATCTATGGATGAGCTTTTAACGGTTTTTGTCCATTTTTCATAGAAAGTTCGTGTTTTGGAATTGAAATAATCTAGGAAGTTATACTCGTAAAATTTGACATAGAAGAACAATAAAAAGTGTACACCGAGCAACTTTCATGGTCCGAAGTTGCTCAACTCTATCTATGGAGGAGCTTTAACTGTTTTCGTCCATTTGGCATAGAAAGTTGGTGTTTTGGAATCGAAATAATCTAGGAAGTTATACTCGTAAAATTTGACATAGAAGAACAATAAAAAGTGTACACCGAGCAACTTTCATGGTCCGAAGTTGCTCAACTCCATCTAGGGAGGAGCTTTTAACGGTTTTTTCCATTTGGCATAGATATGTAGATTTTTGCCATCGAAATAATCTACGAAGCTTATACTCGTAAAATTTGACATAGAAGAACAATAAAAAGTGTACACCGAGCAACTTTCATGGTCCGAATTTGCTCAACTCTATCTATGTAGGAGCTTTTAACGGTTTTTGTCCATTTGGCATAGATATGAGGTGTTTTGGCATCGAAATAATCTAGGAAGCTTATACACGTAAAATTTGACATAGAAGAACAATAAAAAGTGTACACCGAGCAACTTTCATGGTCCGAAGTTGCTCAACTCTATCTATGGAGGAGCTTGAACTGTTTTCGTCCATTTGGCATAGAAAGTTGGTGTTTTGGAATCGAAATAATCTAGGAAGTTATACTCGTAAAATTTGACATAGAAGAACAATAAAAAGTGTACACCGAGCAACTTTCATGGTCCGAAGTTGCTCAACTCCATCTAGGGAGGAGCTTTTAACGGTTTTTTCCATTTGGCATAGATATGTAGATTTTTGCCATCGAAATAATCTACGAAGCTTATACTCGTAAAATTTGACATAGAAGAACAATAAAAAGTGTACACCGAGCAACTTTCATGGTCCGAATTTGCTCAACTCTATCTATGTAGGAGCTTTTAACGGTTTTTGTCCATTTGGCATAGATATGAGGTGTTTTGGCATCGAAATAATCTAGGAAGCTTATACACGTAAAATTTGACATAGAAGAACACTAAAAAGTGTACACCGAGCAACATTGATGGTCCGAAGTTGCTCAACTCTATCAATGGTGGAGCTTTTATCGATTTTTGTTCATTTGTCGAAGAAAGGTGGTCTTTTGGCATCGAAATAATCTAGCAAGTTATACTCGTAAAATTTGACATAAAAGAACACTAAAAAGTGTACACCGAGCAACTTTCATGCTCCGAAGTTGCTCAACTCTATCTATGGAGGAGCTTTTAACGGTTTTTGTCCATTTGGCATAGATATGAGCTGTTTTGGCGTCGAAGTAATCTAGGAAGCTTATACACGTAAAATTTGACATAGAAGAACAATAAAAAGTGTACACCGAGCAACATTGATGGTCAGAAGTTGCTCAACTCTATCTATGGAGGAGCTTGTAACGGTTTTTGTCCAATTGACATAGAAAGTTGGTGTTTTGGCATCGAAATAATCTAGGAAGTTATACTCGTAAAATTTGACATAAAAGAACAATAAAATGTGTACACCGAGCAACTTTGATGGTCCGAAGTTGCTCAACTCTATCTATGGATGTGCTTTTAACGGTTTTTGTCCATTTTTCATAGAAAGTTCGTGTTTTGGAATTGAAATAATCTAGGAAGTTATACTCGTAAAATTTGACATAGAAGAACAATAAAAAGTGTACACCGAGCAACTTTCATGGTCCGAAGTTGCTCAACTCTATCTATGGAGGAGCTTTAACTGTTTTCGTCCATTTGGCATAGAAAGTTGGTGTTTTGGAATCGAAATAATCTAGGAAGTTATACTCGTAAAATTTGACATAGAAGAACACTAAAAAGTGTACACCGAGCAACTTTCATGGTCCGAAGTTGCTCAACTCTATCTATGGAGGAGCTTTTAACGGTTTTTATCCATTTGTCATAGAAAGTTGGTGTTTCGGCATCGAAATAATCTAGGAAGCTTATACTCATAAAATTTGACAAAGAAGAACAATAAAAAGTGTACACCGAAGTTGCTCAACTCTATCTATGGAGATGATTTTAATGGTTTTTCTCCGTTTTTCATAGAAAGGTCTTGTTTTGGAATCGAAATAATCTAGGAAGTTATACTCGTAAAATTTGACATAGAAGAACAATAAAAAGTGTACACCGAGCAACTTTCATGGTCCGAAGTTGCTCAACTCCATCTAGGGAGGAGCTTTTAACGGTTTTTGTCCATTTGGCATAGATATGTAGATTTTTGCCATCGAAATAATCTACGAAGCTTATACTCGTAAAATTTGACATAGAAGAACAATAAAAAGTGTACACCGAGCAACTTTCATGGTCCGAATTTGCTCAACTCTATCTATGTAGGAGCTTTTAACGGTTTTTGTCCATTTGGCATAGATATGAGGTGTTTTGGCATCGAAATAATCTAGGAAGCTTATACACGTAAAATTTGACATAGAAGAACAATAAAATGTGTACACCGAGCAACATTGATGGTCCGAAGTTGCTCAACTCTATCTATGGTGGAGCTTTTATCGATTTTTGTTCATTTGTCGAAGAAAGGTGGTCTTTTGCCATCGAAATAATCTAGGAAGTTATACTCGTAAAATTTGACATAAAAGAACACTAAAAAGTGTACACCGAGCAACTTTCATGCTCTGAAGTTGCTCAACTCTATCTATGGAGGAGCTTTTAAGGGTTTTTGTCTATTTGGCATAGATATGAGGTGTTTTGGCATCGAAATAATCTACGAAGCTTATAGTCGTAAAATTTGACATAGAAGAACAATAAAAAGTGTACACCGAGCAACTTTCATGGTCCGAATTTGCTCAACTCTATCTATGAAGGTGCTTTTAACGGTTTTTGTCCATTTGGCATAGATATGAGCTGTTTTGGCGTCGAAGTAATCTAGGAAGCTTATACACGTAAAATTTGACATAGAAGAACAATAAAAAGTGTACACCGAGCAACATTGATGGTCAGAAGTTGCTCAACTCTATCTATGGAGGAGCTTTTAACGGTTTTTGTCCAATTGACATAGAAAGTTGGTGTTTTGGCATCGAAATAATCTAGGAAGTTATACTCGTAAAATTTGACATAAAAGAACAATAAAATGTGTACACCGAGCAACTTTGATGGTCCGAAGTTGCTCAACTCTATCTATGGTGGAGCTTTTATCGATTTTTGTTCATTTGTCGAAGAAAGGTGGTCTTTTGGCATCGAAATAATCTAAGAAGCTTATACTCGTAAAATTTGACATAGAAGAACAATAAAAAGTGTACACCGAGCAACTTTTATGGTCCGAAGTTGCTAAACTCTATCTATGGATGAGCTTTTAACGGTTTTTGTCCATTTTTCATAGAAAGTTCGTGTTTTGGAATTGAAATAATCTAGCAAGTTATACTCGTAAAATTTGACATAGAAGAACAATAAAAAGTGTACACCGAGCAACTTTCATGGTCCGAAGTTGCTCAACTCTATCTATGGAGGAGCTTTAACTGTTTTCGTCCATTTAGCATAGAAAGTTGGTGTTTTGGAATCGAAATAATCTAGGAAGTTATACTCGTAAAATTTGACATAGAAGAACACTAAAAAGTGTACACCGAGCAACTTTCATGGTCCGAAGTTGCTCAACTCTATCTATGGAGGAGCTTTTAACGGTTTTTCTCCATTTGTCATAGAAAGTTGGTGTTTTGGCATCGAAATAATCTAGGAAGCTTATATTCATAAAATTTGACAAAGAAGAACAATAAAAAGTGTACACCAAGCAACTTTCATGGTCCGAAGTTGCTCAACACTATCTATGGAGATGATTTTAATCGTTTTCCTCCGTTTTTCATAGAAAGGCCTTGTTTTGGAATCGAAATAATCTAGGAAGTTATACTCGTAAAATTTGACATAGAAGAACAATAAAAAGTGTACACCGAGCAACTTTCATGGTCCGAAGTTGCTCAACTCCATCTAGGGAGGAGCTTTTAACGGTTTTTTCCATTTGGCATAGATATGTAGATTTTTGCCATCGAAATAATCTACGAAGCTTATACTCGTAAAATTTGACATAGAAGAACAATAAAAAGTGTACACCGAGCAACTTTCATGGTCCGAATTTGCTCAACTCTATCTATGTAGGAGCTTTTAACGGTTTTTGTCCATTTGGCATAGATATGAGGTGTTTTGGCATCGAAATAATCTAGGAAGCTTATACACGTAAAATTTGACATAGAAGAACACTAAAAAGTGTACACCGAGCAACATTGATGGTCCGAAGTTGCTCAACTCTATCAATGGTGGAGCTTTTATCGATTTTTGTTCATTTGTCGAAGAAAGGTGGTCTTTTGGCATCGAAATAATCTAGCAAGTTATACTCGTAAAATTTGACATAAAAGAACACTAAAAAGTGTACACCGAGCAACTTTCATGCTCCGAAGTTGCTCAACTCTATCTATGGAGGAGCTTTTAACGGTTTTTGTCCATTTGGCATAGATATGAGCTGTTTTGGCGTTGAAGTAATCTAGGAAGCTTATACACGTAAAATTTGACATAGAAGAACAATAAAAAGTGTACACCGAGCAACATTGATGGTCAGAAGTTGCTCAACTCTATCTATGGAGGAGCTTGTAACGGTTTTTGTCCAATTGACATAGAAAGTTGGTGTTTTGGCATCGAAATAATCTAGGAAGTTATACTCGTAAAATTTGACATAAAAGAACAATAAAATGTGTACACCGAGCAACTTTGATGGTCCGAAGTTGCTCAACTCAATCTATGGTGGAGCTTTTATCGATTTTTGTTCATTTGTCGAAGAAAGGTGGTCTTTTGGCATCGAAATAATCTAGGAAGCTTATACTCGTAAAATTTGACATAGAAGAACAATAAAAGGTGTACACCGAGCAACTTTTATGGTCCGAAGTTGCTAAACTCTATCTATGGATGAGCTTTTAACGGTTTTTGTCCATTTTTCATAGAAAGTTCGTGTTTTGGAATTGAAATAATCTAGGAAGTTATACTCGTAAAATTTGACATAGAAGAACAATAAAAAGTGTACACCGAGCAACTTTCATGGTCCGAAGTTGCTCAACTCTATCTATGGAGGAGCTTTAACTGTTTTCGTCCATTTGGCATAGAAAGTTGGTGTTTTGGAATCGAAATAATCTAGAAAGTTATACTCGTAAAATTTGACATAGAAGAACACTAAAAAGTGTACACCGAGCAACTTTCATGGTCCGAAGTTGCTCAACACTATCTATGGAGGAGCTTTTAACGGTTTTTATCCATTTGTCATAGAAAGTTGGTGTTTCGGCATCGAAATAATCTAGGAAGCTTATACTCATAAAATTTGACAAAGAAGAACAATAAAAAGTGTACACCGAGCAACTTTCATGGTCCGAAGTTGCTCAACTCTATCTATGGAGATGATTTTAATGGTTTTTCTCCGTTTTTCATAGAAAGGTCTTGTTTTGGAATTGAAATAATCTAGGAAGTTATACTCGTAAAATTTGACATAGAAGAACAATAAAAAGTGTACACCGAGCAACTTTCATGGTCCGAAGTTGCTCAACTCCATCTAGGGAGGAGCTTTTAACGGTTTTTGTCCATTTGGCATAGATATGTAGATTTTTGCCATCGAAATAATCTACGAAGCTTATACTCGTAAAATTTGACATAGAAGAACAATAAAAAGTGTACACCGAGCAACTTTCATGGTCCGAATTTGCTCAACTCTATCTATGTAGGAGCTTTTAACGGTTTTTGTCCATTTGGCATAGATATGAGGTGTTTTGGCATCGAAATAATCTAGGAAGCTTATACACGTAAAATTTGACATAGAAGAACAATAAAATGTGTACACCGAGCAACATTGATGGTCCGAAGTTGCTCAACTCTATCTATGGTGGAGCTTTTATCGATTTTTGTTCATTTGTCGAAGAAAGTTGGTCTTTTGGCATCGAAATAATCTAGGAAGTTATACTCGTAAAATTTGACATAAAAGAACACTAAAAAGTGTACACCGAGCAACTTTCATGCTCTGAAGTTGCTCAACTCTATCTATGGAGGAGCTTTTAAGGGTTTTTGTCCATTTGGCATAGATATGAGGTGTTTTGGCATCGAAATAATCTACGAAGCTTATAGTCGTAAAATTTGACATAGAAGAACAATAAAAAGTGTACACCGAGCAACTTTCATGGTCCGAATTTGCTCAACTCTATCTATGAAGGAGCTTTTAACGGTTTTTGTCCATTTGGCATAGATATGAGCTGTTTTGGCGTCGAAGTAATCTAGGAAGCTTATACACGTAAAATTTGACATAGAAGAACAATAAAAAGTGTACACCGAGCAACATTGATGATCAGAAGTTGCTCAACTCTATCTATGGAGGAGCTTTTAACGGTTTTTGTCCAATTGACATAGAAAGTTGGTGTTTTGGCATCGAAATAATTTAGGAAGTTATACTCGTAAAATTTGACATAAAAGAACAATAAAATGTGTACACCGAGCAACTTTGATGGTCCGAAGTTGCTCAACTCTATCTATGGTGGAGCTTTTATCGATTTTTGTTCATTTGTCGAAGAAAGGTGGTCTTTTGGCATCGAAATAATCTAGGAAGCTTATACTCGTAAAATTTGACATAGAAGAACAATAAAAAGTGTACGCCGAGCAACTTTCATGGTCCCAATTTGCTCAACTCTATCTATGAAGGAGCTTTTAATGATTTTGTCCATTTGGCATAGATATGAGGTGTTTTGGAATCGGAATAATCTAGGAAGTTATACACGTAAAATTTGACATAGAAGAACAATAAAAAGTGTACACCGAGCATTTTTCATGGTCTGAAGTTGCTCAACTCTATCTATGGAGGAGCTTTTAACGGTTTTTATCCATTTGTCATAGAAAGTTGGTGTTTCGTCATCGAAATAATCTAGGAAGCTTATACTCGTAAAATTTGAAATAGAAGAACAATAAAAAGTGTACACTGAGCAACTTTCATGATCCGAAGTTGCTCAACTCCATCTAGGGAGGAGCTTTTAACGGTTTTTGTCCATTTGGCATAGATATGTAGTGTTTTGGCATCGAAATAATCTACGAAGCTTATACTCGTAAAATTTGACATAGAAGAACAATAAAAAGTGTACACCGAGCAACTTTCATGGTCCCAATTTGCTCAACTCTATCTATGGAGGAGCTTTTAACGGTTTTTGTCCATTTGGCATAGATATGAGGTGTTTTGGCGTCGAAGTTATCTTGGAAGCTTATACACGTAAAATTTGACATAGAAGAACAATAAAAAGTGTACACCGAGCAACATTGATGGTCAGAAGTTGCTCAACTCTATCTATGGAGGAGCTTTTAACGGTTTTTGTCCAATTGACATAGAAAGTTGGTGTTTGGGCATCGAAATAATTTAGGAAGTTATACTCGTAAAATTTGACATAAAAGAACAATAAAATGTGTACACCGAGCAACTTTGATGGTCCGAAGTTGCTCAACTCTATCTATGGTGGAGCTTTTATCGATTTTTGTTCATTTGTCGAAGAAAGGTGGTCTTTTGGCATCGAAATAATCTAGGAAGCTTATACTCGTAAAATTTGACATAGAAGAACAATAAAAAGTGTACACCGAGCAACTTTTGTGGTCCGAAGTTGCTAAACTCTATCTATGGATGAGCTTTTAACGGTTTTTGTCCATTTTTCATAGAAAGTTCGTGTTTTGGAATCGAAATAATATAGGAAGTTATACTCGTAAAATTTGACATAGAAGAACAATAAAAAGTGTACACCGAGCATTTTTCATGGTCTGAAGTTGCTCAACTCTATCTATGGAGGAGCTTTTAACGGTTTTTATCCATTTGTCATAGAAAGTTGGTGTTTCGGCATCGAAAAAATCTAGGAAGCTTATACTCATAAAATTTTACAAAGAAGAACAATAAAAAGTGTACACCGAGCAACTTTCATGGTCCGAAGTTGCTCAACTCTATCTATGGAGGAGCTTTTAACGGTTTTTATCCATTTGTCATAGAAAGTTGGTGTTTGGGCATCGAAATAATCTAGGAAGCTTATACTCATAAAATTTGACAAACAAGAACAATAAAAAGTGTACACCGAGCAACTTTTATGGTCCGAAGTTGCTAAACTCTATCTATGGATGAGCTTTTAACGGTTTTTGTCCATTTTTCATATAAAGTTCGTGTTTTGGAATCGAAATAATCTAGGAAGTTATACTCGTAAAATTTGACATAGAAGAACAATAAAAAGTCTACACCGAGCATTTTTCATGGTCTGAAGTTGCTCAACTCTATCTATGGAGGAGCTTTTAACGGTTTTTATCCATTTGTCATAGAAAGTTGGTGTTTCGGCATCGAAAAAATCTAGGAAGCTTATACTCATAAAATTTTACAAAGAAGAACAATAAAAAGTGTACACCGAGCAACTTTCATGGTCCGAAGTTGCTCAACTCTATCTATGGAGGAGCTTTTAACGGTTTTTATCCATTTGTCATAGAAAGTTGGTGTTTCGGCATCGAAATAATCTAGGAAGCTTATACTCATAAAATTTGACAAAGAAGAACAATAAAAAGTGTACACCGAGCAACTTTTATGGTCCGAAGTTGCTAAACTCTATCTATGGATGAGCTTTTAACGGTTTTTGTCCATTTTTCATATAAAGTTCGTGTTTTGGAATCGAAATAATCTAGGAAGTTATACTCGTAAAATTTGACATAGAAGAACAATAAAAAGTGTACACCGAGCATTTTTCATGGTCTGAAGTTGCTCAACTCTATCTATGGAGGAGCTTTTAACGGTTTTTATCCATTTGTCATAGAAAGTTGGTGTTTCGGCATCGAAATAATCTAGGAAGCTTATACTCATAAAATTTGACAAAGAAGAACAATAAAAAGTGTACACTGAGCAACTTTCATGGTCCGAAGTTGATCAACTCTATCTATGGAGGAGCTTTTAACGGTTTTTGTCCAATTGACATAGAAAGTTGGTGTTTGGGCATCGAAATAATTTAGGAAGTTATACTCGTAAAATTTGACATAAAAGAACAATAAAATGTGTACACCGAGCAACTTTGATGGTCCGAAGTTGCTCAACTCTATCTATGGTGGAGCTTTTATCGATTTTTGTTCATTTGTCGAAGAAAGGTGGTCTTTTGGCATCGAAATAATCTAGGAAGCTTATACTCGTAAAATTTGACATAGAAGAACAATAAAAAGTGTACGCCGAGCAACTTTCATGGTCCGAATTTGCTCAACTCTATCTATGGAGGAGCTTTTAATGATTTTGTCCATTTGGCATAGATATGAGGTGTTTTGGAATCGGAATAATCTAGGAAGTTATACTCGTAAAATTTGACATAGAAGAACAATAAAAAGTGTACACCGAGCATTTTTCATGGTCTGAAGTTGCTCAACTCTATCTATGGAGGAGCTTTTAACGGTTTTTATCCATTTGTCATAGAAAGTTGGTGTTTCGGCATCGAAAAAATCTAGGAAGCTTATACTCATAAAATTTTACAAAGAAGAACAATAAAAAGTGTACACCGAGCAACTTTCATGGTCCGAAGTTGCTCAACTCTATCTATGGAGGAGCTTTTAACGGTTTTTATCCATTTGTCATAGAAAGTTGGTGTTTCGGCATCGAAATAATCTAGGAAGCTTATACTCATAAAATTTGACAAAGAAGAACAATAAAAAGTGTACACCGAGCAACTTTTATGGTCCGAAGTTGCTAAACTCTATCTATGGATGAGCTTTTAACGGTTTTTGTCCATTTTTCATATAAAGTTCGTGTTTTGGAATCGAAATAATCTAGGAAGTTATACTCGTAAAATTTGACATAGAAGAACAATAAAAAGTGTACACCGAGCATTTTTCATGGTCTGAAGTTGCTCAACTCTATCTATGGAGGAGCTTTTAACGGTTTTTATCCATTTGTCATAGAAAGTTGGTGTTTCGGCATCGAAATAATCTAGGAAGCTTATACTCATAAAATTTGACAAAGAAGAACAATAAAAAGTGTACACTGAGCAACTTTCATGGTCCGAAGTTGCTCAACTCTATCTATGGAGGAGCTTTTAACGGTTTTTATCCATTTGTCATAGAAAGTTGGTGTTTCGGCATCGAAATAATCTAGGAAGTTATACTCGTAAAATTTGACATAGAAGAACAATAAAAAGTGTACACCGAGCAACTTTCATGGTTCGAAGTTGCTCAACTCTATCTATGGAGGAGCTTTTAACGGTTTTTGTCCATTTGTCATAGAAAGTTGGTGTTTCGTCATCGAAATAATCTAGGAAGCTTATACTCGTAAAATTTGAAGTAGAAGAACAATAAAAAGTGTACACTGAGCAACTTTCATGGTCCGAAGTTGCTCAACTCCATCTAGGGAGGAGCTTTTAACGGTTTTTGTCCATTTGGCATAGATATGTAGTGTTTTGGCATCGAAATAATCTACGAAGCTTATACTCGTAAAATTTGACATAGAAGAACAATAAAAAGTGTACACCGAGCAACTTTCATTGTCCGAATTTGCTCAACTCTATCTATGAAGGAGCTTTTAACGGTTTTTGTCCATTTGGCATAGATATGAGCTGTTTTGGCGTCGTAGTAATCTAGGAAGCTTATACACGTAAAATTTGACATAGAAGAACAATAAAAAGTGTACACCGAGCAACATTGATGGTCAGAAGTTGCTCAACTCTATCTATGGAGGAGCTTTTAACGGTTTTTGTCCAATTTGTCATAGAAAGTTGGTGTTTCGGCATCGAAATAATCTAGGAAGTTATACTCGTAAAATTTGACATAGAAGAACAATAAAAAGTGTACACCAAGCAACTTTCATGGTTCGAAGTTGCTCAACTCTATCTATGGAGGAGCTTTTAACGGTTTTTGTCCATTTGTCATAGAAAGTTGGTGTTTCGTCATCGAAATAATCTAGGAAGCTTATACTCGTAAAATTTGAAATAGAAGAACAATAAAAAGTGTACACTGAGCAACTTTCATGATCCGAAGTTGCTCAACTCCATCTAGGGAGGAGCTTTTAACGGTTTTTGTCCATTTGGCATAGATATGTAGTGTTTTGGCATCGAAATAATCTACGAAGCTTATACTCGTAAAATTTGACATAGAAGAACAACAAAAAGTGTACACCGAGCAACTTTCATGGTCTGAATTTGCTCAACTCTATCTATGAAGGAGCTTTTAACGGTTTTTGTCCATTTGGCATAGATATGAGCTGTTTTGGCGTCGAAGTAATCTAGGAAGCTTATACACGTAAAATTTGACATAGAAGAACAATAAAAAGTGTACACCGAGCAACATTGATGGTCAGAAGTTGCTCAACTCTATCTATGGAGGAGCTTTTAACGGTTTTTGTCCAATTGACATAGAAAGTTGGTGTTTTGGCATCGAAATAATTTAGGAAGTTATACTCGTAAAATTTGACATAAAAGAACAATAAAATGTGTACACTGAGCAACTTTGATGGTCCGAAGTAGCTCAACTCTATCTATGGTGGAGCTTTTATCGATTTTTGTTCATTTGTCGAAGAAAGGTGGTCTTTTGGCATCGAAATAATCTAGGAAGCTTATACTCGGAAAATTTGACATAGAAGAACAATAAAAAGTGTACGCCGAGCAACTTTCATGGTCCGAATTTGCTCAACTCTATCTATGGAGGAGCTTTTAACGATTTTGTCCATTTGGAATAGATATGAGGTGTTTTGGAATCGAAATAATCTAGGAAGTTATACTCGTAAAATTTGACATAGAAGAACAATAAAAAGTGTACACCGAGCATTTTTCATGGTCTGAAGTTGCTCAACTCTATCTATGGAGGAGCTTTTAACGGTTTTTATCCATTTGTCATAGAAAGTTGGTGTTTCGGCATCGAAATAATCTAGGAAGCTTATACTCATAAAATTTGACAAAGAAGAAAAATAAAAAGTGTACACCGAGCAACTTTCATGGTCCGAAGTTGCTCAACTCTATCTATGGAGGAGCTTTTAACGGTTTTTATTCATTTGTCATAGAAAGTTGGTGTTTCGGCATCGAAATAATCTAGGAAGTTATACTCGTAAAATTTGACATAGAAGAACAATAAAAAGTGTACACCGAGCAACTTTCATGGTTTTAAGTTGCTCAACTCTATCTCTGGAGGAGCTTTTAACGGTTTTTATCCATTTGTCATAGAAAGTTGGTGTTTCGTCATCGAAATAATCTAGGAAGCTTATACTCGTAAAATTTGAAATAGAAGAACAATAAAAAGTGTACACTGAGCAACTTTCATGATCCGAAGTTGCTCAACTCCATCTAGGGAGGAGCTTTTAACGGTTTTTGTCCATTTGGCATAGATATGTAGTGTTTTGGCATCGAAATAATCTACGAAGCTTATACTCGTAAAATTTGACATAGAAGAACAATAAAAAGTGTACACCGAGCAACTTTCATGGTCCGAATTTGCTCAACTCTATCTATGGAGGAGCTTTTAACGGTTTTTGTCCATTTGGCATAGATATGAGGTGTTTTGGCGTCGAAGTTATCTTGGAAGCTTATACACGTAAAATTTGACATAGAAGAACAATAAAAAGTGTACACCGAGCAACATTGATGGTCAGAAGTTGCTCAACTCTATCTATGGAGGAGCTTTTAACGGTTTTTGTCCAATTGACATAGAAAGTTGGTGTTTGGGCATCGAAATAATTTAGGAAGTTATACTCGTAAAATTTGACATAAAAGAACAATAAAATGTGTACACCGAGCAACTTTGATGGTCCGAAGTTGCTCAACTCTATCTATGGTGGGGCTTTTATCGATTTTTGTTCATTTGTCGAAGAAAGGTGGTCTTTTGGCATCGAAATAATCTAGGAAGCTTATACTCGTAAAATTTTACATAGAAGAACAATAAAAAGTGTACACCGAGCAACTTTTGTTGTCCGAAGTTGCTAAACTCTATCTATGGATGAGCTTTTAACGGTTTTTGTCCATTTTTCATAGAAAGTTCGTGTTTTGGAATCGAAATAATCTAGGAAGTTATACTCGTAAAATTTGACATAGAAGAACAATAAAAAGTGTACACCGAGCATTTTTCAGGGTCTGAAGTTGCTCAACTCTATCTATGGAGGAGCTTTTAACGGTTTTTATCCATTTGTCATAGAAAGTTGGTGTTTCGGCATCGAAATAATCTAGGAAGCTTATACTCATAAAATTGACAAAGAAGAACAATAAAAAGTGTACACCGAGCAACATTGATGGTCAGAAGTTGCTCAACTCTATCTATGAAGGAGCTTTTAACGGTTTTTGTCCAATTGACATAGAAAGTTGGTGTTTTGGCATCGAAATAATCTAGGAAGTTATACTCGTAAAATTTGACATAAAAGAACAATAAAATGTGTACACCGAGCAACTTTGATGGTCCGAAGTTGCTCAACTCTATCTATGGTGGAGCTTTTATCAATTTTTGTTCATTTGTCGAAGAAAGGTGGTCTTTTGGCATCGAAATAATCTAGGAAGCTTATACTCGTAAAATTTGACATAGAAGAACAATAAAAAGGGTACACCGAGCAACTTTTATGGTCCGAAGTTGCTAAACTCTATCTATGGATGAGCTTTTAACGGTTTTTGTCCATTTTTCATAAAAAGTTCGTGTTTTGGAATCAAAATAATCTAGGAAGCTTATACTCGTAAAATTTGACATAGAATAACAATAAAAAGTGTACGCCGAGCAACTTTCATGGTCCGAATTTGCTCAACTCTATCTATGGAGGAGCTTTTAACGATTTTGTGCATTTGGAATAGATATGAGGTGTTTTGGAATCGAAATAATCTAGGAAGTTATACTCGTAAAATTTGACATAGAAGAACAATAAAAAGTGTACCCCGAGCATTTTTCATGGTCTGAAGTTGCTCAACTCTATCTATGGAGGAGCTTTTAACGGTTTTTATCCATTTGTCATAGAAAGTTGGTGTTTCGGCATCGAAATAATCTAGGAAGCTTATACTCATAAAATTTGACAAAGAAGAACAATAAAAAGTGTACACCGAGCAACTTTCATGGTCCGAAGTTGCTCAACTCTATCTATGGAGGAGCTTTTAACGGTTTTTATCCATTTGTCATAGAAAGTTGGTGTTTCGGCATCGAAATAATCTAGGAAGTTATACTCGTAAAATTTGACATAGAAAAACAATAAAAAGTGTACACCGAGCAACTTTCATGGTTCGAAGTTGCTCAAATCTATCTATGGAGGAGCTTTTAACGGTTTTTATCCATTTGTCATAGAAAGTTGGTGTTTCGTCATCGAAATAATCTAGGAAGCTTATACTCGTAAAATTTGAAATAGAAGAACAATAAAAAGTGTACACTGAGCAACTTTCATGATCCGAAGTTGCTCAACTCCATCTAGGGAGGAGCTTTTAACGGTTTTTGTCCATTTGGCATAGATATGTAGTGTTTTGGCATCGAAATAATCTACGAAGCTTATACTCGTAAAATTTGACATAGAAGAACAATAAAAAGTGTACAGCGAGCAACTTTCATGGTTCGAATTTGCTAAACTCTATCTATGGAGGAGCTTTTAACGGTTTTTATCCATTTGTCATAGAAAGTTGGTGTTTCGGCATCGAAATAATCTAGGAAGTTATACTCGTAAAATTTGACATAGAAGAACAATAAAAAGTGTATACCGAGCAACTTTCATGGTTCGAAGTTGCTCAAATCTATCTATGGAGGAGCTTTTAACGGTTTTTATCCATTTGTCATAGAAAGTTGGTGTTTCGTCATCGAAATAATCTAGGAAGCTTATACTCGTAAAATTTGAAATAGAAGAACAATAAAAAGTGTACACTGAGCAACTTTCATGATCCGAAGTTGCTCAACTCCATCTAGGGAGGAGCTTTTAACGGTTTTTGTCCATTTGGCATAGATATGTAGTGTTTTGGCATCGAAATAATCTACGAAGCTTATACTCGTAAAATTTGACATAGAAGAACAATAAAAAGTGTACACCGAGCAACTTTCATGGTCCGAATTTGCTCAACTCTATCTATGAAGGAGCTTTTAACGGTTTTTGTCCATTTGGCATAGATATGAGCTGTTTTGGCGTCGAAGTAATCTAGGAAGCTTATACACGTAAAATTTGACATAGAAGAACAATAAAAAGTGTACACCGAGCAACATTGATGGTCAGAAGTTGCTCAACTCTATCTATGGAGGAGCTTTTAACGGTTTTTGTCCAATTGACATAGAAAGTTGGTGTTTTGGCATCGAAATAATTTAGGAAGTTATACTCGTAAAATTTGACATAAAAGAACAATAAAATGTGTACACTGAGCAACTTTGATGGTCCGAAGTAGCTCAACTCTATCTATGGTGGAGCTTTTATCGATTTTTGTTCATTTGTCGAAGAAAGGTGGTCTTTTGGCATCGAAATAATCTAGGAAGCTTATACTCGGAAAATTTGACATAGAAGAACAATAAAAAGTGTACGCCGAGCAACTTTCATGGTCCGAATTTGCTCAACTCTATCTATGGAGGAGCTTTTAACGATTTTGTCCATTTGGAATAGATATGAGGTGTTTTGGAATCGAAATAATCTAGGAAGTTATACTCGTAAAATTTGACATAGAAGAACAATAAAAAGTGTACACCGAGCATTTTTCATGGTCTGAAGTTGCTCAACTCTATCTATGGAGGAGCTTTTAACGGTTTTTATCCATTTGTCATAGAAAGTTGGTGTTTCGGCATCGAAATAATCTAGGAAGCTTATACTCATAAAATTTGACAAAGAAGAAAAATAAAAAGTGTACACCGAGCAACTTTCATGGTCCGAAGTTGCTCAACTCTATCTATGGAGGAGCTTTTAACGGTTTTTATTCATTTGTCATAGAAAGTTGGTGTTTCGGCATCGAAATAATCTAGGAAGTTATACTCGTAAAATTTGACATAGAAGAACAATAAAAAGTGTACACCGAGCAACTTTCATGGTTTTAAGTTGCTCAACTCTATCTCTGGAGGAGCTTTTAACGGTTTTTATCCATTTGTCATAGAAAGTTGGTGTTTCGTCATCGAAATAATCTAGGAAGCTTATACTCGTAAAATTTGAAATAGAAGAACAATAAAAAGTGTACACTGAGCAACTTTCATGATCCGAAGTTGCTCAACTCCATCTAGGGAGGAGCTTTTAACGGTTTTTGTCCATTTGGCATAGATATGTAGTGTTTTGGCATCGAAATAATCTACGAAGCTTATACTCGTAAAATTTGACATAGAAGAACAATAAAAAGTGTACACCGAGCAACTTTCATGGTCCGAATTTGCTCAACTCTATCTATGGAGGAGCTTTTAACGGTTTTTGTCCATTTGGCATAGATATGAGGTGTTTTGGCGTCGAAGTTATCTTGGAAGCTTATACACGTAAAATTTGACATAGAAGAACAATAAAAAGTGTACACCGAGCAACATTGATGGTCAGAAGTTGCTCAACTCTATCTATGGAGGAGCTTTTAACGGTTTTTGTCCAATTGACATAGAAAGTTGGTGTTTGGGCATCGAAATAATTTAGGAAGTTATACTCGTAAAATTTGACATAAAAGAACAATAAAATGTGTACACCGAGCAACTTTGATGGTCCGAAGTTGCTCAACTCTATCTATGGTGGGGCTTTTATCGATTTTTGTTCATTTGTCGAAGAAAGGTGGTCTTTTGGCATCGAAATAATCTAGGAAGCTTATACTCGTAAAATTTTACATAGAAGAACAATAAAAAGTGTACACCGAGCAACTTTTGTGGTCCGAAGTTGCTAAACTCTATCTATGGATGAGCTTTTAACGGTTTTTGTCCATTTTTCATAGAAAGTTCGTGTTTTGGAATCGAAATAATCTAGGAAGTTATACTCGTAAAATTTGACATAGAAGAACAATAAAAAGTGTACACCGAGCATTTTTCATGGTCTGAAGTTGCTCAACTCTATCTATGGAGGAGCTTTTAACGGTTTTTATCCATTTGTCATAGAAAGTTGGTGTTTCGGCATCGAAATAATCTAGGAAGCTTATACTCATAAAATTGACAAAGAAGAACAATAAAAAGTGTACACCGAGCAACATTGATGGTCAGAAGTTGCTCAACTCTATCTATGAAGGAGCTTTTAACGGTTTTTGTCCAATTGACATAGAAAGTTGGTGTTTTGGCATCGAAATAATCTAGGAAGTTATACTCGAAAAATTTGACATAAAAGAACAATAAAATGTGTACACCGAGCAACTTTGATGGTCCGAAGTTGCTCAACTCTATCTATGGTGGAGCTTTTATCAATTTTTGTTCATTTGTCGAAGAAAGGTGGTCTTTTGGCATCGAAATAATCTAGGAAGCTTATACTCGTAAAATTTGACATAGAAGAACAATAAAAAGGGTACACCGAGCAACTTTTATGGTCCGAAGTTGCTAAACTCTATCTATGGATGAGCTTTTAACGGTTTTTGTCCATTTTTCATAAAAAGTTCGTGTTTTGGAATCGAAATAATCTAGGAAGCTTATACTCGTAAAATTTGACATAGAATAACAATAAAAAGTGTACGCCGAGCAACTTTCATGGTCCGAATTTGCTCAACTCTATCTATGGAGGAGCTTTTAACGATTTTGTCCATTTGGAATAGATATGAGGTGTTTTGGAATCGAAATAATCTAGGAAGTTATACTCGTAAAATTTGACATAGAAGAACAATAAAAAGTGTACACCGAGCATTTTTCATGGTCTAAAGTTGCTCAACTCTATCTATGGAGGAGCTTTTAACGGTTTTTATCCATTTGTCATAGAAAGTTGGTGTTTCGGCATCGAAATAATCTAGGAAGCTTATACTCATAAAATTTGACAAAGAAGAACAATAAAAAGTGTACACCGAGCAACTTTCATGGTCCGAAGTTGCTCAACTCTATCTATGGAGGAGCTTTTAACGGTTTTTATCCATTTGTCATAGAAAGTTGGTGTTTCGGCATCGAAATAATCTAGGAAGTTATACTCGTAAAATTTGACATAGAAGAACAATAAAAAGTGTACACCGAGCAACTTTCATGGTTCGAAGTTGCTCAAATCTATCTATGGAGGAGCTTTTAACGGTTTTTATCCATTTGTCATAGAAAGTTGGTGTTTCGTCATCGAAATAATCTAGGAAGCTTATACTCGTAAAATTTGAAATAGAAGAACAATAAAAAGTGTACACTGAGCAACTTTCATGATCCGAAGTTGCTCAACTCCATCTAGGGAGGAGCTTTTAACGGTTTTTGTCCATTTGGCATAGATATGTAGTGTTTTGGCATCGAAATAATCTACGAAGCTTATACTCGTAAAATTTGACATAGAAGAACAATAAAAAGTGTACAGCGAGCAACTTTCATGGTTCGAATTTGCTAAACTCTATCTATGGAGGAGCTTTTAACGGTTTTTGTCCATTTGGCATAGATATGAGGTGTTTTGGCGTCGAAGTTATCTTGGAAGCTTATACACGTAAAATTTGACATTGAAGAACAATAAAAAGTGTACACCGAGCAACTTTCATGGTTCGAAGTTGCTCAAATCTATCTATGGAGGAGCTTTTAACGGTTTTTATCCATTTGTCATAGAAAGTTGGTGTTTCGTCATCGAAATAATCTAGGAAGCTTATACTCGTAAAATTTGAAATAGAAGAACAATAAAAAGTGTACACTGAGCAACTTTCATGATCCGAAGTTGCTCAACTCCATCTAGGGAGGAGCTTTTAACGGTTTTTGTCCATTTGGCATAGATATGTAGTGTTTTGGCATCGAAATAATCTACGAAGCTTATACTCGTAAAATTTGACATAGAAGAACAATAAAAAGTGTACAGCGAGCAACTTTCATGGTTCGAATTTGCTAAACTCTATCTATGGAGGAGCTTTTAACGGTTTTTATCCATTTGTCATAGAAAGTTGGTGTTTCGGCATCGAAATAATCTAGGAAGTTATACTCGTAAAATTTGACATAGAAGAACAATAAAAAGTGTATACCGAGCAACTTTCATGGTTCGAAGTTGCTCAAATCTATCTATGGAGGAGCTTTTAACGGTTTTTATCCATTTGTCATAGAAAGTTGGTGTTTCGTCATCGAAATAATCTAGGAAGCTTATACTCGTAAAATTTGAAATAGAAGAACAATAAAAAGTGTACACTGAGCAACTTTCATGATCCGAAGTTGCTCAACTCCATCTAGGGAGGAGCTTTTAACGGTTTTTGTCCATTTGGCATAGATATGTAGTGTTTTGGCATCGAAATAATCTACGAAGCTTATACTCGTAAAATTTGACATAGAAGAACAATAAAAAGTGTACACCGAGCAACTTTCATGGTCCGAATTTGCTCAACTCTATCTATGAAGGAGCTTTTAACGGTTTTTGTCCATTTGGCATAGATATGAGCTGTTTTGGCGTCGAAGTAATCTAGGAAGCTTATACACGTAAAATTTGACATAGAAGAACAATAAAAAGTGTACACCGAGCAACATTGATGGTCAGAAGTTGCTCAACTCTATCTATGGAGGAGCTTTTAACGGTTTTTGTCCAATTGACATAGAAAGTTGGTGTTTTGGCATCGAAATAATTTAGGAAGTTATACTCGTAAAATTTGACATAAAAGAACAATAAAATGTGTACACTGAGCAACTTTGACGGTCCGAAGTAGCTCAACTCTATCTATGGTGGAGCTTTTATCGATTTTTGTTCATTTGTCGAAGAAAGGTGGTCTTTTGGCATCGAAATAATCTAGGAAGCTTATACTCGGAAAATTTGACATAGAAGAACAATAAAAAGTGTACGCCGAGCAACTTTCATGGTCCGAATTTGCTCAACTCTATCTATGGAGGAGCTTTTAACGATTTTGTCCATTTGGAATAGATATGAGGTGTTTTGGAATCGAAATAATCTAGGAAGTTATACTCGTAAAATTTGACATAGAAGAACAATAAAAAGTGTACACCGAGCATTTTTCATGGTCTGAAGTTGCTCAACTCTATCTATGGAGGAGCTTTTAACGGTTTTTATCCATTTGTCATAGAAAGTTGGTGTTTCGGCATCGAAATAATCTAGGAAGCTTATACTCATAAAATTTGACAAAGAAGAAAAATAAAAAGTGTACACCGAGCAACTTTCATGGTCCGAAGTTGCTCAACTCTATCTATGGAGGAGCTTTTAACGGTTTTTATTCATTTGTCATAGAAAGTTGGTGTTTCGGCATCGAAATAATCTAGGAAGTTATACTCGTAAAATTTGACATAGAAGAACAATAAAAAGTGTACACCGAGCAACTTTCATGGTTTTAAGTTGCTCAACTCTATCTCTGGAGGAGCTTTTAACGGTTTTTATCCATTTGTCATAGAAAGTTGGTGTTTCGTCATCGAAATAATCTAGGAAGCTTATACTCGTAAAATTTGAAATAGAAGAACAATAAAAAGTGTACACTGAGCAACTTTCATGATCCGAAGTTGCTCAACTCCATCTAGGGAGGAGCTTTTAACGGTTTTTGTCCATTTGGCATAGATATGTAGTGTTTTGGCATCGAAATAATCTACGAAGCTTATACTCGTAAAATTTGACATAGAAGAACAATAAAAAGTGTACACCGAGCAACTTTCATGGTCCGAATTTGCTCAACTCTATCTATGGAGGAGCTTTTAACGGTTTTTGTCCATTTGGCATAGATATGAGGTGTTTTGGCGTCGAAGTTATCTTGGAAGCTTATACACGTAAAATTTGACATAGAAGAACAATAAAAAGTGTACACCGAGCAACATTGATGGTCAGAAGTTGCTCAACTCTATCTATGGAGGAGCTTTTAACGGTTTTTGTCCAATTGACATAGAAAGTTGGTGTTTGGGCATCGAAATAATTTAGGAAGTTATACTCGTAAAATTTGACATAAAAGAACAATAAAATGTGTACACCGAGCAACTTTGATGGTCCGAAGTTGCTCAACTCTATCTATGGTGGGGCTTTTATCGATTTTTGTTCATTTGTCGAAGAAAGGTGGTCTTTTGGCATCGAAATAATCTAGGAAGCTTATACTCGTAAAATTTTACATAGAAGAACAATAAAAAGTGTACACCGAGCAACTTTTGTGGTCCGAAGTTGCTAAACTCTATCTATGGATGAGCTTTTAACGGTTTTTGTCCATTTTTCATAGAAAGTTCGTGTTTTGGAATCGAAATAATCTAGGAAGTTATACTCGTAAAATTTGACATAGAAGAACAATAAAAAGTGTACACCGAGCATTTTTCATGGTCTGAAGTTGCTCAACTCTATCTATGGAGGAGCTTTTAACGGTTTTTATCCATTTGTCATAGAAAGTTGGTGTTTCGGCATCGAAATAATCTAGGAAGCTTATACTCATAAAATTGACAAAGAAGAACAATAAAAAGTGTACACCGAGCAACATTGATGGTCAGAAGTTGCTCAACTCTATCTATGAAGGAGCTTTTAACGGTTTTTGTCCAATTGACATAGAAAGTTGGTGTTTTGGCATCGAAATAATCTAGGAAGTTATACTCGAAAAATTTGACATAAAAGAACAATAAAATGTGTACACCGAGCAACTTTGATGGTCCGAAGTTGCTCAACTCTATCTATGGTGGAGCTTTTATCAATTTTTGTTCATTTGTCGAAGAAAGGTGGTCTTTTGGCATCGAAATAATCTAGGAAGCTTATACTCGTAAAATTTGACATAGAAGAACAATAAAAAGGGTACACCGAGCAACTTTTATGGTCCGAAGTTGCTAAACTCTATCTATGGATGAGCTTTTAACGGTTTTTGTCCATTTTTCATAAAAAGTTCGTGTTTTGGAATCGAAATAATCTAGGAAGCTTATACTCGTAAAATTTGACATAGAATAACAATAAAAAGTGTACGCCGAGCAACTTTCATGGTCCGAATTTGCTCAACTCTATCTATGGAGGAGCTTTTAACGATTTTGTCCATTTGGAATAGATATGAGGTGTTTTGGAATCGAAATAATCTAGGAAGTTATACTCGTAAAATTTGACATAGAAGAACAATAAAAAGTGTACACCGAGCATTTTTCATGGTCTAAAGTTGCTCAACTCTATCTATGGAGGAGCTTTTAACGGTTTTTATCCATTTGTCATAGAAAGTTGGTGTTTCGGCATCGAAATAATCTAGGAAGCTTATACTCATAAAATTTGACAAAGAAGAACAATAAAAAGTGTACACCGAGCAACTTTCATGGTCCGAAGTTGCTCAACTCTATCTATGGAGGAGCTTTTAACGGTTTTTATCCATTTGTCATAGAAAGTTGGTGTTTCGGCATCGAAATAATCTAGGAAGTTATACTCGTAAAATTTGACATAGAAGAACAATAAAAAGTGTACACCGAGCAACTTTCATGGTTCGAAGTTGCTCAAATCTATCTATGGAGGAGCTTTTAACGGTTTTTATCCATTTGTCATAGAAAGTTGGTGTTTCGTCATCGAAATAATCTAGGAAGCTTATACTCGTAAAATTTGAAATAGAAGAACAATAAAAAGTGTACACTGAGCAACTTTCATGATCCGAAGTTGCTCAACTCCATCTAGGGAGGAGCTTTTAACGGTTTTTGTCCATTTGGCATAGATATGTAGTGTTTTGGCATCGAAATAATCTACGAAGCTTATACTCGTAAAATTTGACATAGAAGAACAATAAAAAGTGTACAGCGAGCAACTTTCATGGTTCGAATTTGCTAAACTCTATCTATGGAGGAGCTTTTAACGGTTTTTGTCCATTTGGCATAGATATGAGGTGTTTTGGCGTCGAAGTTATCTTGGAAGCTTATACACGTAAAATTTGACATTGAAGAACAATAAAAAGTGTACACCGAGCAACATTGATGGTCAGAAGTTGCTCAACTCTATCTATGGAGGAGCTTTTAACGGTTTTTGTCCAATTGACATAGAAAGTTGGTGTTTTGGCATCGAAATAATTTAGGAAGTTATATTCGTAAAATTTGACATAAAAGAACAATAAAATGCGTACACCGAGCAACTTTGATGGTCCGAAGTTGCCCAACTCTATCTATGGTGGAGCTTTTATCGATTTTTGTTCATTTGTCGAAGAAAGGTGGTCTTTTGGCATCGAAATAATCTAGGAAGCTTATACTCGTAAAATTTGACATAGAAGAACCATAAAAAGTGTACACCGAGCAACTTTTATGGTCCGAAGTTGCTAAACTCTATCTATGGATGAGCTTTTAACGGTTTTTGTCCATTTTTCATAGAAAGTTCGTGTTTTGGAATCGAAATAATCTAGGAAGTTATACTCGTAAAATTTGACATAGAAGAACAATAAAAAGTGTACACCGAGCATTTTTCATGGTCTGAAGTTGCTCAACTCTATCTATGGAGGAGCTTTTAACGGTTTTTATCCATTCGTCATAGAAAGTTGGTGTTTCGGCATCGAAATAATCTAGGAAGCTTATACTCCTAAAATTTGACAAAGAAGAACAATAAAAAGTGTACACCGAGCAACATTGATGGTCAGAAGTTGCTCAACTCTATCTATCGAGGAGCTTTTAACGGTTTTTGTCCAATTGACATATAAAGTTGGTGTTTTGGCATCGAAATAATCTAGGAAGTTATACTCGTAAAATTTGACATAAAAGAACAATAAAATGTGTACACCGAGCAACTTTGATGGTCCGAAGTTGCTCAACTCTATCTATGGTGGAGCTTTTATCGATTTTTGTTCATTTGTCGAAGAAAGGTGGTCTTTTGGCATCGAAATAATCTAGGAAGCTTATACTCGTAAAATTTGACATAGAAGAACAATAAAAAGTGTACACCGAGCAACTTTTATGTTCCGAAGTTGCTAAACCCTATCTATGGATGAGCTTTTAACGGTTTTTGTCCATTTTTCATAGAAAGTTCGTGTTTTGGAATCGAAATAATCTAGGAAGCTTATACTCGTAAAATTTGACATAGAAGAACAATAAAAAGTGTACGCCGAGCAACTTTCATGGTCCGAATTTGCTCAACTCTATCTATGGAGGAGCTTTTAACGATTTTGTGCATTTGGAATAGATATGAGGTGTTTTGGAATCGAAATAATCTAGGAAGTTATACTCGTAAAATTTGACATAGAAGAACAATAAAAAGTGTACACCGAGCATTTTTCATGGTCTGAAGTTGCTCAACTCTATCTATGGAGGAGCTTTTAACGGTTTTTATCCATTTGTCATAGAAAGTTGGTGTTTCGGCATCGAAATAATCTAGGAAGCTTATACTCATAAAATTTGACAAAGAAGAACAATAAAAAGTGTACACCGAGCAACTTTCATCGTCCGAAGTTGCTCAACTTTATCTATGGAGGAGCTTTTAACGGTTTTTATCCATTTTTCATAGAAAGTTGGTGTTTCGGCATCGAAATAATCTAGGAAGTTATACTCGTAAAATTTGACATAGAAGAACAATAAAAAGTGTACACCGAGCAACTTTCATGGTCCGAAGTTGCTCAACTCCATCTAGGGAGGAGCTTTTAACGGTTTTTGTCCATTTGGCATAGATATGTAGATTTTTGCCATCGAAATAATCTACGAAGCTTATACTCGTAAAATTTGACATAGAAGAACAGTAAAAAGTGTACACCGAGCAACTTTCATGGTCCGAATTTGCTCAACTCTATCTATGTAGGAGCTTTTAACTGTTTTTGTCCATTTGGCATAGATATGAGGTGTTTTGGCATCGAAATAATCTAGGAAGCTTAGACACGTAAAATTTGACATAGAAGAACAATAAAATGTGTACACCGAGCAACATTGATGGTCCGAAGTTGCTCAACTCTATCTATGGTTGAGCTTTTATCGATTTTTGTTCATTTGTCGAAGAAAGGTGGTCTTTTGGCATCGAAATAATCTAGGAAGTTATACTCGTAAAATTTGACATAATAGAACACTAAAAAGTGTACACCGAGCAACTTTCATGCTCTGAAGTTGCTCAACTCTATCTATGGAGGAGCTTTTAAGAGTTTTTGTCCATTTGGCATAGATATGAGGTGTTTTGGCATCGAAATAATCTACGAAGCTTATAGTCGTAAAATTTGACATAGAAGAACAATAAAAAGTGTACACCGAGCAACTTTCATGGTCCGATTTAGCTCAACTCTATCTATGAAGGAGCTTTTAATGGTTTTTGCCATTTGGCATAGATATGAGCTGTTTTGGCGTCGAAGTAATCTAGGAAGCTTATACACAAAAAATTTGACATAGAAGAACAATAAAAAGTGTACACCGAGCAACATTGATGGTCAGAAGTTGCTCAACTCTATCTATGGAGGAGCTTTTAACGGTTTTTGTCCAATTGACATAGAAAGGTGGTGTTTTGGCATCGAAATAATCTAGGAAGTTATACTCGTAAAATTTGACATAAAAGAACAATAAAATGTGTACACCGAGCAACTTTGATGGTCCGAAGTTGCTCAACTCTATCTATGGTGGAGCTTTTATCGATTTTTGTTGATTTGTCGAAGAAAGGTGGTCTTTTGGCATCGAAATAATCTAGGAAGCTTACTCTCGTAAAATTTGACATAGAAGAACAATAAAAAGTGTACACCGAGCAACTTTTATGGTCCGAAGTTGCTAAACTCTATCTATGGATGAGCTTTTAACGGTTTTTGTCCATTTTTCATAGAAAGTTCGTGTTTTGGAATAGAAATAATCTAGGAAGTTATACTCGTAAAATTTGACATAGAAGAACAATAAAAAGTGTACACCGAGCAACTTTCATGGTCCGAAGTTGCTCAACTCTATCTATGGAGGAGCTTTAACTGTTTTCGTCCATTTGGCATAGAAAGTTGGTGTTTTGGAATCGAAATAATCTAGGAAGTTATACTCGTAAAATTTGACATAGAAGAACACTAAAAAGTGTACACCGAGCAACTTTCATGGTCCGAAGTTGCTCAACTCTATCTATGGAGGAGCTTTTAACGGTTTTTATCCATTTGTCATAGAAATTTGGTGTTTCGGCATCGAAATAATCTAGGAAGCTTATACTCATAAAATTTGACAAAGAAGAACAATAAAAAGTGTACACCGAGCAACTTTCATGGTCCGAAGTTGCTCAACTCTATCTATGGAGATGATTTTAATGGTTTTTCTCCGTTTTTCATAGAAAGATCTTGTTTTGGAATCGAAATAATCTAGGAAGTTATACTCGTAAAATTTGACATAGAAGAACAATAAAAAGTGTACACCGAGCAACTTTCATGGTCCGAAGTTGCTCAACTCCATCTAGGGAGGAGCTTTTAACGGTTTTTGTCCATTTGGCATAGATATGTAGATTTTTGCCATCGAAATAATCTACGAAGCTTATACTCGTAAAATTTGACATAGAAGAACAATAAAAAGTGTACACCGAGCAACTTTCAAGGTCCGAATTTGCTCAACTCTATCTATGTTGGAGCTTTTAACTGTTTTTGTGCATTTGGCATAGATATGAGGTGTTTTGGCATCGAAATAATCTAGGAAGCTTATACACGTAAAATTTGACATAGAAGAACAATAAAATGTGTACACCGAGCAACATTGATGGTCCGAAGTTGCTCAACTCTATCTATGGTGGAGCTTTTATCGATTTTTGTTCATTTGTCGAAGAAAGGTGGTCTTTTGGCATCGAAATAATCTAGGAAGTTATACTCGTAAAATTTGACATAAAAGAACACTAAAAAGTGTACACCGAGCAACTTTCATGCTCGGAAGTTGCTCAACTCTATCTATGGAGGAGCTTTTAAGGGTTCTTGTCCATTTGGCATAGATATGAGGTGTTTTGGCATCGAAATAATCTACGAAGCTTATAGTCGTAAAATTTGACATAGAAGAACAATAAAAAGTGTACACCGAGCAACTTTCATGGTCCGAATTTGCTCAACTCTATCTATGAAGGAGCTTTTAACGGTTTTTGTCCATTTGGCATAGATATGAGCTGTTTTGGCGTCGAAGTAATCTAGGAAGCTTATACACGTAAAATTTGACATAGAAGAACAATAAAAAGTGTACACCGAGCAACATTGATGGTCAGAAGTTGCTCAACTCTATCTATGGAGGAGCTTTTAACGGTTTTTGTCCAATTGACATAGAAAGTTGGTCTTTTGGCATCGAAATAATCTAGGAAGTTATACTCGTAAAATTTGACATAAAAGAACAATAAAATGTGTAAACCGAGCAACTTTGATGGTCCGAAGTTGCTCAACTCTATCTATGGTGGAGCTTTTATCGATTTTTGTTCATTTGTCGAAGAAAGGAGGTCTTTTGGCATCGAAATAATCTAGGAAGCTTATACTCGTAAAATTTGACATAGAAGAACAATAAAAAGTGTACACCGAGCAACTTTTATGGTCCGAAGTTGCTAAACTCTATCTATGGATGAGCTTTTAACGGTTTTTGTCCATTTTTCATAGAAAGTTCGTGTTTTGGAATCGAAATAATCTAGGAAGTTATACTCGTAAAATTTGACATAGAAGAACAATAAAAAGTGTACACCGAGCAACTTTCATGGTCCGAAGTTGCTCAACTCTATCTATGGAGGAGCTTTAACTGTTTTCGTCCATTTGGCATAGAAAGTTTGTGTTTTGGAATCGAAATAATCTAGGAAGTTATACTCGTAAAATTTGAAATAGAAGAACACTAAAAAGTGTACACCGAGCAACTTTCATGGTCCGAAGTTGCTCAACTCTATCTATGGAGGAGCTTTTAACGGTTTTTATCCATTTGTCATAGAAAGTTGGTGTTTTGGCATCGAAATAATCTAGGAAGCTTATACTCATAAACTTTGACAAAGAAGAACAATAAAAAGTGTACACCGAGCAACTTTCATGGTCCGAAGTTGCTCAACTCTATCTATGGAGATGATTTTAACGGTTTTTGTCCATTTGGCATAGATATGAGGTGTTTTGGCATCGATATAATCTAGGAAGCTTATACACGTAAAATTTGACATAGAAGAACAATAAAATGTGTACACCGAGCAACATTGATGGTCCGAAGTTGCTCAACTTTATCTATGGTGGAGCTTTTATAGATTTTTGTTCATTTGTCGAAGAAAGGTGGTCTTTTGGCATCGAAATAATCTAGGAAGTTATACTCGTAAAATTTGACATAAAAGAACACTAAAAAGTGTACACCGAGCAACTTTCATGCTCTGAAGTTGCTCAACTCTATCTATGGAGGAGCTTTTAAGGGTTTTTGTCCATTTGGCATAGATATGAGGTGTTTTGGCATCGAAATAATCTACGAAGCTTATAGTCGTAAAATTTGACATAGAAGAACAATAAAAAGTGTACACCGAGCAACTTTCATGGTCCGAATTTGCTCAACTCTATCTATGGAGGAGCTTTTAACGATTTTGTCCATTTGGCATAGATATGAGGTGTTTTGGAATTGAAATAATCTAGGAAGTTATACTCGTAAAATTTGACATAGAAGAACAATAAAAAGTGTACACCGAGCATTTTTCATGGTCTGAAGTTGCTCAACTCTATCTATGGAGGAGCTTTTAACGGTTTTTATCCATTTGTCATAGAAAGTTGGTGTTTCGGCATCGAAATAATCTAGGAAGCTTATACTCATAAAATTTGACAAAGAAGAACAATAAAAAGTGTACACCGAGCAATTTTCATGGTCCGAAGTTGCTCAACTCTATCTATGGAGGAGCTTTTAACGGTTTTTATCCATTTGTCATAGAAAGTTGGTGTTTCGGCATCGAAATAATCTAGGAAGTTATACTCGTAAAATTTGACATAGAAGAACAATAAAAAGTGTACACCGAGCAACTTTCATGGTTCGAAGTTGCTCAACTCTATCTATGGAGGAGCTTTTAACGGTTTTTATCCATTTGTCATAGAAAGTTGGTGTTTCGTCATCGAAATAATCTAGGAAGCTTATACTCGTAAAATTTGAAATAGAAGAACAATAAAAAGTGTACACTGAGCAACTTTCATGGTCCGAAGTTGCTCAACTCCATCTAGGGAGGAGCGTTTAACGGTTTTTGTCCATTTGGCATAGATATGTAGTGTTTTGGCATCGAAATAATCTACGAAGCTTATACTCGTAAAATTTGACATAGAAGAACAATAAAAAGTGTACACCGAGCAACTTTCATGGTCCGAAGTTGCTCAACTCTATCTATGGAGGAGCTTTAACTGTTTTCGTCCATTTGGCATAGAAAGTTGGTATTTTGGAATCGAAATAATCTAGGAAGTTATACTCGTAAAATTTGACATAGAAGAACACTAAAAAGTGTACACCGAGCAACTTTCATGGTCCGAAGTTGCTCAACTCTATCTATGGAGGAGCTTTTAACGATTTTTATCCATTTGTCATAGAAAGTTGGTGTTTCGGCATCGAAATAATCTAGGAAGTTATACTCGTAAAATTTGACATAGAAGAAGAATAAAAAGTGTACACCGAGCAACTTTCATGGTTCGAAGTTGCTCAACTCTATCTATGGAGGAGCTTTTAACGGTTTTTATCCATTTGTCATAGAAAGTTGGTGTTTCGTCATCGAAATAAACTAGGAAGCTTATACTCGTAAAATTTGAAATAGAAGAACAATAAAAAGTGTACACTGAGCAACTTTCATGGTCCGAAGTTGCTCAACTCCATCTAGGGAGGAGCTTTTAACGGTTTCTGTCCATTTGGCATAGATATGTAGTGTTTTGGCATCGAAATAATCTACAAAGCTTATACTCGTAAAATTTGACATAGAAGAACAATAAAAAGTGTACACCGAGCAACTTTCATGGTCCGAATTTGCTCAACTCTATCTATGGAGGAGCTTTTAACGGTTTTTGTCCATTTGACATAAATATGAGGTGTTTTGGCGTCGAAGTTATCTTGGAAGCTTATACACGTAAAATTTGACATAGAAGAACAATAAAAAGTGTACACTGAGCAACATTGATTGTCAGAAGTTGCTCAACTCTATCTATAGAGGAGCTTTTAACGGTTTTTGTCCAATTGACATAGAAAGTTGGTGTTTTGGCATCGAAATAATCTAGGAAGTTATACTCATAAAATTTGACATAAAAGAACAATAAAATGTGTACACCGAGCAACTTTGATGGTCCGAAGTTGCTCAACTCTATCTATGGTGGAGCTTTTATCGATTTTTGTTCATTTGTCGAAGAAAGGTGGTCTTTTGGCATCGAAATAATCTAGGAAGCTTATACTCGTAAAATTTGACATAGAAGAACAATAAAAAGTGTACACCGAGCAACTTTTATGGTCCGAAGTTGCTAAACTCTATCTATGGATGAGCTTTTAACGGTTTTTGTCCATTTTTCATAGAAAGTTCGTGTTTTGGAATCGAAATAATCTAGGAAGTTATACTCGTAAAATTTGACATAGAAGAACAATAAAAAGTTTACGCCGAGCAACTTTCATGGTCCGAAGTTGCTCCACTCTATCTATGGAGGAGCTTTTAACGGTTTTTATCCATTTGTCATAGAAAGTTGGTGTTTCGGCATCGAAATAATCTAGGAAGTTATACTCGTAAAATTTGACATAGAAGAACAATAAAAAGTGTACACCGAGCAACTTTCATGGTTCGAAGTTGCTAAACTCTATCTATGAAGATGATTTTAATGGTTTTTCTCCGTTTTTCATAGAAAGGTCTTGTTTTGGAATCGAAATAATCTAGGAAGTTATACTCGTAAAATTTGACATAGAAGAACAACAAAAAGTGTACACCGAGCAACTTTCATGGTTCGAAGTTGCCCAACTCTATCTATGGAGGAGCTTTTAACGGTTTTTATCCATTTGTCATAGAAAGTTGGTGTTTCGGCATCGAAATAATCTAGGAAGCTTATACTCATAAAATTTGACAAAGAAGATCGATAAAAACTGTACACCGAGCAACTTTCATTGTTCGAAGTTGCTCAACTCTATCTATGGAGATGATTTTAATGGGTTTTCTCCATTTTTCACAGAAAGGTGGTGTTTTAGAATCGAAAAAATCTAGGAAGTTATACTCGTAAAATTTGACATAGAAGAACAATAAAGAGTGTACACCGAGCAACTTTCATGGTTCGAAGTTGCTCAACTCTATCTATGGAGGAGCTTTTAACGGTTTTTATCCATTTGTCATAGAAAGTTCGTATTTTTGGCATCGAATTAATCTAGGAAGCTTATACTCGTAAAATTCGAAATAGAAGAACAATAAAAAGTGTACACTGAGCAACTTTCATGGTCCGAAGTTGCTCAACTCCATCTAGGGAGGAGCTTTTAACGGTTTTTGTCCATTTGGCATAGATATGTAGTGTTTTGGCATCGAAATAATCTACGAAGCTTATACTCGTAAAATTTGACATAGAAGAAGAATAAAAAGTGTACACCGAGCAACTTTCATGGTTCGAAGTTGCTCAACTCTATCTATGGAGGAGCTTTTAACGGTTTTTATCCATTTGTCATAGAAAGTTGGTGTTTCGTCATCGAAATAAACTAGGAAGCTTATACTCGTAAAATTTGAAATAGAAGAACAATAAAAAGTGTACACTGAGCAACTTTCATGATCCGAAGTTGCTCAACTCCATCTAGGGAGGAGCTTTTAACGGTTTCTGTCCATTTGGCATAGATATGTAGTGTTTTGGCATCGAAATAATCTACAAAGCTTATACTCGTAAAATTTGACATAGAAGAACAATAAAAAGTGTACACCGAGCAACTTTCATGGTCCGAATTTGCTCAACTCTATCTATGGAGGAGCTTTTAACGGTTTTTGTCCATTTGACATAAATATGAGGTGTTTTGGCGTCGAAGTTATCTTGGAAGCTTATACACGTAAAATTTGACATAGAAGAACAATAAAAAGTGTACACTGAGCAACATTGATGGTCAGAAGTTGCTCAACTCTATCTATAGAGGAGCTTTTAACGGTTTTTGTCCAATTGACATAGAAAGTTGGTGTTTTGGCATCGAAATAATCTAGGAAGTTATACTCATAAAATTTGACATAAAAGAACAATAAAATGTGTACACCGAGCAACTTTGATGGTCCGAAGTTGCTCAACTCTATCTATGGTGGAGCTTTTATCGATTTTTGTTCATTTGTCGAAGAAAGGTGGTCTTTTGGCATCGAAATAATCTAGGAAGCTTATACTCGTAAAATTTGACATAGAAGAACAATAAAAAGTGTACACCGAGCAACTTTTATGGTCCGAAGTTGCTAAACTCTATCTATGGATGAGCTTTTAACGGTTTTTGTCCATTTTTCATAGAAAGTTCGTGTTTTGGAATCGAAATAATCTAGGAAGTTATACTCGTAAAATTTGACATAGAAGAACAATAAAAAGTTTACGCCGAGCAACTTTCATGGTCCGAAGTTGCTCCACTCTATCTATGGAGGAGCTTTTAACGGTTTTTATCCATTTGTCATAGAAAGTTGGTGTTTCGGCATCGAAATAATCTAGGAAGTTATACTCGTAAAATTTGACATAGAAGAACAATAAAAAGTGTACACCGAGCAACTTTCATGGTTCGAAGTTGCTAAACTCTATCTATGAAGATGATTTTAATGGTTTTTCTCCGTTTTTCATAGAAAGGTCTTGTTTTGGAATCGAAATAATCTAGGAAGTTATACTCGTAAAATTTGACATAGAAGAACAACAAAAAGTGTACACCGAGCAACTTTCATGGTTCGAAGTTGCCCAACTCTATCTATGGAGGAGCTTTTAACGGTTTTTATCCATTTGTCATAGAAAGTTGGTGTTTCGGCATCGAAATAATCTAGGAAGCTTATACTCATAAAATTTGACAAAGAAGATCAATAAAAACTGTACACCGAGCAACTTTCATTGTTCGAAGTTGCTCAACTCTATCTATGGAGATGATTTTAATGAGTTTTCTCCATTTTTCACAGAAAGGTGGTGTTTTAGAATCGAAAAAATCTAGGAAGTTATACTCGTAAAATTTGACATAGAAGAACAATAAAGAGTGTACACCGAGCAACTTTCATGGTTCGAAGTTGCTCAACTCTATCTATGGAGGAGCTTTTAACGGTTTTTATCCATTTGTCATAGAAAGTTCGTATTTTTGGCATCGAATTAATCTAGGAAGCTTATACTCGTAAAATTCGAAATAGAAGAACAATAAAAAGTGTACACTGAGCAACTTTCATGGTCCGAAGTTGCTCAACTCCATCTAGGGAGGAGCTTTTAACGGTTTTTGTCCATTTGGCATAGATATGTAGTGTTTTGGCATCGAAATAATCTACTAAGCTTATACTCGTAAAATTTGACATAGAAGAACAATAAAAAGTGTACACCGAGCAACTTTCATGGTCCGAATTTGCTGAACTCTATCTATGGATGAGCTTTTAACGGTTTTTGTCCATTTGGCATAGATATGAGGTGTTTTGGCATCGAACTAATCTACGAAGCTTATACACGTAAAATTTGACATAGAAGAACAATAAAAAGTGTACACCGAGCAACATTGATGGTCCGATGTTGCTCAACTCTATCTATAGAGGAGCTTTTAACGGTTTTTGTCCAATTGACATAGAAAGTTGGTGTTTTGGCATCGAAATAATCTAGGAAGTTATACTCGTAAAATTAGACATAAAAGAACAATAAAATGTGTACACCGAGCAACTTTCATGGTCCGAATTTGCTCAACTCTATCTATGGAGGAGCTTTTAACGGTTTTTGTCCATTTGACATAAATATGAGGTGTTTTGGCGTCGAAGTTATCTTGGAAGCTTATACACGTAAAATTTGACATAGAAGAACAATAAAAAGTGTACACTGAGCAACATTGATGGTCAGAAGTTGCTCAACTCTATCTATAGAGGAGCTTTTAACGGTTTTTGTCCAATTGACATAGAAAGTTGGTGTTTTGGCATCGAAATAATCTAGGAAGTTATACTCATAAAATTTGACATAAAAGAACAATAAAATGTGTACACCGAGCAACTTTGATGGTCCGAAGTTGCTCAACTCTATCTATGGTGGAGCTTTTATCGATTTTTGTTCATTTGTCGAAGAAAGGTGGTCTTTTGGCATCGAAATAATCTGGGAAGCTTATACTCGTAAAATTTGACATAGAAGAACAATAAAAAGTGTACACCGAGCAACTTTTATGGTCCGAAGTTGCTAAACTCTATCTATGGATGAGCTTTTAACGGTTTTTGTCCATTTTTCATAGAAAGTTCGTGTTTTGGAATCGAAATAATCTAGGAAGTTATACTCGTAAAATTTGACATAGAAGAACAATAAAAAGTTTACGCCGAGCAACTTTCATGGTCCGAAGTTGCTCCACTCTATCTATGGAGGAGCTTTTAACGGTTTTTATCCATTTGTCATAGAAAGTTGGTGTTTCGGCATCGAAATAATCTAGGAAGTTATACTCGTAAAATTTGACATAGAAGAACAATAAAAAGTGTACACCGAGCAACTTTCATGGTTCGAAGTTGCTCAACTCTATCTATGAAGATGATTTTAATGGTTTTTCTCCGTTTTTCATAGAAAGGTCTTGTTTTGGAATCGAAATAATCTAGGAAGTTATACTCGTAAAATTTGACATAGAAGAACAACAAAAAGTGTACACCGAGCAACTTTCATGGTTCGAAGTTGCCCAACTCTATCTATGGAGGAGCTTTTAACGGTTTTTATCCATTTGTCATAGAAAGTTGGTGTTTCGGCATCGAAATAATCTAGGAAGCTTATACTCATAAAATTTGACAAAGAAGATCAATAAAAACTGTACACCGAGCAACTTTCATTGTTCGAAGTTGCTCAACTCTATCTATGGAGATGATTTTAATGAGTTTTCTCCATTTTTCACAGAAAGGTGGTGTTTTAGAATCGAAAAAATCTAGGAAGTTATACTCGTAAAATTTGACATAGAAGAACAATAAAGAGTGTACACCGAGCAACTTTCATGGTTCGAAGTTGCTCAACTCTATCTATGGAGGAGCTTTTAACGGTTTTTATCCATTTGTCATAGAAAGTTCGTATTTTTGGCATCGAATTAATCTAGGAAGCTTATACTCGTAAAATTCGAAATAGAAGAACAATAAAAAGTGTACACTGAGCAACTTTCATGGTCCGAAGTTGCTCAACTCCATCTAGGGAGGAGCTTTTAACGGTTTTTGTCCATTTGGCATAGATATGTAGTGTTTTGGCATCGAAATAATCTACGAAGCTTATACTCGTAAAATTTGACATAGAAGAACAATAAAAAGTGTACACCGAGCAACTTTCATGGTCCGAATTTGCTGAACTCTATCTATGGATGAGCTTTTAACGGTTTTTGTCCATTTGGCATAGATATGAGGTGTTTTGGCATCGAACTAATCTACGAAGCTTATACACGTAAAATTTGACATAGAAGAACAATAAAAAGTGTACACCGAGCAACATTGATGGTCCGATGTTGCTCAACTCTATCTATAGAGGAGCTTTTAACGGTTTTTGTCCAATTGACATAGAAAGTTGGTGTTTTGGCATCGAAATAATCTAGGAAGTTATACTCGTAAAATTAGACATAAAAGAACAATAAAATGTGTACACCGAGCAACTTTGATGGTCCGAAGTTGCTCAACTCTATCTATGATGGAGCTTTTATCGGTTTTTGTTCATTTGTCGAAGAAAGGTGGACTTTTGGCATCGAAATAATCTAGGAAGCCTATACTCGTAAAATTTGACGTAGAAAAACAATAAAAAGTGTACACCGAGCAACTTTTATGGTCCGAAGTTGCTAAACTCTATCTATGGATGAGCTTTTAACGGTTTTTGTCCATTTTTCATAGAAAGTTGGTGTTTTGGAATCAAAATAATCTAGGAAGCTTATACTCGTACAATTTGACATAGAAGAACAATAAAAAGTGTACACCGAGCAATTTTCATGGTCCGAAGTTGCTCAACTCTATCTATGGAGGAGCTTTTAACGGTTTTTATCCATTTGTCATAGAAAGTTGGTGTTTCGGCATCGAAATAATCTAGGAAGTTATACTCGTAAAATTTGACATAGAAGAACAATAAAAAGTGTACACCGAGCAACTTTCATGGTTCGAAGTTGCTCAACTCTATCTATGGAGGAGCTTTTAACGGTTTTTATCCATTTGTCATAGAAAGTTGGTGTTTCGTCATCGAAATAATCTAGGAAGCTTATACTCGTAAAATTTGAAATAGAAGAACAATAAAAAGTGTACACTGAGCAACTTTGATGGTCCGAAGTTGCTCAACTCCATCTAGGGAGGAGCTTTTAACGGTTTTTGTCCATTTGGCATAGATATGTAGTGTTTTGGCATCGAAATAATCTACAAAGCTTATACTCGTAAAATTTGACATAGAAGAACAATAAAAAGTGTACACCGAGCAACTTTCATGGTCCGAAGTTGCTCAACTCTATCTATGGAGGAGCTTTAACTGTTTTCGTCCATTTGGCATTGAAAGTTGGTGTTTTGGAATCGAAATAATCTAGGAAGTTATACTCGTAAAATTTGACATAGAAGAACACTAAAAAGTGTACAACGGGCAACTTTCATGGTCCGAAGTTGCTCAACTCTATCTATGGAGGAGCTTTTAACGATTTTTATCCATTTGTCATAGAAAGTTGGTGTTTCGGCATCGAAATAATCTAGGAAGTTATACTCGTAAAATTTGACATAGAAGAACAATAAAAAGTGTACACCGAGCAACTTTCATGGTTCGAAGTTGCTTAACTCTATCTATGGAGGAGCTTTTAACGGTTTTTATCCATTTGTCATAGAAAGTTGGTGTTTCGTCATCGAAATAATCTATGAAGCTTATACTCGTAAAATTTGAAATAGAAGAACAATAAAAAGTGTACACTGAGCAACTTTCATGGTCCGAAGTTGCTCAACTCCATCTAGGGAGGAGCTTTTAACGGTTTCTGTCCATTTGGCATAGATATGTAGTGTTTTGGCATCGAAATAATCTACGAAGCTTATACTCGTAAAATTTGACATAGAAGAACAATAAAGAGTGTACACCGAGCAACTTTCATGGTTCGAAGTTGCTCAACTCAATCTATGGAGGAGCTTTTAACGGTTTTTATCCATTTGTCATAGAAAGTTCGTATTTTTGGCATCGAATTAATCTAGGAAGCTTATACTCGTAAAATTCGAAATAGAAGAACAATAAAAAGTGTACACTGAGCAACTTTCATGGTCCGAAGTTGCTCAACTCCATCTAGGGAGGAGCTTTTAACGGTTTTTGTCCATTTGGCATAGATATGTAGTGTTTTGGCATCGAAATAATCTACGAAGCTTATACTCGTAAAATTTGACATAGAAGAACAATAAAAAGTGTACACCGAGCAACTTTCATGGTCCGAATTTGCTCAACTCTATCTATGGATGAGCTTTTAACGGTTTTTGTCCATTTGGCATAGATATGAGGTGTTTTGGCATCGAACTAATCTAGGAAGCTTATACACGTAAAATTTGACATAGAAGAACAATAAAAAGTGTACACCGAGCAACATTGATGGTCCGATGTTGCTCAACTCTATCTATAGAGGAGCTTTTAACGGTTTTTGTCCAATTGACATAGAAAGTTGGTGTTTTGGCATCGAAATAATCTAGGAAGTTATACTCGTAAAATTAGACATAAAAGAACAATAAAATGTGTACACCGAGCAACTTTGATGGTCCGAAGTTGCTCAACTCTATCTATGATGGAGCTTTTATCGGTTTTTGTTCATTTGTCGAAGAAAGGTGGACTTTTGGCATCGAAATAATCTAGGAAGCCTATACTCGTAAAATTTGACGTAGAAAAACAATAAAAAGTGTACACCGAGCAACTTTTATGGTCCGAAGTTGCTAAACTCTATCTATGGATGAGCTTTTAACGGTTTTTGTCCATTTTTCATAGAAAGTTGGTGTTTTGGAATCAAAATAATCTAGGAAGCTTATACTCGTACAATTTGACATAGAAGAACAATAAAAAGTGTACACCGAGCAATTTTCATGGTCCGAAGTTGCTCAACTCTATCTATGGAGGAGCTTTTAACGGTTTTTATCCATTTGTCATAGAAAGTTGGTGTTTCGGCATCGAAATAATCTAGGAAGTTATACTCGTAAAATTTGACATAGAAGAACAATAAAAAGTGTACACCGAGCAACTTTCATGGTTCGAAGTTGCTCAACTCTATCTATGGAGGAGCTTTTAACGGTTTTTATCCATTTGTCATAGAAAGTTGGTGTTTCGTCATCGAAATAATCTAGGAAGCTTATACTCGTAAAATTTGTAATAGAAGAACAATAAAAAGTGTACACTGAGCAACTTTGATGGTCCGAAGTTGCTCAACTCCATCTAGGGAGGAGCTTTTAACGGTTTTTGTCCATTTGGCATAGATATGTAGTGTTTTGGCATCGAAATAATCTACAAAGCTTATACTCGTAAAATTTGACATAGAAGAACAATAAAAAGTGTACACCGAGCAACTTTCATGGTCCGAAGTTGCTCAACTCTATCTATGGAGGAGCTTTAACTGTTTTCGTCCATTTGGCATTGAAAGTTGGTGTTTTGGAATCGAAATAATCTAGGAAGTTATACTCGTAAAATTTGACATAGAAGAACACTAAAAAGTGTACAACGGGCAACTTTCATGGTCCGAAGTTGCTCAACTCTATCTATGGAGGAGCTTTTAACGATTTTTATCCATTTGTCATAGAAAGTTGGTGTTTCGGCATCGAAATAATCTAGGAAGTTATACTCGTAAAATTTGACATAGAAGAACAATAAAAAGTGTACACCGAGCAACTTTCATGGTTCGAAGTTGCTTAACTCTATCTATGGAGGAGCTTTTAACGGTTTTTATCCATTTGTCATAGAAAGTTGGTGTTTCGTCATCGAAATAATCTATGAAGCTTATACTCGTAAAATTTGAAATAGAAGAACAATAAAAAGTGTACACTGAGCAACTTTCATGGTCCGAAGTTGCTCAACTCCATCTAGGGAGGAGCTTTTAACGGTTTTTGTTCATTTGGCATAGATATGTAGTGTTTTGGCATCGAAATAATCTACGAAGCTTATACTCGTAAAATTTGACATAGAAGAACAATAAAAAGTGTACACCGAGCAACTTTCATGGTCCGAATTTGCTCAACTCTATCTATGGAGGAGCTTTTAACGGTTTTTGTCCATTTGGCATAAATATGAGGTGTTTTGGCGTCGAAGTTATCTTGGAAGCTTATACACGTAAAATTTGACATAGAAGAACAATAAAAAGTGTACACCGAGCAACATTGATGGTCAGAAGTTGCTCAACTCTATCTATGGAGGAGCTTTTAACAGTTTTTGTCCAATTGACATAGAAAGTTGGTGTTTTGGCATCGAAATAATCCAGGAAGTTATACTCGTAAAATTTGAAATAAAAGAACAATAAAATGTGTACACCGAGCAACTTTGATGGTCTGAAGTTGCTCAACTCTATCTATGGTGGAGCTTTTATCGATTTTTGTTCATTTGTCGAAGAAAGATGGTCTTTTGGTATCGAAATAATCTAGGAAGCTTATACTCTTAAAATTTGACATAGAAGAACAATAAAAAGTGTACACCGAGCAACTTTTATGGTCCGAAGTTGCTAAACTCTATCTATGGATGAGCTTTTAACGGTTTTTGTCCATTTTTCATAGAAAGTTCGTGTTTTGGAATCGAAATAATCTAGGAAGTTATACTCGTAAAAGTTGACATAGAAGAACACTAAAAAGTGTACAACGGGCAACTTTCATGGTCCGAAGTTGCTCAACTCTATCTATGGAGGAGCTTTTAACGATTTTTATCCATTTGTCATAGAAAGTTGGTGTTTCGGCATCGAAATAATCTAGGAAGTTATACTCGTAAAATTTGACATAGAAGAACAATAAAAAGTGTACACCGAGCAACTTTCATGGTTCGAAGTTGCTTAACTCTATCTATGGAGGAGCTTTTAACGGTTTTTATCCATTTGTCATAGAAAGTTGGTGTTTCGTCATCGAAATAATCTATGAAGCTTATACTCGTAAAATTTGAAATAGAAGAACAATAAAAAGTGTACACTGAGCAACTTTCATGGTCCGAAGGTGCTCAACTCCATCTAGGGAGGAGCTTTTAACGGTTTTTGTTCATTTGGCATAGATATGTAGTGTTTTGGCATCGAAATAATCTACGAAGCTTATACTCGTAAAATTTGACATAGAAGAACAATAAAAAGTGTACACCGAGCAACTTTCATGGTCCGAATTTGCTCAACTCTATCTATGGAGGAGCTTTTAACGGTTTTTGTCCATTTGGCATAAATATGAGGTGTTTTGGCGTCGAAGTTATCTTGGAAGCTTATACACGTAAAATTTGACATAGAAGAACAATAAAAAGTGTACACCGAGCAACATTGATGGTCAGAAGTTGCTCAACTCTATCTATGGAGGAGCTTTTAACAGTTTTTGTCCAATTGACATAGAAAGTTGGTGTTTTGGCATCGAAATAATCCAGGAAGTTATACTCGTAAAATTTGAAATAAAAGAACAATAAAATGTGTACACCGAGCAACTTTGATGGTCTGAAGTTGCTCAACTCTATCTATGGTGGAGCTTTTATCGATATTTGTTCATTTGTCGAAGAAAGATGGTCTTTTGGTATCGAAATAATCTAGGAAGCTTATACTCTTAAAATTTGACATAGAAGAACAATAAAAAGTGTACACCGAGCAACTTTTATGGTCCGAAGTTGCTAAACTCTATCTATGGATGAGCTTTTAACGGTTTTTGTCCATTTTTCATAGAAAGTTCGTGTTTTGGAATCGAAATAATCTAGGAAGTTATACTCGTAAAATTTGACATAGAAGAACAATAAAAAGTGTACACCGAGCAACTTTCATGGTCCGAAGTTGCTCAACTCTATATATGGAGGAGCTTTAACTGTTTTCGTCCATTAGGCATAGAAAGTTGGTGTTTTGGAATCGAAATAATCTAGGAAGTTATACTCGTAAAATTTGACATAGAAGAACACTAAAAAGTGTACACCGAGCAACTTTCATGGTCCGAAGTTGCTCAACTCTATCTATGGAGGAGCTTTTAACGGTTTTTATCCATTTGTCATAGAAAGTTGGTGTTTCGTCATCGAAATTATCTAGGAAGCTTATACTCATAAAATTTGACATAGAAGAACAATAAAAAGTGTACACCGAGCAACTTTCATGGTCCGAAGTTGCTCAACTCTATCTATGAAGATGATTTTAATGGTTTTTCTCCGTTTTTCATAGAAAGGTCTTGTTTTGGAATCGAAATAATCTAGGAAGTTATACTCGTAAAATTTGACATAGAAGAACAATAAAAAGTGTACACCGAGCAACTTTCATGGTTAGAAGTTGCCCAACTCTATCTATGGAGGAGCTTTTAACGGTTTTTATCCATTTGTCATAGAAAGTTGGTGTTTCGGCATCGAAATAATCTAGGAAGCTTATACTCATAAAATTTGACAAAGAAGATCAATAAAAACTGTACATCGAGCAACTTTCATGGTTCGAAGTTGCTCAACTCTATCTATGGAGATGATTTTAATGGTTTTTGTCCATTTTTCACAGAAAGGTGGTGTTTTGGAATCGAAAAAATCTAGGAAGTTATACTCGTAAAATTTGACATAGAAGAACAATAAAGAGTGTACACCGAGCAACTTTCATGGTTCGAAGTTGCTCAACTCTATCTATGGAGGAGCTTTGAACGGTTTTTATCCATTTGCCATAGAAAGGTTGTGTTTTGGCATCGAATTAATCTAGGAAGCTTATACTTGTAAAATTTGAAATAGAAGAACATTAAAAAGTGTACACTGAGCAACTTTCATGGTCCGAAGTTGCTCAACTCCATCTAGGGAGGAGCTTTTAACGGTTTTTGTCCATTTTTTCATAGATATGTAGTGTTTTGGCATCGAAATAATCTACGAAGCTTATACTCGTAAAATTTGACATAGAAGAACAATAAAAAGTGTACACCGAGCAACTTTCATGGTCCGAATTTGCTCAACTCTATCTATGGAGGAGCTTTAAACGGTTTTTGTCCATTTGGCATAGATATGAGGTGTTTTGGCATCGAAGTAATCTAGGAAGCTTATACACGTAAAATTTGACATAGAAGAACAATAAAAAGTGTACACCGAGCAACATTTATGGTCAGAAGTTGCTCAACTCTATCTATGGAGGAGATTTTAACGGTTTTTGTCCAATTGACATAGAAAGTTGGTGTTTTGGCATCGAAATAATCTAGGAAGTTATACTCGTAAAATTAGACATAAAAGAACAATAAAATGTGTACACCGAGCAACTTTGATGGTCCGAAGTTGCTCAACTCTATCTATGATGGAGCTTTTATCGGTTTTTGTTCATTTGTCGAAGAAAGGTGGTCTTTTGGCATCGAAATAATCTAGGAAGCTTATACTCGTAAAATTTGACATAGAAAAACAATAAAAAGTGTACACCGAGCAACTTTTACGGTCCGAAGTTGCTAAACTCTATCTATAGATGAGCTTTTAACGGTTTTTGTCCATTTTTCATAGAAAGTTCGTGTTTTGGAATCAAAATAATCTAGGAAGCTTATACTCGTAAAATTTGACATAGAAGAACAATAAAAAGTGTACACCGAGCAACTTTTATGGTCCGAAGTTGCTAAATTCTATCTATGGATGAGCTTTTAACGGTTTTTGTCCATTTTTCATAGAATGTTGGTGTTTTGGAATCGAAATAATCTAGAAAATTATACTCGTAAAATTTGACATAGAAGAACAATAAAAAGTGTACATCGAGCAAATTTCATGGTCCGAAGTTGCTCAACTCTATCTATGGAGGAGCTTTAACGGTTTTTGTCCATTTGGCATAGAAAGTTGGTGTTTTGGAATCGAAATAATCTAGGAAGTTATACTCGTAAAATTTGACATAGAAGAACAATAAAAAGTGTACACCGAGCAACATTGATGGTCCGAAGTTGCTCAACTCTATCTATGGAGGAGCTTTTAACGGTTTTTGTCCATTTGGCGTAGAAATTTGGCGTTTTGGAATCGAAATAATCTAGGAAGTTATACTCGTAAAATTTGACATAAAAGAACAATAAAATGTGTACACCGATCAACTTTGATGGTCCGAAGTTGCTCAACTCTATCTATGGTGGAGCTTTTATCGGTTTTTGTTCATTTGTCAAAGAAAGGTGGTCTTTTGGCATCGAAATAATCTAGGAAGCTTATACTCGTAAAATTTGACATAGAAGAACAATAAAAAAAGTACACCGAGCAACGTTTATGGTCCGAAGTTGCTAAACTCTATCTATGGATGAGCTTTTAACGGTTTTTGCCCATTTTTCATAGAAATTTGGTGTTTTGGAATCAAAATAATCTAAGAAGTTATACACGTAAAATTTGACATAGAAGAACAATAAAAAGTGTACACCGAGCAACTTTCATGGTCCGAAGTTGCTCAACTCTATCTATGGAGGAGCTTTAACGGTTTTTGTTCATTTGGCATAGAAAGTTGGTGTTTTGGAATCGAAATAATCTAGGAAGTTATACTCGTAAAATTTGACATAGAAGAACACTAAAAAGTGTACACCGAGCAACTTTCATGGTTCGAAGTTGCTCAACTCTATCTATGGAGGAGCTTTTAGCGGTTTTTATCCATTTGTCATAGAAAATTGGTGTTTCGGCATCGAAATAATCTAGGAAGTTATACTCGTAAAATTTAAAATAGAAGAACAATAAAAAGTGTACACTGAGCAACTTTCATGGTCCGAAGTTGCTCAACTCCATCTAGGGAGGAGCTTTTAACGGTTTTTGTTCATTTGGCATAGATATGTAGTGTTTTGGCATCGAAATAATCTACGAAGCTTATACTCGTAAAATTTGACATAGAAGAACAATAAAAAGTGTACACCGAGCAACATTGATGGTCCGAAGTTGCTCAACTCTATCTATGGAGGAGCTTTTAACGGTTTTTGTCCATTTGGCATAGATATGTGGTTTTTTGGCATCGAAATAATCTAGGAAGATTATACACGTAAAATTTGACATAGAAGAACAATAAAAAGTGTACACTGAGCAACTTTCATGGTCCGAATTTATCAACTCTATCTATGGAGGAGCTTTTAACGGTTTTTGTCCATTTTTCATAGAAAGTTGGTGTTTTGGAATCGAAATAATCTAGGATGTTATACTCGTAAAAGTTGACATAGAAGAACAATAAAAAGTGTACACCGAGCAACTTTCATGGTCCGAAGTTGCTCAACTCTATCTATGGAGGAGCTTTTAACGGTTTTTGTCTATTTGGCATAGATATGTGGTTTTGTGGCATCGAAATAATCTAGGAAGCTTATACTCGTAAAATTTGACATAGAAGAACAATAAAAAGTGTACACCGAGCAACTTTCATGGTCCGAATTTGCTCAACTCTATCTATGGAGGAGCATTTAACGTTTTTTGTCCATTTGGCATAGAAATGTGGTGTTTTGGAATCGAAGTAATCTAGGAAGCTTATACACGTAAAATTTGACATAGAAGAACAATAAAAAGTGTACACCGAACAACTTTGATGGTCCGAAGTTGCTCAACTCTATCTATGGAGGAGCTTTTAACGGTTTTTGTCCATTTGGCATAGATATGTAGTGTTTTGGCATCGAAATAATCTACGAAGCTTATAATCGTAAAATTTGACATAGAAGAACAATAAAAAGTGTACACCGAGCAACATTGATGGTCGAAGTTGTTCAACTCTTTCTATGGAGGAGCTTTAACGGTTTTTGTCCATTTGTCATAGAAAGTTTGTGTTTTGGAATCGAAATAATCTAGGAAGTTATACTCGTAAAATTTGACATAAAAGAACAATAAAAAGTGTACACCGATCAACTTTCATGGTCCGAATTTACTCAACTCTATCTATGGAGGAGCTTTTAACGGTTTTTGTCCATTTGGCATAGATATGTGGTGTTTTGGCATCGAACTAATCTAGGAAGCTTATACACGTAAAATTTGACATAGAAGAACAATAAAAAGTGTACACCGAGCAACTTTGATGGTCCGAAGTTGCTCAACTCTATCCATGGAGGTGCTTTTAACGGTTTTTGTCCATTTGGCATAGAAAGTTGGTGTTTTGGCATCGAAATAATCTAGGAAGTTATACTCGTAAAATTTGACATAAAAGAATAATAAAATGTGTACACCGAGCAACTTTGATGGTCCAAAGTTGCTCAACTCTATCTATGGTGGAGCTTATAACGGTTTTTGTCCATTTGTCATAGAAAGTTCGTGTTTTGGAATCGAAATAATCTAGGAAGTTATACTCGTAAAATTTGACATAGAAGAACAATAAAAAGTGTACACCGAGCAACTTTCATGGTCCGAATTTGCTCAACTCTATCTATGGAGGAGCTTTTAACGGTTTTTGTCCATTTGGCATAAATATGAGGTGTTTTGGCGTCGAAGTTATCTTGGAAGCTTATACACGTAAAATTTGACATAGAAGAACAATAAAAAGTGTACACCGAGCAACATTGATGGTCAGAAGTTGCTCAACTCTATCTATGGAGGAGCTTTTAACAGTTTTTGTCCAATTGACATAGAAAGTTGGTGTTTTGGCATCGAAATAATCCAGGAAGTTATACTCGTAAAATTTGAAATAAAAGAACAATAAAATGTGTACACCGAGCAACTTTGATGGTCTGAAGTTGCTCAACTCTATCTATGGTGGAGCTTTTATCGATATTTGTTCATTTGTCGAAGAAAGATGGTCTTTTGGTATCGAAATAATCTAGGAAGCTTATACTCTTAAAATTTGACATAGAAGAACAATAAAAAGTGTACACCGAGCAACTTTTATGGTCCGAAGTTGCTAAACTCTATCTATGGATGAGCTTTTAACGGTTTTTGTCCATTTTTCATAGAAAGTTCGTGTTTTGGAATCGAAATAATCTAGGAAGTTATACTCGTAAAATTTGACATAGAAGAACAATAAAAAGTGTACACCGAGCAACTTTCATGGTCCGAAGTTGCTCAACTCTATATATGGAGGAGCTTTAACTGTTTTCGTCCATTAGGCATAGAAAGTTGGTGTTTTGGAATCGAAATAATCTAGGAAGTTATACTCGTAAAATTTGACATAGAAGAACACTAAAAAGTGTACACCGAGCAACTTTCATGGTCCGAAGTTGCTCAACTCTATCTATGGAGGAGCTTTTAACGGTTTTTATCCATTTGTCATAGAAAGTTGGTGTTTCGTCATCGAAATTATCTAGGAAGCTTATACTCATAAAATTTGACATAGAAGAACAATAAAAAGTGTACACCGAGCAACTTTCATGGTCCGAAGTTGCTCAACTCTATCTATGAAGATGATTTTAATGGTTTTTCTCCGTTTTTCATAGAAAGGTCTTGTTTTGGAATCGAAATAATCTAGGAAGTTATACTCGTAAAATTTGACATAGAAGAACAATAAAAAGTGTACACCGAGCAACTTTCATGGTTAGAAGTTGCCCAACTCTATCTATGGAGGAGCTTTTAACGGTTTTTATCCATTTGTCATAGAAAGTTGGTGTTTCGGCATCGAAATAATCTAGGAAGCTTATACTCATAAAATTTGACAAAGAAGATCAATAAAAACTGTACATCGAGCAACTTTCATGGTTCGAAGTTGCTCAACTCTATCTATGGAGATGATTTTAATGGTTTTTGTCCATTTTTCACAGAAAGGTGGTGTTTTGGAATCGAAAAAATCTAGGAAGTTATACTCGTAAAATTTGACATAGAAGAACAATAAAGAGTGTACACCGAGCAACTTTCATGGTTCGAAGTTGCTCAACTCTATCTATGGAGGAGCTTTGAACGGTTTTTATCCATTTGCCATAGAAAGGTTGTGTTTTGGCATCGAATTAATCTAGGAAGCTTATACTTGTAAAATTTGAAATAGAAGAACATTAAAAAGTGTACACTGAGCAACTTTCATGGTCCGAAGTTGCTCAACTCCATCTAGGGAGGAGCTTTTAACGGTTTTTGTCCATTTTTTCATAGATATGTAGTGTTTTGGCATCGAAATAATCTACGAAGCTTATACTCGTAAAATTTGACATAGAAGAACAATAAAAAGTGTACACCGAGCAACTTTCATGGTCCGAATTTGCTCAACTCTATCTATGGAGGAGCTTTAAACGGTTTTTGTCCATTTGGCATAGATATGAGGTGTTTTGGCATCGAAGTAATCTAGGAAGCTTATACACGTAAAATTTGACATAGAAGAACAATAAAAAGTGTACACCGAGCAACATTTATGGTCAGAAGTTGCTCAACTCTATCTATGGAGGAGATTTTAACGGTTTTTGTCCAATTGACATAGAAAGTTGGTGTTTTGGCATCGAAATAATCTAGGAAGTTATACTCGTAAAATTAGACATAAAAGAACAATAAAATGTGTACACCGAGCAACTTTGATGGTCCGAAGTTGCTCAACTCTATCTATGATGGAGCTTTTATCGGTTTTTGTTCATTTGTCGAAGAAAGGTGGTCTTTTGGCATCGAAATAATCTAGGAAGCTTATACTCGTAAAATTTGACATAGAAAAACAATAAAAAGTGTACACCGAGCAACTTTTACGGTCCGAAGTTGCTAAACTCTATCTATAGATGAGCTTTTAACGGTTTTTGTCCATTTTTCATAGAAAGTTCGTGTTTTGGAATCAAAATAATCTAGGAAGCTTATACTCGTAAAATTTGACATAGAAGAACAATAAAAAGTGTACACCGAGCAACTTTTATGGTCCGAAGTTGCTAAATTCTATCTATGGATGAGCTTTTAACGGTTTTTGTCCATTTTTCATAGAATGTTGGTGTTTTGGAATCGAAATAATCTAGAAAATTATACTCGTAAAATTTGACATAGAAGAACAATAAAAAGTGTACATCGAGCAAATTTCATGGTCCGAAGTTGCTCAACTCTATCTATGGAGGAGCTTTAACGGTTTTTGTCCATTTGGCATAGAAAGTTGGTGTTTTGGAATCGAAATAATCTAGGAAGTTATACTCGTAAAATTTGACATAGAAGAACAATAAAAAGTGTACACCGAGCAACATTGATGGTCCGAAGTTGCTCAACTCTATCTATGGAGGAGCTTTTAACGGTTTTTGTCCATTTGGCGTAGAAATTTGGCGTTTTGGAATCGAAATAATCTAGGAAGTTATACTCGTAAAATTTGACATAAAAGAACAATAAAATGTGTACACCGATCAACTTTGATGGTCCGAAGTTGCTCAACTCTATCTATGGTGGAGCTTTTATCGGTTTTTGTTCATTTGTCAAAGAAAGGTGGTCTTTTGGCATCGAAATAATCTAGGAAGCTTATACTCGTAAAATTTGACATAGAAGAACAATAAAAAAAGTACACCGAGCAACGTTTATGGTCCGAAGTTGCTAAACTCTATCTATGGATGAGCTTTTAACGGTTTTTGCCCATTTTTCATAGAAATTTGGTGTTTTGGAATCAAAATAATCTAAGAAGTTATACACGTAAAATTTGACATAGAAGAACAATAAAAAGTGTACACCGAGCAACTTTCATGGTCCGAAGTTGCTCAACTCTATCTATGGAGGAGCTTTAACGGTTTTTGTTCATTTGGCATAGAAAGTTGGTGTTTTGGAATCGAAATAATCTAGGAAGTTATACTCGTAAAATTTGACATAGAAGAACACTAAAAAGTGTACACCGAGCAACTTTCATGGTTCGAAGTTGCTCAACTCTATCTATGGAGGAGCTTTTAGCGGTTTTTATCCATTTGTCATAGAAAATTGGTGTTTCGGCATCGAAATAATCTAGGAAGTTATACTCGTAAAATTTAAAATAGAAGAACAATAAAAAGTGTACACTGAGCAACTTTCATGGTCCGAAGTTGCTCAACTCCATCTAGGGAGGAGCTTTTAACGGTTTTTGTTCATTTGGCATAGATATGTAGTGTTTTGGCATCGAAATAATCTACGAAGCTTATACTCGTAAAATTTGACATAGAAGAACAATAAAAAGTGTACACCGAGCAACATTGATGGTCCGAAGTTGCTCAACTCTATCTATGGAGGAGCTTTTAACGGTTTTTGTCCATTTGGCATAGATATGTGGTTTTTTGGCATCGAAATAATCTAGGAAGATTATACACGTAAAATTTGACATAGAAGAACAATAAAAAGTGTACACTGAGCAACTTTCATGGTCCGAATTTATCAACTCTATCTATGGAGGAGCTTTTAACGGTTTTTGTCCATTTTTCATAGAAAGTTGGTGTTTTGGAATCGAAATAATCTAGGATGTTATACTCGTAAAAGTTGACATAGAAGAACAATAAAAAGTGTACACCGAGCAACTTTCATGGTCCGAAGTTGCTCAACTCTATCTATGGAGGAGCTTTTAACGGTTTTTGTCTATTTGGCATAGATATGTGGTTTTGTGGCATCGAAATAATCTAGGAAGCTTATACTCGTAAAATTTGACATAGAAGAACAATAAAAAGTGTACACCGAGCAACTTTCATGGTCCGAATTTGCTCAACTCTATCTATGGAGGAGCATTTAACGTTTTTTGTCCATTTGGCATAGAAATGTGGTGTTTTGGAATCGAAGTAATCTAGGAAGCTTATACACGTAAAATTTGACATAGAAGAACAATAAAAAGTGTACACCGAACAACTTTGATGGTCCGAAGTTGCTCAACTCTATCTATGGAGGAGCTTTTAACGGTTTTTGTCCATTTGGCATAGATATGTAGTGTTTTGGCATCGAAATAATCTACGAAGCTTATAATCGTAAAATTTGACATAGAAGAACAATAAAAAGTGTACACCGAGCAACATTGATGGTCGAAGTTGTTCAACTCTTTCTATGGAGGAGCTTTAACGGTTTTTGTCCATTTGTCATAGAAAGTTTGTGTTTTGGAATCGAAATAATCTAGGAAGTTATACTCGTAAAATTTGACATAAAAGAACAATAAAAAGTGTACACCGATCAACTTTCATGGTCCGAATTTACTCAACTCTATCTATGGAGGAGCTTTTAACGGTTTTTGTCCATTTGGCATAGATATGTGGTGTTTTGGCATCGAACTAATCTAGGAAGCTTATACACGTAAAATTTGACATAGAAGAACAATAAAAAGTGTACACCGAGCAACTTTGATGGTCCGAAGTTGCTCAACTCTATCCATGGAGGTGCTTTTAACGGTTTTTGTCCATTTGGCATAGAAAGTTGGTGTTTTGGCATCGAAATAATCTAGGAAGTTATACTCGTAAAATTTGACATAAAAGAATAATAAAATGTGTACACCGAGCAACTTTGATGGTCCAAAGTTGCTCAACTCTATCTATGGTGGAGCTTATAACGGTTTTTGTCCATTTGTCATAGAAAGTTGGTGTTTTGGAATCGAAATAATCTAGGAAGTTATACTCGTAAAATTTGACATAAAAGAACAATAAAATGTGTACACCGAGCAACTTTGATGGTCCGAAGTTGCTCAACTCTATCTATGGAGGAGCTTTTAACGGTTTTTGTCCATTTGGCATAGATATGTAGTGTTTTGGCATCGAAATAATCTATGAAGCTTATAATCGTAAAATTTGACATAGAAGAACAATAAAAAGTGTACACCGAGCAACATTGATGGTCGAAGTTGTTCAACTCTATCTATGGAGGAGCTTTAACGGTTTTTGTTCATTTGTCATAGAAAGTTTGTGTTTTGGAATCGAAATAATCTAGGAAGTTATACTCGTAAAATTTGACATAAAAGAACAATAAAAAGTGTACACCGAGCAACTTTCATGGTCCGAATTTACTCAACTCTATCTATGGAGGAGCTTTTAACCGTTTTTGTCCATTTGGCATAGATATGTGGTGTTTTGGCATCGAACTAATCTAGGAAGCTTATACAAGTAAAATTTGACATAGAAGAACAATAAAAAGTGTACACCGAGCAACTTTGATGGTCCGAAGTTGCTCAACTCTATCCATGGAGGAGCTTTTAACGGTTTTTCTCCATTTGGCATAGAAAGTTGGTGTTTTGGCATCGAAATAATCTAGGAAGTTATACTCGTAAAATTTGACATAAAAGAATAATAAAATGTGTACACCGAGCAACTTTGATGGTCCAAAGTTGCTCAACTCTATCTATGGTGGAGCTTATAACGATTTTTCTCCATTTGTCAAAGAAAGTTGGTTTTTTGGCATCGAAATAATCTAGGAAGCTTATACTATAAAATTTGACATAGAAGAACAATAAAATGTATACACTGAGCAACTTTGTTGGTCCGAAGTTGCTCAACTCTATCTATGGAGGAGCTTTTAACGGTTTTTGTCCATTTGGCATAGATATGTAGTGTTTTGGCATCGAAATAATCTACGAAGCTTATACTCGTAAAATTTGACATAGAAGAACAATAAAAAGTGTACACCGAGCAACTTTCATGGTCCGAAGTTGCTCAACTCCATCTAGGGAGGAGCTTTTAACGGTTTTTGTTCATTTGGCATAGATATGTAGTGTTTTGGCATCGAAATAATCTACGAAGCTTATACTCGTAAAATTTGACATAGAAGAACAATAAAAAGTGTACACCGAGCAACATTGATGGTCCGAAGTTGCTCAACTCTATCTATGGAGGAGCTTTTAACGGTTTTTGTCCATTTGGCATAGATATGTGGTTTTTTGGCATCGAAATAATCTAGGAAGATTATACACGTAAAATTTGACATAGAAGAACAATAAAAAGTGTACACTGAGCAACTTTCATGGTCCGAATTTATCAACTCTATCTATGGAGGAGCTTTTAACGGTTTTTGTCCATTTTTCATAGAAAGTTGGTATTTTGGAATCGAAATAATCTAGGATGTTATACTCGTAAAAGTTGACATAGAAGAACAATAAAAAGTGTACACCGAGCAACTTTCATGGTCCGAAGTTGCTCAACTCTATCTATGGAGGAGCTTTTAACGGTTTTTGTCTATTTGGCATAGATATGTGGTTTTGTGGCATCGAAATAATCTAGGAAGCTTATACTCGTAAAATTTGACATAGAAGAACAATAAAAAGTGTACACCGAGCAACTTTCATGGTCCGAATTTGCTCAACTCTATCTATGGAGGAGCATTTAACGTTTTTTGTCCATTTGGCATAGAAATGTGGTGTTTTGGAATCGAAGTAATCTAGGAAGCTTATACACGTAAAATTTGACATAGAAGAACAATAAAAAGTGTACACCGAACAACTTTGATGGTCCGAAGTTGCTCAACTCTATCTATGGAGGAGCTTTTAACGGTTTTTGTCCATTTGGCATAGATATGTAGTGTTTTGGCATCGAAATAATCTACGAAGCTTATAATCGTAAAATTTGACATAGAAGAACAATAAAAAGTGTACACCGAGCAACATTGATGGTCGAAGTTGTTCAACTCTTTCTATGGAGGAGCTTTAACGGTTTTTGTCCATTTGTCATAGAAAGTTTGTGTTTTGGAATCGAAATAATCTAGGAAGTTATACTCGTAAAATTTGACATAAAAGAACAATAAAAAGTGTACACCGATCAACTTTCATGGTCCGAATTTACTCAACTCTATCTATGGAGGAGCTTTTAACGGTTTTTGTCCATTTGGCATAGATATGTGGTGTTTTGGCATCGAACTAATCTAGGAAGCTTATACACGTAAAATTTGACATAGAAGAACAATAAAAAGTGTACACCGAGCAACTTTGATGGTCCGAAGTTGCTCAACTCTATCCATGGAGGTGCTTTTAACGGTTTTTGTCCATTTGGCATAGAAAGTTGGTGTTTTGGCATCGAAATAATCTAGGAAGTTATACTCGTAAAATTTGACATAAAAGAATAATAAAATGTGTACACCGAGCAACTTTGATGGTCCAAAGTTGCTCAACTCTATCTATGGTGGAGCTTATAACGGTTTTTGTCCATTTGTCATAGAAAGTTGGTGTTTTGGAATCGAAATAATCTAGGAAGTTATACTCGTAAAATTTGACATAAAAGAACAATAAAATGTGTACACCGAGCAACTTTGATGGTCCGAAGTTGCTCAACTCTATCTATGGAGGAGCTTTTAACGGTTTTTGTCCATTTGGCATAGATATGTAGTGTTTTGGCATCGAAATAATCTATGAAGCTTATAATCGTAAAATTTGACATAGAAGAACAATAAAAAGTGTACACCGAGCAACATTGATGGTCGAAGTTGTTCAACTCTATCTATGGAGGAGCTTTAACGGTTTTTGTTCATTTGTCATAGAAAGTTTGTGTTTTGGAATCGAAATAATCTAGGAAGTTATACTCGTAAAATTTGACATAAAAGAACAATAAAAAGTGTACACCGAGCAACTTTCATGGTCCGAATTTACTCAACTCTATCTATGGAGGAGCTTTTAACCGTTTTTGTCCATTTGGCATAGATATGTGGTGTTTTGGCATCGAACTAATCTAGGAAGCTTATACAAGTAAAATTTGACATAGAAGAACAATAAAAAGTGTACACCGAGCAACTTTGATGGTCCGAAGTTGCTCAACTCTATCCATGGAGGAGCTTTTAACGGTTTTTCTCCATTTGGCATAGAAAGTTGGTGTTTTGGCATCGAAATAATCTAGGAAGTTATACTCGTAAAATTTGACATAAAAGAATAATAAAATGTGTACACCGAGCAACTTTGATGGTCCAAAGTTGCTCAACTCTATCTATGGTGGAGCTTATAACGGTTTTTCTCCATTTGTCAAAGAAAGTTGGTTTTTTGGCATCGAAATAATCTAGGAAGCTTATACTATAAAATTTGACATAGAAGAACAATAAAATGTATACACTGAGCAACTTTGTTGGTCCGAAGTTGCTCAACTCTATCTATGGAGGAGCTTTTAACGGTTTTTGTCCATTTGGCATAGATATGTAGTGTTTTGGCATCGAAATAATCTACGAAGCTTATACTCGTAAAATTTGACATAGAAGAACAATAAAAAGTGTACACCGAGAAACATTGATGGTCGAAGTTGTTCAACTCTATCTATGGAGGAGCTTTAACGGTTTTTGTGCATTTGTCATAGAAAGTTGGTGTTTTGGAATCGAAATAATTTAGGAAGTTATACTCGTAAAATTTGACATAAAAGAACAATAAAAATTGTACACCGAGCAACTTTCATGGTCCGAATTTACTCAACTCTTTCTATGGAGGAGCTTTTAACGGTTTTTGTCCATTTGGCATAGATATGTGGTGTTTTGGCATCGAACTAATCTAGGAAGCTTATACACGTAAAATTTGACATAGAACAACAATAAAAAGTGTACACCGAGCAACTTTGATGGTCCGAAGTTGCTCAACTCTATCCATGGAGGAGCTTTTAACGGTTTTTGTCCATTTGGCATAGAAAGTTGGTGTTTTGTCATCGAAATAATCTAGGAAGTTATACTCGTAAAATTTGACATAAAAGAACAATAAAATGTGTACACCGAGCAACTTTGATGGTTCAAAGTTGCTCAACTCTATCTATGGGGGAGCTTATAACGGTTTTTCTCCATTTGTCAAAGAAAGTTGGTTTTTTGGCATCGAAATAATCTAGGAAGCTTATACTATAAAATTTGACATAGAAGAACAATAAAATGTATACACCGAGCAACTTTGATGGTCCGAAGTTGCTCAACTCTATTTATGGTGGAGCTTTTAACGGTTTTTGTACATTTGTCGAAGAAAGGTGGTTTTTTGGCATCGAGATAATCTAGGAAGCTTATACTCTTAAAATTTGACATAGAAGAACAATAAAAAGTGTACGCTGAGCAACTTTCATGGTCCGAAGTTGCTCAACTCTATCTATGGAGGAGCTTTTAACTGTTTTTGTCCATTTGGCATAGAAAGTTGGTGTTTTGGAATAGAAAAAATCTAGGAAGTTATACTCGTAAAATTTGACATAGAAGAACAATAAAAAGTGTACATCGAGCAACATAGATGGTCCGAAGTTGCTCAACTCTATCTATGGAGGAGCTTTAACGGTTTATGTCCATTTGTCAAAGAAAATTGGTGTTTTGGAATCAAAATAATCTAGGAAGTTATACTCGTAAAATTTGATATAAAAGAACAATAAAATGTGTACACCGAGTAACATTGATGGTCCGAAGTTGCTCAACTCTATCTATGGAGGAGCTTTTAACGGTTTTTGTCCAATTGGCATAGATATGTAGTGTTTTGGCATCGAAATAATCTACGAAGCTTATAATCGTAAAATTTGACATAGAAGAACAATAAAAAGTGTACACCGAGCAACATTGATGGTCGAAGTTGTTCAACTCTATCTATGGAGGAGCTTTAACGGTTTTTGTCCATTTGTCATAGAAAGTTGGTGTTTTGGAATCGAAATAATCTAGGAAGTTATACTCGTAAAATTTGACATAAAAGAACAATAAAAAGTGTACACCGAGCAACTTTCATGGTCCGAATTTACTCAACTCTTTCTACGGAGGAGCTTTTAACGGTTTTTGTCCATTTGGCATAGATATGTGGTGTTTTGGCATCGAACTAATCTACGAAGCTTATACACGTAAAATTTGACATAGAAGAACAATAAAAAGTGTACACCGAGCAACTTTGATGGTCCGAAGTTGCTCAACTCTATCCATGGAGGAGCTTTTAACGGTTTTTGTCCATTTGGCAGAGAAAGTTGGTGTTTTGGCATCGAAATAATCTAGGAAGTTATACTCGTAAAATTTGACATAAAAGAATAATAAAATGTGTACACCGAGCAACTTTGATGGTCCAAAGTTGCTCAACTCTATCTATGGTGGAGCTTATAACGGTTTTTTCCATTTGTCAAAGAAAGTTGGTTTTTTGGCATCGAAATAATCTAGGAAGCTTATACTATAAAATTTGACATAGAAAAACAATAAAATGTATACACCGAGCAACTTTGATGGTCCGAAGTTTCTCAACTCTATCTATGGAGGAGCTTTTAACGGTTTTTGTCTATTTGGCATAGATATGTAGTGTTTTGGCATCGAAATAATCTACGAAGCTTATACTCGTAAAATTTGACATAGAAGAACAATAAAAAGTGTACACCGAGCAACATTGATGGTCGAAGTTGTTCAACTCTATCTATTGAGGAGCTTTAACGGTTTTTGTCCATTTGTCATAGAAAGTTGGTGTTTTGGAATCGAAATAATCTAGGAAGTTATACACGTAAAATTTGACATAAAAGAACAATAAAAAGTGTACACCGAGCAACTTTCATGGTCCAAATTTACCCAATTCTTTCTATGGAGGAGCTTTTAACGGTTTTTGTCCATTTGGCATATATATGTGGTGTTTTGGCATCGAACTAATCTAGGAAGCTTATACACGTAAAATTTGACATAGAAGAACAATAAAAAGTGTACACCGAGCAACTTTGATGGTCCGAAGTTGCTCAACTCTATCCATGGAGGAGCTTTTAACGGTTTTTGTCCATTTGGCATAGAAAGTTGGTGTTTTGGCATCGAAATAATCTAGGAAGTTATACACGTAAAATTTGACATAAAAGAATAATAAAATGTGTACACCGAGCAACTTTGATGGTCCAAAGTTGCTCAACTCTATCTATGGTGGAGCTTATAACGGTTTTTCTCCATTTGTCAAAGAAAGTTGGTTTTTTGGCATCGAAATAATCTAGGAAGCTTATACTATAAAATTTGACATAGAAGAACAATAAAATGTATACACCGAGCAACTTTGATGGTCCGAAGTTGCTCAATTCTATTTATGGTGGAGCTTTTAACGGTCTTTGTCCATTTGTCGAAGAAAGGTGGTTTTTTGGCATCGAGATAATCTAGGAAGCTTATACTCGTAAAATTTGACATAGAAGAACAATAAAAAGTGTACGCTGAGCAACTTTCATGGTCCGAAGTTGCTCAACTCTATCTATGGAGGAGCTTTTAACAGTTTTTGTCCATTTGGCATAGAAAGTTGGTGTTTTGGAATAGAAAAAATCTAGGAAGTTATACTCGTAAAATTTGACATAGAAGAACAATAAAAAGTGTACACCGAGCAACTTTGATGGTCCGAAGTTGCTCAACTCTATCCATGGAGGAGCTTTTAACGGTTTTTGTCCATTTGGCATAGAAAGTTGGTGTTTTGGCATCGAAATAATCTAGGAAGTTATACTCGTAAAATTTGACGTAAAAGAATAATAAAATGTGTACACCGAGCAACTTTGATGGTCCAAAGTTGCTCAACTCTATCTATGGTGGTGCTTATAACGGTTTTTCTCCATTTGTCAAAGAAAGTTGGTTTTTTGTCATCGAAATAATCTAGGAAGCTTATACTATAAAATTTGACATAGAAGAACAACAAAATGTATACACCGAGCAACTTTGATGGTCCGAAGTTGCTCAACTCTATCTATGGAGGAGCTTTTAACGGTTTTTGTCCATTTGGCATAGATATGTAGTGTTTTGTCATCGAAATAATCTACGAAGCTTATACTCGTAAAATTTGACATAGAAGAACAATAAAAAGTGTACATCGAGCAACATTGATGGTCGAAGTTGTTCAACTCTATCTATGGAGGAGCTTTAACGGTTTTTGTCCATTTGTCATAGAAAGTTGGTGTTTTGGAATCCAAATAATCTAGGAAGTTATACTCGTAAAATTTGACATAAAAGAACAATAAAAAGTGTACACCGAGCAACTTTCATGGTCCGAATTTACTCAACTCTTTCTATGGAGGAGCTTTTAACGGTTTTTGTCCATTTGGCATAGATATGTTGTGTTTTGGCGTCGAAGTTATCTTGGAAACTTATACACGTAAAATTTGACATAGAAGAACAATAAAAAGTGTACACCGAGCAACTTTGATGGTCCGAAGTTGCTCAACTCTATCCATGGAGGAGCTTTTAACGGTTTTTGTCCATTTGGCATAGAAGTTGGTGTTTTGGCATCGAAATAATCTAGGAAGTTATACTCGTAAAATTAGACATAAAAGAATAATAAAATGTGTACACCGAGCAACTTTGATGGTCCAAAGTTGCTCAACTCTATCTATGGTGGAGCTTATAACGGTTTTTCTCCATTTGTCAAAGAAAGTTGGTTCTTTGGCATCAGAATAATCTAGGAAGCTTATACTATAAAATTTGACATAGAAGAACAATAAAATGTATACACCGAGCAACTTTGATGCTCCGAAGTTGCTCAACTCTATTTATGGTGGAGCTTTTAACGGTTTTTGTCCATTTGTCGAAGAAAGGTGGTTTTTTGGCATCGAGATAATCTAGGAAGCTTATACTCGTAAAATTTGACATAGAAGAACAATAAAAAGTGTACACTGAGCAACTTTCATGGTCCGAAGTTGCTGAACTCTATCTATGGAGGAGCTTTTAAGTGTTTTTGTCCATTTGGCATAGAAAGTTGGTGTTTTGGAATAGAAAAAATCTAGGAAGTTATACTCGTAAAATTTGACATAGAAGAACAATAAAAAGTGTACACCGAGCAACATTGATGGTCTGAAGTTGCTCAACTCTATCTATGGAGGAGCTTTAACGGTTTTTGTCCATTTGTCAAAGAAAGTTAGTGTTTTGGAATCGAAATAATCTAGGAAGTTATACTCGTAAAATTTGACATAAAAGAACAATAAAATGTGTACACCGAGCAACTTTGATGGTCCGAAGTTGCTCAACTCTATCTATGGAGGAGCTTTTAACGGTTTTTGTCCATTTGGCATAGATATGTAGTATTTTGGCATCGAAATAATCTACGAAGCTTATACTCGTAAAATTTGACATAAAAGAACAATAAAAAGTGTACACCGAGCAACATTGATGGTCCGAAGTTGCTCAACTCTATCTATGGAAGAAGCTTTAACGGTTTTTGTCCATTTGTCATAGAAAGTTGGTGTTTTGGAATCGAAATAATCTAGGAAGTTATGCTCGTAAAATTTGACATAAAAGAACAATAAAAAGTGTACACCGAACAACTTTCATGGTCCGAATTTACTCAACTCTATCTACGGAGGAGCTTTTAACGGTTTTTGTCCATTTGGCATAGATATGTAGTGTTTCGGAATCGAACTAATCTAGGAAGCTTATACTCATAAAATTTGACAGAGAAGAACATTAAAAAGTGTACACCGAGCAACATTGATGGTCCGAAGTTGCTCAACTCTATCTATGGAAGAAGCTTTAACGGTTTTTGTCCATTTGTCATAGAAAGTTGGTGTTTTGGAATCGAAATAATCTAGGAAGTTATGCTCGTAAAATTTGACATAAAACAACAATAAAAAGTGTACACTGAGCAACTTTCATGGTCCGAATTTACTCAACTCTATCTATGGAGGAGCTTTTAACGGTTTTTGTCCATTTGGCATAGATATGTAGTGTTTTGGAATCGAACTAATCTAGGAAGCTTATACTCGTAAAATTTGACAGAGAAGAACATTAAAAAGTGTACACCGAGCAACATTGATGGTCCGAAGTTGCTCAACTCTATCTATGGAGGAGCTTTAACGGTTTTTGTCCATTTGGCATAGAAAGTTGGTGTCTTGGCATCGAAATAATCTAGGAAGCTTATACTCGTAAAATTTGACATAAAAGAACAATAAAATGTGTACACCGGGTAACTTTCATGGTCCGAAGTTGCTCAACTCTATCTATGGAGGTGCTTTTAACGGTTTTTGTCCATTTGGCATAGATATGAGGTGTTTTGGCATCGAAGTAATCTAGGAAGCTTATACACGTAAAATTTGACATAGAAGAACAATAAAAAGTGTACACGGAGCAACTTTCACGGTTCGAAGTTGCTCAACTCTATCTATGGTGGAGCTTTTATCGGTTTTTGTCCATTTTTCGAAGAAAGGTGGTTTTTTGGCATCGAGATAATCTAGGAAGCTTATACTCCTAAAATTTGACATAGAAGAACAATAAAAAGTGTACACGGAGCAACTTTGATGGTCCGAAGTTGCTCAACTCTATCTATGGAGGAGCTTTTAACGGTTTTTGTCCATTTGGCATAGATATGTGGTTTTTTGGCATCGAGATAATCTAGGAAGCTTATACTCGTAAAATTTGACATAGAAGAACAAAAAAAAGTGTACACCGAGCAACTTTCATGGTCCGAAGTTGCTCAACTCTATCTATGGAGGAGCTTTTAACGGTTTTTGTCCGTTTGGCATAGATATGAAGTGTTTTCGCATCGAAGTAATCTAGGAATCTTATACACGTAAAATTTGACATAGAAGAACAATAAAAAGTGTACACGGAGCAACTTTCATGGTCCGAAGTTGCTCAACTCTATCTATGGAGGAGATTTTATCGGTTTTTGTCCGTTTGGCATAGATATGTAGTGCTTTGGCATCGAAATAATCAACGAAGCTTATACTCGTAAAATTTGACATAGAAGAACAATAAAAAGTGTACACCGAGCAACTTTCATGGTCCGAATTTGCTCAACTCTATCTATTGAGGAGCTTTTAACAGTTTTTGTCCATTTAGCATAGATATGTGGTGTTTTGGAATCGAAATAATCTAGGAAGTTATACTCGTAAAATTTGACATAGAAGAACAATAAAAAGTGTACACGGAGCAACTTTCACGGTTCGAAGTTGCTCAACTCTATCTATGGATGAGCTTTTAACGGTTTTTGTCCATTTTTCATAGAAAGTTGGTGTTAGGGAATCGAAATAATCTAGGAAGTTATACTCGTAAAATTTGACATAGAAGAACAATAAAAAGTGTACACCGAGCAACCTTCATGGTCCGAATTTGTTCAACTCTATCTATGGAGGAGCTTTTAACGGTTTTTGTCCATTTGGCATAGATATGTGGTGTTTTCGCATCGAAGTAATCTAGGAAGCTTATAAACGTAAAATTTGACATAGAAGAACAATAAAAAGTGTACACCGAGCAACTTTGATGGTCCGAAGTTGCTCAACTCTATCTATGGAGGAGCTTTTAACGGTTTTTGTCCATTTGGCATAGATATGTAGTGTTTTGGCATCGAAATAATCTACGAAGCTTATACTCGTAAAATTTGATGTAGAAAAACAATAAAAATTGTACACCGAGCAACTTTCATGGTCCGAATTTAATCAACTCTATCTATGGAGGAGCTTTTAACAGTTTTTGTCCATTTGGCATAGATATGTGATGTTTTGGCATCTAAGTAATCTAGGAAGCTTATACAAGTAAAATTTGACATATAAGAACAATAAAAAGTGTACACCGAGCAACTTTGATGGTGCGAAGTTTATCAGCTCTATCTATGGAGGAGCTTTTAACGGTTTTATTGGAATATAAAGTTGTTGTTTTGGCATCGAAATAATCTAGGAAGTTATACTCGTAAAATTTGACATAAAAGAACAATAAAAAGTGTACACAGAGCAACTTTTATGGTCCGAAGTTGCTCAACTCTATCTAATGAGGAGCTTTTAACGGTTTTTGTCCATTTGGCATAGATATGTAGTGTTTTGGAATGGAAATAACCTACGAAGCTTATACTGTAAAATTTGACATAGAAGAACAATAAAAAGTGTACACCGAGCAACTTTCATGGTCCGAATTTGCTCAACTCTATCTATGGAGGTGCTTTTAACGGTTTTTGTCCATTTGGCATAGATATGAGGTGTTTTGGCATCGAAGTAATCTAGTAAGCTTATACATGTAAAATTTGACATAGAAGAACAATAAAAAGTGTACACGGAGCAACTTTGATGGTTCGAAGTTGCTCAACTCTATCTATAGAGGAGCTTTTAACGGTTTTTGTCCATGTGGCATAGAAAGTTGGTGTTTTGGAATCGAAATAATCTAAGAAGTTATACTCGTAAAATTTGACATAGAAGAACAATAAAAAGTGTACACGGAGCAACTTTGATGGTCCGAAGTTGCTCAACTCTATCTATGGAGGAGCTTTTAACGGTTTTTGTCCATTTGGCATAGATATGTGGTTTTTTGGCATCGAGATAATCTAGGAAGCTTATACTCGTAAAATTTGACATAGAAGAACAATAAAAAGTGTACACCGAGCAACTTTCAAGGTCCGAATTTACTCAACTCTATCTATGGAGGAGCTTTTAACGGTTTTTGTCCATTTGGCATAGATATGTGGTGTTTTGGCATCGAAGTAATCTAGAAAGCTTATACACGTAAAATTTGACATAGAAGAACAATAAAAAGAGTACACCGAGCAACTTTGATGGTCCGAAGTTGCTGAACTCTATCTATGGAGGAGCCTTTAACGGTTTTTGTCCATTTGGCATAGATATGTGGTGTTTTGGCATCGAAGTAATCTAGAAAGCTTATACACGTAAAATTTGACATAGAAGAACAATAAAAAGAGTACACCGAGCAACTTTGATGGTCCGAAGTTGCTGAACTCTATCTATGGAGGAGCCTTTAACGGTTTTTGTCCATTTGGCATAGATATGTAGTGTTTTGGCATCGAAATAATCTACGAAACTTATACTCGTAAAATTTGACATAGAAGAACAATAAAAAGAGTATACCGAGCAACTTTCATGGTCCGAATTTATCAACTCTATCTATGGAGGAGCTTTTAACGGTTTTTGTCCATTTTTCATAGAAATTTGGTGTTTTGGAATCGAAATAATCTAGGATGTTATACTCCTAAAATTTGACATAGAAGAACAATAAAAAGTGTACACCGAGCAACTTTCATGGTCCGAAGTTGCTCAACTCTATCAATGGAGGAGCTTCTAACGGTTTTTGTCCATTTGGCATAGATATGTGGTTTTTTGGCATCGAAATAATCTAGGAAGCTTATACTCGTAAAATTTGACATAGAAGAACAATAAAAAGTGTACACCGAGCAACTTTCAAGGTCTGAATTTGCTCAACTCTATCTATGGAGGAGCTTTTAACGGTTTTTGTCCATTTGGCATAGAAAGTTGGTGTTTTGGAATCGAAATAATCTAGGAAGTTATTCTCATAAAATTTGACATAGAAGAACAATAAAAAGTGTACACGGAGCAACTTTGATGGTCCGAAGTTGCTCAACTCTATCTATGGATGAGCTTTTAACGGTTTTTGTCCATTTTTCATATAAAGTTGGTGTTTTGGAATCGAAATAATCTAGGAAGTTATACTCGTAAAATTTGACATAGGAAAACAATAAAAAGTGTACACCGAGCAACTTTCATGGTCCGAAGTTGCTCAACTCTATCTATGGAGGAGCTTTTAACGGTTTTTGTCCATTTGGCATTGAAAGTTGTTGTTTTGGCATCGAAATAATCTAGGAAGTTATACTCGTAAAAATTGACATAAAAGAACAATAAAATGTGTACACCGAGCAACTTTGATTGTCCGAAGTTGCTCAACTCTATCTGTGGTGGAGCTTTTAACGGTTTTTGTCCATTTGTCGAAGAAAGTTGGTTTTTTGGCATCGAAATAATCTAGGAAGCTTATACTATAAAATTTGACATAGAAGAACAATAAAAATTGTACACCGAGCAACTTTGATGGTCCGAAGTTGCTGAACTCTATCTATGGAGGAGCTTTTAACGGGTTTTGCCCATTTGGCATAGATATGTAGTGTTTTGGCATCGAAATAATCTACGAAACTTATACTCGTAAAATTTGACATAGAAGAACAATAAAAAGTGTACACTGAGCAACTTTCACGGTCCGAATTTATCAACTCTATCTATGGAGGAGCTTTTAACGGTTTTTGTCCATTTTTCATAGAAAGTTGGTGTTTTGGAATCGAAATAATCTAAGAAGTTATACTCGTAAAATTTGACATAGAAGAACAATAAAAAGTGTACACGGAGCAACTTTGATGGTCCGAAGTTGCTCAACTCTATCTATGGAGGAGCTTTTAACGGTTTTTGTCCATTTGGCATAGATATGTGGTTTTTTTGCATCGAGATAATCAAGGAAGCTTATACTCGTAAAATTTGACATAGAAGAACAATAAAAAGTGTACACCGAGCAACTTTTATGGTCCGAAGTTGCTCAACTCTATCTAAGGAGGAGCTTTTAACGGTTTTTGTCCATTTGGCATAGATATGTAGTGTTTTGGAATGGAAATAACCTACGAAGCTTATACTGTAAAATTTGACATAGAAGAACAATAAAAAGTGTACACCGAGCAACTTTCATGGTCCGAATTTGCTCAACTCTATCTATGGAGGTGCTTTTAACGGTTTTTGTCCATTTGGCATAGATATGAGGTGTTTTGGCATCGAAGTAATCTAGGAAGCTTATACACGTAAAATTTGACATAGAAGAACAATAAAAAGTGTACATGGAGCAACTTTGATGGTTCGAAGTTTCTCAATTCTATCTATAGAGAAGCTTTTAACGGTTTTTGCCCATGTGGCATAGAAAGTTGGTGTTTTGGAATCGAAATAATCTAGGAAGTTATACTCGTAAAATTTGACATAGAAGAACAATAAAAAGTTTAAGCGGAGCAACTTTTATGGTCTGAAGTTGCTCAACTCTATCTATGGATGAGCTTTTAACGGTTTTTGTCCATTTTTCATAGAAAGTTGGTGTTTTGGAATCGAAATAATCTAGGAAGTTATACTCGTAAAATTTGACATAGAAGAACAATAAAAAGTGTACACCGAGCAACTTTGATGGTCCGAAGTTGCTCAACTCTATCTATGGAGGAGCTTTTAACGGTTTTTGTCCATTTGGCATAGATATATGGTTTTTTGGCATCGAAATAATCTAGGAAGCTTATACTCGTAAAATTTGACATAGAAGAACAATAAAAAGTGTACACCGAGCAACTTTCAAGGTCCGAATTTGCTCAACTCTATCTATGGAGGAGTTTTTAACGGTTTTTGTCCATTTTTCATAGAAAGTTGGTGTTTTGGAATCGAAATAATCTATGATGTTATACTCGTAAAATTTGACATAGAAGAACAATAAAAAGTGTACACCGAGCAACTTTCATGGTCCGAAGTTGCTTAACTCTATCTATGAAGGAGCTTTTAACGGTTTTTGTCCATTTGGCATAGATATGTGGTTTTTTGGCATCGAAATAATCTAGGAATCTTATACTCGTAAAAGTTGACATAAAAGAACAATAAAAAGTGTACACGGAGCAATTTTGATGGTCCGAAGTTGCTCAACTCTATCTATGGATGAGCTTTTAACGGTTTTTGTCCATTTTTCATATAAAGTTGGTGTTTTGGAATCGAAATAATCTAGGAAGTTATACTCATAAAATTTGACATAGGAAAACAATAAAAAGTGTACACGTAGCAACTTTGATGGTCCGAAGTTGCTCAACTCTATCTATGGAGGAGCTTTTAACGGTTTTTGTCCATTTGGCATTGAAAGTTGGTGTTTTGGCATCGAAATAATCTAGGAAGTTATACTCGTAAAATTTGACATAAAAGAACAATAAAATGTGTACACCGAGCAACTTTGATTGTCCGAAGTTGCTCAACTCTATCTGTGGTGGAGCATTTAACGGTTTTTGTCCATTTGTCGAAGAAAGTTGGTTTTTTGGCATCGAAATAATCTAGGAAGCTTATACTATAAAATTTGACATAGAAGAACAATAAAAAGTGTACACCGAGCAACTTTGATAGTCCGAAGTTGCTGAACTCTATCTATGGAGGAGCTTTTAACGGTTTTTGCCCATTTGGCATAGATATGTAGTATTTTGCCATCGAAATAATCTACGAAACTTATACTCGTAAAATTTGACGTAGAAGAACAATAAAAAGTGTACACTGAGCAACTTTCATGGTCCGAATTTATCAACTCTATCTATGGAGGAGCTTTTAACGGTTTTTGTCCATTTTTCATAGAAAGTTGGTGTTTTGGAATCGAAATAATCTAAGAAGTTATACTCATAAAATTTGACATAGAAGAACAATAAAAAGTGTACACAGAGCAACTTTGATGGTCCGAAGTTGCTCAACTCTATCTATGGAGGAGCTTTTAACGGTTTTTGTCCATTTGGCATAGATATGTGGTTTTTTGGCATCGAGATAATCTAGGAAGCTTATACTCATAAAATTTGACATAGAAGAACAATAAAAAGTGTACATCGAGCAACTTTTATGGTCCGTAGTTGCTCAACTCTATCTAAGGAGGAGCTTTTAACGGTTTTTGTCCATTTGGCATAGATATGTAGTGTTTTGGAATGGAAATAACCTACGAAGCTTATACTGTAAAATTTGACATAGAAGAACAATAAAAAGTGTACACCGAGCAACTTTCATGGTCCCAATTTGCTAAACTCTATCTATGGAGGTGCTTTTAACGGTTTTTGTCCATTTGGCATGGATATGAGGTGTTTTGGCATCGAAGTAATCTAGGAAGCTTATACACGTAAAATTTGACATAGAAGAACAATAAAAAGTGTACACGGAGCAACTTTGATGGTTCGAAGTTGCTCAACTCTATCCATAGAGGAGCTTTTAACGGTTTTTGTCCATGTGGCATAGAAAGTTGGTGTTTTGGAATCGAAATAATCTAGGAACTTATACTCGTAAAATTTGACATAGAAGAACAAAAAAAAGTGTAAACGGAGCAACTTTCGTGGTCCGAAGTTGCTCAACTCTATCTATGGACGAGCTTTTAACGGTTTTTGTCCATTTTTCATAGAAAGTTGGTGTTTTGGAATCGAAATAATCTAGGAAGTTATACTCGTAATATTTGACATAGAAGAACAATAAAAAGTGTACACCGAGCAACTTTCAAGGTCCGAATTTGCTCAACTCTATCTATGGAGGAGCTTTTAACGGTTTTTGTCCATTTGGCATAGATATGTGGTTTTTTCGCATCGAAATAATCTAGGAAGCTTATACTCGAAAAATTTGACATAGAAGAACAATAAAAAGTGTACACCGAGCAACTTTCAAGGTCCGAATTTGCTCAACTGTATCTATGGAGGAGCTTTTAACGGTTTTTGTCCATTTGGCATAGATATGTGGTGTTTTGGCATCGAAATAATCTAGGAAGCTTATACTCGTAAAATTTGACATAAAAGAACAATAAAAAGTGTACACCGAGCAACTTTCAAGGTCCGAATTTGCTCAACTCTATCTATGGAGGAGCTTTTAACGGTTTTTGTCCATTTGGCATAGATATGTGGTTTTTTCGCATCGAAATAATCTAGGAAGCTTATACTCGTAAAATTTGACATAGAAGAACAATAAAAAGTGTACACCGAGCAACTTTCAAGGTCCGAATTTGCTCAACTTTATCTATGGAGGAGCTTTTAACGGTTTTTGTCCATTTGGCATAGATATGTGGTGTTTTGGCATCGAAATAATCTAGGAAGCTTATACTCGTAAAATTTGACATAAAAGAACAATAAAAAGTGTACACGGAGCAACTTTGATGGTCCGAAGTTGCTCAACTCTATCTATGGATGAGCTTTTAACGGTTTTTGCCCATTTGGCATAGATATGTAGTATTTTGCCATCGAAATAATCTACGAAACTTATACTCGTAAAATTTGACGTAGAAGAACAATAAAAAGTGTACACTGAGCAACTTTCATGGTCCGAATTTATCAACTCTATCTAAGGAGGAGCTTTTAACGGTTTTTGTCCATTTTTCATAGAAAGTTGGTGTTTTGTAATCGAAATAATCTAAGAAGTTATACTCGTAAAATTTGACATAGAAGAACAATAAAAAGTGTACACAGAGCAACTTTGATGGTCCGAAGTTGCTCAACTCTATCTATGGAGGAGCTTTTAACGGTTTTTGTCCATTTGGCATAGATATGTGGTTTTTTGGCATCGAGATAATCTAGGAAGCTTATACTCATAAAATTTGACATAGAAGAACAATAAAAAGTGTACATCGAGCAACTTTTATGGTCCGTAGTTGCTCAACTCTATCTAAGGAGGAGCTTTTAACGGTTTTTGTCCATTTGGCATAGATATGTAGTGTTTTGGAATGGAAATAACCTACGAAGCTTATACTGTAAAATTTGACATAGAAGAACAATAAAAAGTGTACACCGAGCAACTTTCATGGTCCCAATTTGCTAAACTCTATCTATGGAGGTGCTTTTAACGGTTTTTGTCCATTTGGCATGGATATGAGGTGTTTTGGCATCGAAGTAATCTAGGAAGCTTATACACGTAAAATTTGACATAAAAGAACAATAAAAAGTGTACACGGAGCAACTTTGATGGTTCGAAGTTGCTCAACTCTATCCATAGAGGAGCTTTTAACGGTTTTTGTCCATGTGGCATAGAAAGTTGGTGTTTTGGAATCGAAATAATCTAGGAACTTATACTCGTAAAATTTGACATAGAAGAACAAAAAAAAGTGTAAACGGAGCAACTTTCGTGGTCCGAAGTTGCTCAACTCTATCTATGGACGAGCTTTTAACGGTTTTTGTCCATTTTTCATAGAAAGTTGGTGTTTTGGAATCGAAATAATCTAGGAAGTTATACTCGTAATATTTGACATAGAAGAACAATAAAAAGTGTACACCGAGCAACTTTCAAGGTCCGAATTTGCTCAACTCTATCTATGGAGGAGCTTTTAACGGTTTTTGTCCATTTGGCATAGATATGTGGTTTTTTCGCATCGAAATAATCTAGGAAGCTTATACTCGTAAAATTTGACATAGAAGAACAATAAAAAGTGTACACCGAGCAACTTTCAAGGTCCGAATTTGCTCAACTGTATCTATGGAGGAGCTTTTAACGGTTTTTGTCCATTTGGCATAGATATGTGGTGTTTTGGCATCGAAATAATCTAGGAAGCTTATACTCGTAAAATTTGACATAAAAGAACAATAAAAAGTGTACACCGAGCAACTTTCAAGGTCCGAATTTGCTCAACTCTATCTATGGAGGAGCTTTTAACGGTTTTTGTCCATTTGGCATAGATATGTGGTTTTTTCGCATCGAAATAATCTAGGAAGCTTATACTCGTAAAATTTGACATAGAAGAACAATAAAAAGTGTACACCGAGCAACTTTCAAGGTCCGAATTTGCTCAACTGTATCTATGGAGGAGCTTTTAACGGTTTTTGTCCATTTGGCATAGATATGTGGTGTTTTGGCATCGAAATAATCTAGGAAGCTTATACTCGTAAAATTTGACATAAAAGAACAATAAAAAGTGTACACGGAGCAACTTTGATGGTCCGAAGTTGCTCAACTCTATCTATGGATGAGCTTTTAACGGTTTTTGTCCATTTTTCATAGAAAGTTGGTGTTTTGGAATCGAAATAATCTAGGAAGTTATACTCGTAATATTTGACATAGAAGAACAATAAAAAGTGTACACCGAGCAACTTTGATGGTCCGAAGTTGCACAACTCTATCTATGGTGGAGGTTTTAACGGTTTTTGTCCATTTGTCGAAGAAAGTTGGTTTTTTGGCATTGAAGTAATCTAGGAAGTTTATACACGTAAAAATTGACATAGAAGAACAATCAAAAGTGTACACCGAGCAACTTTGATGGTCCGAAGTTGCCCAACTCTATCTATGGATGAACTTTTAACGGTTTTTGTCCATTTGGCATAGATATGTGGTTTTTTGGCATCGAAATAATCTTGGAAGCTTATACTCGAAAAATTTGACATAGAAGAACAATAAAACGTGTACACCGAGCAACTTTCAAGGTCCGAATTTGCTCAACTCTATCTATGGAGGAGCTTTTAACGGTTTTTGTCCATTTGGCATAGATATGTGGTGTTTTGGCATCGAAGTAATCTAGAAAGCTTATACACGTAAAATTTGACATAGAAGAACAATAAAAAGAGTACACCGAGCAACTTTGATGGTCCGAAGTTGCTGAACTCTATCTATGGAGGAGCCTTTAACGGTTTTTGTCCATTTGGCATAGATATGTAGTGTTTTGGCATCGAAATAATCTACGAAACTTATACTCGTAAAATTTCACATAGAAGAACAATAAAAAGAGTACACTGAGCAACTTTCATGGTCCGAATTTATCAACTCTATCTATGGAGGAGCTTTTAACGGTTTTTGTCCATTTTTCATAGAAAGTTGGTGTTTTGGAATCGAAATAATCTAGGATGTTATACTCGTAAAATTTGACATAGAAGAACAATAAAAAGTGTACACCGAGCAACTTTCATGGTCCGAAGTTGCTTAACTCTATCTATGAAGGAGCTTTTAACGGTTTTTGTCCATTTGGCATAGATATGTGGTTTTTTGGCATCGAAATAATCTAGGAAGCTTATACTCGTAAAATTTGACATAAAAGAACAATAAAAAGTGTACACGGAGCAACTTTGATGGTCCGAAGTTGCTCAACTCTATCTATGGATGAGCTTTTAACGGTTTTTGTCCATTTTTCATATAAAGTTGGTGTTTTGGAATCGAAATAATCTAGGAAGTTATACTCATAAAATTTGACATAGGAAAACAATAAAAAGTGTACACGGAGCAACTTCGATGGTCCGAAGTTGCTCAACTCTATCTATGGATGAGCTTTTAACGGTTTTTGTCCATTTTTCATATAAAGTTGGTGTTTTGGCATCGAAATAATCTAGGAAGTTATACTCGTAAAATTTGACATAAAAGAACAATAAAATGTGTACACCGAGCAACTTTGATTGTCCGAAGTTGCTCAACTCTATCTGTGGTGGAGCTTTTAACGGTTTTTGTCCATTTGTCGAAGAAAGTTGGTTTTTTGGCATCGAAATAATCTAGGAAGCTTATACTATAAAATTTGACATAGAAGAACAATAAAAAGTGTACACCGAGCAACTTTGATAGTCCGAAGTTGCTGAACTCTATCTATGGAGGAGCTTTTAACGGTTTTTGCCCATTTGGCATAGATATGTAGTATTTTGCCATCGAACTAATCTATGAAACTTATACTCGTAAAATTTGACGTAGACGAACAATAAAAAGTGTACACTGAGCAACTTTCATGGTCTGAATTTATCAACTCTATCTATGGAGGAGCTTTTAACGGTTTTTGTCCATTTTTCATAGAAAGTTGGTGTTTTGGAATAAAAATAATCTACGAAGTTATACTCGTAAAATTTGACATAGAAGAACAATAAAAAGTGTACACCGAGCAACATTGATGGTCCGAAGTTGCTCAACTCTATCTATGGAGGAGCTTTTAACGGTTTTTGTCCATTCGGCATAGATATGTGGTTTTTTTGCATCGAGATAATCTACGAAGCTTATACTCGTAAAATTTGACATAGAAGAACAATAAAAAGTGTACACCGAGCAACTTTTATGGTCCGAAGTTGCTCAACTCTATCTAAGGAGGAGCTTTTAACGGTTTTTGTCCATTTGGCATAGATATGTAGTGTTTTGGAATGGAAATAACCTACGAAGCTTATACTGTAAAATTTGACATAGAAGAACAATAAAAAGTGTACACCGAGCAACTTTCATGGTCCGAATTTGCTCAACTCTATCTATGGAGGTGCTTTTAACGGTTTTTGTCCATTTGGCATAGATATGAGGTGTTTTGGCATCGAAGTAATCTAGGAAGCTTATACACGTAAAATTTGACATAGAAGAACAATAAAAAGTGTACATGGAGCAACTTTGATGGTTCGAAGTTGCTCAACTCTATCTATAGAGGTGCTTTTAACGGTTTTTGTCCATGTGGCATAGAAAGTTGGTGTTTTGGAATCGAAATAATCTAGGAAGTTATACTTGTAAAATTTGACATAGAAGAACAAAAAAAAGTGTAAACGGAGCAACTTTCATGGTCCGAAATTGCTCAACTCTATCTATGGATGAGCTTTTAACGGTTTTTGTCCATTTTTCATAGAAAGTTGGTGTTTTGGAATCGAAATAATCTAGGAAGTTATACTCGTAAAATTTGACATAGAAGAACAATAAAAAGTGTACACCGAGCAACTTTGATGGTCCGAAGTTGCTCAACTCTATCTATGGAGGAGCTTTTAACGGTTTTTGTCCTGGCATAGATATATGGTTTTTTGGCATCGAAATAATCTAGGAAGCTTATACTCGTAAAATTTGACATAGAAGAACAATAAAAAGTGTACACCGAGCAACTTTCAAGGTCCGAATTTGCTCAACTCTATCTATGGAGGAGCTTTTAACGGTTTTTGTCCATTTGGCATAGATATGTGGTTTTTTGGCATCGAAATAATCTAGGAAGATTATACTCGTAAAATTTGACATATAAGAACAATAAAAAGCGTACACCGAGAAACTTTCATGGTCTGAATTTGCTCAACTCTATCTATGGAGGAGCTTTTAACTGTTTTTGTCCATTTGGCATAGATATGTGTTGTTTTGGAAACGAAGTAATCTAGGAAGCTTATACACGTAAAATTTTACATAGAAGAACAATAAAAAGTGTACACCGAGCAACTTTGATGGTCCGAAGTTGCTCAACTCTATCTATGGAGGAGCTTTTAACGGTTTTTGTCCATTTGGCATCGAAATAATCTAGGAAGTTATACTCGTAAAATTTGACATAAAAAAAACAATAAAATGTGTACACCGAGCAACTTTGATAGTCCGAAGTTGCTCAACTCTATCTATGGTGGAGCTTTTCACGGTTTTTGTCCATTTGTTGAAGAAAGTTGGTTTTTTGGAATCAAAATAATCTTGGAAGCTTATACTATAAAATTTGACATAGAAGAACAATAAAAAGTGTACACCGAGCAACTTTGATAGTCCGAAGTTGCTCAACTCTATCTATGGAGGAGCTTTTAACGGTTTTTGCCCATTTGGCATAGATATGTAGTATTTTGCCATCGAAATAATCTACGAAACTTATACTCGTAAAATTTGACGTAGAAGAACAATAAAAAGTGTACACTGAGCAACTTTCATGGTCCGAATTTATCAACTCTATCTATGGAGGAGCTTTTGACGGTTTTTGTCCATTTTTCATAGAAAGTTGGTGTTTTGGAATCGAAATAATCTAAGAAGTTATACTCGTAAAATTTGACATAGAAGAACAATAAAAAGTGTACACGGAGCAACTTTGATGGTCCGAAGTTGCTCAACTCTATCTATGGAGGAGCTTTTAACGGTTTTTGTCCATTTTTCATAGAAAGTTGGTGTTTTGGAATCGAAATAATCTAGGAAGTTATACTCGTAAAATTTGACATAGAAGAACAATAAAAAGTGTACACCGAGCAACTTTGATGGTCCGAAGTTGCTCAACTCTATCTATGGAGGAGCTTTTAACGGTTTTTGTCCATTTGGCATAGATATGTAGTGTTTTGGAATGGAAATAACCTACGAAGCTTATACTGTAAAATTTGACATAGAAGAACAATAAAAAGTGTACACCGAGCAACTTTCATGGTCCGAATTTGCTCAACTCTATCTATGGAGGTGCTTTTAACGGTTTTTGTCCATTTGGCATAGATATGAGTTGTTTTGGCATCGAAGTAATCTAGGAAGCTTATACACGTAAAATTCGACATAGAAGAACAATAAAAAGTGTACACGGAGCAACTTTGATGGTTCGAAGTTGCTCAACTCTATCTATAGAGGAGCTTTTAACGGTTTTTGTCCATGTGGCATAGAAAGTTGGTGTTTTGGAATCGAAATAATCTAGGAAGTTATACTCGTAAAATTTGACAAAGAATAACAATAAAAAGTGTACACCGAGCAACTTTGATGGTTCGAAGTTGCTCAACTCTATCTATAGAGGAGCTTTTAACGGTTTTTGTCCATGTGGCATAGAAAGTTGGTGTTTTGGAATCGAAATAATCTAGGATGTTATACTCGTAAAATATGACATAGAAGAACAATAAAAAGAGTACACCGAGCAACTTTCATGGTCCGAAGTTGCTCAACTCTATCTATGGAGGAGCTTTTAACGGTTTTTGTCCATTTGGCATAGATATGTGGTTTTTTGGCATCGAAATAATCTAGGAAGATTATACTCGTAAAATTTGACATATAAGAACAATAAAAAGCGTACACCGAGAAACTTTCATGGTCTGAATTTGCTCAACTCTATCTATGGAGGAGCTTTTAACTGTTTTTGTCCATTTGGCATAGATATGTGTTGTTTTGGAAACGAAGTAATCTAGGAAGCTTATACACGTAAAATTTTACATAGAAGAACAATAAAAAGTGTACACCGAGCAACTTTGATGGTCCGAAGTTGCTCAACTCTATCTATGGAGGAGCTTTTAACGGTTTTTGTCCATTTGGCATCGAAATAATCTAGGAAGTTATACTCGTAAAATTTGACATAAAAAAAACAATAAAATGTGTACACCGAGCAACTTTGATAGTCCGAAGTTGCTCAACTCTATCTATGGTGGAGCTTTTCACGGTTTTTGTCCATTTGTTGAAGAAAGTTGGTTTTTTGGAATCAAAATAATCTTGGAAGCTTATACTATAAAATTTGACATAGAAGAACAATAAAAAGTGTACACCGAGCAACTTTGATAGTCCGAAGTTGCTCAACTCTATCTATGGAGGAGCTTTTAACGGTTTTTGCCCATTTGGCATAGATATGTAGTATTTTGCCATCGAAATAATCTACGAAACTTATACTCGTAAAATTTGACGTAGAAGAACAATAAAAAGTGTACACTGAGCAACTTTCATGGTCCGAATTTATCAACTCTATCTATGGAGGAGCTTTTGACGGTTTTTGTCCATTTTTCATAGAAAGTTGGTGTTTTGGAATCGAAATAATCTAAGAAGTTATACTCGTAAAATTTGACATAGAAGAACAATAAAAAGTGTACACGGAGCAACTTTGATGGTCCGAAGTTGCTCAACTCTATCTATGGAGGAGCTTTTAACGGTTTTTGTCCATTTTTCATAGAAAGTTGGTGTTTTGGAATCGAAATAATCTAGGAAGTTATACTCGTAAAATTTGACATAGAAGAACAATAAAAAGTGTACACCGAGCAACTTTGATGGTCCGAAGTTGCTCAACTCTATCTATGGAGGAGCTTTTAACGGTTTTTGTCCTGGCATAGATATATGCTTTTTTGGCATCGAAATAATCTAGGAAGCTTATACTCGTAAAATTTGACATAGAAGAACAATAAAAAGTGTACACCGAGCAACTTTCAAGGTCCGAATTTGCTCAACTCTATCTATGGAGGAGCTTTTAACGGTTTTTGTCCATTTGGCATAGATATGTGGTGTTTTGGCATCGAAGTAATCTAGAAAGCTAATACACGTAAAATTTGACATAGAAGAACAATAAAAAGAGTACACCGAGCAACTTTGATGGTCCGAAGTTTCTGAACTCTATCTATGGAGGAGCCTTTAACGGTTTTTGTCCATTTGGCATAGATATGTGGTGTTTTGGCATCGAAGTAATCTAGGAAGCTTATACACGTAAAATTTGACGTAGAAGAACAATAAAAAGTGCACACGGAGCAACTTTGATGGTTCGAAGTTGCTCAACTCTATCTATAGAGGAGCTTTTAACGGTTTTTGTCCATGTGGCATAGAAAGTTGGTGTTTTGGAATCGAAATAATCTAGGATGTTATACTCGTAAAATATGACATAGAAGAACAATAAAAAGAGTACACCGAGCAACTTTCATGGTCCGAAGTTGCTCAACTCTATCTATGGAGGAGCTTTTAACGGTTTTTGTCCATTTGGCATAGATATGTGGTTTTTTGGCATCGAAATAATCTAGGAAGATTATACTCATAAAATTTGACATATAAGAACAATAAAAAGTGTACACCGAGAAACTTTCATGGTCTGAATTTGCTCAACTCTATCTATGGAGGAGCTTTTAACTGTTTTTGTCCATTTGGCATAGATATGTGTTGTTTTGGAAACGAAGTAATCTAGGAAGCTTATACACGTAAAATTTTACATAGAAGAACAATAAAAAGTGTACACCGAGCAACTTTGATGGTCCGAAGTTGCTCAACTCTATCTATGGAGGAGCTTTTAACGGTTTTTGTCCATTTGGCATCGAAATAATCTAGGAAGTTATACTCGTAAAATTTGACATAAAAGAACAATAAAATGTGTACACCGAGCAACTTTGATAGTCCGAAGTTGCTCAACTCTATCTATGGTGGAGCTTTTAACGGTTTTTGTCCATTTGTTGAAGAAAGTTGGTTTTTTGGAATCAAAATAATCTAGGAAGCTTATACTATAAAATTTGACATAGAAGAACAATAAAAAGTGTACACCGGGCAACATTGATGGTCCAAAGTTGCTCAACTCTATCTATGGAGGAGCTTTAACGATTTTTGTCCATTTGTCATAGAAAGTTGGTGTTTTGGAATCGAAATAATCTAGGAAATTGTACTCGTAAAATTTGACATAGAAGAATAGTAAAAGGTGTACACTGAGCAACTTTCATGGTCCAAAGTTGCTAACTCTATTTATGGAGGAGCTTTTAACGCTTTTTGTCCATTTGGCATAGATATGTAGTGTCTTTTCTTCGAAATAATCTACGAAGCTTATACTCGTAAAATTTGACATAGAAGAACAATAAAAAGTGTACACCGGGCAACATTGATGGTCCAAAGTTGCTCAACTCTATCTATGGAGGAGCTTTAACGATTTTTGTCCATTTGTCATAGAAAGTTGGTGTTTTAGAATCGAAATAATCTAGGAAGTTATACTCATAAAATTTGACATAGGAAAACAATAAAAAGTGTACACGGGGCAACTTCGATGGTCCGAAGTTGCTCAACTCTATCTATGGATGAGCTTTTAACGGTTTTTGTCCATTTTTCATATAAAGTTGGTGTTTTGGCATCGAAATAATCTAGGAAGTTATACTCGTAAAATTTGACATAAAAGAACAATAAAATGTGTACACCGAGCAACTTTGATTGTCCGAAGTTGCTCAACTCTATCTGTGGTGGAGCTTTTAACGGTTTTTGTCCATTTGTCGAAGAAAGTTGGTTTTTTGGCATCGAAATAATCTAGGAAGCTTATACTATAAAATTTGACATAGAAGAACAATAAAAAGTGTACACCGAGCAACTTTGATAGTCCGAAGTTGCTGAACTCTATCTATGGAGGAGCTTTTAACGGTTTTTGCCCATTTGGCATAGATATGTAGTATTTTGCCATAGAAATAATCTATGAAACTTATACTCGTAAAATTTGACGTAGACGAACAATAAAAAGTGTACACTGAGCAACTTTCATGGTCTGAATTTATCAACTCTATCTATGGAGGAGCTTTTAACGGTTTTTGTCCATTTTTCATAGAAAGTTGGTGTTTTGGAATCGAAATAATCTACGAAGTTATACTCGTAAAATTTGACATAGAAGAACAATAAAAAGTGTACACGGAGCAACTTTGATGGTCCGAAGTTGCTCAACTCTATCTATGGAGGAGCTTTTAACGGTTTTTGTCCATTCGGCATAGATATGTGGTTTTTTTGCATCGAGATAATCTACGAAGCTTATACTCGTAAAATTTGACATAGAAGAACAATAAAAAGTGTACACCGAGCAACTTTTATGGTCCGAAGTTGCTCAACTCTATCTAAGGAGGAGCTTTTAACGGTTTTTGTCCATTTGGCATAGATATGTAGTGTTTTGGAATGGAAATAACCTACGAAGCTTATACTGTAAAATTTGATATAGAAGAACAATAAAAAGTGTACACCGAGCAACTTTCATGGTCCGAATTTGCTCAACTCTATCTATGGAGGTGCTTTTAACGGTTTTTGTCCATTTGGCATAGATATGAGGTGTTTTGGCATCGAAGTAATCTAGGAAGCTTATACACGTAAAATTTGACATAGAAGAACAATAAAAAGTGTACATGGAGCAACTTTGATGGTTCGAAGTTGCTCAACTCTATCTATAGAGGTGCTTTTAACGGTTTTTGTCCATGTGGCATAGAAAGTTGGTGTTTTGGAATCGAAATAATCTAGGAAGTTATACTCGTAAAATTTGACATAGAAGAACAATAAAAAGTGTACACCGAGCAACTTTGATGGTCCGAAGTTGCTCAACTCTATCTATGGAGGAGCTTTTAACGGTTTTTGTCCTGGCATAGATATATGGTTTTTTGGCATCGAAATAATCTAGGAAGCTTATACTCGTAAAATTTGACATAGAAGAACAATAAAAAGTGTACACCGAGCAACTTTCAAGGTCCGAATTTGCTCAACTCTATCTATGGAGGAGCTTTTAACGGTTTTTGTCCATTTGGCATAGATATGTGGTGTTTTGGCATCGAAGTAATCTAGAAAGCTTATACACGTAAAATTTGACATAGAAGAACAATAAAAAGTGTACACGGAGCAACTTTGATGGTTCGAAGTTGCTCAACTCTATCTATAGAGGAGCTTTTAACGGTTTTTGTCCATGTGGCATAGAAAGTTGGTGTTTTGGAATCGAAATAATCTAGGATGTTATACTCGTAAAATATGACATAGAAGAACAATAAAAAGAGTATACCGAGCAAATTTCATGGTCCGAAGTTGCTCAACTCTATCTATGGAGGAGCTTTTAACGGTTTTTGTCCATTTGGCATAGATATGTGGTTTTTTGGCATCGAAATAATCTAGGAAGATTATACTCGTAAAATTTGACATATAAGAACAATAAAAAGCGTACACCGAGAAACTTTCATGGTCTGAATTTGCTCAACTCTATCTATGGAGGAGCTTTTAACTGTTTTTGTCCATTTGGCATAGATATGTGTTGTTTTGGAAACGAAGTAATCTAGGAAGCTTATACACGTAAAATTTTACATAGAAGAACAATAAAAAGTGTACACCGAGCAACTTTGATGGTCCGAAGTTGCTCAACTCTATCTATGGAGGAGCTTTTAACGGTTTTTGTCCATTTGGCATCGAAATAATCTAGGAAGTTATACTCGTAAAATTTGACGTAAAAAAACAATAAAATGTGTACACCGAGCAACTTTGATAGTCCGAAGTTGCTCAACTCTATCTATGGTGGAGCTTTTCACGGTTTTTGTCCATTTGTTGAAGAAAGTTGGTTTTTTGGAATCAAAATAATCTAGGAAGCTTATACTATAAAATTTGACATAGAAGAACAATAAAAAGTGTACACCGAGCAACATTGATGGTCCAAAGTTGCTCAACTCTATCTATGGAGGAGCTTTAACGATTTTTGTCCATTTGTCATAGAAAGTTGGTGTTTTGGAATCGAAATAATCTAGGAAGTTATACTCGTAAAATTTGACATAGAAGAATAGTAAAAGGTGTACACTGAGCAACTTTCATGGTCCAAGGTTGCTAACTCTATTTATGGAGGAGCTTTTAACGCTTTTTGTCCATTTGGCATAGATATGTAGTGTTTTTGCATCGAAATAATCTACGAAGCTTATACTCGTAAAATTTGACATAGAAGAACAATAAAAAGTGTACACCGAGCAACTTTCATGGTCCAAATTTACTCAACTCTATCTATGGAGGAGCTTTTAACGATTTTTTTTCCATTTGGCATAGATATGTGGTGTTTTGGCATCGAAGTAATCTAGGAAGCTTATACGCGTAAAATTTGACATAGAAGAACAATAAAAAGTGTACACCGAGCAACTTTGATGGTCCGAAGTTGCTTAACTCTATCTATGGAGGAGCTTTTAACAGTTTTTGTCCATTTGTCATAGAAAGTTGGTGTTTTGGCATCGAAATAATCTAGGAAGTTATACTCGTAAAATTTGACATAAAAGAACAATAAAATGTGTACACCGAGCAACTTTGATGGTCCGAAGTTGCACAACTCTATCTATGGTGGAGGTTTTAACGGTTTTTGTCCATTTGTCGAAGAAAGTTGGTTTTTTGGCATTGAAGTAATCTAGGAAGTTTATACACGTAAAATTTGACATAGAAGAACAATCAAAAGTGTACACCGAGCAACTTTGATGGTCCGAAGTTGCCCAACTCCATCTATGGATGAACTTTTAACGGTTTTTGTCCAATTGGCATAGATATGTGGTTTTTTGGCATCAAAATAATCTAGGAAGCTTATACTCGAAAAATTTGACATAGAAGAACAATAAAACGTGTACACCGAGCAACTTTCAAGGTCCGAATTTGCTCAACTCTATCTATGGAGGAGCTTTTAACGATTTTTGTCCATTTGGCATAGATATGTGGTGTTTTGGCATCGAAGTAATCTAGAAAGCTTATACACGTAAAATTTGACATAGAAGAACAATAAAAAGAGTACACCGAGCAACTTTGATGGTCCGAAGTTGCTGAACTCTATCTATGGAGGAGCCTTTAACGGTTTTTGTCCATTTGGCATAGATATGTAGTGTTTTGGCATCGAAATAATCTACGAAACTTATACTCGTAAAATTTCACATAGAAGAACAATAAAAAGAGTACACTGAGCAACTTTCACGGTCCGAATTTATCAACTCTATCTATGGAGGAGCTTTTAACGGTTTTTGTCCATTTTTCATAGAAAGTTGGTGTTTTGGAATCGAAATAATCTAGGATGTTATACTCGTAAAATTTGACATAGAAGAACAATAAAAAGTGTACACCGAGCAACTTTCATGGTCCGAAGTTGCTTAACTCTATCTATGAAGGAGCTTTTAACGGTTTTTGTCCATTTGGCATAGATATGTGGTTTTTTGGCATCGAAATAATCTAGGAAGCTTATACTCGTAAAATTTGACATAAAAGAACAATAAAAAGTGTACACGGAGCAACTTTGATAGTCCGAAGTTGCTCAACTCTATCTATGGATGAGCTTTTAACGGTTTTTGTCCATTTTTCATATAAAGTTCGTGTTTTGGAATCGAAATAATCTAGAAAGTTATACTCATAAAATTTGACATAGGAAAACAATAAAAAGTGTACACGGAGCAACTTTGATGGTCCGAAGTTGCTCAACTCTATCTATGGAGGAGCTTTTAACGGTTTTTGTCCATTTGGCATTGAAAGTTGGTGTTTTGGCATCGAAATAATCTAGGAAGTTATACTCGTAAAATTTGACATAAAAGAACAATAAAATGTGTACACCGAGCAACTTTGATTGTCCGAAGTTGCTCAACTCTATCTGTGGTGGAGCTTTTAACGGTTTTTGTCCATTTGTCGAAGAAAGTTGGTTTTTTGGCATCGAAATAATCTAGGAAGCTTATACTATAAAATTTGACATAGAAGAAAAATAAAAAGTGTACACCGAGCAACTTTGATAGTCCGAAGTTGCTCAACTCTATCTATGGAGGAGCTTTTAACGGTTTTTGCCCATTTGGCATAGATATGTAGTATTTTGCCATCGAAATAATCTACGAAACTTATACTCGTAAAATTTGATGTAGAAGAACAATAAAAAGTGTACACTGAGCAACTTTCATGGTCCGAATTTATCAACTCTATCTATGGAGGAGCTTTTGACGGTTTTTGTCCATTTTTCATAGAAAGTTGGTGTTTTGGAATCGAAATAATCTAAGAAGTTATACTCGTAAAATTTGACATAGAAGAACAATAAAAAGTGTACACGGAGCAACTTTGATGGTCCGAAGTTGCTCAACTCTATCTATGGAGGAGCTTTTAACGGTTTTTGTCCATTTTTCATAGAAAGTTGGTGTTTTGGAATCGAAATAATCTAGGAAGTTATACTCGTAAAATTTGACATAGAAGAATAGTAAAAGGTGTACACTGAGCAACTTTCATGGTCCAAGGTTGCTAACTCTATTTATGGAGGAGCTTTTAACGCTTTTTGTCCATTTGGCATAGATATGTAGTGTTTTTGCATCGAAATAATCTACGAAGCTTATACTCGTAAAATTTGACATAGAAGAACAATAAAAAGTGTACACCGAGCAACTTTCATGGTCCAAATTTACTCAACTCTATCTATGGAGGAGCTTTTAACGATTTTTTTTCCATTTGGCATAGATATGTGGTGTTTTGGCATCGAAGTAATCTAGGAAGCTTATACGCGTAAAATTTGACATAGAAGAACAATAAAAAGTGTACACCGAGCAACTTTGATGGTCCGAAGTTGCTTAACTCTATCTATGGAGGAGCTTTTAACAGTTTTTGTCCATTTGTCATAGAAAGTTGGTGTTTTGGCATCGAAATAATCTAGGAAGTTATACTCGTAAAATTTGACATAAAAGAACAATAAAATGTGTACACCGAACAACTTTGATGGTCCGAAGTTGCACAACTCTATCTATGGTGGAGGTTTTAACGGTTTTTGTCCATTTGTCGAAGAAAGTTGGTTTTTTGGCATTGAAGTAATCTAGGAAGTTTATACACGTAAAATTTGACATAGAAGAACAATCAAAAGTGTACACCGAGCAACTTTGATGGTCCGAAGTTGCCCAACTCTATCTATGGATGAACTTTTAACGGTTTTTGTCCAATTGGCATAGATATGTGGTTTTTTGGCATCGAAATAATCTAGGAAGCTTATACTCGAAAAATTTGACATAGAAGAACAATAAAACGTGTACACCGAGCAACTTTCAAGGTCCGAATTTGCTCAACTCTATCTATGGAGGAGCTTTTAACGATTTTTGTCCATTTGGCATAGATATGTGGTGTTTTGGCATCGAAGTAATCTAGAAAGCTTATACACGTAAAATTTGACATAGAAGAACAATAAAAAGAGTACACCGAGCAACTTTGATGGTCCGAAGTTGCTGAACTCTATCTATGGAGGAGCCTTTAACGGTTTTTGTCCATTTGGCATAGATATGTAGTGTTTTGGCATCGAAATAATCTACGAAACTTATACTCGTAAAATTTCACATAGAAGAACAATAAAAAGAGTACACTGAGCAACTTTCACGGTCCGAATTTATCAACTCTATCTATGGAGGAGCTTTTAACGGTTTTTGTCCATTTTTCATAGAAAGTTGGTGTTTTGGAATCGAAATAATCTAGGATGTTATACTCGTAAAATTTGACATAGAAGAACAATAAAAAGTGTACACCGAGCAACTTTCATGGTCCGAAGTTGCTTAACTCTATCTATGAAGGAGCTTTTAACGGTTTTTGTCCATTTGGCATAGATATGTGGTTTTTTGGCATCGAAATAATCTAGGAAGCTTATACTCGTAAAATTTGACATAAAAGAACAATAAAAAGTGTACACGGAGCAACTTTGATAGTCCGAAGTTGCTCAACTCTATCTATGGATGAGCTTTTAACGGTTTTTGTCCATTTTTCATATAAAGTTCGTGTTTTGGAATCGAAATAATCTAGAAAGTTATACTCATAAAATTTGACATAGGAAAACAATAAAAAGTGTACACGGAGCAACTTTGATGGTCCGAAGTTGCTCAACTCTATCTATGGAGGAGCTTTTAACGGTTTTTGTCCATTTGGCATTGAAAGTTGGTGTTTTGGCATCGAAATAATCTAGGAAGTTATACTCGTAAAATTTGACATAAAAGAACAATAAAATGTGTACACCGAGCAACTTTGATTGTCCGAAGTTGCTCAACTCTATCTGTGGTGGAGCTTTTAACGGTTTTTGTCCATTTGTCGAAGAAAGTTGGTTTTTTGGCATCGAAATAATCTAGTAAGCTTATACTATAAAATTTGACATAGAAGAAAAATAAAAAGTGTACACCGAGCAACTTTGATAGTCCGAAGTTGCTCAACTCTATCTATGGAGGAGCTTTTAACGGTTTTTGCCCATTTGGCATAGATATGTAATATTTTGCCATCGAAATAATCTACGAAACTTATACTCGTAAAATTTGATGTAGAAGAACAATAAAAAGTGTACACTGAGCAACTTTCATGGTCCGAATTTATCAACTCTATCTATGGAGGAGCTTTTGACGGTTTTTGTCCATTTTTCATAGAAAGTTGGTGTTTTGGAATCGAAATAATCTAAGAAGTTATACTCGTAAAATTTGACATAGAAGAACAATAAAAAGTGTACACGGAGCAACTTTGATGGTCCGAAGTTGCTCAACTCTATCTATGGAGGAGCTTTTAACGGTTTTTGTCCATTTTTCATAGAAAGTTGGTGTTTTGGAATCGAAATAATCTAGGAAGTTATACTCGTAAAATTTGACATAGAAGAACAATAAAAAGTGTACACCGAGCAACTTTGATGGTCCGAAGTTGCTCAACTCTATCTATGGAGGAGCTTTTAACGGTTTTTGTCCATTTGGCATAGATATGTAGTGTTTTGGAATGGAAATAACCTACGAAGCCCATACTGTAAAATTTGACATAGAAGAACAATAAAAAGTGTACACCGAGCAACTTTCATGGTCCGAATTTGCTCAACTCCATCTATGGAGGTGCTTTTAACGGTTTTTGTCCATTTGGCATAGATATGAGGTGTTTTGGCATCGAAGTAATCTAGGAAGCTTATACACGTAAAATTTGACATAGAAGAACAATAAAAAGTGTACACGGAGCAACTTTGATGGTTCGAAGTTGCTCAACTCTATCTATAGAGGAGCTTTTAACGGTTTTTGTCCATGTGGCATAGAAAGTTGGTGTTTTGGAATCGAAATAATCTAGGAAGTTATACTCGTAAAATTTGACATAGAAGAACAAAAAAAAGTGTAAACGGAGCAACTTTCATGGTCCGAAGTTGCTCAACTCTATCTATGGATGAGCTTTTAACGGTTTTTGTCCATTTTTCATAGAAAGTTGGTGTTTTGGAATCGAAATAATCTAGGAAGTTATACTCGTAAAATTTGACATAGAAGAACAATAAAAAGTGTACACCGAGCAACTTTGATGGTCCGAAGTTGCTCAACTCTATCTATGGAGGAGCTTTTAACGGTTTTTGTCCTGGCATAGATATATGGTTTTTTGGCATCGAAATAATCTAGGAAGCTTATACTCGTAAAATTTGACATAGAAGAACAATAAAAAGTGTACACCGAGCAACTTTCAAGGTCCGAATTTGCTCAACTCTATCTATGGAGGAGCTTTTAACGGTTTTTGTCCATTTGGCATAGATATGTGGTGTTTTGGCATTGAAGTAATCTAGAAAGCTAATACACGTAAAATTTGACATAGAAGAACAATAAAAAGAGTACACCGAGCAACTTTGATGGTCCGAAGTTTCTGAACTCTATCTATGGAGGAGCCTTTAACGGTTTTTGTCCATTTGGCATAGATATGTGGTGTTTTGGCATCGAAGTAATCTAGGAAGCTTATACACGTAAAATTTGACGTAGAAGAACAATAAAAAGTGCACACGGAGCAACTTTGATGGTTCGAAGTTGCTCAACTCTATCTATAGAGGAGCTTTTAACGGTTTTTGTCCATGTGGCATAGAAAGTTGGTGTTTTGGAATCGAAATAATCTAGGATGTTATACTCGTAAAATATGACATAGAAGAACAATAAAAAGAGTACACCGAGCAACTTTCATGGTCCGAAGTTGCTCAACTCTATCTATGGAGGAGCTTTTAACGGTTTTTGTCCATTTGGCATAGATATGTGGTTTTTTGGCATCGAAATAATCTAGGAAGATTATACTCGTAAAATTTGACATATAAGAACAATAAAAAGTGTACACCGAGAAACTTTCATGGTCTGAATTTGCTCAACTCTATCTATGGAGGAGCTTTTAACTGTTTTTGTCCATTTGGCATAGATATGTGTTGTTTTGGAAACGAAGTAATCTAGGAAGCTTATACACGTAAAATTTTACATAGAAGAACAATAAAAAGTGTACACCGAGCAACTTTGATGGTCCGAAGTTGCTCAACTCTATCTATGGTGGAGCTTTTAACGGTTTTTGTCCATTTGTTGAAGAAAGTTGGTTTTTTGGAATCAAAATAATCTAGGAAGCTTATACTATAAAATTTGACATAGAAGAACAATAAAAAGTGTACACCGGGCAACATTGATGGTCCAAAGTTGCTCAACTCTATCTATGGAGGAGCTTTAACGATTTTTGTCCATTTGTCATAGAAAGTTGGTGTTTTGGAATCGAAATAATCTAGGAAATTGTACTCGTAAAATTTGACATAGAAGAATAGTAAAAGGTGTACACTGAGCAACTTTCATGGTCCAAAGTTGCTAACTCTATTTATGGAGGAGCTTTTAACGCTTTTTGTCCATTTGGCATAGATATGTAGTGTCTTTGCATCGAAATAATCTACGAAGCTTATACTCGTAAAATTTGACATAGAAGAACAATAAAAAGTGTACACCGAGCAACTTTCATGGTCCAAATTTACTCAACTCTATCTATGTAGGAGCTTTTAACGATTTTTTTCCATTTGGCATAGATATGTGGTGTTTTGGCATCAAAGTAATCTAGGAAGCTTATACTCATAAAATTTGACATAGAAGAACAATAAAAAGTGTACACCGAGCAACTTTGATGGTCCGAAGTTGCTTAACTCTATCTATGGAGGAGCTTTTAACAGTTTTTGTCCATTTGTCATAGAAAGTTGGTGTTTTGGCATCGAAATAATCTAGGAAGTTATACTCGTAAAATTTGACATAAAAGAACAATAAAATGTGTACACCGAGCAACTTTGATGGTCCGAAGTTGCACAACTCTATCTATGGTGGAGCTTTTAACGGTTTTTGTCCATTTGTCGAAGAAAGTTGGTTTTTTGGCATTGAAGTAATCTAGGAAGTTTATAAACGTAAAATTTGACATAGAAGAACAATCAAAAGTGTACACCGAGCAACTTTGATGGTCCGAAGTTGCTCAACTCTATCTATGGTGGAGCTTTTATCGGTTTTTGTCCATTTGTCATAGAAAGTTGGTGTTTTGGCATCGAAATAATCTAGGATGTTATACTCGTAAAATTTGACATAAAAGAACAATAAAATGTGTACACCGAGCAACTTTGATGGTCCGAAGTTGCTCAACTCTATCTATGGTGGAGCTTTTAACAGTTTTTGTCCATTTGTCATAGAAAGTTGGTGTTTTGGCATCGAAATAATCTAGGAAGTTATACTCGTAAAATTTGACATAAAAGAACAATAAAATGTGTACACCGAGCAACTTTGATGGTCCAAAGTTGCTTAACTCTATCTATGGAGGAGCTTTTAACAGTTTTTGTCCATTTGTCATAGAAAGTTGGTGTTTTGGCATCGAAATAATCTAGGAACTTATACTCGTAAAATTTGACATAAAAGAACAATAAAATGTGTACACCGAGCAACTTTGATGGTCCGAAGTTGCTCAACTCTATCTATGGTGGAGCTTTTAACGGTTTTTGTCCATTTGTCGAAGGAAGGTGGTTTTTTGGCATAGAGATAATCTAGGAAGCTTATACTCGTAAAATTTGACATAGAAGAAAAATAAAAAGTGTACACCGAGCAACTTTTATAGTCCGAAGTTGCTCAACTCTATCTATGGAGGAACTTTTAACGGTTTTTGTCCATGTGGCATAGAAAGTTGGTGTTTTGGAATCGAAATAATCTAGGAAGTTATACTCGTAAAATTTTACATAGAAAAACAATAAAAAGTGTACACCGAGCAACTTTCATGGTCCGAAGTTGCTCAACTCTATCTATGGAGGAGCTTTTAACGGTTTTAGTCCATTTGGCATAGAAAGTTGGTGTTTTGGAATCGAAATAATCTAGGAAGTTATTGTCATAAAATTTGACATAGAAGAACAATAAAAAGTGTACACGGAGCAACTTTGATGGTCCGAAGTTGCTCAACTCTATCTGTGGTGGAGTTTTTAACGGTTTTTTTCCATTTGTCGAAGAAAGTTGGTTTTTTGGCATCGAAATAATCTAGGAAGCTTATACTATAAAATTTCACATAGAAGAACAATAAAAAGTGTACTCTGAGCGACTTTGATGGTCCGAAGTTGCTTAACTCTATCTATGGTGGAGCTTTTATCGGTTTTTGTCCATTTGTCGAAGGAAGGTGGTTTTTTGACATCAAGATAATCTAGGAAGCTTATACTGTAAAATTTGACATAGAAGAACAATAAAAAGTGTACACCGACCAACTTTTATGGTCTGAAGTTTCTCAACTCTATCTATGGAGGAACTTTTAACGGTTTTTGTCCATTTGGCATAGAAAGTTGGTGTTTTGGAATCGAAATAATCGAGGAAGTTATCCCCATAAAATTTGACATAGAAGAACAATAAAAAGTTTACACGGAGCAACTTTGATGGTTCGAAGTTGCTCAAATCTATGGATGAGCTTTTAACGGTTTTTGTCCATTTTTCATAGAAAGTTAGTGTTTTGGAATTGAAATAATCTAGGAAGTTATACTCGTAAATTTGACATAGTAGAACAATAAAATGTGTACACCGAGCAACTTTCATGGTCCGAAGTTGCCCAACTCTATCTATGGAGGGGCTTTTAATGGTTTTTGTCCATTTGGCATAGATGTGTAGTGTTTTGGCATCGAAATAATCTACGAAGCTTATACTGTAAAATTTGACATAGGAGAACAATAAAAAGTGTACACCGAACAACTTTCATGGTCCGAATTTGCTCAACTCTATCTATGGAGGAGCTTTTAACGGTTTTTGTCCATTTGGCATAGATATGAGGTGTTTTGGCATCGAAGTAATCTAGGAAGCTTATACACGTAAAATTTGACATAGAAGAACAATAAAAAGTGTACACCGAGCAACTTTGATGGTCCGAAGTTGCTCAACTCTATCTATAGAGGGCTTTTAAAGGTTTTTGTCCATGTGGTATAGAAAGTTGGTGTTTTGGAATCGAAATAATCTAGAAAGTTATACTCGTAAAATTTGACATAGAAGAACAATAAAAAGTGTACACGGAGCAACTTTCATGGTCCGAAGTTGCTCAACTCTATCTATGGATGAGCTTTTAACGGTTTTTGTCCATTTTTCATAGAAAGTTGGTGTTTTGGAATCGAAATAATCTAAGAAGTTATACTCGTAAAAGTTGACATAGAAGAACAATAAAAAGTGTACACGGAGCAACTTTGATGGTCCGAAGTTGATGAACTCTATCTATGTAGGAGCTTTTGACGGTTTTTGTCCATTTGGCATAGATATTTGGTTTTTTGGCATCGAGATAATCTAGGAAGCTTATACTCGTAAAATTTGACATAGAAGAACAATAAAAAGTGTACACCGAGCAACTTTTATGGTCCGAAGATGCTCAACTCTATCTAAGTAGGAGCTTTTAACGGTTTTTGTCCATTTGGCATAGATATGTAGTGTATTGGAATCGAAATAATCTAGGAAGTTATACTCGTAAAATTTGACATAGAAGAACAATAAAAAGTGTACACCGAGCAACTTTGATGGTCCGAAGTTGCTAAACTCTATCTATGGAGTAGCTTTAACGGTTTTTGTCCATTTGGCATAGAAAGTTGGTGTTTTGGCATCGAAATAATCTAGGAAGTGATACTTGTAAAATTTGACATAAAAGAACAATAAAATGTGTACACCGAGCAACTTTGATGGTCCGAAGTTGCTCAACTCTATCTATTATGGAGCTTTTAACGGTTTTTGTCCATTTGTCGAAGAAAGTTGGTTTTTTGGCATCGAAATAATATAGGAAGCTTATACTGTAAAATTTGACATAGAAGAACAATAAAAAGTGTACACCGAGCAACTTTGATGGTCCAAAGTTGCACAACTCTATCTATGGTGGAGCTTTTATCGGTTTTTCTCCATTTGTCGAAGAAAGCTGATTTTTTGGCATCGAGATAATCTAAGAAGCTTATACTCGAAAAATTTGACATGGAAGAACAATAAAAAGTGTACACCGAGCAACTTTTATGGTCAGAAGTTGCTCAACTCTATCTATGGAGGAACTTTTAACGGTTTTGTCCATTTGGCATAGAAAGTTGGTGTTTCGGAATCGAAATAATCTAGGAAGTTATCCTCATAAAATTTGACATAGAAGAACAATAAAAAGTGTACACGGAGCAACTTTCATGGTCCGAAGTTGCTCAACTCTATCTATGGATGAGCATTTAACGGTTTTTGTCCATTTTTCATAGAAAGTTTGTGTTTTGGAATCGAAATAATCTAGGAAGTTATACTCGTAAAATTTGACATAGAAGAACAATAAAAAGTGTACACCGAGAAACTTTCATGGTCCGAACTTGCTCAACTCTATCTATGGAGGAGCTTTTAACGGTTTTTGTCCATTTGGCAGAGATATGTGGTTTTTTGTCATCGAAATAATCTAGGAAGCTTATACTTGTAAAATTTGACATAGAAGAACAATAAAAAGTGTACACCGAGCAACTTTCATGGTCCGAAGTTGCTCAACTCTATTTATGGTGGAATTTTTAACGGTTTTTGTCCATTTGTCGAAGAAAGGTGGTTTTTTGGCATCGAGATAATCTAGGAAGCTTATACTCGTAAAATTTGACATAGAAGAACAATAAAAAGTGTACACTGAGCAACTTTCATTGTCCGAAGTTGCTCAACTCTATCTATGGAGGAGCTTTTAACGGTTTTGGTCCGTTTGGCATAGATATGTAGTGTTTTGGCATCGAAATAATCTACGAAGCTTATACTCATAAAATTTGACATAGAAGAACAATAAAAAGTGTACACCGCGCAACTTTCATGGTCCGAATTTGCTCAACTCTATCTATGGAGGAGCTCTTAACGGTTTTTGTCCATTTGGCATAGATATGTGGTGTTTTGGCATCGAAGTAATCTAGGAAGCTTATACACGTAATATTTAACATAGAAGAACAAGAAAAAGTGTACACCGAGCAACTTTGATGTTCCGAAGTTGCTAAACTCTATCTATGGAGGAGCTTTAACGGTTTTTGTCCATTTGTCATAAAAAGTTGTTGTTAGGGAATCGAAATAATCTAGGAAGTTATACTCGTAAAATTTGACATAGAAGAACAATAAAAAGTGTACACTGAGCAACTTTCATGGTCCGAAGTTGCTCAACTCTATCTATGGATGAGCTTTTAACGGTTTTTGTCCATTTGGCATAGATATGTAGTGTTTTGGCATCGAAATAATTTACGTAGCTTATACTCGTAAAATTTGACATAGAAGAACAATAAAAAGTGTACACCGAGCAACTTCAAGGGTCCGAAGTTGCTCAACTCTATCTATGGAGGAGTTTTTAACGGTTTTTGTCCATTGGGCATAGATATGAAGTGTTTTGGCATCGAAATAATCTACGAAGCTTATACTCGTAAAATTTTACATAGAAGAATAATAAAAAGTGTACACCGAGCAACTTTGATGGTCCGAAGTTGCTCAACTCTATCTATGGAGGAGCTTTTAACGGTTTTTGTCCATTTGGCATAGATATGTCGTTTTTTGGCATCGAAATAATTTAGGAAGCTTATACTCGTAAAATTTGACATAGAAGAACAATAAAAAGTGTACACCGAGCAACTTTCAAGGTCCGAATTTGCTCAACTCTATCTATGGAGGAGCTTTTAACGGTTTTTGTCCATTTGGCATAGATATGTGGTGTTTTGGCATCGAAGTAATCTAGAAAGCTTATACACGTAAAATTTGACATAGAAGAACAATAAAAAGAGTACACCGAGCAACTTTGATGGTCCGAAGTTGCTGAACTCTATCTATGGAGGAGCCTTTAACGGTTTTGGTCCATTTGGCATAGATATGTAGTGTTTTGGCATCGAAATAATCTACGAAACTTATACTCGTAAAATTTCACATAGAAGAACAATAAAAAGAGTATACTGAGCAACTTTCGTGGTCCGAATTTATCAACTCTATCTATGGAGGAGCTTTTAACGGTTTTTGTCCATTTTTCATAGAAAGTTGGTGTTTTGGAATCGAAATAATCTAGGATGTTATACTCGTAAAATTTGACATAGAAGAACAATAAAAAGTGTACACCGAGCAACTTTCATGGTCCGAAGATGCTCAACTCTATCTATGGAGGAGCTTTTAACGGTTTTTGTCCATTTGGCGTAGATATGTGGTTTTTTGGCATCGAAATAATCTAGGAAGCTTATACTTGTAAAATTTGACATAGAAGAACAATAAAAAGTGTACACCGAGCAACATTCAAGGTCCGAATTTGCTCAACTCTATCTATGGAGGAGCTTTTAACGGTTTTTGTCCATTTGGCATAGAAAGTTGGTGTTTTGGAATCGAAATAATCTAGGAAGTTATCCTCATAAAATTTGACATAGAAGAACAATAAAAAGTGTACACGGAGCAACTTTGATGGTCCGAAGTTGCTCAACTCTATCTATGGATGAGCTTTTAACGGTTTTTGTCCATTTTTCATATAAAGTTGGTGTTTTGGAATCGAAATAATCTAGGAAGTTATACTCGTAAAATTTGACGTAGGAAAACAATAAAAAGTGTACACCGAGCAACTTTGATGGTCCGAAGTTGCTCAACTCTATCTATGGAGGAGCTTTTAACGGTTTTTGTCCATTTGGCATTGAAAGTTGGTGTTTCGGCATCGAAATAATCTAGGAAGTTATACTCGTAAAATTTGACATAAAAGAACAATAAAATGTGTACACCGAGCAACTTTGATTGTCCGAAGTTGCTCAACTCTATCTGTGGTGGAGCTTTTAACGGTTTTTGTCCATTTGTCGAAGAAAGTTGGTTTTTTGGCATCGAAATAATCTAGGAAGCTTATACTATAAAATTTGACATAGAAGAACAATAAAAAGTGTACACCGAGCAACTTTGATGGTCCGAAGTTGCTGAACTATATCTATGGAGGAGCTTTTAACGGTTTTTGCCCATTTGGCATAGATATGTAGTGTTTTGGCATCGAAATAATTTACGAAACTTATACTCGTAAAATTTGACATAGAAGAACAACAAAAAGTGTACACTGAGCAACTTTCATGGTCCGAATTTATCAACTCTATCTATGGAGGAGCTTTTAACGGTTTTTGTCCATTTTTCATAGAAAGTTGGTGTTTTGGAATCGAAATAATCTAAGAAGTTATACTCGTAAAATTTGACATAGAAGAACAATAAAAAGTGTACACGGAGCAACTTTGATGGTCCGAAGTTGCTCAACTCTATCTATGGAGGAGCTTTTAACGGTTTTTGTCCATTCGGCATAGATATGTGGTTTTTTTGCATCGAGATAATCTACGAAGCTTATACTCGTAAAATTTGACATAGAAGAACAATAAAAAGTGTACCCCGAGCAACTTTTATGGTCCGAAGTTGCTCAACTCTATCTAAGGAGGAGCTTTTAACGGTTTTTGTCCATTTGGCATAGATATGTAGTGTTTTGGAATGGAATTAACCTACGAAGCTTATACTGTAAAATTTGACATAGAAGAACAATAAAAAGTGTACACCGAGCAACTTTCATGGTCCGAGTTTGCTCAACTCTATCTATGGAGGTGCTTTTAACGGTTTTTGTCCATTTGGCATAGATATGAGGTGTTTTGGCATCGAAGTAATCTAGTAAGCTTATACACGTAAAATTTGACATAGAAGAACAATAAAAAGTGTACACGGAGCAACTTTAATGGTTCGAAGTTGCTCAACTCTATCTATAGAGGAGCTTTTAACGGTTTTTGTCCATGTGGCATAGAAAGTTGGTGTTTTGGAATCGAAATAATCTAGGAAGTTATACTCGTAAAAGTTGACATAGAAGAACAATAAAAAGTGTACACGGAGCAACTTTCATGGTCCGAAGTTGCTCAACTCTATCTATGGATGAGCTTTTAACGGTTTTTGTCCATTTTTCATAGAAAGTTGGTGTTTTGGAATCGAAATAATCTAGGAAGTTATACTCGTAAAATTTGACATAGAAGAACAATAAAAAGTGTACACCGAGCAACTTTGATGGTCCGAAGTTGCTCAACTCTATCTATGGAGGAGCTTTTAACGGTTTTTGTCCATTTGGCATAGATATATGGTTTTTTGGCATCGAAATAATCTAGGAAGCTTATACTCGTAAAATTTGACATAGAAGAACAATAAAAAGTGTACACCGAGCAACTTTCAAGGTCCGAATTTGCTCAACTCTATCTATGGAGGATCTTTTAACGGTTTTTGTCCATTTGTCATAGATATGTGGTGTTTTGGCATCGAAGTAATCTAGAAAGCTTATACACGTAAAATTTGACATAGAAGAACAATAAAAAGAGTACACCGAGCAACTTTGATGGTCCGAAGTTGCTGAACTCTATCTATGGAGGAGCCTTTAACGGTTTTTGTCCATTTGGCATAGATATGTAGTGTTTTGGCATCGAAATAATCTACGAAACTTATACTCGTAAAATTTGAGCAACTTTCATGGTCCGAATTTATCAACTCTATCTATGGACGAGCTTTTAACGGTTTTTGTCTATTTTTCATAGAAAGTTGGTGTTTTGGAATCGAAATAATCTAGGATGTTATACTCGTAAAATATGACATAGAAGAACAATAAAACGAGTACACCGAGCAACTTTCATGGTCCGAAGTTGCTCAACTCTATCTATGGAGGAGCTTTTAACAGTTTTTGTCCATTTGGCATAGATATGTGGTTTTTTGGCATCGAAATAATCTAGGAAGCTTACACTCATAAAATTTGACATAGAAGAACAATAAAAAGCGTAGACCGAGAAACTTTCATGGTCCGAATTTGCTCAACTCTATCTATGGAGGAGCTTTTAACGGTTTTTGTCCATTTGGCGTAGATATGTGTTGTTTTGGAAACGAAGTAGTCTAGGAAGCTTGTACACGTAAAATTTTACATAGAAGAACAATAAAAAGTGTACACCGAGCAACTTTGATGGTCCGAAGTTGCTCAACTCTATCTATGGAGGAGCTTTTAACGGTTTTTGTCCATTTGGCATAGAAAGTTAGTGTTTTGGCATCGAAATAATCTAGGAAGTTATACTCGTAAAATTTGACATAAAAGAACAATAAAATGTGTACACCGAGCAACTTTGATGGTCCGAAGTTGCTCAACTCTATCTATGGTGGAGCTTTTAACGGTTTTTGTCCATTTGTTGAAGAAAGTTGGTTTTTTGGCATCAAAATAATCTAGGAAGCTTATACTATAAAATTTGACATAGAAGAACAATAAAAAGTGTACACCGAGCAACATTGATGGTCCGAAGTTGCTCAACTCTATCTATGGAGGAGCTTTAACGGTTTTTGTCCATTTGTCATAGAAAGTTGGTGTTTTGGAATCGAAATAATCTAGGAAGTTATACTCGTAAAATTTGACATAGAAGAACAGTAAAAAGTGTACACTGAGCAACTTTCGTGGTCCAAATTTGCTAACTCTATTTATGGAGGAGCTTTTAACGCTTTTTGTCCATTTGGCATAGATATGTAGTGTTTTTGCATCGAAATAATCTACGAAGCTTATACTCGTAAAATTTGACATAGAAGAACAATAAAAAGTGTACACCGAGCAACTTTCATGGTCCGAATTTACTCAACTCTATCTATGGAGGAGCTTTTAACGAATTTTTTCCATTTGGCATATATATGTGGTGTTTTGGCATCGAAGTAATCTAGGAAGCTTATACACGTAAAATTTGACATAGAAGAACAATAAAAAGTGTACACCGAGCAACTTTGATGGTCCGATGTTGCTTAACTCTATCTGTGGAGGAGCTTTTAACAGTTTTTGTCCATTTGTCATAGAAAGTTGGTGTTTTGGCATCGAAATAATCTAGGAAGTTATACTCGTAAAATTTGACATAAAAGAACAATAAAATGTTTACACCGAGCAACTTTGATGGTCCGAAGTTGCTCAACTCTATCTATCGTGGAGCTTTTAACGGTTTTTGTCCATTTGTCGAAGAAAGTTGGTTTTTTGGAATTGAAGTAATCTAGGAAGTTTATACACGTAAAATTTGACATAGAAGAACAATCAAAAGTGTACACCGAGCAACTTTGATGGTCCGAAGTTGCTCAACTCTATCTATGGTGGAGCTTTTATCGGTTTTTGTCCACTTGTCGAAGGAAGGTGGTTTTTTGGCATAGAGATAATCTAGGAAGCTTATACTCGTAAAATTTGACATAGAAGAACAATAAAAAGTGTACACCGAGCAACTTTTATGGTCCGAAGTTGCTCAACTCTATCTATGGAGGAACTTTTAACAGTTTTTGTCCATGTGGCATAGAAAGTTGGTGTTTTGGAATCGAAATAATCTAGGAAGTTATACTCGTAAAATTTGACATAGAAAAACAATAAAAAGTGTACACCGATCAACTTTCATGGTCCGAAGTTGCTCAACTCTATCTATGGAGGAGCTTTTAACGGTTTTTGTCCATTTGGCATAGAAAGTTGGTGTTTTGGAATCGAAATAATCTAGGAAGTTATCCTCATAAAATTTGACATAGAAGAACAATAAAAAGTGTACACGGAGCAACTTTGATGGTCCGAAGTTGCTCAACTCTATCTGTGGTGGAGTTTTTAACGGTTTTTTTCCATTTGTCGAAGAAAGTTGGTTTTTTGGCATCCAAATAATCTAGGAAGCTTATACTATAAAATTTGACATAGAAGAACAATAGAAAGTGTACTTTGAGCAACTTTGATGGTCCGAAGTTGCTCAACTCTCTCGATGGTGGAGCTTTAACGGTTTTTGTCCATTTGTCATAGAAAGTTGGTGTTAGGGAATCGAAATAATCTAGGAAGTTATACTAGTAAAATTTGACATAGAAGAACAATAAAATGCGTACACCGAGAAACTTTCATGGTCCAAATTTGCTCAACTCTATCTATGGAGGAGCTTTTAACGGTTTTTGTCTATTTGGCATAGATATGTGGTGTTTTGGAAACGAAGTAATCTAGGAAGTTATCCTCATAAAATTTGACATAGAAGAACAATAAAAAGTGTACACGGAGCAACTTTGATGGTCCGAAGTTGCTCAACTCTATCTGTGGTGGAGTTTTTAACGGTTTTTTTCCATTTGTCGAAGAAAGTTGGTTTTTTGGTATCGAAATAATCTAGGAAGCTTATACTATAAAATTTGACATAGAAAAACAATAAAAAGTGTACTCTGAGCAACTTTGATGGTCTGAAGTTGCTTAACTCTACCTATGGTGGGGCTTTTATCGGTTTTTGTCCATTTGTCGAAGGAAGGTGGTTTTTTGACATCAAGATAATCTAGGAAGCTTATACTGTAAAATTTGACATAGAAGAACAATAAAAAGTGTACACCGACCAACTTTTATGGTCTGAAGTTGCTCAACTCTATCTATGGAGGAACTTTTAACGGTTTTTGTCCATTTGGCATAGAAAGTTGGTGTTTTGGAATCGAAATAATCGAGGAAGTTATCCTCATAAAATTTGACATAGAAGAACAATAAAAAGTATACACGGAGCAACTTTGATGGTTCGAAGTTGCTCAAATCTATGGATGAGCTTTTAACGGTTTTTGTCCATTTGTCGAAGAAAGGTGGTTTTTTGGCTTCGAGATAATCTAGGAAGCTTATACTCGTAAAATTTGACATAGAAGAACAATAAAAAGTGTACACTGAGCAACTTTCATGGTACGAAGTTGCTCAACTCTATCTATGGAGGAGCTTTTAACGGTTTTTGTCCGTTTGGCATAGATATGTGGTGTTTTGGCATCGAAGTAATCTAGGAAGCTTATACGCGTAATATTTAACATAGAAGAACAAGAAAAAGTGTACACCGAGCAACTTTGATGTTCCGAAGTTGCTAAACTCTATCTATGGAGGAGCTTTAACGGTTTTTGTCCATTTGTCATAAAAAGTTGTTGTTAGGGAATCGAAATAATCTAGGAAGTTATACTCGTAAAATTTGACATAGAAGAACAATAAAAAGTGTACACTGAGCAACTTTCATGGTCCGAAGTTGCTCAACTCTATCTATGGATGGGCTTTTAACGGTTTTTGTCCATTTGGCATAGATATGTAGTGTTTTGGCATCGAAATAATCTACGAAGATTATACTCGTAAAATTTGACATAGAAGAACAATAAAAAGTGTACATCGAGCAACTTTCATGGTCCGAATTTGCTCAAATCTATCTATGGAGGAGCTCTTAACGGTTTTTGTCCATTTGGCGTAGATATGTGGTGTTTTGGCATCGAAGTAATCTAGGAAGCTTATACACGTAATATTTAACATAGAAGAACAAGAAAAAGTGTACACCGAGCAACTTTGATGTTCCGAAGTTGCTAAACTCTATCTATGGAGGAGCTTTAACGGTTTTTGTCCATTTGTCATAAAAAGTTGTTGTTAGGGAATCGAAATAATCTAGGAAGTTATACTCGTAAAATTTGACATAGAAGAACAATAAAAAGTGTACACTGAGCAACTTTCATGGTCCGAAGTTGCTCAACTCTATCTATGGATGAGCTTTTAACGGTTTTTGTCCATTTGGCATAGATATGTAGTGTTTTGGCATCGAAATAATCTACGAAGCTTATACTCATAAAATTTGACATAGAAGAACAATAAAAAGTGTACACCGAGCAACTTTCATGGTCCGAAGTTGCTCAACTCTATCTATGGAGGAGTTTTTAACGGTTTTTGTCCATATGGCATAGATATGAAGTGTTTTGGCATCAAAATAATCTACGAAGCTTATACTCGTAAAATTTGACATAGAAGAACAATAAAAAGTGTACACCGAGCAACTTTCATGTTCTGAATTTACTCAACTCTATCTATGGTAGAGCTTTAAACGGTTTTTGTCCATTTGGCATAGAAAGTTGGTGTTTTGGCATCAAAGTAATCTAGGAAGCTTATACACGTAAAATTTGACATAGAAGAACAATAAAAAGTGTACACCGAGCAACTTTGATGGTCCGAAGTTGCTCAAATCTATCTACGGAGGAGCTTTTAACGGTTTTTGTCCATTTGGCATAGAAAGTTGGTGTTTTGGCATCGAAATAATCTAGGAAGTTATACTCGTAAAATTTGACATAAAAGAACAATAAAATGTGTACACCGAGCAACTTTGATGTTCCGAAGTTGCTAAACTCTATCTATGGGGGGGCTTTTAACGGTTTTTGTCCATTTTTCGAAGAAAGCTGGTTTTTTGGAATCGAAATAATCTAGGAAGCTTATACTATAAAATTTGACATAGAAGAACAATAAAAAGTGTACACCGAGCAACATTGATGGTCCGAAGTTGCCCAACTCTATCTATGGAGGAGCTTTTAACGGTTTTTGTCCATTTGGCATAGAAAGTTGGTGTTTTGGCATCGAAATAATCTAGGAAGTTATACTCGTAAAATTTGACATAAAAGAACAATAAAATGTGTATACCGAGCAACTTTGATGGTCCGAAGTTGCTCAACTCTATCTATGGTGGAGCTTTTAACGGTTTTTGTCCATTTGTCGAAGAAAGTTGGTTTTTTGGCATCAAAATAATCTAGGAAGCTTATACTCGTAAAATTTGACATAGATGAACAATAAAAAGTGTACACCGATCAACTTTCATGGTCCGAATTTACTCAACTCTATCTATGGACGTGCTTTTAACGGTTTTTGTCCATTTGGCATAGATATGTGGTGTTTCGGTATCGAAGTAATCTAGGAAGCTTATACACGTAAAATTTGACATAGAAGAACAATAAAAAGTGTACACCGAGCAACTTCGATGGTCCGAAGTTGCTCAACTCTATCTATGGAGTAGCTTTAACGGTTTTTGTCCATTTGTCATAGAAAGTTGGTGTTAGGGAATCGAAATAATCTAGGAAGTTATACTCGTAAAATTTGACATAGAAGAACAATAAAAAGTGTACACTGAGCAACTTTCATGGACCGAAGTTGCTCAACTCTATCTATGGAGGAGCTTTTAACGGTTTTTGTCGGTTTGGCATAGATATGTAGTGTTTTGGCATCGAAATAATCTACAAAGCTTATACTAGTAAAATTTGACATAGAAGAACAATAAAAAGTGTACAAAGAGCAACTTTCATGGTCCGAATTTGCTCAACTCTATCTATGGAGGAGCTTTTAACGGTTTTTGTCCATTTGGCATAGAAAGTTGGTGTTTCGGAATCGAAATAATCTAGGAAGTTATACTCGTAAAATTTGACATAGAAGAACAATAAAAAGTGTACACCGAGCAACATTGATGGTCCGAAGTTGCTCAACTCTATCTATGGAGGAGCTTTAACGGTTTTTGTCCATTTGTCATAGAAAGTTGGTGTTTTTGAATCGAAATAATCTAGTAAGTTATAATCGTAAAATTTGACATAAAAGAACAATAAAATGTGTACACCGAGCAACATTGATGGTCCGAAGTTGCTCAACTCTATCTATGGAGGAGCTTTTAACGGTTTTTGTCCATTCGGCATAGATATGTGGTGTTTTGGCATCGAATTAATCTAGGAAGCTTATACACGTAAAATTTGACATAGAAGAACAATAAAAAGTGTACACCGAGTAACTTTCATGGTCTGAAGTTGCTCAACTCTATCTATGGAGGAGCTTTTAACGGTTTTTGTCCATTTGGCATAGAAAGTTGGTGTTTTGGCATCGAAATAATCTAGGAAGTTATACTCGTAAAATTTGACATAAAAGAACAATAAAATGTGTACACGGAGCAACTTTCATGGTCCGAATTTACTCAACTCTATCTATGGAGGAGCTTTTAACGGTTTTTGTCCATTTGGCATAGAAAGTTGGTGTTTTGGAATCGAAATAATCTAGGAAGGTTATACTCGTAAAATTTTACATAGAAGAACAATAAAAAGTGTACACCGAGCAACTTTCATGGTCCGAATTTGCTCAACTCTATCTATGAAGGAGCTTTTAACGGTTTTTGTCCATTTGGCATAGATATGTGGTGTTTTGGAAACGAAGTAATCTAGGAAGTTATCCTAATAAAATTTGACATAGAAGAACAATAAAAAGTGTACACGGAGCAACTTTGATGGTCCGAAGTTGCTCAACTCTATCTGTGGTGGAGTTTTTAACGGTTTTTTTCCATTTGTCGAAGAAAGTTGGTTTTTTGGTATCGAAATAATCTAGGAAGCTTATACTATAAAATTTGACATAGAAGAACAATAAAAAGTGTACTCTGAGCAACTTTGATGGTCCGAAGTTGCTTAACTCTATCTATGGTGGGGCTTTTATCGATTTTTGTCCATTTGTAGAAGGAAGGTGGTTTTTTGACATCAAGATAATCTAGGAAGCTTATACTGTAAAATTTGACATAGAAGAACAATAAAAAGTGTACACCGACCAACTTTTATGGTCTGAAGTTGCTCAACTCTATCTATGGAGGAACTTTTAACGGTTTTTGTCCATTTGGCATAGAAAGTTGGTGTTTTGGAATCGAAATAATCGAGGAAGTTATCCTCATAAAATTTGACATAGAAGAACAATAAAAAGTATACACGGAGCAACTTTGATGGTTCGAAGTTGCGCAAATCTATGGATGAGCTTTTAACGGTTTTTGTCCATTTTTCATAGAAAGTTTGTGTTTTGGAATTGAAATAATCTAGGAAGTTATACTCGTAAAATTTGACATAGAAGAACAATAAAATGTGTACACCGAGCAACTTTCATGGTCCGAAGTTGCCCAACTCTATCTATGGAGGAGCTTTTAACGGTTTTTGTCCATTTGGCATAGATATGTAGTGTTTTGGCATCGAAATAATCTACGAAGCTTATACTGTAAAATTTGACATAGGAGAACAATAAAAAGTGTACACCGAACAACTTTCATGGTCCGAATTTGATCAACTCTATCTATAGAGGAACTTTTAACGGTTTTTGTCCATTTGGCATAGAAAGTTGGTGTTTCGGAATCGAAATAATCTAGGAAGTTATCCTCATAAAATTTGACATAGAAGAACAATAAAATGTGTACACGGAGCAACTTTCATGGTCCGAAGTTGCTCAACTCTATCTATGGATGAGCTTTTAACAGTTTTTGTCCATTTTTCATAGAAAGTTTGTGTTTTGGAATCGAAATAATCTAGGAAGTTATACTCGTAAAATTTGACATAGAAGAACAATAAAAAGTGTATACCGAGCAACTTTCATGGTCCGAAGTTGCTCAACTCTATCTATGGAGGAGCTTTTAACGGTTTTTGTCCATTTGGCAGAGATATGTGGTTTTTTGTCATCGAAATAATCTAGGAAGCTTATACTTATAAAATTTGACATAGAAGAACAATAAAAAGTGTACACCGAGCAACTTTCATGGTCCGAAGTTGCTCAACTCTATTTATGGTGGAGCTTTTAACGGTGTTTGTCCATTTGTCGAAGAAAGGTGGTTTTTTGGCTTCGAGATAATCTAGGAAGCTTATACTCGTAAAATTGGACATAGAAGAACAATAAAAAGTGTACACTGAGCAACTTTCATGGTCCGAAGTTGCTCAACTCTATCTATGGAGGAGCTTTTAACGGTTTTTGTCCGTTTGACATAGATATGTGGTGTTTTGGCATCGAAGTAATCTAGGAAGCTTATACACGTAATATTTAACATAGAAGAACAAGAAAAAGTGTACACCGAGCAACTTTGATATTCCGAAGTTGCTAAACTCTATCTATGGAGGAGCTTTAACGGTTTTTGTCCATTTGTCATAAAAAGTTGTTGTTGGGGAATCGAAATAATCTAGGAAGTTATACTCGTAAAATTTGACATAGAAGAACAATAAAAAGTGTACACTGAGCAACTTTCATCGTCCGAAGTTGCTCAACTCTATCTATGGATGAGCTTTTAACGGTTTTTGTCCATTTGGCATAGATATGTAGTGTTTTGGCATCGAAATAATCTACGAAGCTTATACTCGTAAAATTTGACATAGAAGAACAATAAAAAGTGTACACCGAGCAACTTTCATGGTCCGAATTTGCTCAAATCTATCTATGGAGGAGCTCTTAACGGTTTTTGTCCATTTGGCATAGATATGTGGTGTTTTGGCATCGAAGTAATCTAGGAAGCTTATACACGTAATATTTAACATAGAAGAACAAGAAAAAGTGTACACCGAGCAACTTTGATGTTCCGAAGTTGCTAAACTCTATCTATGGAGGAGCTTTAACGGTTTTTGTCCATTTGTCATAAAAAGTTGTTGTTAGGGAATCGAAATAATCTAGGAAGTTATACTCGTAAAATTTGTCATAGAAGAACAATAAAAAGTGTACACTGAGCAACTTTCATAGTCCGAAGTTGCTCAACTCTATCTATGGGCTTTTAACGGTTTTTGTCCATTTGGCATAGATATGTAGTGTTTTGGCATCGAAATAATCTACGAAGCTTATACTCGTAAAATTTGACATAGAAGAACAATAAAAAGTGTACACCGAGCAACTTTCATGGTCCGAAGTTGCTCAACTCTATCTATGGAGGAGTTTTTAACGGTTTTTGTCCATTTGGCATAGATATGAAGTGTTTTGGCATCAAAATAATCTACGAAGCTTATACTCGTAAAATTTGACATAGAAGAACAATAAAAAGTGTACACCGAGCAACTTTCATGTTCTGAATTTACTCAACTCTATCTATGGTAGAGCTGTAAACGGTTTTTGTCCATTTGGCATAGAAAGTTGGTGTTTTGGCATCATAGTAATCTAGGAAGCTTATACACGTAAAATTTGACATAGAAGAACAATAAAAAGTGTACACCGAGCAACTTTGATGGTCCGAAGTTGCTCAAATCTATCTATGGAGGAGCTTTTAACGGTTTTTGTCCATTTGGCATAGAAAGTTGGTGTTTTGGCATCGAAATAATCTAGGAAGTTATACTCGTAAAATTTGACATAAAAGAACAATAAAATGTGTACACCGAGCAACTTTGATGTTCCGAAGTTGCTAAACTCTATCTATAGTGGGGCTTTTAATGGTTTTTGTCCATTTTTCGAAGAAAGCTGGTTTTTTGGAATCGAAATAATCTAGGAAGCTTATACTATAAAATTTGACATAGAAGAACAATAAAAAGTGTACACCGAGCAACATTGATGGTCCGAAGTTGCTCAACTCTATCTATGGAGGAGCTTTTAACGGTTTTTGTCCATTTGGCATAGAAAGTTGGTGTTTTGGCATCGAAATAATCTATGAAGTTATACTCATAAAATTTGACAGAAAAGAACAATAAAATGTGTATACCGAGCAACTTTGATGGTCCGAAGTTGCTCAACTCTATCTATGGTGGAGCTTTTAACGGTTTTTGTCCATTTGTCGAAGAAAGTTGGTTTTTTGGCATCAAAATAATCTAGGAAGCTTATACTCGTAAAATTTGACATAGAAGAACAATAAAAAGTGTACACCGAGCAACTTTCATGGTCCGAATTTCCTCAACTCTATCTATGGACGTGCTTTTAACGGTTTTTGTCCATTTGGCATAGATATGTGGTGTTTCGGCATCGAAGTAATCTAGGAAGCTTATACACGTAAAATTTGACATAGAAGAACAATAAAAAGTGTACACCGAGCAACTTTGATAGTCCGAAGTTGCTCAACTCTATCTATGGAGTAGCTTTAACGGTTTTTGTCCATTTGTCATAGAAAGTTGGTGTTAGGGAATCGAAATAATCTAGGAAGTTATACTCGTAAAATTTGACATAGAAGAGTAATAAAAAGTGTACACGGAGCAACTTTCATGGTCAGAAGTTGCTCAACTCTATCTATGGAGGAGCTTTTAACGGTTTTTGTCCGTTTGGCATAGATATGTAGTGTTTTGGCATGGAAATAATCTACGAAGCTTATACTCGTAAAATTTGACATAGAAGAATAATAAAAAGTGTACACTGAGCAACTTTCATGGTCCGAATTTGCTCAACTCTATCTATGGAGGAGCTTTTAACGGTTTTTGTCCATTTGGCATAGATATGTGATGTTTTGGCATCGAAGTAATCTAGGAAGCTTATACACGTAAAATTTGACATAGAAGAACAATAAAAAGTGTACACCGAACAACTATGATGGTCCGAAGTTGCTCAACTCTCTCTATGGTGGAGCTTTAACGGTTTTGTCCATTTGTCATAGATATGTGATGTTTTGGCATCGAAGTAATCTAGGAAGCTTATACACGTAAAATTTGACATAGAAGAACAATAAAAAGTGTACACCGAACAACTATGATGGTCCGAAGTTGCTCAACTCTCTCTATGGTGGAGCTTTAACGGTTTTGTCCATTTGTCATAGAAAGTTGGTGTTAGGGAATCGAAATAATCTAGGAAGTTATACTCGTAAAATTTGACATAGAAGAGTAATAAAAAGTGTACACGGAGCAACTTTCATGGTCAGAAGTTGCTCAACTCTATCTATGGAGGAGCTTTTAACGGTTTTTGTCGGTTTGGCATAGATATGTAGTGTTTTGGCATCGAAATAATCTACAAAGCTTATACTCGTAAAATTTGACATAGAATAACAATAAAAAGTGTACAAAGAGCAACTTTCATGGTCCGAATTTGCTCAACTCTATCTATGGAGGAGCTTTTAACGGTTTTTGTCCATTTGGCATAGAAAGTTGGTGTTTCGGAATCAAAATAATCTAGGAAGTTATACTCGTAAAATTTGACATAGAAGAACAATAAAAAGTGTACACCGAGCAACATTGATGGTCCGAAGTTGCTCAACTCTATCTATGGAGGAGCTTTAACGGTTTTTGTCCATTTGTCATAGAAAGTTGGTGTTTTTGAATCGAAATAATCTAGGAAGTTATAATCGTAAAATTTGACATAAAAGAACAATAAAATGTGTACACCGAGCAACTTTGATGGTCCGAAGTTCCTCAACTCTATCTATAGAGGAGCTTTTAACGGTTTTTGTCCATTTCGCATAGATATGTGGTGTTTTGGCATCGAACTAATCTAGGAAGCTTATACACGTAAAATTTGATATAGAAGAACAATAAAAAGTGTACACCGAGCAACTTTCATGGTCTGAAGTTGCTCAACTCTATCTATGGAGGAGCTTTTAACGGTTTTTGTCCATTTGGCATAGAAAGTTGGTGTTTTGGCATCGAAATAATCTAGAAAGTTATACTCGTAAAATTTGACATAAAAGAACAATAAAATGTGTACACGGAGCAACTTTCATGGTCCGAATTTACTCAACTCTATCTATGGAGGAGCTTTTCACGGTTTTTGTCCATTTGGCATAGAAAGTTGGTGTTTTGGAATCGAAATAATCTAGGAAGCTTATACTCGTAAAATTTTACATAGAAGAACAATAAAAAGTGTACACCGAGCAACTTTCATGGTCCGAATTTGCTCAACTCTATCTATGGAGGAGCTTTAACGGTTTTTGTCCATTTGGCATAAATGTGGTGTTTTGGCATCGAAGTAATCTAGGAAGTTTATACACGTAAAATTTGACAGAAAAGAACAATAAAATGTGTATACCGAGCGACTTTGATGGTCCGAAGTTGCTCAACTCTATCTATGGAGTAGCTTTAACGGTTTTTGTCCATTTGTCATAGAAAGTTGGTGTTAGGAAATCGAAATAATCTAGGAAGTTATACTTGTAAAATTTGACATAGAAGAGTAATAAAAAGTGTACACGGAGCAACTATCGTGGTCTGAAGTTTCTCAACTCTATCTATGGAGGAGCTTTTAACGGTTTTTGTCCGTTTGGCATAGATATGTAGTGTTTTGGCATCGAAATAATCTCGGAAGCTTATACTCGTAAAATTTGATATAGAAGAATAATAAAAAGTGTACACCGAGCAACTTTCATGGTCCGAATTTGCTCAACTCTATCTATGGAGGAGCTATTAACGGTTTTTGTCCATTTGGCATAGATATGTGATGTTTTGGCATCGAAGTAATCTAGGAAGCTTATACACGTAAAATTTGACATAGAAGAACAATAAAAAGTGTACACCGAGCAACTATGATGGTCCGAAGTTGCTCAACTCTCTCTATGGTGGAGCTTTAACGGTTTTGTCCATTTGTCATAGAAAGTTGGTATTAGAGAATCGAAATAATCTAGGAAGTTATACTCGTAAAATTTGACATAGAAGAAGAACAATAAAAAGTGTACACTGAGCAACTTTCATGGTCCGAAGTTGCTCAACTCTATCTATGGAGGAGCTTTTAACGGTTTTTGTCGGTTTGGCATAGATATGTAGTGTTTTGGCATCGAAATAATCTACAAAGCTTATACTCGTAAAATTTGACATAGAAGAAGAACAATAAAAATTGTACAAAGAGCAACTTTCATGGTCCGAATTTGCTCAACTCTATCTATGGAGGAGCTTTTAACGGTTTTTGTCCATTTGGCATAGAAAGTTGGTGTTTCGGAATCGAAATAATCTAGGAAGTTATACTCGTAAAATTTGACATAGAAGAACAATAAAAAGTGTACACCGAGCAATATTGATGGTCCGAAGTTGCTCAACTCTATCTATGGAGGAGCTTTAACGGTTTTTGTCCATTTGTCATAGAAAGTTGGTGTTTTTGAATCGAAATAATCTAGGAAGTTATAATTGTAAAATTTGACATAAAAGAACAATAAAATGTGTACACCGAGCAACTTTGATTGTCCGAAGTTGCTCAACTCTATCTATGGAGGAGCTTTTAACGGTTTTTGTCCATTTGGCATAGATATGTGGTGTTTTGGCATCGAACTAATCTAGGAAGCTTATACACGTAAAATTTGACATAGAAGAACAATAAAAAGTGTACACCGAGCAACTTTCATGGTCTGAAGTTGCTCAACTCTATCTATGGAGGAGCTTTTAACGGTTTTTGTCCATTTGGCATAGAAAGTTGGTGTTTTGGCATCGAAATAATCTAGGAAGTTATACTCGTAAAATTTGACATAAAAGAACAATAAAATGTGTACACGGAGCAACTTTTATGGTCCGAATTTACTCAACTCTATCTATGGAGGAGCTTTTCACGGTTTTTGTCCATTTGGCATAGAAAGTTGGTGTTTTGGAATCGAAATAATCTAGGAAGCTTATACTCGTAAAATTTTACATAGAAGAACAATAAAAAGTGTACACCGAGCAACTTTCATGGTCCGAATTTGCTCAACTCTATCTATGGAGGAGCTTTAACGGTTTTTGTCCATTTGGCATAAATGTGGTGTTTTGGCATCGAAGTAATCTAGGAAGTTTATACACGTAAAATTTGACATAGAAGAACAATAAAAAGTGTACACCGAGCAACTTTGATGGTCCGAAGTTGCTCAACTCTATCTATGGAGTAGCTTTAACGGTTTTTGTCCATTTGTCATAGAAAGTTGGTGTTAGGGAATCGAAATAATCTAGGAAGTTATACTTGTAAAATTTGACATAGAAGAGTAATAAAAAGTGTACACGGAGCAACTATCGTGGTCTGAAGTTTCTCAACTCTATCTATGGAGGAGCTTTTAACGGTTTTTGTCCGTTTGGCTTAGATATGTAGTGTTTTGGCATCGAAATAATCTCGGAAGCTTATACTCGTAAAATTTGACATAGAAGAATAATAAAAAGTGTACACCGAGCAACTTTCATGGTCCGAATTTGCTCAACTCTATCTATGGAGGAGCTTTTAACGGTTTTTGTCCATTTGGCATAGATATGTGATGTTTTGGCATCGAAGTAATCTAGGAAGCTTATACACGTAAAATTTGACATAGAAGAACAATAAAAAGTGTACACCGAGCAACTATGATGGTCCGAAGTTGCTCAACTCTCTCTATGGTGGAGCTTTAACGGTTTTGTCCATTTGTCATAGAAAGTTGGTATTAGAGAATCGAAATAATCTAGGAAGTTATACTCGTAAAATTTGACATAGAAGAACAATAAAAAGTGTACACTGAGCAACTTTCATGGTCCGAAGTTGCTCAACTCTATCTATGGAGGAGCTTTTAATGGTTTTTGTCGGTTTGGCATAGATATGTAGTGTTTTGGCATCGAAATAATCTACGAAGCTTATACTCGTAAAATTTGACATAGAAGAACAATAAAAAGTGTACAAAGAGCAACTTTCATGGTCCGAATTTGCTCAACTCTATCTATGGAGGAACTTTTAACGGTTTTTGTCCATTTGGCATAGAAAGTTGGTGTTTTGGAATCGATATAATCTAGGAAGTTATACTCGTAAAATTTGACATAGAAGAACAATAAAAAGTGTACACCGAGCAACATTGATGGTCCGAAGTTGCTCAACACTATCTATGGAGGAGCTTTAACGGTTTTTGTCCATTTGTCATAGAAAGTTCGTGTTTTGGAATCGAAATAATCTAGGAAGTTATACTCGTAAAATTTGACATAAAAGAACAATAAAATGTGTACACCGAGCAACTTTGATGGTCCGAAGTTGCTCAACTCTATCTATGGAGGAGCTTTTAACGGTTTTTGTCCATTTGGCATAGATATGTGGTGTTTTGGCATCGAACTAATCTAGGAAGCTTATACACGTAAAATTTGACATAGAAGAACAATAAAAAGTGTACACCGAGCAACTTTCATGGTCCGAAGTTGCTCAACTCTATCTATGGAGGAGCTTTTAACGGTTTTTGTCTATTTGGCATAGAAAGTTGGTGTTTTGGCATCGAAATAATCTAGGAAGTTATACTCGTAAAATTTTACATAGAAGAACAATAAAAAGTGTACACCGAGCAACTTTCATGGTCCGAATTTGCTCAACTCTATCTATGGAGGAGCTTTAACGGTTTTTGTCCATTTGGCATAGATATGTGGTGTTTTGGCATCGAAGTAATTTAGGAAGTTTATACACGTAAAATTTGACATGGAAGAACAATCAAAAGTGTACACCGAGCAACTTTGATGGTCCGAAGTTGCTCAACTATATCTATCGAGGAGCTTTTAACGGTTTTTGTCCATTTGGCATAGAAAGTTGGTGTTTTGGCATCGAAATAATCTAGGAAGCTTATACTCGTAAAATTTGACATAAAAGAACAATAAAATGTGTACACCGGGTAACTTTCATGGTCCGAAGTTGCTCAACTCTATTTATGGTGAAGCTTTTATCGGTTTTTGTCCATTTGTCGAAGAAAGGTGGTTTTTTGGCATCGAGATAATCTAGGAAGCTTATACTCGTAAAATTTGACATAGAAGAACAATAAAATGTGTACATTGAGCAACTTTGATAGTCCGAAGTTGCTCAACTCTATCTATGGAGGAGCTTTTAACGGTTTTTCTTCATTTGTAGAAGAATGTTGGTTTTTTGGCATCGAAATAATCTAGGAATCTTATACTATGAAATTTGACATAGAAGAACAATAAAAAGTGTACACCGAGCAACATTGATGGTCCGAAGTTGCTCAACTCTATATATGGAGGAGCTTTAACAGTTTTTGTCCATTTGGCATAGATATGTGGTTTTTTGGCATCGAAATAATCTAGGAGGCTTATACTCGTAAAATTTGACATAGAAGAACAATAAAAAGCGTAAACCGAGAAACTTTGATGGTCCGAATTTGCTCAACTCTATCTATGGAGGAGCTTTTAACGGTTTTTGTCCATTTGGCATAGATATGTGGTGTTTTGGAATCGAAGTAATCTAGGAAGCTTATACACGTAAAATTTGACATAGAAGAACAATAAAAAGTGAACACACAGCAATATTCATGGTCCGAAGTTGCTCAACTCTATCTATGGAGGAGCTTTTAACGGTTTTTGTCCGTTTGGCATAGATATGTAGTGTTTTGGCATCGAAGTAATCTAGGAATCTTATACACGTAAAATTTGACATAGAAGAACAATAAAAAGTGTACACGGAGCAACTTTCATGCTCCGAAGTTGCTCAACTCTATCTATGGAGGAGCTTTTAACGGTTTTTGTCCGTTTGGCATAGATATGTAGTGTTTTGGCATCGAAATAATCAACGAAGCTTATAATCGTAAAATTTGACATACAAGAACAATAAAAAGTGTATATCGAGCAGCTTTCATGATCCGAATTTGGTCAACTCTATCTATGGAGGAGCTTTTATGTTTTTTTTCCATTTAGCATAGATATGTGGTGTTTTGGCATCGAAGTAATCTAGGAAGCTTATACACGTAAAATTTGACATAGAATAACAATAAAAAGTGTACACCGAGCAACTTTGATGGTCCGAAGTTGCTCAAGTCTCTCGATGGTGGAGCTTTAACGATTTTTGTCCATTTGTCATAGAAAGTTGGTGTTAGGGAATCGAAATAATCTAGGAAGTTATACTCGTAAAATTTGACATAGAAGAACAATAAAAATTGTACACTGAGCAACTTTCATGGTCCGAAGTTGCTCAACTCTATCTATGGAGGAGCTTTTAACGGTTTTTGTCAGTTTGGCATAGATATGTTGTGTTTTGGCATCGAAATAATCTACGAAGCTTATACTCGTAAAATTTGACATAGAAGAACAATAAAAAGTGTACACCGAGCAACTTTCATGGTCCGAATTTGTTCAACTCTATCTATGGAGGAGCTTTTAACGGTTTTTGTCCATTTGGCATAGATATGTGATGTTTTGGCATCGAAGTAATCTAGGAAGCTTATACACGTAAAATTTGACATAGAAGAACAATAAAAAGTGTACACCGAGCAACTATGATGGTCCGAAGTTGCTCAACTCTCTCTATGGTGGAGCTTTAACGGTTTTGTCCATTTGTCATAGAAAGTTGGTATTAGAGAATCGAAATAATCTAGGAAGTTATACTCGTAAAATTTGACATAGAAGAACAATAAAAAGTGTACACTGAGCAACTTTCATGGTCCGAAGTTGCTCAACTCTATCTACGGAGGAGCTTTTAATGGTTTTTGTCGTTTTGGCATAGATATGTAGTGTTTTGGCATCGAAATAATCTACGAAGCTTATACTCGTAAAATTTGACATAGAAGAACAATAAAAAGTGTACAAAGAGCAACTTTCATGGTCCGAATTTGCTCAACTCTATCTATGGAGGAACTTTTAACGGTTTTTGTCCATTTGGCATAGAAAGTTGGTGTTTTGGAATCGATATAATCTAGGAAGTTATACTCGTAAAATTTGACATAGAAGAACAATAAAAAGTGTACACCGAGCAACATTGATGGTCCGAAGTTGCTCAACACTATCTATGGAGGAGCTTTAACGGTTTTTGTCCATTTGTCATAGAAAGTTCGTGTTTTGGAATCGAAATAATCTAGGAAGTTATACTCGTAAAATTTGACATAAAAGAACAATAAAATGTGTACACCGAGCAACTTTGATGGTCCGAAGTTGCTCAACTCTATCTATGGAGGAGCTTTTAACGGTTTTTGTCCATTTGGCATAGATATGTGGTGTTTTGGCATCGAACTAATCTAGGAAGCTTATACACGTAAAATTTGACATAGAAGAACAATAAAAAGTGTACACCGAGCAACTTTCATGGTCCGAAGTTGCTCAACTCTATCTATGGAGGAGCTTTTAACGGTTTTTGTCTATTTGGCATAGAAAGTTGGTGTTTTGGCATCGAAATAATCTAGGAAGTTATACTCGTAAAATTTTACATAGAAGAACAATAAAAAGTGTACACCGAGCAACTTTCATGGTCCGAATTTGCTCAACTCTATCTATGGAGGAGCTTTAACGGTTTTTGTCCATTTGGCATAGATATGTGGTGTTTTGGCATCGAAGTAATTTAGGAAGTTTATACACGTAAAATTTGACATGGAAGAACAATCAAAAGTGTACACCGAGCAACTTTGATGGTCCGAAGTTGCTCAACTCTATCTATCGAGGAGCTTTTAACGGTTTTTGTCCATTTGGCATAGAAAGTTGGTGTTTTGGCATCGAAATAATCTAGGAAGCTTATACTCGTAAAATTTGACATAAAAGAACAATAAAATGTGTACACCGGGTAACTTTCATGGTCCGAAGTTGCTCAACTCTATTTATGGTGAAGCTTTTATCGGTTTTTGTCCATTTGTCGAAGAAAGGTGGTTTTTTGGCATCGAGATAATCTAGGAAGCTTATACTCGTAAAATTTGACATAGAAGAACAATAAAATGTGTACATTGAGCAACTTTGATAGTCCGAAGTTGCTCAACTCTATCTATGGAGGAGCTTTTAACGGTTTTTCTTCATTTGTAGAAGAATGTTGGTTTTTTGGCATCGAAATAATCTAGGAATCTTATACTATGAAATTTGACATAGAAGAACAATAAAAAGTGTACACCGAGCAACATTGATGGTCCGAAGTTGCTCAACTCTATATATGGAGGAGCTTTAACAGTTTTTGTCCATTTGGCATAGATATGTGGTTTTTTGGCATCGAAATAATCTAGGAGGCTTATACTCGTAAAATTTGACATAGAAGAACAATAAAAAGCGTAAACCGAGAAACTTTGATAGTCCGAATTTGCTCAACTCTATCTATGGAGGAGCTTTTAACGGTTTTTGTCCATTTGGCATAGATATGTGGTGTTTTGGAATCGAAGTAATCTAGGAAGCTTATACACGTAAAATTTGACATAGAAGAACAATAAAAAGTGAACACACAGCAATATTCATGGTACGAAGTTGCTCAACTCTATCTATGGAGGAGCTTTTAACGGTTTTTGTCCGTTTGGCATAGATATGTAGTGTTTTGGCATCGAAGTAATCTAGGAATCTTATACACGTAAAATTTGACAAAGAAGAACAATAAAAAGTGTACACGGAGCAACTTTCATGCTCCGAAGTTGCTCAACTCTATCTATGGAGGAGCTTTTAACGGTTTTTGTCCGTTTGGCATAGATATGTAGTGTTTTGGCATCGAAATAATCAACGAAGCTTATAATCGTAAAATTTGACATACAAGAACAATAAAAAGTGTATATCGAGCAGCTTTCATGATCCGAATTTGGTCAACTCTATCTATGGAGGAGCTTTTACGTTTTTTTTCCATTTAGCATAGATATGTGGTGTTTTGGCATCGAAGTAATCTAGGAAGCTTATACACGTAAAATTTGACATAGAAGAACAATAAAAAGTGTACACCGAGCAACTTTGATGGTCCGAAGTTGCTCAACTCTCTCGATGGTGGAGCTTTAACGATTTTTGTCCATTTGTCATAGAAAGTTGGTGTTAGGGAATCGAAATAATCTAGGAAGTTATACTCGTAAAATTTGACATAGAAGAACAATAAAAATTGTACACTGAGCAACTTTCATGGTCCGAAGTTGCTCAACTCTATCTATGGAGGAGCTTTTAACGGTTTTTGTCCGTTTGGCATAGATATGTTGTGTTTTGGCATCGAAATAATCTACGAAGCTTATACTCGTAAAATTTGACATAGAAGAACAATAAAAAGTGTACACCGAGCAACTTTCATGGTCCGAATTTGTTCAACTCTATCTATGGAGGAGCTTTTAATGGTTTTTGTCCATTTGGCATAGAAAGTTGGTGTTTTGGAATCGAAATAATCTAGGAAGTTATACTCGTAAAATTTGACATAGAAGAACAATAAAAAGTGTACACCGAGCAACATTGATGATCCGAAGTTGCTCAACTCTATCTATGGAGGAGCTTTAACGGTTTTTGTCCATTTGTCATAGAAAGTTGGTGTTTTGGAATCGTAATAATCTAGGAAGTTATACTAGTAAAATTTGACATAAAAGAACAATAAAATGTGTACACCGAGCAACTTTGATGGTCCGAAGTTGCTCAACTCTATCTATGGAGGAGCTTTTAACGGTTTTTGTCCATTTGGCATAGATATGTAGTGTTTTGGCATCGATATAATCTACGAAGCTTATACTCGTAAAATTTGACATAGAAGAACAATAGAAAGTGTACACCGAGCAACATTGATGGTCGAAGTTGCTCAAGTCTATCTATGGAGGAGCTTTAACGGTTTTTGTCCATTTGTCATAGAAAGTTGGTGTTTTGGAATCGAAATAATCTAGGAAGTTATACTCGTAAAATTTGACATAAAAGAACAATAAAAAGTGTACACCGAGAAACTTTGATAGTCCGAATTTGCTCAACTCTATCTATGGAGGATCTTTTAACGGTTTTTGTCCATTTGCCATAGAAAGTTGGTGTTTTGGCATCGAAATAATCTAGGAAGTTATACTCGTAAAATTTGACATAAAATAACAATAAAATGTGTACACCGAGCAACTTTGATGGTCCGAAGTTGCTCAACTCTATCTAGAGTGGAGCTTTTAACGGTTTTTCTCCATTTGTCAAAGAAAGTTGGTTTTTTGGCATCGAAATAATCTAGGAAGCTTATACTATAAAATTTGACATAGAAAAACAATAAAATGTGTACACCGAGCAACTTTGATGGTCCGAAGTTGCTCAACTCTATTTATGGTGGAGCTTTTATCGGTTTTTGTCCATTTGTCGAAGAAAGGTGGTTTTTTGGCATCGAGATAATCTAGGAAGCTTGTACTCGTAGAATTTAACATAGAAGAAAAATAAAAAGTGTACACCGAGCCACTTGCATGGTCCGAAGGTTCTCAACTCTATCTATGGAGGAGCTTTTAACGGTTTTTGTCCGTTTGGCTGTTGGGATGATGTCCTAAAAAACATACCATGTAAAGACAATTCTGAAATTCAAGAATAAACATTTTATGATTGCATTTGTGTTTTAAATGTTTTATTTTAAATATTTCATTTATATGTGAATGTTCTAACAAGGTCTAAGGATGTTAGATATGTGAATCTTGGATACTCAGATACACTTATAGTGTGAGTATAGATTGACACAAGATTCATTATTACATTCTAAATCATTAGTCACAACTAGATTAACAAAGTTAGGCACTTTGTTGATATAGGTTGTAGTGCATGGACATCTCCAATTAGGGGAATGGTTTGTCTTGACCGTTTGAGAGGATTCTCGGATTGGTGCACTAGTGTGTATGTGGACATATACATTGACGGACTTACATAGAAATGAACAACTAGAAACGTGCTATCAAAGAGTTGTTCATCCTATAGCTATGGGAGTACGGTATATCTCAAGCTTGAGTAGGTCAATACGTTTATACTTATAGCGTGTGCATTTTGATTCATCAATAAGTGAGACACGCACTATTGTCAAAATCTTGATGATTTGGATGTATGCCACTAGGGTATAAGCGCATACCTACAAAATAGTCATTCATGTACTTTCAGTTATGAAAGTGTAAGCACCCATCTGAGAGGTTCAAATTAATCTATCTAAAAAACTATGCATAGTGATTCTAACGAATCAAGCGTTGTGAATTAAATTGATCGACGGGTCAATTTAATACGCTTAGAGGATAGATATAAAGGAATCTGGAGCTCAGAGAAAATATGGATTTTGGAGTGTTTGATAGTATGAATAAATTCACTCCATCTTACCGGGTGTTGCATGGAGGATATGCAAGTACACTTCCCATAGGTCAGGGATAGGTTTCTAATTATGGAAAAGCCTCGATGTAAGAATCGTACATATTGGGGAGTGCATCCAAAGTTCAGGTAGTGTCAGACGAACATTGGATTGTTATATTATTCCTAGTCATAGAGTTTGACGGTAAAGAATAATATTTCGGGAGCCACAATATGTATGTCCTGTGGAGTCCCCTTGGTAGCTCTATATATTCTCTTGTCCTATTTAAGGAAGATCGGCAAAATTTACCATATCACAACGGTTGTTGGAAAAGTTACAAGAATGGAATTTGTATAACAAATAGATACAATTTTATTGGGTTTTGGTTTTCCAAAGATAACCCTAAGATAAAATTGTTTTTGTTAAGATATACAAAATTCTTGTAAGTGTATTTATGTAAAAATAACAAATCTCGGAGTTTTGATTTAGATTGTAAAATAAATATTTTACATAATCAAAAACAAATTAAAGTCAAGAATGGACCAATGAACAAAACAAATTTGAGCCTTGAATTCTTGAAATATTGGGCCAAGCTAGGCTTAAACCATGTTATTGCATAGCAATATATGGCCGGCCCATTGTGGATAATTTGGGCTCCGATTATGCTTGTTAAAAGTATTCCATATTTGTTTTGGCTTTGAATCCAATTGGGATTAGAAGTCAACTCAAATAATGATTTGTTATATATATATATAAACACAACAATTTTTCTATGAATGGATAAGGATGGCCACCGTTTTGTTTTTTCCTAGTTCCATTTGGATTAGGAAAACAAAACCTAAAAGGAGACTTTTTTAACACAATGAAAAGGTTTTGTTTTATAAAATATAGAGGGCTGGCCGTGTGATTGATTCATGAGAAAACAACCAAGTTATTTTTTCCAATAAAAAGGAGCCGAGTGTTCCTAGAGAGGTAGCCGTGTGAGATTCTTTTGGTTCACTACCAATTGGGTTTTTTGCTTTGCTTTTTCGCAAGGAGATTAAAGAGAATACCTAGGAAACAACATAGGCTATTCTTGGTGATTCTTGTTTTCTAAATTGGTGGTTCGTGATCAAGAGGTGTGATCAAACAAAGGGTGTGTTCAAGATCCGTTCGTGTGTTCGTGATCAAGTGTTGAGTTCGTGATCAAGACGGAAAGCACGTTGGACCTCGATAGTAAAGAGGTTGGTATTCTTCTTCTAACCTTCTTCATGCCATGATTGTATGTTTAGATCTAAGAATTATTTTGTATGAAATTAATACTAGAAGCATGCTAGGATTAATTACAAAATTAATTGGATCTAGGATAACACTTGAAAGGCGTGTAACAATCTAGGGTTGATTGGCTTCCGATTAAAATTTTGATTTGTACCTATGCTCAGAACGATCCATAAGACGCTTCCGCATGTTCTAAAATTAATTTTAGCAACCAACATTGGCATAGATATGTGGTGTTTCGGCGTCGAAGTAATCTAGGAATCTTATACACGTAAAATTTGACATAGAAGAACAATAAAAAGTGTACACTGAGCAACTTTCATGGTCCGAAGTTGCTCAACTCTATCTATGGAGGAGCTTTTAACAGTTTTTGTCTGTTTGGCATAGATATGTTGTGTTTTGGCATCGAAATAATCTACGAAGCTTATACTCGTAAAATTTGACATAGAAGAACAATAAAAAGTGTACACCGAGCAACTTTCATGGTCCGAATTTGCTCAACTCTATCTATGGAGGAGCTTTTAACGGTTTTTGTCCATTTGGCATAGAAAGTTGGTGTTTTGGAATCGAAATAATCTAGGAAGTTATACTCGTAAAATTTGACATAGAAGAACAATAAAAAGTGTACACCGAGCAACATTGATGGTCCGAAGTTGCTCAACTATCTATGGAGGAGCTTTAACGGTTTTTGTCCATTTGTCATAGAAAGTCGGTGTTTTGGCATCGTAATAATCTAGGAAGTTATACTCATAAAATTTGACATAAGAGAACAATAAAATGTGTACACCGAGCAACTTTGATGGTCCGAAGTTTCTCAACTCTATCTATGGAGGAGCTTTTAACGATTTTTGTCCATTTGGCATAGATATGTAGTGTTTTGGCATCAAAATAATCTACGAAGCTTATACTCGTAAAATCTGACATAGAAGAACAATAAAAAGTGTACACCGAGCAACATTGATGGTCGAAGTTGCTCAAGTCTATCTATGGAGGAGCTTTAACGGTTTTTGTCCATTTGTCATAGAAAGTTGGTGTTTTGGAATCGAAATAATCTAGGAAGTTGTACTCGTAAAATTTGACATAAAAGAACAATAAAAAGTGTACACCGAGCAACTTTCATGGTCCGAATTTACTCAACTCTATCTATGGAGGAGCTTTTAACGGTTTATGTCCATTTGGCATAGATATGTGGTGTTTTGGCATCGAACTAATTTAGGAAGCTTATACACGTAAAATTTGACATAGTAGAACAATAAAAAGTGTACACCGAGCAACTTTGATGGTCCGAAGTTGCTCAACTCTATCCGTGGAGGAGCTTTTAACGGTTTTTGTCCATTTAGCATAGAAAGTTGGTGTTTTGGCATCGAAATAATCTAGGAAGTTATACTCGTAAAATTTGACATAAAAGAATAATAAAATGTCTACACCGAGCAACTTTGATGGCCCAAAGTTGCTCAACTCTATCGATGGTGGAGCTTATAACGGTTTTTCTCCATTTGTCAAAGAAAGTTGGTATTTTGGCATCGAAATAATCTAGGAAGCTTATACTATAAAATTTGACATAGAAGAACAATAAAATGTATACACCGAGCAACTTTGATGGTCCGAAGTCGCTCAACTCTATTTATCGTGGAGCTTTTATCGGTTTTTGTCCATTTGTCGAAGAAAGGTGGTTTTTTGGCATCGAGATAATCTAGGAAGCTTATACTCGTAAAATTTGACATAGAAGAACAATAAAAAGTGTACACTGAGCTACTTTCATGGTCCGAAGTTGCTCAACTCTATCAATGGAGGCGCTTTTAACGGTTTTTGTCCGTTTGGCATAGATATGTAGTGTTTTGGCATCGAAATAATCTACGAAGCTTATACTCGTAAAATTTGACATAGAAGAACAATAAAAAGTGTACACCGAGCAACTTTCATGGTCCGAATTTGCTCAACTCTATCTATGGAGGAGCTTTTAACTATTTTTGTCCATTTGGCATAGAAAGTTGGTGTTTTGAAATCGAAATAATCTAGGAAGTTATACTCGTAAAATTTGACATAAAAGAACAATAAAATGTGTACACCGAGCAACTTTGATGGTCCGAAGTTGCTCAACTCTATCTATGGAGGAGCTTTTAACGGTTTTTGTCCATTTGGCATAGATATGTAGTGTTTTGGCATCGAAATAATTTACGAAGCTTATACTCGTAAAATTTGACATAGAAGAACAATAAAAAGTGTACACCGAGCAACATTGATGGTCCGAAGTTGCTCAACTCCATCTATGGAGCAGCTTTAACGGTTTTTGTCCATTTGTCATTGAAAGTTGGTGTTTTGGAATCAAAATAATCTAGGAAGTTATGCTCGTAAAATTTGACATAAAAGAACAATAAAAAGTGTACACTGAGCGACTTTCATGGTCCGAATTTACTCAACTCTATCTATGGAGGAGTTTTTAACGGTTTTTGTCCATTTGGCATAGATATGAGGTGTTTTGGCATCGAACTAATCTAGGAAGCTTATACACGTAAAATTTGACATAGAAGAACAATAAAAAGTGTACACCGAGCAACTTTGATGGTCCGAAGTTGCTCAACTCTATCTATGGAGGAGCTTTTAACGGTTTTTATCCATTTGGCATAGAAAGTTGGTGTTTTGGCATCGAAATAATCTAGGAAGTTATACTCGTAAAATTTGACATAAAATAACAATAAAATGTGTACACCGAGCAACTTTGATGGTACGAAGTTGCTCAACTCTATCTATGGAGGAGCTTTTAACGGTTTTTGTCCATTCGGCATAGATATGTGGTGTTTTGGCATCGAACTAATCTAGGAATCTTATACACGTAAAATTTGACATAGAAGAACAATAAAAAGTGTACACCGAGCAACTTTGATGGTCCGAAGTTGCTCAACTCTATCCATGGAGGAGCTTTTAACGGTTTTTGTCCATTTAGCATAGAAAGTTGGTGTTTTGGCATCGAAATAATCTAGGAAGTTATACTCGTAAAATTTGACATAAAAGAATAATAAAATGTGTACACCGAGCAACTTTGATGGTCCAAAGTTGCTCAACTCTATCGATGGTGGAGCTTATAACGGTTTTTCTCCATTTGTCAAAGAAAGTTGGTTTTTTGACGTCGAAATAATCTAGGAAGCTTATACTATAAAATTTGACATAGAAGAACAATAAAATGTATACACCGAGAAACTTTGATGGTTCGAAGTTGCTCAACTCTATTTATGGTGGAGCTTTTATCGGTTTTTGTCCATTTGTCGAAGAAAGGTGGTTTTTTGGCATCGAGATAATCTAGGAAGCTTATACTCGTAAAATATGACATAGAAGAACAATAAAAAGTGTACACTGAGCAACTTTCATGGTCCGAAGTTGCTCAACTCTATCTATGGAGGAGCTTTTAACGGTTTTTGTCTGTTTGGCATAGATATGTAGTGTTTTGGCATCGAAATAATCTACGAAGCTTATACTCGTAAAATTTTGACATAGAATAACAATAAAAAGTGTACACCGAGCAACTTTCATGGTCCGAATTTGCTGAATTCTATCTATGGAGGAGCTTTTAACTGTTTTTGTCCATTTCGCATAGAAAGTTGGAGTTTTGGAATCGAAAAAATCTACGAAGTTATACTCGTAAAATTTGACATAGAAGAACAATAAAAAGTGTACACCGAGCAACATTGATGGTCCGAAGTTGCTCAACTCTATCTATGGAGGAGCTTTAACGGTTTTGTCTATTTGCCATAGAAAGTTGGTGTTTCGGAATCGAAATAATCTAGGAAGTTATACTCGTAAAATTTGACATAAAAAAACAGTAAAAGGTGTACACCGAGCAACTTTGATGGTCCGAAGTTGCTCAACTCTATCTATGGAGGAGCTTTTAACGGTTTTTGTCCATTTGGCATAGATATGTAGTGTTTTGGCATCGAAATAATCTACGAAGCTTATACTCGTAAAATTTGACATAGAAGAACAATAAAAAGTGTACACCGAGCAACTTTCATGGTCCGAATTTGCTCAACTCTATCTATGGAGGAGCTTTTAACGATTTTTATCCATTTGGCATAGAAAGTTGGTGTTTTGGCATCAAAATAATCTAGGAAGTTATACTCGTAAAATTTGACATAAAATAACAATAAAATGTGTACACCGAGCAACTTTGATGGTCCGAAGTTGCTCAACTCTATCTATGGTGGAGCTTTTAACGGTTTTTCTCCATTTGTCAAAGAAAGTTGGTTTTTTGGCATCGAAATAATCTAGGAAGCTTATACACGTAAAATTTGACATAGAAGAACAATAAAAAGTGTACACTGAGCTACTTTCATGGTCCGAAGTTGCTCAACTCTATCAATGGAGGCGCTTTTAACGGTTTTTGTCCGTTTGGCATAGATATGTAGTGTTTTGGCATCGAAATAATCTACGAAGCTTATACTCGTAAAATTTGACATAGAAGAACAATAAAAAGTGTACACCGAGCAACTTTCATGGTCCGAATTTGCTCAACTCTATCTATGGAGGAGCTTTTAACTATTTTTGTCCATTTGGCATAGAAAGTTGGTGTTTTGAAATCGAAATAATCTAGGAAGTTATACTCGTAAAATTTGACATAAAAGAACAATAAAATGTGTACACCGAGCAACTTTGATGGTCCGAAGTTGCTCAACTCTATCTATGGAGGAGCTTTTAACGGTTTTTGTCCATTTGGCATAGATATGTAGTGTTTTGGCATCGAAATAATTTACGAAGCTTATACTCGTAAAATTTGACATAGAAGAACAATAAAAAGTGTACACCGAGCAACATTGATGGTCCGAAGTTGCTCAACTCCATCTATGGAGCAGCTTTAACGGTTTTTGTCCATTTGTCATTGAAAGTTGGTGTTTTGGAATCAAAATAATCTAGGAAGTTATGCTCGTAAAATTTGACATAAAAGAACAATAAAAAGTGTACACTGAGCGACTTTCATGGTCCGAATTTACTCAACTCTATCTATGGAGGAGTTTTTAACGGTTTTTGTCCATTTGGCATAGATATGAGGTGTTTTGGCATCGAACTAATCTAGGAAGCTTATACACGTAAAATTTGACATAGAAGAACAATAAAAAGTGTACACCGAGCAACTTTGATGGTCCGAAGTTGCTCAACTCTATCTATGGAGGAGCTTTTAACGGTTTTTATCCATTTGGCATAGAAAGTTGGTGTTTTGGCATCGAAATAATCTAGGAAGTTATACTCGTAAAATTTGACATAAAATAACAATAAAATGTGTACACCGAGCAACTTTGATGGTACGAAGTTGCTCAACTCTATCTATGGAGGAGCTTTTAACGGTTTTTGTCCATTCGGCATAGATATGTGGTGTTTTGGCATCGAACTAATCTAGGAATCTTATACACGTAAAATTTGACATAGAAGAACAATAAAAAGTGTACACCGAGCAACTTTGATGGTCCGAAGTTGCTCAACTCTATCAATGGAGGAGCTTTTAACGGTTTTTGTCCATTTAGCATAGAAAGTTGGTGTTTTGGCATCGAAATAATCTAGGAAGTTATACTCGTAAAATTTGACATAAAAGAATAATAAAATGTGTACACCGAGCAACTTTGATGGTCCAAAGTTGCTCAACTCTATCGATGGTGGAGCTTATAACGGTTTTTCTCCATTTGTCAAAGAAAGTTGGTTTTTTGACGTCGAAATAATCTAGGAAGCTTATACTATAAAATTTGACATAGAAGAACAATAAAATGTATACACCGAGAAACTTTGATGGTTCGAAGTTGCTCAACTCTATTTATGGTGGAGCTTTTATCGGTTTTTGTCCATTTGTCGAAGAAAGGTGGTTTTTTGGCATCGAGATAATCTAGGAAGCTTATACTCGTAAAATATGACATAGAAGAACAATAAAAAGTGTACACTGAGCAACTTTCATGGTCCGAAGTTGCTCAACTCTATCTATGGAGGAGCTTTTAACGGTTTTTGTCTGTTTGGCATAGATATGTAGTGTTTTGGCATCGAAATAATCTACGAAGCTTATACTCGTAAAATTTTGACATAGAATAACAATAAAAAGTGTACACCGAGCAACTTTCATGGTCCGAATTTGCTGAATTCTATCTATGGAGGAGCTTTTAACTGTTTTTGTCCATTTCGCATAGAAAGTTGGAGTTTTGGAATCGAAAAAATCTACGAAGTTATACTCGTAAAATTTGACATAGAAGAACAATAAAAAGTGTACACCGAGCAACATTGATGGTCCGAAGTTGCTCAACTCTATCTATGGAGGAGCTTTAACGGTTTTGTCTATTTGCCATAGAAAGTTGGTGTTTCGGAATCGAAATAATCTAGGAAGTTATACTCGTAAAATTTGACATAAAAAAACAGTAAAAGGTGTACACCGAGCAACTTTGATGGTCCGAAGTTGCTCAACTCTATCTATGGAGGAGCTTTTAACGGTTTTTGTCCATTTGGCATAGATATGTAGTGTTTTGGCATCGAAATAATCTACGAAGCTTATACTCGTAAAATTTGACATAGAAGAACAATAAAAAGTGTACACCGAGCAACTTTCATGGTCCGAATTTGCTCAACTCTATCTATGGAGGAGCTTTTAACGATTTTTATCCATTTGGCATAGAAAGTTGGTGTTTTGGCATCAAAATAATCTAGGAAGTTATACTCGTAAAATTTGACATAAAATAACAATAAAATGTGTACACCGAGCAACTTTGATGGTCCGAAGTTGCTCAACTCTATCTATGGTGGAGCTTTTAACGGTTTTTCTCCATTTGTCAAAGAAAGTTGGTTTTTTGGCATCGAAATAATCTAGGAAGCTTATACACGTAAAATTTGACATAGAAGAACAATAAAAAGTGTACACCGAGCAACTTTGATGGTCCGAAGTTGCTCAACTCTATCCATGGAGGAGCTTTTAACGGTTTTTGTCTATTTAGCATAGAAAGTAGGTGTTTTGACATCGAAATAATCTAGGAAGTTATACTCGTAAAATTTGACATAAAAGAATAATAAAATGTGTACACCGAGCAACTTTGATGGTCCAAAGTTGCTCAACTCTATCGATGGTGGAGCTTATAACGTTTTTTCTCCATTTGTCAAAGAAAGTTGCTTTTTTGGCGTCGAAATAATCTAGGAAGCTTATACCATAAAATTTGAAACATAGAAGAACAATAAAATGTATACACCGAGCAACTTTGATGGTCCGAAGTTGCTCAACTCTATTTATGGTGGAGCTTTTATCGGTTTTTGTCCATTTGTCGAAGAAAGGTGGTTTTTTGGCATCGAGATAATCTAGGAAGCTTATACTCGTAAAATTTGACATAGAAGAACAATAAAAAGTGTACACTGAGCAACTTTCATGGTCCGAAGTTGCTCAACTCTATCTATGGAGGAGCTTTTAACGGTTTTTGTCCGTTTGGCATAGATATGTAGTGTTTTGGCATCGAAATAATCTACGAAGCTTATACTCGTAAAATTTGACATAGAAGAACAATAAAAAGTGTACACCGAGCAACTTTCATGGTCCGAATTTGCTCAACTCTATCTATGGAGGAGCTTTTAACTGTTTTTGTCCATTTGGCATAGAAAGTTGGTGTTTTGGAATCGAAAAAATCTAGGAAGTTATACTCGTAAAATTTGACATAGAAGAACAATAAAAAGTGTACACCGAGCAACATTGATGGTCCGAAGTTGCTCAACTCTATCTATGGAGGAGCTTTTAACGGTTTTTGTCCATTTGGCATAGATATGAGGTGTTTTGGCATCGAACTAATCTAGGAAGCTTATACACATAATATTTGACAAAGAAGAACAATAAAAAGTGTACACCGAGCAACTTTGATGGTCCGAAGTTGCTCAACTCTATCTATGGAGGAGCTTTTAATGGTTTTTATCCATTCGGCATAGAAAAGTGGTGTTTTGGCATCGAAATAATCTAGGAAGTTATACTCGTAAAATTTGACATAAAATAACAATAAAATGTGTACACCGAGCAACTTTGATGGTCCGAAGTTGCTCAACTCTATCTATGGTGGAGCTTTTAACGGTTTTTCTCCATTTGTCAAAGAAAGTTGGTTTTTTGGCATCGAAATAATCTAGGAAGCTTATACACGTAAAATTTGACATAGAAGAACAATAAAAAGTGTACACCGAGTAACTTTGATGGTCCGAAGTTGCTCAACTCTATCCATGGAGGAGCTTTTAACTGTTTTTGTCTATTTAGCATAGAAAGTAGGTGTTTTGGCATCGAAATAATCTAGGAAGTTATACTCGTAAAATTTGACATAAAAGAATAATAAAATGTGTACACCGAGCAACTTTGATGGTCCAAAGTTGCTCAACTCTATCGATGGTGGAGCTTATAACGTTTTTTCTCCATTTGTCAAAGAAAGTTGGCTTTTTGGCGTCGAAATAATCTAGGAAGCTTATACCATAAAATTTGAAACATAGAAGAACAATAAAATGTATACACCGAGCAACTTTGATGGTCCGAAGTTGCTCAACTCTATTTATGGTGGAGCTTTTATCGGTTTTTGTCCATTTGTCGAAGAAAGGTGGTTTTTTGGCATCGAGATAATCTAGGAAGCTTATACTCGTAAAATTTGACATAGAAGAACAATAAAAACTGTACACTGAGCAACTTTCATGGTCCGAAGTTGCTCAACTCTATCTATGGAGGAGCTTTTAACGCTTTTTGTCCGTTTGGCATAGATATGTAGTGTTTTGGCATCGAAATAATCTACGAAGCTTATACTCGTAAAATTTGACATAGAAGAACAATAAAAAGTGTACACCGAGCAACTTTCATGGTCCGAATTTGCTCAACTCTATCTATGGAGGAGCTTTTAACTGTTTTTGTCCATTTGGCATAGAAAGTTGGTGTTTTGGAATCGAAAAAATCTAGGAAGTTATACTCGTAAAATTTGACATAGAAGAACAATAAAAAGTGTACACCGAGCAACATTGATGGTCCGAAGTTGCTCAACTCTATCTATGGAGGAGCTTTAACGGTTTTTGTCCATTTGTCGTAGAAAGTTGGTGTTTTGGAATCGAAATAATCTAGGAAGTTATACTCGTAAAATTTGACATAAAAGAACAGTAAAATGTGTACACCGAGCAACTTTGATGGTCCGAAGTTGCTCAACTCTATCTATGGAGGAGCTTTTAACGGTTTTTGTCCATTTGGCATTGATATGTAGTGTTTTGGCATCGAAATAATCTACAAAGCATATACTCGTAAAATTTGACATAGAAGAACAATAAAAAGTGTACACCGAGCAACTTTCATGGTCCGAATTTGCTCAACTCTATCTATGGAGGAGCTTTTAACTGTTTTTGTCCATTTGGCATAGAAAGTTGGTGTTTTGGAATTGAAAAAATCTAGGAAGTTATACTCGTAAAATTTGACATAGAAGAACAATAAAAAGTGTACACCGAGCAACATTGATGGTCCGAATTTGCTCAACTCTTTCTATTGAGGAGCTTTAACGGTTTTTGTCCATTTGTCATAGAAATTTGGTGTTTTGGAATCGAAATAATCTAGGAAGTTGTACTCGTAAAATTTGACATAAAAGAACAATAAAATGTGTACACCGAGCAACTTTGATGGTCCGAAGTTGCTCAACTCTATCTATGGAGGAGCTTTTAACGGTTTTTGTCCATTTTACATAGATATGTAGTGTTTTGGCATCGAAATAATCTACGAAGCTTATACTCGTAAAATTTGACATAGAAGAACAATAAAAAGTGTACACGGAGCAACATTGATGGTCCGAAGTTGCTCAACTCTATCTATGGAGGAGCTTTAACGGTTTTTGTCCATTTGTCATAGAAAGTTGGTGTTTTAGAATCGAAATAATCTAGGAAGTTATGCTCGTAAAATTTGACATAAAAGAACAATAAAAAGTGTACACCGAGCGAATTTCATGGTCCGAATTTACTCAACTCTATCTATGGAGGAGCTTTTAACTATTTTTGTCCATTTGGCATAGATATGAGGTGTTTTGGCATCGAACTAATCTAGGAAGCTTATACACGTAAAATTTGACATACAAGAACAATAAAAAGTGTACACCGAGCAACTTTGATGGTCCGAAGTTGCTCAACTCTATCTATGGAGGAGCTTTTAATGGCTTTTATCCATTTGGCATAGAAAGTTGATGTTTTGTCATCGAAATAATCTAGGAAGTTACACTCGTAAAATTTGACATAAAATAACAATAAAATGTGTACACCGAGCAACTTCGATGGTCCGAAGTTGCTCAACTCTATCTATGGTGGAGCTTTAAACGGTTTTTCTCCATTTGTCAAAGAAAGTTGGTTTTTTGGCATCGAAATAATCTAGGAAGCTTATACTATAAAATTTGACATAGAAAAACAATAAAATGTGTACACCGAGCAACTATGATGGTCCGAAGTTGCTCAACTCTATTTATGGTGGAGCTTTTATCGGTTTTCGTCCATTTGTCGAAGAAAGGTGGTTTTTTGGCATCGAGATAATCTAGGAAGCTTATACTCATAAAATTTGACATAGAAGAACAATAAAAAGTGTACACCGAGCAACTTTTATGGTCCGAAGTTGCTCAATTCTATCTATGGAGGAGCTTTTAACGGTTTTTGTCCGTTTGGCATAGATATGTAGTGTTTTGGCATCGAAGTAATCTAGGAATCTTATACACATAAAATTTGACATAGAAGAACAATAAAAAGTGTACACCGAGCAACTTTCATGGTCCGAAGTTGCTCAACTCTTTCTATGGAGGAGCTTTTAACGGTTTTTGTCTGTTTGGCATAGATATGTTGTGTTTTGGCATCGAAATAATCTACGAAGCTTATACTCGTAAAATTTGACATAGAAGAACAATAAAAAGTGTACACCGAGCAACTTTCATGGTCCGAATTTGCTCAACTCTATCTATGGAGGAGCTTTTAACTGTTTTTGTCCATTTGGCATAGAAAGTTGGTGTTTTGGAATTGAAAAAATCTAGGAAGTTATACTCGTAAAATTTGACATAGAAGAACAATAAAAAGTGTACACCGAGCAACATTGATGGTCCGAATTTGCTCAACTCTTTCTATGGAGGAGCTTTAACGGTTTTTGTCCATTTGTCATAGAAATTTGGTGTTTTGGAATCGAAATAATCTAGGAAGTTGTACTCGTAAAATTTGACATAAAAGAACAATAAAATGTGTACACCGAGCAACTTTGATGGTCCGAAGTTGCTCAACTCTATCTATGGAGGAGCTTTTAACGATTTTTGTCCATTTTACATAGATATGTAGTGTTTTGGCATCGAAATAATCTACGAAGCTTATACTCGTAAAATTTGACATAGAAGAACAATAAAAAGTGTACACGGAGCAACATTGATGGTCCGAAGTTGCTCAACTCTATCTATGGAGGAGCTTTAACGGTTTTTGTCCATTTGTCATAGAAAGTTGGTGTTTTAGAATCGAAATAATCTAGGAAGTTATGCTCGTAAAATTTGACATAAAAGAACAATAAAAAGTGTACACCGAGCGAATTTCATGGTCCGAATTTACTCAACTCTATCTATGGAGGAGCTTTTAACTATTTTTGTCCATTTGGCATAGATATGAGGTGTTTTGGCATCGAACTAATCTAGGAAGCTTATACACGTAAAATTTGACATACAAGAACAATAAAAAGTGTACACCGAGCAACTTTGATGGTCCGAAGTTGCTCAACTCTATCTATGGAGGAGCTTTTAATGGCTTTTATCCATTTGGCATAGAAAGTTGATGTTTTGTCATCGAAATAATCTAGGAAGTTACACTCGTAAAATTTGACATAAAATAACAATAAAATGTGTACACCGAGCAACTTCGATGGTCCGAAGTTGCTCAACTCTATCTATGGTGGAGCTTTAAACGGTTTTTCTCCATTTGTCAAAGAAAGTTGGTTTTTTGGCATCGAAATAATCTAGGAAGCTTATACTATAAAATTTGACATAGAAAAACAATAAAATGTGTACACCGAGCAACTATGATGGTCCGAAGTTGCTCAACTCTATTTATGGTGGAGCTTTTATCGGTTTTCGTCCATTTGTCGAAGAAAGGTGGTTTTTTGGCATCGAGATAATCTAGGAAGCTTATACTCATAAAATTTGACATAGAAGAACAATAAAAAGTGTACACCGAGCAACTTTTATGGTCCGAAGTTGCTCAACTCTATCTATGGAGGAGCTTTTAACGGTTTTTGTCCGTTTGGCATAGATATGTAGTGTTTTGGCATCGAAGTAATCTAGGAATCTTATACACATAAAATTTGACATAGAAGAACAATAAAAAGTGTACACCGAGCAACTTTCATGGTCCGAAGTTGCTCAACTCTTTCTATGGAGGAGCTTTTAACGGTTTTTGTCTGTTTGGCATAGATATGTTGTGTTTTGGCATCGAAATAATCTACGAAGCTTATACTCGTAAAATTTGACATAGAAGAACAATAAAAAGTGTACACTGAGCAACTTTCATGGTCCGAATTTGCTCAACTCTATCTATGGAGGAGCTTTTAACGGTTTTTATCCATTTGGCATAGAAAGTTGGTGTTTTGGAATCGAAATAATCTAGGAAGTTATACTCGTAAAATTTGACATAGAAGAACAATAAAAAGTGTACACCGAGCAACATTGATGGTCCGAAGTTGCTCAACTCTATCTATGGAGGAGCTTTTAACTGTTTTTGTCCATTTGGCATAGAAAGTTGGTGTTTTGGACTCGAAAAAATCTAGGAAGTTATACTCATAAAATTTGACATTGAAGAACAATAAAAAGTGTACACCGAGCAACATTGATGATCCGAAGTTGCTCAACTCTATCTATGGAGGAGCTTTAACGGTTTTTGTCCATTTGTCGAAGAAAGGTGGTTTTTTGGCATCGAGATAATCTAGGAAGCTTATACTCATAAAATTTGACATAAAAGAAGAAAAAAAAGTGTACACCTAGCGACTTTCATGGTCCGAATTTACTCAAATCTATCTATGGAGGAGCTTTTAACGGTTTTTGTCCATTTGGCATAGATATGAGGTGTTTTGGCATCGAACTAATCTAGGAAGCTTATACACGTAAAATTTGACATAGAAGAACAATAAAAAGTGTACACCGAGCAACTTTCATGGTCCGAATTTGCTCAACTCTATCTATGGAGGAGCTTTTAACTGTTTTTGTCCATTTGGCATAGAAAGTTGGTGTTTTGGAATCGAAAAAATCTAGGAAGTTATACTCGTAAAATTTGACATAGAAGAACAATAAAAAGTGTACACCGAGCAACATTGATGGTCCGAATTTGCTCAACTCTATCTATGGAGGAGCTTTAACGGTTTTTGTCCATTTGTCATAAAAAGTTGGTGTTTTGGAATCGAAATAATCTAGGAAGTTGTACTCGTAAAATTTGACATAAAAGAACAATAAAATGTGTACGCCGAGCAACTTTGATGGTCCGAAGTTGCTCAACTCTATCTATGGAGGAGCTTTTAACGGTTTTTGTCCATTTGGCATAGATATGTAGTGTTTTGGCATCGAAATAATCTACGAAGCTTATACTCGTAAAATTTGACATAGAAGAACAATAAAAAGTGTACACCGAGCAACATTGATGGTCCGAAGTTGCTCAACTCTATCTATGGAGGAGCTTTAATGGTTTTTGTCCATTTGTCATAGAAAGTTGGTGTTTTGGAATCGAAATAATCTAGGAAGTTATGCTCGTAAAATTTGACATAAAAGAACAATAAAAAGTGTACACCGAGCGACTTTCATGGTCCGAATTTACTCAACTCTATCTATGGAGGAGCTTTTAACGGTTTTTGTCCATTTGGCATAGATATGAGGTGTTTTGGCATCGAACTAATCTAGGAAGCTTATACACGTAAAATTTGACATAGAAGAACAATAAAAAGTGTACACCGAGCAACTTTGATGGTCCGAAGTTGCTCAACTCTATCTATGGAGGAGCTTTTAACGGCTTTTATCCATTTGGCATAGAAAGTTGGTGTTTTGGCATCGAAATAATCTAGGAAGTTATACTCGTAAAATTTGACATAAAATAACAATAAAATGTGTACACCAAGCAACTTCGATGGTCCGAAGTTGCTCAACTCTATCTATGGTGGAGCTTTTAACGATTTTTCTCCATTTGTCAAAGAAAGTTGGTTTTTTGGCATCGAAATAATCTAGGAAGCTTATACTATAAAATTTGACATAGAAAAACAATAAAATGTGTACACCGAGCAACTTTGATGGTCCGAAGTTGCTCAACTCTATTTATGGTGGAACTTTTATCGATTTTTATCCATTAGTCGAAGAAAGGTGGTTTTTTGGCATCGAGATAATCTAGGAAGCTTATACTCGTAAAATTTGACATAGAAGAACAATAAAAAGTGTACACCGAGCAACTTTTATGGTCCGAAGTTGCTCAACTCTATCTATGGAGGAGCTTTTAGCGGTTTTTGTCCGTTTGGCATAGATATGTAGTGTTTTGGCATCGAAGTAATCTAGGAATCTTATACACGTAAAATTTGACATAGAAGAACAATAAAAAGTATACACCGAGCAACTTTCATGGTCCGAAGTTGCTCAACTCTATCTATGGAGGAGCTTTTAACGGTTTTTGTCTGTTTGGAATAGATATGTTGTGTTTTGGCATCGAAATAATCTACGAAGCTTATACTCGTAAAATTTGACATAGAAGAACAATAAAAAGTGTACACCGAGCAACTTTCATGGTCCGAATTTGCTCAACTCTATCTATGGAGGAGCTTTTAACGGTTTTTATCCATTTGGCATAGAAAGTTGGTGTTTTGGAATCGAAATAATCTAGGAAGTTATACTCGTAAAATTTGACATAGAAGAACAATAAAAAGTGTACACCGAGCAACATTGATGGTCGAAATTGCTCAACTCTATCTATGGAGGAGCTTTAACGGTTTTTGTCTGTTTGTCATAGACAGTTGGTGTTTCAGAATCGTAATAATCTAGGAAGTTATACTCGTAAAATTTGACATAAGAGAACAATAAAATGTGTACACCGAGCAACTTTGATGGTCCGAAGTTGCTCAACTCTATCTATGGAGGAGCTTTTAACGGTTTTTGTCCATTTGGCATAGATATGTAGTGTTTTGGCATCGAAATAATCTACGAAGCTTATACTCGTAAAATTTGACATAGAAGAACAATAAAAAGTGTACACCGAGCAACATTGATGGTCGAAATTGCTCAACTCTATCTATGGAGGAGCTTTAACGGTTTTTGTCTGTTTGTCATAGAAAGTTGGTGTTTCAGAATCGTAATAATCTAGGAAGTTATACTCGTAAAATTTGACATAAAAGAACAATAAAATGTGTACACCGAGCAATTTTCCTGGTCCGAATTTGCACAACTCCATCTATGGCGGAGCTTTTAACGGTTTTTGTCCATTTGGCATAGATATGTGGTGTTTTGGCATCGAACTAATCTAGGAAGCTTATACACGTAAAATTTGACATAGAAGAATAATAAAAAGTGTACACCGAGCAACATTGATGGTCCGAAGTTGCTCAACTCTATCTATGGAGGAGCTTTAACGGTTTTTGTCCATTTGTCATAGAAAGTTGGTGTTTTGGAATCGAAATAATCTAGGAAGTTATACTCGTAAAATTTGACATAAAAGAATAATAAAATGTGTACACCGAGCAATTTTGATGGTCCAAAGTTGCTCAACTCTATCTATGGTGGAGCTTATAACGGTTTTTCTCCATTTGTCAAAGAAAGTTGGTTTTTTGGCATCGAAATAATCCAGGAAGCTTATACTATAAAATTTGACATAGAAGAACAATAAAATGTATACACCGAGCAACTTTGACGGTTCGAAGTTGCTCAACTCTATTTATGGTGGAGCTTTTATCGGTTTTTGTCCATTTGTCGAAGAAAGGTGGTTTTTTGGCATCGAGATAATCTAGGAAGCTTATACTCGTAAAATTTGAGATAGAAGAACAATAAAAAGTGTACACTGGGCAACTTTCATGGTACGAAGTTGCTCAACTCTATCTATGGAGGAGCTTTTAACGGTTTTTGTCCGTTTGGCATAGATATGTAGTGTTTTGGGATCGAAATAATCTACGAAGCTTATACTCGTAAAATTTGACATAGAAGAACAATAAAAAGTGTACACCGAGCAACTTTCATGGTCCGAATTTGCTCAACTCTATCTATGGAGGAGCTTTTAACGGTTTTTGTCCGTTTGGCATAGATATGTAGTGTTTTGGCATCGAAATAATCTACGAAGCTTATACTCGTAAAATTTGACATAGAAGAACAATAAAAAGTGTACACCGAGCAACATTGATGGTCCGAAGTTGCTCAACTCTATCTATGGAGGAGCTTTAACGGTTTTTGTCCATTTGTCATAGAAAGTTGGTGTTTTGGAATCGAAATAATCTAGGAAGTTATGCTCGTAAAATTTGACATAAAAGAACAATAAAAGGTGTACATCGAGCAACTTTCATGGTCCGAATTTGCTCAACTCTATCTATGGAAGAGCTTTTTACTGTTTTTGTCCATTTGGCATAGAAAGTTGGTGTTTTGGAATCGAAAAAATCTAGGAAGTTATACTCGTAAAATTTGACATAGAAGAACAATAAAAAGTGTACACCGAGCAACATTGATGGTCCGAAGTTGCTCAACTCTATCTATGGAGGAGCTTTAACGGTTTTTGTCCATATGGCATAGAATATTGGTGTTTTGGCATCGAAATAATCTAGGAATTTATACTCGTAAAATTTGACATAAAAGAACAATAAAATGTGTACACCGAGCAACATTGATGGTCCGAAGTAGCTCAACTCTATCTATGGAGGAGCTTTTAACGGTTTTTGTCCATTTGGCATAGAAAGTTCGTGTTTTGTCATCGAAATAATCTAGGATGTTATACTCGTAAAATTTGACATAAAAGAACAATAAAATGTGTACACCGAGCAACTTTCATGGTCCGACTTTACTCAACTCTATCTATGAAGGAGCATTTAACGGTATTTGTCCATTTGGCATAGATATGTAGTGTTTTGGCATCGAACTAATCTAGGAAGCTTATACTCGTAAAATTTGACATAGAAGAACAATAAAAAGTGTACACCGAGCAACTTTGATGGTCCGAAGTTGCTCAACTCTATCTATGGAGGAGCTTTAAACGGTTTTTGTCCATTTGGCATAGAAAGTTGGTGTTTTGGAATCGAAATAATCTAGGAAGTTATACTCGTAAAATTTGACATAGAAGAACAATAAAAAGTGTACACCGAGCAATTTTCATGGTCCGAATTTGCTCAACTCTATCTATGGAGGAGCTTTAACGATTTTTGTCCATTTGGCATAGATATGTGGTGTTTTGGCATCGAAGTAATCTAGGAAGTTTATACACGTAAAATTTGACATAGAAGAACAAGCAAAAGTGTACACCGAGCAACTTTGATGGTCCGAAGTTGCTCAACTCTATCTATCGAGGAGCTTTTAACGGTTTTTGTCCATTTGGCATAGAAAGTTGGTGTTTTGGCATCGAAATAATCTAGGAAGCCTATACTCGTAAAATTTGACATAAAAGAACAATAAAATGTGTACATTGAGCAATTTTGATGGTCCGAAGTTTCTCAACTCTATCAATGGAGGAGCTTTAAACGGTTTTTCTCGATTTGTAGAAGAAAGTTGGTTTTTTGGCATCGAAATTATCTAGGAATCTTATACTATAGAATTTGACATAGAAGAACAATAAAAAGTGTACACCGAGCAACATTGATGGTCCGAAGTTGCTCAACTCTATCTATGGAGGAGCTTTAACGGTTTTTGTCCATTTTTCATAGAAAGTTGGTGTTTTGGAAGAGAAATAATCTAGGAAGTTATACTCGTAAAATTTGACATAAAAGAACAATAAAATGTGTACACCGAGCAACTTTGATGGTCCGAAGTTGCTCAACTCTATCTATGGAGGAGCTTTTAACGGTTTTTGTCCATTTGGCATAGATATGTGGTGTTTTGGCATCGAACTAATCTAGGAAGCTTATACACGTAAAATTTGACATAGAAGAACAATAAAAAGTGTACACCGAGCAACATTGATGGTCGAAATTGCTCAACTCTATCTATGGAGGAGCTTTAACGGTTTTTGTCTGTTTGTCATAGAAAGTTGGTGTTTCAGAATCGTAATAATCTAGGAAGTTATACTCGTAAAATTTGACATAAGAGAACAATAAAATGTGTACACCGAGCAACTTTGATGGTCCGAAGTTGCTCAACTCTATCTATGGAGGAGCTTTTAACGGTTTTTGTCCATTTGGCATAGATATGTAGTGTTTTGGCATCGAAATAATCTACGAAGCTTATACTCGTAAAATTTGACATAGAAGAACAATAAAAAGTGTACACCGAGCAACATTGATGGTCGAAATTGCTCAACTCTATCTATGGAGGAGCTTTAACGGTTTTTGTCTGTTTGTCATAGAAAGTTGGTGTTTCAGAATCGTAATAATCTAGGAAGTTATACTCGTAAAATTTGACATAAAAGAACAATAAAATGTGTACACCGAGCAATTTTCCTGGTCCGAATTTGCACAACTCCATCTATGGCGGAGCTTTTAACGGTTTTTGTCCATTTGGCATAGATATGTGGTGTTTTGGCATCGAACTAATCTAGGAAGCTTATACACGTAAAATTTGACATAGAAGAATAATAAAAAGTGTACACCGAGCAACATTGATGGTCCGAAGTTGCTCAACTCTATCTATGGAGGAGCTTTAACGGTTTTTGTCCATTTGTCATAGAAAGTTGGTGTTTTGGAATCGAAATAATCTAGGAAGTTATACTCGTAAAATTTGACATAAAAGAATAATAAAATGTGTACACCGAGCAATTTTGATGGTCCAAAGTTGCTCAACTCTATCTATGGTGGAGCTTATAACGGTTTTTCTCCATTTGTCAAAGAAAGTTGGTTTTTTGGCATCGAAATAATCCAGGAAGCTTATACTATAAAATTTGACATAGAAGAACAATAAAATGTATACACCGAGCAACTTTGACGGTTCGAAGTTGCTCAACTCTATTTATGGTGGAGCTTTTATCGGTTTTTGTCCATTTGTCGAAGAAAGGTGGTTTTTTGGCATCGAGATAATCTAGGAAGCTTATACTCGTAAAATTTGAGATAGAAGAACAATAAAAAGTGTACACTGGGCAACTTTCATGGTACGAAGTTGCTCAACTCTATCTATGGAGGAGCTTTTAACGGTTTTTGTCCGTTTGGCATAGATATGTAGTGTTTTGGGATCGAAATAATCTACGAAGCTTATACTCGTAAAATTTGACATAGAAGAACAATAAAAAGTGTACACCGAGCAACTTTCATGGTCCGAATTTGCTCAACTCTATCTATGGAGGAGCTTTTAACGGTTTTTGTCCGTTTGGCATAGATATGTAGTGTTTTGGCATCGAAATAATCTACGAAGCTTATACTCGTAAAATTTGACATAGAAGAACAATAAAAAGTGTACACCGAGCAACATTGATGGTCCGAAGTTGCTCAACTCTATCTATGGAGGAGCTTTAACGGTTTTTGTCCATTTGTCATAGAAAGTTGGTGTTTTGGAATCGAAATAATCTAGGAAGTTATGCTCGTAAAATTTGACATAAAAGAACAATAAAAAGTGTACATCGAGCAACTTTCATGGTCCGAATTTGCTCAACTCTATCTATGGAAGAGCTTTTTACTGTTTTTGTCCATTTGGCATAGAAAGTTGGTGTTTTGGAATCGAAAAAATCTAGGAAGTTATACTCGTAAAATTTGACATAGAAGAACAATAAAAAGTGTACACCGAGCAACATTGATGGTCCGAAGTTGCTCAACTCTATCTATGGAGGAGCTTTAACGGTTTTTGTCCATATGGCATAGAATATTGGTGTTTTGGCATCGAAATAATCTAGGAATTTATACTCGTAAAATTTGACATAAAAGAACAATAAAATGTGTACACCGAGCAACATTGATGGTCCGAAGTAGCTCAACTCTATCTATGGAGGAGCTTTTAACGGTTTTTGTCCATTTGGCATAGAAAGTTCGTGTTTTGTCATCGAAATAATCTAGGATGTTATACTCGTAAAATTTGACATAAAAGAACAATAAAATGTGTACACCGAGCAACTTTCATGGTCCGACTTTACTCAACTCTATCTATGAAGGAGCATTTAACGGTATTTGTCCATTTGGCATAGATATGTAGTGTTTTGGCATCGAACTAATCTAGGAAGCTTATACTCGTAAAATTTGACATAGAAGAACAATAAAAAGTGTACACCGAGCAACTTTGATGGTCCGAAGTTGCTCAACTCTATCTATGGAGGAGCTTTAAACGGTTTTTGTCCATTTGGCATAGAAAGTTGGTGTTTTGGAATCGAAATAATCTAGGAAGTTATACTCGTAAAATTTGACATAGAAGAACAATAAAAAGTGTACACCGAGCAATTTTCATGGTCCGAATTTGCTCAACTCTATCTATGGAGGAGCTTTAACGATTTTTGTCCATTTGGCATAGATATGTGGTGTTTTGGCATCGAAGTAATCTAGGAAGTTTATACACGTAAAATTTGACATAGAAGAACAAGCAAAAGTGTACACCGAGCAACTTTGATGGTCCGAAGTTGCTCAACTCTATCTATCGAGGAGCTTTTAACGGTTTTTGTCCATTTGGCATAGAAAGTTGGTGTTTTGGCATCGAAATAATCTAGGAAGCCTATACTCGTAAAATTTGACATAAAAGAACAATAAAATGTGTACATTGAGCAATTTTGATGGTCCGAAGTTTCTCAACTCTATCAATGGAGGAGCTTTAAACGGTTTTTCTCGATTTGTAGAAGAAAGTTGGTTTTTTGGCATCGAAATTATCTAGGAATCTTATACTATAGAATTTGACATAGAAGAACAATAAAAAGTGTACACCGAGCAACATTGATGGTCCGAAGTTGCTCAACTCTATCTATGGAGGAGCTTTAACGGTTTTTGTCCATTTTTCATAGAAAGTTGGTGTTTTGGAAGAGAAATAATCTAGGAAGTTATACTCGTAAAATTTGACATAAAAGAACAATAAAATGTGTACACCGAGCAACTTTGATGGTCCGAAGTTGCTCAACTCTATCTATGGAGGAGCTTTTAACGGTTTTTGTCCATTTGGCATAGATATGTGGTGTTTTGGCATCGAACTAATCTAGGAAGCTTATACACGTAAAATTTGACATAGAAGAACAATAAAAAGTGTACACCGAGCAACTTTGATGGTCCGAAGTTGCTCAACTCTATCTATGGAGGAGCTTCTAACGGTTTTTGTCCATTTGGAATAGAAAGTTGGTGTTTTGGCATCGAAATAATCTAGGAAGTTATACTCGTAAAATTTGACATAAAAGAACAATAAAAAGTGTACACCGAGCAACTTTCATGGTCCGAATTTACTCAACTCTATCTATGGAGGAGCTTTTAGCGGTTTTTGTCCATTTGGCATAGATATGTGGTGTTTTGGCATCGAATTAATCAAGGAAGCTTATACACGTAAAATTTGACATAGAAGAACAATAAAAAGTGTACACCGAGCACCTTTGATGGTCCGAAGTTGCTCAACTCTATCTATGCAGGAGCTTTTAACGGTTTTTGTCCATTTGACATAGAAAGTTGGTGTTTTGGAATCGAAATAATCTAGGAAGTTATACTCGTAAAATTTGACATAGAAGAACAATAAAAAGTGTACACCGAGCAACTTTCATGGTCCGAATTTGCTCAACTCTATCTATGGAGGAGCTTTAACGGTTTTTGTCCATTTGGCATAGAAATGTGGTGTTTTGGCATCGAAGTAATCTGGGAAGTTTATACACGAAAAATTTGACATAGAAGAACAATAAAAAGTGTACACCGAGCAACTTTGATGGTCCGAAGTTGCTCAACTCTATCTATGGAGGAGCTTCTAACGGTTTTTGTCCATTTGGAATAGAAAGTTGGTGTTTTGGCATCGAAATAATCTAGGAAGTTATACTCGTAAAATTTGACATAAAAGAACAATAAAAAGTGTACACCGAGCAACTTTCATGGTCCGAATTTACTCAACTCTATCTATGGAGGAGCTTTTAGCGGTTTTTGTCCATTTGGCATAGATATGTGGTGTTTTGGCATCGAATTAATCAAGGAAGCTTATACACGTAAAATTTGACATAGAAGAACAATAAAAAGTGTACACCGAGCACCTTTGACGGTCCGAAGTTGCTCAACTCTATCTATGAAGGAGCTTTTAACGGTTTTTGTCCATTTGACATAGAAAGTTGGTGTTTTGGGATCGAAATAATCTAGGAAGCTTATACTCGTAAAATTTGACATAAAAGAACAATAAAATGTGTACACCGAGCAACTTTGATGGTCCGAAGTTGCTCAACTCTATCTATGGAGGAGCTTTTAACGGTTTTTGTCCATTTGGCATAGATATGTGGTGTTTTGGCATCGAACTAATCTAGGAAGCTTATACGCGTAAAATTTGACATAGAAGAACAATAAAAAGTGTACACCGAGCAACTTTGATGGTCCGAAGTTGCTCAACTCTATATATGGAGGAGCTTCTAACGGTTTTTGTCCATTTGTCATAGAAAGTTGGTGTTTTGGAATAGAAATAATCTAGGAAGTTATACTCGTAAAATTTGACATAAAAGAACAATAAAATGTGTACACCGAGCAACTTTGATGGTCCGAAGTTGCTCAACTCTATCTATGGAGGAGCTTTTAACGGTTTTTGTCCGTTTGGCATAGATATCTTGTGTTTTGGCATCGAAATAATCTACGAAGCTTATACACATAAAATTTGACATAGAAGAACAATAAAAAGTGTACACCGAGCAACTTTCATGGTCCAAATTTGCACAACTCTATCTATGGAGGAGCTTTTAACGGTTTTTGTCCATTTGGCATAGAAAGTTGGTGTTTTGGAATCGAAAAAATCTAGGAAGTTATACACGTAAAATTTGACATAGAAGAACAATAAAAAGTGTACACCGAGCAACATTGATGGTCCGAAGTTGCTCAACTCTATCTATGGTGGAGCTTTAACGGTTTTTGTCCATTTGTCATAGAAAGTTGGTGTTTTGGAATCGAACTAATCTAGAAAGTTATACTCGTAAAATTTGACATAAAAGAACAATAAAATGTGTACACCGAGCAATTTTGATGTTCCGAAGTTGCTCAACTCTATCTATGGAGGAGCTTTTAATGGTTTTTGTCCATTTGGCATAGATATGTAGTGTTTTGGCATCGAAATAATCTACGAAGCTTATACTCGTAAAATTTGACATAGAAGAATAATAAAAAGTGTACACCGAGCAACTTTCATGGTCCGAATTTACTCAACTCTATCTATGGAGGAGCTTTTAACGGTTTTTGTCCATTTGGCATAGAAAGTTGGTGTTTTGGCATCGAAATAATCTAGGAAGTTATACTCGTAAAATTTGACATAGAAGAAAAATAAAATGTGTACACCGAGCAACTTTCATGGTCCGACTTTACTCAACTCTATCTATGGAGGAGGTTTTAACGGTTATTGTCCATTTGGCATAGATATGTGGTGTTTTGGCATCGAACTAATCTAGGAAGCTTATACTCGTAAAATTTGACATAGAAGAACAATAAAAAGTGTACACCGAGCAACTTTGATGGTCCGAAGTTGCTCAACTCTATCTATGCAGGAGCTTTTAACGGTTTTTGTCCATTTGGCATAGAAAGTTGGTGTTTTCGAATCGAAATAATCTAGGAAGTTATACTCGTAAAATTTGACATAGAAGAACAATAAAAAGTGTACACCGAGCAACTTTCATTGTCCGAATTTGCTCAACTCTATCTATGGAGGAGCTTTAACGGTTTTTGTCCATTTGCCATAGATATGTGCTGTTTTGGCATCGAAGTAATCTAGGAAGTTTATACACGTAAAATTTGACATAGAAGAACAATCAAAAGTGTACACCGAGCAACTTTGATGGTCCGGAGTTGCTCAACTCTATCTATGCAGGAGCTTTTAACGGTTTTTGTCCATTTGGCATAGAAAGTTGGTGTTTTCGAATCGAAATAATCTAGGAAGTTATACTCGTAAAATTTGACATAGAAGAACAATAAAAAGTGTACACCGAGCAACTTTCATTGTCCGAATTTGCTCAACTCTATCTATGGAGGAGCTTTAACGGTTTTTGTCCATTTGCCATAGATATGTGCTGTTTTGGCATCGAAGTAATCTAGGAAGTTTATACACATAAAATTTGACATAGAAGAACAATCAAAAGTGTACACCGAGCAACTTTGATGGTCCGAAGTTGCTCAACTCTATCTATCGAGGAGCTTTTAACGGTTTTTGTCCATTTGGCATAGAAAGTTGGTGTTTTGGCATCGAAATAATCTAGGAAGCTTATACTCGTAAAATTTGACATAAAAGAACAATAAAATGTGTACATTGAGCAACTTTGATGGTCCGAAGTTGCTCAACTCTATCTATGGAGGAGCTTTTAACGGTTTTTCTCCATTTGTAGTAGAAAGTTGGTTTTATGCATCGAAATAATCTAGGAATCTTATACTATAAAATTTGACATAGAAGAACAATAAAAAGTGTACACCGAGCAACATTGATGGTCCGAAGTTGCTCAACTCTATCTATAGAGGAGCTTTAACGGTTTTTTTCCATTTGTCATAGAAAGTTGGTGTTTTGGAATAGAAATAATCTAGGAAGTTATACTCGTAAAATTTGACATAAAAGAACAATAAAATGTGTACACCGAGCAACTTTGATGGTCCGAAGATGCTCAACTCTATCTATGGAGGAGCTTTTAACGGTTTTTGTCCATTTGACATAGATATGTGGTGTTTTGGCATCGAACTAATCTAGGAAGCCTATACACGTAAAATTTGACATAGAAGAACAATAAAAAGTGTACATCGAGCAACTTTGATGGTCCGAAGTTGCTCAACTCTATCTATGGAGGAGCTTTTAACGGTTTTCGTCCATTTGGCATAGAAAGTTGGTGTTTTGGAATCGAAAAAATCTAGGAAGTTATACACATAAAATTTGACATAGAAGAACAATAAAAAGTGTACACCGAGCAACATTGATGGTCCGAAGTTTCTCAACTCTATCTATGGTGGAGCTTTAACGGTTTTTGTCCATTTGTCATAGAAAGTTGGTGTTTTGGAATCGAACTAATCTAGGAAGTTATACTCGTAAAATTTGACATAAAAAAACAATAAAATGTGTACACCGAGCAACTTTGATGGTCCGAAGTTGCTCAACTCTATCTATGGAGGAGCTTTTAACGGTTTTTGTCCATTTGGCATAGATATGTAGTGTTTTGGCATCGAAATAATCTACGAAGCTTATACTCGTAAAATTTGACATAGAAGAATAATAAAAAGTGTACACCGAGCAACTTTGATGGTCCGAAGTTGCTCAACTCTATCTATGGAGGAGCTTTTAACGGTTTTTGTCCATTTGGCATAGAAAATTGGTGTTTTGGAATCGAAAAAATCTAGGAAGTTATACACGTAAAATTTGACATAGAAGAACAATAAAAAGTGTACACCAAGCAACATTGATGGTCCGAAGTTGCTCAACTCTATCTATGGTGGAGCTTTAACGGTTTTTGTCCATTTGTCATAGAAAGTTGGTGTTTTGGAATCGAACTAATCTAGGAAGTTATACTCGTAAAATTTGACATAAAAGAACAATAAAATGTGTACACCGAGCAACTTTGATGGTCCGAAGTTGCTCAACTCTATCTATGGAGGAGCTTTAACGGTTTTTGTCCATTTGGCATAAATATGTGGTGTTTTGGCATCGAAGTAAGCTAGGAAGTTTATACACGTAAAATTTGACATAGAAGAACAATCAAAAGTGTACACCGAGCAACTTTGATGGTCCGAAGTTGCTCAACTCTATCTATCGAGGAGCTTTTAACGGTTTTTGTCCATTTGGCATAGAAAGTTGGTGTTTTGGCATCGAAATAATCTAGGAAGCTTATACTCGTAAAATTTGACATAAAAGAACAATAAAATGTGTACATTGAGCAACTTTGATGGTCCGAAGTTGCTCAACTCTATCTATGGAGGAGCTTTTAACGGTTTTTCTCCATTTGTAGAAGAAAGTTGGTTTTATGCATCGAAATAATCTAGGAATCTTATACTATAAAATTTGACATAGAAGAACAATAAAAAGTGTACACCGAGCAACATTGATGATCCGAAGTTCCTCAACTCTATCTATAGAGGAGCTTTAACGGTTTTTTTCCATTTGTCATAGAAAGTTGGTGTTTTGGAATAGAAATAATCTAGGAAGTTATACTCGTAAAATTTGACATAAAAGAACAATAAAATGTGTACACCGAGCAACTTTGATGGTCCGAAGTTGCTCAACTCTATCTATGGAGGAGCTTTTAACGGTTTTTTGTCCATTTGACATAGATATGTGGTGTTTTGGCATCGAACTAATCTAGGAAGCTTATACACGTAAAATTTGACATAGAAGAACAATAAAAAGTGTACACCGAGCAACTTTGATGGTCCGAAGTTGCTCAACTCTATCTATGGAGGAGCTTTTAACGGCTTTTGTCCATTTGGCATAGAAAGTTGGTGTTTTGGAATCGAAAAAATCTAGGAAGTTATACACGTAAAATTTGACATAGAAGAACAATAAAAAGTGTACACCGAGCAACATTGATGGTCCGAAGTTGCTTAACTCTATCTATGGTGGAGCTTTAACGGTTTTTGTCCATTTGTCATAGAAAGTTGGTGTTTTGGAATCGAACTAATCTAGGAAGTTATACTCGTAAAATTTGACATAAAAGAACAATAAAATGTGTACACCGAGCAACTTTGATGGTCCGAAGTTGCTCAACTCTATCTATGGAGGAGCTTTTAACGGTTTTTGTCCATTTGGCATAGATGTGTAGTGTTTTGGCATCGAAATAATCTACGAAGCTTATACTCGTTAAATTTGACATAGAAGAATAATAAAAAGTGTACACCGAGCAACTTTCATGGTCCGAATTTCCTCAACTCTATCTATGGAGGAGCTTTTAACGGTTTTTTTCCATTTGGCATAGAAAGTTGGTGTTTTGGCATCGAAATAATCTAGGAATTTATACTCGTAAAATTTAACATAAAAGAACAATAAAATGTGTACACCGAGCAACTTTGATGGTCCGAAGTAGCTCAACTCTATCTATGGCGGAGCTTTTAACGGTTTTTGTCCATTTGGCATAGAAAGTTGGTGTTTTGGGATCGAAATAATCTAGGAAGTTATACTCGTAAAATTTGAAATAGAAGAACAATAAAATGTGTACACCGAGCAACTTTCATTGTCCGACTTTACTCAACTCTATCTATGGAGGAGCTTTTAACGGTTATTGTCCATTTGGCATAGATATGTGGTGTTTTGGCATCGAACTAATCTAGGAAGCTTATACTCGTAAAATTTGACATAGAAGAACAATAAAAAGTGTACACCGAGCAACTTTGATGGTCCGAAGTTGCTCAACTCTATCTATGGAGGAGCTTTTAACGGTTTTTGTCCATTTGACATAGAAAGTTGGTGTTTTGGAATCGAAATAATCTAGGAAGTTATACTCGTAAAATTTGACATAGAAGAACTATAAAAAGTGTACACCGAGCAACTTTCATGGTCTGAATTTGCTCAACTCTATCTATGGAGGAGCTTTAACGGTTTTTGTCCATTTGGAATAGATATGTGGTGTTTTGGCATCGAAGTAATCCAGGAAGTTTATACACATAAAATTTGACATAGAAGAACAATCAAAAGTGTACACCGAGCAACTTTGATGGTCCGAAGTTGCTCAACTCTATCTATCGGGGAGCTTTTAATGATTTTTGTCCATTTGGCATAGAAAGTTGGTGTTTGGCATCGAAATAATCTAGGAAGCTTATACTCGTAAAATTTGACATAAAAGAACAATAAAATGTGTACATTGAGCAGCTTTGATGGTCCGAAGTTGCTCAACTCTATCTATGGAGGAGCTTTTAACGGTTTTACTCCATTTGTAGAAGAAAGTTGGTTTTTTGGCATCGAAATAATCTAGGAATCTTATACTATAAAATTTGACATAGAAGAACAATAAAAAGTGTACACCGAGCAACATTGATGGTCCGAAGTTGCTCAACTCTATCTATAGAGGAGCTTTAACGGTTTTTTTCCATTTGTCATAGAAAGTTGGTGTTTTGGAATCGAAATAATCTAGGAAGTTATACTCGTAAAATTTGACATAAAAGAACAATAAAATGTGTACACCGAGCAACTTTGATGGTCCGAAGTTGCTCAACTCTATCTATGGAGGAGCTTTTAACAGTTTTTGTCCATTTGACATAGATATGTGGTGTTTTGGCATCGAACGAATCTAGGAAGCTTATACACGTAAAATTTGACATAGAAGAACAATAAAAAGTGTACACCGAGCAACTTTGATGGTCCGAAGTTGCTCAACTCTATCTATGGAGGAGCTTTTAACGGTTTTTGTCCATTTGGCATAGAAAGCTGGTGTTTTGGCATCGAAATAATCTAGGAAGTTATACTCGTAAAATTTGACATAAAAGAACAATAAAATGGGTACACCGAGCAACTTTCATGGTCCGAATTTACTCAACTCTATCTATGGAGGAGCTTTTAACGGTTTTTGTCCATTTGGCATAGATATGTGGTGTTTTGGCATCGAACTAATCTAGGAAGCTTATACACGTAAAATTTGACATAGAAGAACAATAAAAAGTGTACACCGAGTAACTTTGATGGTCCAAAGTTGCTCAACTCTATCTATGGAGGAGGTTTTAACGGTTTTTGTCCATTTGGAATAGAAAGTTGGTGTTTTGGAATCGAAATAATCTAGGAAGTTATACTCGTAAAATTTGACATAGAAGAACAATAAAAAGTGTACACCGAGCAACTTTCATGGTCCGAATTTGCTCAACTCTATCTATGGAGGAGCTTTAACGGTTTTTGTCCATTTTGCATAGATATGTGGTGTTTTGGCATCGAAGTAATCTAGGAAGTTTATACACGTAAAATTTGACATAGAAGAACAATCAAAAGTATACACCGAGCAACTTTGATGGTCCGAAGTTGCTCAACTCTATCTATCGAGGAGCTTTTAACGGTTTTTCTTCATTTGGCATAGAAAGTTGGTGTTTTGGCATCGAAATAATCTAGGAAGCTTATACTCGTAAAATTTGACATAAAAGAACAATAAAATGTGTACACCGGGTAACTTTCATGGTCCGAAGTTGCTCAACTCTATTTATGGTGGAGCTTTTATTGGTTTTTGTCCATTTGTCGAAGAAAGGTGGTTTTTTGGCATCGAGATAATCTAGGAAGCTTGTACTCGTAAAATTTGACGTAGAAGAACAATAAAAAGTGTACACTGAGCAACTTTCATGGTCCGAAGTTGCTCAACTCTATCTATGGAGAAGCTTTTAACGATTTTTGTCCGTTTGGCATAGATATGTAGTGTTTTGGCATCGAAGTAATCTAGGAATCTTATACACGTAAAATTTGACATAGAAGAACAATAAAAAGTGTACACAGAGCAACTTTCATGGTTCGAAGTTGCTCAACTCTATCCATGGAGGAGCTTTTAACGGTTTTTGTCCGTTTGGCATAGATATGTAGTGTTTTGGCATCGAAATAATCAACGAAGCTTATACTCGTAAAATTTGACATAGAAGAACAATAAAAAGTGTACACCGAGCAACTTTCATGGTCCAAATTTGCTCAACTCTATCTATGGAGGAGCTTTTAACAGTTTTTGTCCATTTAGCATGGATATGTGGTGTTTTGGCATCGAAGTAATCTAGGAAGCTTATACACGTAAAATTTGACATAGAAGAACAATAAAAAGTGTACACCGAGCAACTTTGATGGTCTGAAGTTGCTCAACTCTCTCGATGGTGGAGCTTTAACGGTTTTTGTCCATTTGTCATAGAAAGTTTGTGTTAGGGAATCGAAATAATCTAGGAAGTTATACTCGTAAAATTTGACATAGAAGAACAATAAAAATGTACACTGAGCAACTTTCACGGTCCGAAGTTGCTCAACTCTATCTATGGAGGAGCTTTTAACGGTTTTTGTCCGTTTGACAAAGATATGTTGTGTTTTGGCATCGAAATAATCTACGAAGCTTATACTCGTAAAATTTGACATAGAAGAACAATAAAAAGTGTACACCGAGCAACTTTCATGGTCCGAATTTGCTCAACTCTATCTATGGAGGAGCTTTTAACGGTTTTTGTCCATTTGGCATAGATATGTGGTGTTTTGACATCGAAATAATCTACGAAGCTTATACTCGTAAAATTTGACATAGAAGAACAATAAAAAGTGTACACCGAGCAACATTGATGGTCCGAAGTTACTCAACTCTATCTATGGTGGAGCTTTAACGGTTTTTGTCCATTTGTCATAGAAAGTTGTTGTTTTGGAATCGAAATAATCTAGGAAGTTATGCTCGTAAAATTTGACATAAAAGAACAATAAAAAGTGTACACCGAGCAACTTTCATGGTCCGAATTTAATCAACTCTATCTATGGAGGAGTTTTTAACGGTTTTTGTCCATTTGGCATAGATATGAGGTGTTTTGGCATCGAACAAATCTAGGAAGCTTATACACGTAAAATTTGACATAGAAGAACAATAAAAAGTGTACACCGAGCAACTTTGACGGTCCGAAGTTTCTCAACTCTATCTATGGAGGAGCTTTTAACTGTTTTTGTCCATTTGGCATAGAAAGTTGGTGTTTTGGCATCGAAATAATCTAGGAAGATATACTCGTAAAATTTGACATAAAATAACAATAAAATGTGTACACCGAGAAACTTTGATGGTCCGAAGTTGCTCAACTCTATCTATGGTGGAGCTTTTAACGGTTTTTCTCCATTTGTCAAAGAAAGTTGGTTTCTTGGCATCAAAATAATCTAGGAAGCTTATACTATAAAATTTGACATAGAAAAACAATAAAATGTGTACACCGAGAAACTTTGATGGTCCGAAGTTGCTCAACTCTATTTATGGTGGTGCTTTTATCGGCTTTTGTCCATTTGTCGAAGAAAGGTGGTTTTTTGGCATTGAGATAATCTTGGAAGCTAATACTCGTAAAATTTGACATGGAAGAAAAATAAAAAGTGTACACCGAGCAACTTTTATGGTCCGAAGTTGCTCAACTCTATCTATGGTGGAGCTTTAACGATTTTTGTCCATTTGCCATAGAAAGTTGGTGTTAGGGAATCGAAATAATCTAGGAAGTTATACTCATAAAATTTGACATAGAAGAACATTAAAAAGTGTACACCGAGCAACTTTCATGGTCCGAATTTACTCAAATCTATCTATGGAGGAGCTTTTAACGTTTTTTGTCCATTTGGCATAGAAAGTTGGTGTTTTGGCATCGAAATAATCTAGGAATCTTATACTATAAAATTTGACATAGAAGAACAATAAAAAGTGTACACCGAGCAACATTGATGGTCCGAAGTTGCTCAACTCTATCTATAGAGGAGCTTTAACGGTTTTTTTCCATTTGTCATATAAAGTTGGTGTTTTGGAATCGAAATAATCTAGGAAGTTATACTCGTAAAATTTGACATAGAAGAACAATAAAAAATGTACACTGAGCAACTTTCACTGTCCGAAGTTGCTCAACTGTATCTATGGAGGAGCTTTTAACGGTTTTTGTCCGTTTGACATAGATATGTTGTGTTTTGGCATCGAAATAATCCACGAAGCTTATACTCGTAAAATTTGACATAGAAGAACAATAAAAAGTGTACACCGAGCAACTTTCATGGTCCGAATTTGCTCAACTCTATCTATGGAGGAGCTTTTAACGGTTTTTGTCCATTTGGCATAGATATGTGGTTTTTTGACATCGAAAAAATCTACGAAGCTTATACTCGTAAAATTTGACATAGAAGAACAATAAAAAGTGTACACCGAGCAACATTGATAGTCCGAAGTTGCTCAACTCTATCTATGGTGGAGCTTTAACGGTTTTTGTCCATTTGTCATAGAAAGTTGTTGTTTTGGAATCGAAATAATCTAGGAAGTTATGCTCGTAAAATTTGACATAAAAGAACAATAAAAAGTGTACACCGAGCAACTTTCATGGTCCGAATTTACTCAACTCTATCTATGGAGGAGCTTTTAACGGTTTTTGTCCATTTGGCATAGATATGAGGTGTTTTGGCATCGAACTAATCTAGGAAGCTTATACACGTAAAATTTGACATAGAAGAACAATAAAAAGTGTACACCGAGCAACTTTGATGGTCCGAAGTTACTCAATTCTATCTATGGGGGAGCTTTTAACTGTTTTTGTCTATTTGGCATAGAAAGTTGGTGTTTTGGCATCGAAATAATCTAGGAAGATATACTCGTAAAATTTGACATAAAAGAACTATAAAATGTGTACACCGAGCAACTTTGATGGTCCGAAGTAGCTCAACTCTATCTATGGAGGAGCTTTTAACGGTTTTTGTCCATTTGGCATAGAAAGTTGGTGTTTTGGCATCGAAATAATCTAGGAAGTTATACTCGTAAAATTTGACATAGAAGAACAATAAAATGTGTACACCGAGCAACTTTCATGGTCCGACTTTACTCAACTCTATCTATGGAGGAGCTTTTAACGGTTTTTGTCCATTTGGGATAGATATGTGGTGTATTGGCATCGAACTAATCTAGGAAGCTTATAATCGTAAAATTTGACATAGAAGAACAATAAAAAGTGTACACCGAGCAACTTTTATGGTCCGAAGTTGCTCAACTCTATCTATGGTGGAGCTTTAACGGTTTTTGTCCATTTGTCATAGAAAGTTGGTGTTAGGGAATCGAAATAATCTAGGAAGTTATACTCATAAAATTTGACATAGAAGAACATTAAAAAGTGTACACCGAGCAACTTTCATGGTCCGAATTTACTCAACTCTATCTATGGAGGAGCTTTTAACGTTTTTTGTCCATTTGGCATAGAAAGTTGGTGTTTTGGCATCGAAATAATCTAGGAATTTATACTCGTAAAATTTGACATAAAATAACAATAAAATGTGTACACCGAGAAACTTTGATGGTCCGAAGTTGCTCAACTCTATCTATGGTGGAGCTTTTAACGGTTTTTCTCCATTTGTCGAAGAAAGGTGGTTTTTTGGAATCGAAATAATCTCGGAAGCTTATACTATAAAATTTGACATAGAAAAACAGTAAAATGTGTACACCGAGCAACTTTGATGGTCCGAAGTTGCTCAACTCTATTTATGGTGGAGCTTTTATCGGCTTTTGTCCATTTGTCGAAGAAAGGTGGTTTTTTGGCATCGAGATAATCTTGGAAGCTAATACTCATAAAATTTGACATAGAAGAAAAATAAAAAGTGTACACCGAGCAACTTTTATGGTCCGAAGTTGCTCAACTCTATCTATGGTGGAGCTTTAACGGTTTTTGTCCATTTGTCATAGAAAGTTGGTGTTAGGGAATCGAAATAATCTAGGAAGTTATACTCACAAAATTTGACATAGAAGAACATTAAAAAGTGTACACCGAGCAACTTTCATGGTCCGAACTTACTCAACTCTATCTATGGAGGAGATTTTAACGTTTTTTGTCAATTTGGCATAGAAAGTTGGTGTTTTGGCATCGAAATAATCTAGGAATTTATACTCGTAAAATTTGACATAAAAGAACTATAAAATGTGTACACCGAGCAACTTTGATGGTCCGAAGTAGCTCAACTCTATCTATGGTGGAGCTTTAACGGTTTTTGTCCATTTGACATAGAAAGTTGGCGTTAGGGAATCGAAATAATCTAGGAAGTTATACTCGTAAAATTTGACATAGAAGAACAATAAAAAGTGTACACCGAGCAACTTTTATGGTCCGAATTTACTCAACTCTATCTATGGAGGAGCTTTTAACGGTTTTTGTCCATTTGGCATAGAAAGTTGGTGTTTTGGCATCGAAATAATCTAGGAATTTATACTCGTAAAATTTGACATAGAAGAACAATAAAATGTGTACATCGAGCAACTTTCATGGTCCGACTTTACTCAACTCTATCTATGGAGGAGCTTTTGACGGTTTTTGTCCATTTGGCATAGATATGTGGTGTTTTGGCATCGAACTAATCTAGGAAGCTTATACTCGTAAAATTTGACATAGAAGAACAACAAAAAGTGTACACCGAGCAACTTTGACGGTCCGAAGTTGCTCAACTCTATCTATGGAGGAGCTTTTAACGGTTTTTGTCCATTTGGCATAGAAAGTTGGTGTTTTGGAATCGAAATAATCTAGGAAGTTATGCTCGTAAAATTTGACATAAAAGAACAATAAAAAGTGTACACCGAGCAACTTTCATGGTCCGAATTTACTCAACTCTATCTATGGAGGAGCTTTTAACGGTTTTTGTCCATTTGGCATAGATATGAGGTGTTTTGGCAACGAACTAATATAGGAAGCTTATACACGTAAAATTTGACATAGAAGAACAATCAAAAGTGTACACCGAGCAACTTTGATGGTCCGAAGTTGCTCAACTCTATCTATGGAGGAGCTTTTAACAGTTTTTGTCCATTTGGCATAGAAAGTTGGAGTTTTGGCATCGAAATAATCTAGGAAGTTATACTCGTAAAATTTGACATAAAATAACAATAAAATTTGTACACCGAGCAACTTTGATGGTCCGAAGTTGCTCAACTCTATCTATGGTGGAGCTTTTAACGGTTTTTCTCCATTTGTCAAAGAAAGTTGGTTTTTTGGCATCGAAATAATCTAGGAAGCTTATACTATAAAATTTGACATAGAAAAACAATAAAATGTGTACACCGAGCAACATTGATGGTCCGAAGTTGCTCAACTCTATTTATGGTGGAGCTTTTATCGGTTTTTGTCAATTTGTCGAAGAAAGGTGATTTTTTGGCATCGAGATAATCTAGGAAGCTTATACTCGTAAAATTTGACATAGAAGAACAATAAAAAGTGTACACCGAGCAACTTTTATGGTCCGAAGTTGCTCAACTCTATCTATGGTGGAGCTTTAACGGTTTTTGTCCATTTGACATAGAAAGTTGGCGTTAGGGAATCGAAATAATCTAGGAAGTTATACTCGTAAAATTTGACATAGAAGAACAATAAAAAGTGTACACCGAGCAACTTTTATGGTCCGAATTTACTCAACTCTATCTATGGAGGAGCTTTTAACGGTTTTTGTCCATTTGGCATAGAAAGTTGGTGTTTTGGCATCGAAATAATCTAGGAATTTATACTCGTAAAATTTGACATAGAAGAACAATAAAATGTGTACATCGAGCAACTTTCATGGTCCGACTTTACTCAACTCTATCTATGGAGGAGCTTTTGACGGTTTTTGTCCATTTGGCATAGATATGTGGTGTTTTGGCATCGAACTAATCTAGGAAGCTTATACTCGTAAAATTTGACATAGAAGAACAACAAAAAGTGTACACCGAGCAACTTTGACGGTCCGAAGTTGCTCAACTCTATCTATGGAGGAGCTTTTAACGGTTTTTGTCCATTTGGCATAGAAAGTTGGTGTTTTGGAATCGAAATAATCTAGGAAGTTATGCTCGTAAAATTTGACATAAAAGAACAATAAAAAGTGTACACCGAGCAACTTTCATGGTCCGAATTTACTCAACTCTATCTATGGAGGAGCTTTTAACGGTTTTTGTCCATTTGGCATAGATATGAGGTGTTTTGGCAACGAACTAATATAGGAAGCTTATACACGTAAAATTTGACATAGAAGAACAATCAAAAGTGTACACCGAGCAACTTTGATGGTCCGAAGTTGCTCAACTCTATCTATGGAGGAGCTTTTAACGGTTTTTGTCCATTTGGCATAGAAAGTTGGAGTTTTGGCATCGAAATAATCTAGGAAGTTATACTCGTAAAATTTGACATAAAATAACAATAAAATTTGTACACCGAGCAACTTTGATGGTCCGAAGTTGCTCAACTCTATCTATGGTGGAGCTTTTAACGGTTTTTCTCCATTTGTCAAAGAAAGTTGGTTTTTTGGCATCGAAATAATCTAGGAAGCTTATACTATAAAATTTGACATAGAAAAACAATAAAATGTGTACACCGAGCAACATTGATGGTCCGAAGTTGCTCAACTCTATTTATGGTGGAGCTTTTATCGGTTTTTGTCAATTTGTCGAAGAAAGGTGATTTTTTGGCATCGAGATAATCTAGGAAGCTTATACTCGTAAAATTTGACATAGAAGAACAATAAAAAGTGTACACCGAGCAACTTTTATGGTCCGAAGTTGCTCAACTCTATCTATGGTGGAGCTTTAACGGTTTTTGTCCATTTCACATAGAAAGTTGGCGTTAGGGAATCGAAATAATCTAGGAAGTTATACTCGTAAAATTTGACATAGAAGAACAATAAAAAGTGTACACCGAGCAACTTTTATGGTCCGAATTTACTCAACTCTATCTATGGAGGAGCTTTTAACGGTTTTTGTCCATTTGGCATAGAAAGTTGGTGTTTTGGCATCGAAATAATCTAGGAATTTATACTCGTAAAATTTGACATAGAAGAACAATAAAATGTGTACATCGAGCAACTTTCATGGTCCGACTTTACTCAACTCTATCTATGGAGGAGCTTTTGACGGTTTTTGTCCATTTGGCATAGATATGTGGTGTTTTGGCATCGAACTAATCTAGGAAGCTTATACTCGTAAAATTTGACATAGAAGAACAATAAAAAGTGTACACCGAGCAACTTTTATGGTCCGAATTTACTCAACTCTATCTATGGAGGAGCTTTTAACGGTTTTTGTCCATTTGGCATAGAAAGTTGGTGTTTTGGCATCGAAATAATCTAGGAATTTATACTCGTAAAATTTGACATAAAAGAACAATAAAATGTGTACACCGAGCAACTTTGATGGTCCGAAGTATCTCAACTCTATCTATGGAGGAGCTTTTAACGGTTTTTGTCCATTTGGCATAGAGAATTGGTGTTTTGGAATCGAAATAATCTAGGAAGTTATGCTCGTAAAATTTGACATAAAAGAACAATAAAAAGTGTACACCGAGCAACTTTCATGGTCCGAATTTACTCAACTCTATCTATGGAGGAGCTTTTAACGGTTTTTGTCCATTTGGCATAGATATGAGGTGTTTTGGCATCGAACTAATCTAGGAAGCTTATACACGTAAAATTTGACATAGAAGAACAATCAAAAGTGTACACCGAGCAACTTTGATGGTCCGAAGTTGCTCAACTCTATCTATGGAGGAGCTTTTAACGGTTTTTGTCCATTTGGCATAGAAAGTTGGAGTTTTGGCATCGAAATAATCTAGGAAGTTATACTCGTAAAATTTGACATAGAAGAACAATAAAAAATGTACACCGAGCAACTTTCATGGTCCGAATTTACTCAACTCTATCTATGGAGGAGCTTTTAACGGTTTTTGTCCATTTGGCATAGAAAGTTGGTGTTTTGGCATCGAAATAATCTAGGAATTTATACTCGTAAAATTTGACGTAAAAGAACAATAAAAAGTGTACACCGAGCAACTTTGATGGTCCGAAGTAGCTCAACTCTATCTATGGAGGAGCTTTTAACGGTTTTTGTCCATTTGGCATAGAAAGTTGGTGTTTTGGCATCGAAATAATCTAGGAAGTTATACTCGTAAAATTTGACAGAGAAGAACAATAAAATTTGTACACCGAGCAACTTTCATGGACCGACTTTACTCAACTCTATCTATGGAGGAGCTTTTAACGGTTTTTGTCCATTTGGCATAGATATGTGGTGTTTTGGCATCGAACTAATCTAGGAAGCTTATACTATAAAATTTGACATAGAAAAACAATAAAATGTGTACACCGAGCAACATTGATGGTCCGAAGTTGCTCAACTCTATTTATGGTGGAGCTTTTATCGGTTTTTGTCAATTTGTCGAAGAAAGGTGATTTTTTGGCATCGAGATAATCTAGGAAGCTTATACTCGTAAAATTTGACATAGAAGAACAATAAAAAGTGTACACCGAGCAACTTTTATGGTCCGAAGTTGCTCAACTCTATCTATGGTGGAGCTTTAACGGTTTTTGTCCATTTGACATAGAAAGTTGGCGTTAGGGAATCGAAATAATCTAGGAAGTTATACTCGTAAAATTTGACATAGAAGAACAATAAAAAGTGTACACCGAGCAACTTTTATGGTCCGAATTTACTCAACTCTATCTATGGAGGAGCTTTTAACGGTTTTTGTCCATTTGGCATAGAAAGTTGGTGTTTTGGCATCGAAATAATCTAGGAATTTATACTCGTAAAATTTGACATAGAAGAACAATAAAATGTGTACATCGAGCAACTTTCATGGTCCGACTTTACTCAACTCTATCTATGGAGGAGCTTTTGACGGTTTTTGTCCATTTGGCATAGATATGTGGTGTTTTGGCATCGAACTAATCTAGGAAGCTTATACTCGTAAAATTTGACATAGAAGAACAACAAAAAGTGTACACCGAGCAACTTTGACGGTCCGAAGTTGCTCAACTCTATCTATGGAGGAGCTTTTAACGGTTTTTGTCCATTTGGCATAGAAAGTTGGTGTTTTGGAATCGAAATAATCTAGGAAGTTATGCTCGTAAAATTTGACATAAAAGAACAATAAAAAGTGTACACCGAGCAACTTTCATGGTCCGAATTTACTCAACTCTATCTATGGAGGAGCTTTTAACCGTTTTTGTCCATTTGGCATAGATATGAGGTGTTTTGGCAACGAACTAATATAGGAAGCTTATACACGTAAAATTTGACATAGAAGAACAATCAAAAGTGTACACCGAGCAACTTTGATGGTCCGAAGTTGCTCAACTCTATCTATGGAGGAGCTTTTAACGGTTTTTGTCCATTTGGCATAGAAAGTTGGAGTTTTGGCATCGAAATAATCTAGGAAGTTATACTCGTAAAATTTGACATAAAATAACAATAAAATTTGTACACCGAGCAACTTTGATGGTCCGAAGTTGCTCAACTCTATCTATGGTGGAGCTTTTAACGGTTTTTCTCCATTTGTCAAAGAAAGTTGGTTTTTTGGCATCGAAATAATCTAGGAAGCTTATACTATAAAATTTGACATAGAAAAACAATAAAATGTGTACACCGAGCAACATTGATGGTCCGAAGTTGCTCAACTCTATTTATGGTGGAGCTTTTATCGGTTTTTGTCAATTTGTCGAAGAAAGGTGATTTTTTGGCATCGAGATAATCTAGGAAGCTTATACTCGTAAAATTTGACATAGAAGAACAATAAAAAGTGTACACCGAGCAACTTTTATGGTCCGAAGTTGCTCAACTCTATCTATGGTGGAGCTTTAACGGTTTTTGTCCATTTGACATAGAAAGTTGGCGTTAGGGAATCGAAATAATCTAGGAAGTTATACTCGTAAAATTTGACATAGAAGAACAATAAAAAGTGTACACCGAGCAACTTTTATGGTCCGAATTTACTCAACTCTATCTATGGAGGAGCTTTTAACGGTTTTTGTCCATTTGGCATAGAAAGTTGGTGTTTTGGCATCGAAATAATCTAGGAATTTATACTCGTAAAATTTGACATAGAAGAACAATAAAATGTGTACATCGAGCAACTTTCATGGTCCGACTTTACTCAACTCTATCTATGGAGGAGCTTTTGACGGTTTTTGTCCATTTGGCATAGATATGTGGTGTTTTGGCATCGAACTAATCTAGGAAGCTTATACTCGTAAAATTTGACATAGAAGAACAATAAAAAGTGTACACCGAGCAACTTTTATGGTCCGAATTTACTCAACTCTATCTATGGAGGAGCTTTTAACGGTTTTTGTCCATTTGGCATAGAAAGTTGGTGTTTTGGCATCGAAATAATCTAGGAATTTATACTCGTAAAATTTGACATAAAAGAACAATAAAATGTGTACACCGAGCAACTTTGATGGTCCGAAGTATCTCAACTCTATCTATGGAGGAGCTTTTAACGGTTTTTGTCCATTTGGCATAGAGAATTGGTGTTTTGGAATCGAAATAATCTAGGAAGTTATGCTCGTAAAATTTGACATAAAAGAACAATAAAAAGTGTACACCGAGCAACTTTCATGGTCCGAATTTACTCAACTCTATCTATGGAGGAGCTTTTAACGGTTTTTGTCCATTTGGCATAGATATGAGGTGTTTTGGCATCGAACTAATCTAGGAAGCTTATACACGTAAAATTTGACATAGAAGAACAATCAAAAGTGTACACCGAGCAACTTTGATGGTCCGAAGTTGCTCAACTCTATCTATGGAGGAGCTTTTAACGGTTTTTGTCCATTTGGCATAGAAAGTTGGAGTTTTGGCATCGAAATAATCTAGGAAGTTATACTCGTAAAATTTGACATAGAAGAACAATAAAAAATGTACACCGAGCAACTTTCATGGTCCGAATTTACTCAACTCTATCTATGGAGGAGCTTTTAACGGTTTTTGTCCATTTGGCATAGAAAGTTGGTGTTTTGGCATCGAAATAATCTAGGAATTTATACTCGTAAAATTTGACGTAAAAGAACAATAAAAAGTGTACACCGAGCAACTTTGATGGTCCGAAGTAGCTCAACTCTATCTATGGAGGAGCTTTTAACGGTTTTTGTCCATTTGGCATAGAAAGTTGGTGTTTTGGCATCGAAATAATCTAGGAAGTTATACTCGTAAAATTTGACAGAGAAGAACAATAAAATTTGTACACCGAGCAACTTTCATGGACCGACTTTACTCAACTCTATCTATGGAGGAGCTTTTAACGGTTTTTGTCCATTTGGCATAGATATGTGGTGTTTTGGCATCGAACTAATCTAGGAAGCTTATACTCGTAAAATTTGACATAGAAGAACAATAAAAAGTGTACACCGAGCAACTTTGATGGTCCGAAGTTGCTCAACTCTATCTATGGAGGAGCTTTTAACGGTTTTTGTCCATTTGGTACAGAAAGTTGGTGTTTTGGAATCGAAATAATCTAGGAAGTTATACTCGTAAAATTTGACATAGAAGAACAATAAAAAGTGTACACCGAGCAACTTTCATGGTCCGAATTTGCTCAACTCTATCTATGGAGGAGCTTTAACGGTTTTTGTCCATCTGGCATAGATATGTGGTGTTTTGGCATCGAAGTAATCTAGGAAGTTTATACACGTAAAATTTGACATAGAAGAACAATCAAAAGTGTACACCGAGCAACTTTGATGGTCTGAAGTTGCTCAACTCTATCTATCGAGGAGCTTTTAACGGTTTTTCTCCATTTGGCATAGAAAGTTGGTGTTTTGGCATCGAAATAATCTAGGAAGCTTATACTCGTAAAATTTGACATAGAAGAACAATAAAAAGTGTACACGGAGCAACTTTCATGGTCCGAAGTTGCTCAACTCTATCTATGGAGGAGCTTTTAACGGTTTTTGTCCGTTTTGCATAGATATTTAGTGTTTTGGCATCGAAATAATCAACGAAGCTTATACTCGTAAAATTTGACATAGAAGAAGAATAAAAAGTGTACAATGAGCAACTTTCATGGTCCGAAGTTGCTCAACTCTATCTATGGAGGAGCTTTTAACGGTTTTTGTCCGTTTGGCATAGATATGTTGTGTTTTGGCATCGAAATAATCTACGAAGCTTATACTCGTAAAATTTGACATAGAAGAACAATAAAAAGTGGACACCGAGCAACTTTCATGCTCCGAATTTGCTCAACTCTATCTATGGAGGAGCTTTTAACGGTTTTTGTCCATTTGGCATAGAAAGTTGGTGTTTTGGAATCGAAAAAATCTAGGAAGTTATACACGTAAAATTTGAAATAGAAGAACAATAAAAAGTGTACACCGAGCAACATTGATGGTCCGAAGTTGCTCAACTCTATCTATGGTGGAGCTTTAACGGTTTTTGTCCATTTGTCATAGAAAGTTGGTGTTTTGGAATCGAAATAATCTAGGAAGTTATACTCCTAAAATTTGACATAAAAGAACAATAAAATGTGTATACCGAGCAACTTTGATGGTCCGAAGTTGCTCAACTCTATCTATGGAGGAGCTTTTAACGGTTTTTGTCCGTTTTGGCATAGATATGTAGTGTTTTGGCATCGAAGTAATCTAAGAATCTTATACACGTAAAATTTGACATAGAAGAACAATAAAAAGTGTACACGAAGCAACTTTCATGGTCCGAAGTTGCTCAACTCTATCTATGGAGGAGCTTTTAACGGTTTTTGTCCGTTTTGCATAGATATGTAGTGTTTTGGCATCGAAATAATCAACGAAGCTTATACTCGTAAAATTTGACATAGAAGAACAATAAAAAAGGTACAATGAGCAACTTTCATGGTCCGAAGTTGCTCAACTCTATCTATGGAGGAGCTTTTATCGGTTTTTGTCCGTTTGGCATAGATATGTAGTGTTTTGGCATCGAAGTAATCTAGGAATCTTATACACGTAAAATTTGACATAGAAGAACAATAAAAAGTGTACACGGAGCAACTTTCATGGTCCGAAGTTGCTCAACTCTATCTATGGAGGAGCTTTTAACGGTTTTTGTCCGTTTGGCATAGATATGAAGTGTTTTGGCATCGAAATAATCAACGAAGCTTATACTCATAAAATTTGACATAGAAGAACAATAAAAAGTGTACACCGAGCAACTTTCATGGTCCGAATTTGCTCAACTCTATCTATAGAGGAGCTTTTAACGGTTTTTGTCCGTTTTGGCATAGATATGTAGTGTTTTGGCATCGAAGTAATCTAAGAATCTTATACACGTAAAATTTGACATAGAAGAACAATAAAAAGTGTACACGAAGCAACTTTCATGGTCCGAAGTTGCTCAACTCTATCTATGGAGGAGCTTTTAACGGTTTTTGTCCGTTTTGCATAGATATGTAGTGTTTTGGCATCGAAATAATCTAGGAAGTTATACTAGTAAAATTTGACATAGAAGAACAATAAAAAATGTACACTGAGCAACTTTCATGGTCCGAAGTTGCTCAACTCTATCTATAGAGGAGCTTTAAACGGTTTTTGTCCGTTTGGCATAGATATGTTGTGTTTTGGCATCGAAATAATCTACGAAGCTTATACTCGTAAAATTTGACATAGAAGAACAATAAAAAGTGGACACCGAGCAACTTTCATGGTCCGAAGTTGCTCAACTCTATCTATAGAGGAGGTTTTAACGGTTTTCGTCCATTTAGCATGGATATGTGGTGTTTTGGCATCGAAGTAATCTAGGAAGCTTATACACGTAAAATTTGACATAGAAGAACAATAAAAAGTGTACACCGAGCAACTTTGATGGTCCGAAGTTGCTCAACTCTCTCGATGGTGGAGCTTTAACGGTTTTTGTCCATTTGTCATAGAAAGTTGGTGTTAGGGAATCGAAATAATCTAGGAAGTTATACTTGTAAAATTTGACATAGAAGAACAATAAAAAATGTACACTGAGCAACTTTCATGGTCCGAAGTTGCTCAACTCTATCTATAGAGGAGCTTTTAACGGTTTTTGTCCGTTTGGCATAGATATGTTGTGTTTTGGCATCGAAATAATCTACGAAGCTTATACTCGTAAAATTTGACATAGAAGAACAATAAAAAGTGGACACCGAGCAACTTTCATGGTCCGAATTTGCTCAATTCTATCTATGGAGGAGCTTTTAACGGCTTTTGTCCATTTGGCATAGAAAGTTGGTGTTTTGGAATCGAAAAAATCTAGGAAGTTATACACGTAAAATTTGACATAGAAGAACAATAAAAAGTGTACACCGAGCAACATTGATTGTCCGAAGTTGCTCAACTCTATCTATGGTGGAGCTATAACGGTTTTTGTCCATTTGTCATAGAAAGTTGTTGTTTTGGAATCGAAAAAATCTAGGAAGTTATACACGTAAAATTTGACATAGAAGAACAATAAAAAGTGTACACCGAGCAACATTGATGGTCCGAAGTTGCTCAACTCTATCTATGGTGGAGCTTTAACGGTTTTTGTCCATTTGTCATAGAAAGTTGGTGTTTTGGAATCGAAATAATCTAGGAAGTTATACTCGTAAAATTTGACATAAAAGAACAATAAAATGTGTATACCGAGCAACTTTGATGGTCCGAAGTTGCTCAACTCTATCTATGGAGGAGCTTTTAACGGTTTTTGTCCGTTTTGGCATAGATATGTAGTGTTTTGGCATCGAAGTAATCTAGGAATCTTATACACGTAAAATTTGACATAGAAGAACAATAAAAAGTGTACACGGAGCAACGTTCATGGTCCGAAGTTGCTCAACTATATCTATGGAGGAGCTTTTAACGGTTTTTGTCCGTTTTGCATAGATATGTAGTGTTTTGGCATTGAAATAATCAACGAAGCTTATACTCGTAAAATTTGACATAGAAGAACAATAAAAAGTGTACAATGAGCAACTTTCATGGTCCGAAGTTGCTCAACTCTATCTATGGAGGAGCTTTTAACGGTTTTTGTCCGTTTGGCATAGATATGTAGTGTTTTGGCATCGAAGTAATCTAGGAATCTTATACACGTAAAATTTGACATAGAAGAACAATAAAAAGTGTACACGGAGCAACTTTCATGGTCCGAAGTTGCCCAACTCTATCTATGGAGGAGCTTTTAACGGTTTTTGTCCGTTTGGCATAGATATGAAGTGTTTTGTCATCGAAATAATCAACGAAGCTTATACACGTAAAATTTGACATAGATGAAAAATAAAAAGTTTACACCGAGCAACTTTGATGGTCCGAAGTTGCTCAACTCTCTCGATGGTGGAGCTTTAACGGTTTTTGTCCATTTGTCATAGAAAGTTGGTGTTAGGGAATCGAAATAATATAGGAAGTTATACTAGTAAAATTTGACATAGAAGAACAATAAAAAATGTACACTGAGCAACTTTCATGGTCCGAAGTTGCTCAACTCTATCTATAGAGGAGCTTTTAACGGTTTTTGTCCGTTTGGCATAGATATGTTGTGTTTTGGCATCGAAATAATCTACGAAGCTTATACTCGTAAAATTTGACATAGAAGAACAATAAAAAGTGGACACCGAGCAACTTTCATGGTCCGAATTTGCTCAACTCTATCTATGGAGGAGCTTTTAACGGTTTTTGTCCATTTGGCATAGAAAGTTGGTGTTTTGGAATCGAAAAAATCTAGGAAGTTATACACGTAAAATTTGACATAGAAGAACCATACAAAGTGTACACCGAGCAACATTGATGGTCCGAAGTTGCTCAACTCTATCTATGGTGGAGCTTTAACAGTTTTTGTCCATTTGTCTTAGAAAGTTGGTGTTTTGGAATCGAAATAATCTAGGAAGTTATACTCGTAAAATTTGACATAAAAGAACAATAAAATGTGTATACCGAGCAACTTTGATGGTCCGAAGTTGCTCAACTCTATCTATGGAGGAGCTTTTAGCGGTTTTTGTCCGTTTTGGCATAGATATGTAGTGTTTTGACATCGAAAGAATCTACGAAGCTTATACTCGAAAATTTGACATAGAAGAACAATAAAAAGTGTACAACGAGCAAGATTGATGGTTCGAAGTTGCTCAACTCTATCTATGGAGGAGCTTTAACGGTTTTTGTCCATTTGTCATAGAAAGTTGGTGTTTTGGAATCGAAATAATCTAGGAAGTTATGCTCGTAAAATTTGACATAAAAGAACAATAAAAAGTGTACACCGAGCAACTTTCATGGTCCGAATTTACTCAACTCTATCTATGGAGGAGCTTTTAACGGTTTTTGTCCATTTGGCAAAAATATGAGGTGTTTTGGCATCGAACTAATCTAGGAAGCTTATACACGTAAAATTTGACATAGAAGAACAATAAAAAGTGTACACCGAGCAACTTTGATGGTCCGAAGTTGCTCAACTCTATCTATGGAGAAGCTTTTAACGGTTTTTGTCCATTTGGCGTAGAATGTTGGTGTTTTGGCATCGAAATAATCTAGGAAGTTATACTCGTAAAATTTGACATAAAATAACAATAAAATGTGTACACCGAGCAACTTTGATGGTCCGAAGTTGCTCAACTCTATCTATGGTGGAGCTTTTAACGGTTTCTCTCCATTTGTCAAAGAAAGTTGGTTTTTTGGCATCGAAATAATTTAGGAAGTTATACTCGTAAAATTTGACATAAAATAACAATAAAATGTGTACACCGAGCAACTTTGATGGTTCGAAGTTGCTCAACTCTCTTTATGGTGGAGCTTTTAACGGTTTTTGTCCATTTGGCGTAGAATGTTGGTGTTTTGGCATCGAAATAATCTAGGAAGTTATACTCGTAAAATTTGACATAAAATAACAATAAAATGTGTACACCGAGCAACTTTGATGGTTCGAAGTTGCTCAACTCTCTTTATGGTGGAGCTTTTATCGGTTTTTGTCCATTTGTCGAAGAATGGTGGTTTTTTGGCATCGAGATAATCTAGGAAGCTTATACTCGTAAAATTTGACATAGAAGAACAATAAAAAGTGTACACCGAGCAACTTTCATGGTCCGAATTTGCTCAACTCTATCTCTTGAGGAGCTTTTAACGGTTTTTGTCCATTTATCATGGATATGTGGTGTTTTGGCATCGAAGTAATCTAGGAAGCTTATACACGTAAAATTTGACATAGAAGAATAATAAAAAGTGTACACCGAGCAACTTTGATGGTCCGAAGTTTCTCAACTCTCTCGATGGTGGAGCATTAACGGTTTTTGTCCATTCTTCATAGAAAGTTGTTGTTAGGGAATCGAAATAATCTAGGAAGTTATACTAGTAAAATTTGACATAGAAGAACAATAAAAAATGTACAATGAGCAACTTTCATGGTCCGAAGTTGCTCAACTCTATCTATAGAGGAGCTTTAACGGTTTTTGTCCGTTTGGCATAGATATGTTGTGTTTTGGCATCGAAATAATCTACGAAGCTTATACTTGTAAAATTTGACATAGAAGAACAATAAAAAGTGGACACCGAGCAACTTTCATGGTCCGAATTTGCTCAACTCTATCTATGGAGGAGCTTTTAACGGTTTTTGTCCATTTGGCATAGAAAGTTGGTGTCTTGGAAACGAAAAAATCTAGGAAGTTATACACGTAAAATTTGAAATAGAAGAACAATAAAAAGTGTACACCGAGCAACATTGATGGTCCGAAGTTGCTCAACTCTATCTATGGTGGAGCTTTAACGGTTTTTGTCCATTTGTCATAGAAAGTTGGTGTTTTGGAATCGAAATAATCTAGGAAGTTATACTCGTAAAATTTGACATAAAAGAACAATAAAATGTGTACACCGAGCAACTTTTATGGTCCGAATTTACTCAACTCTATCTATGGAGGAGCTTTTAACGGTTTTTGTCCATTTGGCATAGAAAGTTGGTGTTTTGGCATCGAAATAATCTAGGAATTTATACTCGTAAAATTTGACATAAAAGAACAATAAAATGTGTACACCGAGCAACTTTGATGGTCCGAAGTATCTCAACTCTATCTATGGAGGAGCTTTTAACGGTTTTTGTCCATTTGGCATAGAAAGTTGGTGTTTTGGCATCGAAATAATCTAGGAATTTATACTAGTAAAATTTGACATAGAAGAACAATAAAAAATGTACAATGAGCAACTTTCATGGTCCGAAGTTGCTCAACTCTATCTATAGAGGAGCTTTAACGGTTTTTGTCCGTTTGGCATAGATATGTTGTGTTTTGGCATCGAAATAATCTACGAAGCTTATACTTGTAAAATTTGACATAGAAGAACAATAAAAAGTGGACACCGAGCAACTTTCATGGTCCGAATTTGCTCAACTCTATCTATGGAGGAGCTTTTAACGGTTTTTGTCCGTTTGGCATAGATATGTAGTGTTTTGGCATCGAAGTAATCTAGGAATCTTATACACGTAAAATTTGACATAGAAGAACAATAAAAAGTGTACACGGAGCAACTTTCATGGTCCGAAGTTGCTCAACTCTATCTATGGAGGAGCTTTTAACGGTTTTTGTCCGTTTGGCATAGATATGAAGTGTTTTGGCATCGAAATAATCAACGAAGCTTATACTCATAAAATTTGACATAGAAGAACAATAAAAAGTGTACACCGAGCAACTTTCATGGTCCGAATTTGCTCAACTCTATCTATAGAGGAGCTTTTAACGGTTTTTGTCCATTTGGCATAGAAAGTTGGTGTTTTGGCATCGAAATAATCTAGGAATTTATACTAGTAAAATTTGACATAGAAGAACAATAAAAAATGTACAATGAGCAACTTTCATGGTCCGAAGTTGCTCAACTCTATCTATAGAGGAGCTTTAACGGTTTTTGTCCGTTTGGCATAGATATGTTGTGTTTTGGCATCGAAATAATCTACGAAGCTTATACTTGTAAAATTTGACATAGAAGAACAATAAAAAGTGGACACCGAGCAACTTTCATGGTCCGAATTTGCTCAACTCTATCTATGGAGGAGCTTTTAACGGTTTTTGTCCATTTGGCATAGAAAGTTGGTGTCTTGGAAACGAAAAAATCTAGGAAGTTATACACGTAAAATTTGAAATAGAAGAACAATAAAAAGTGTACACCGAGCAACATTGATGGTCCGAAGTTGCTCAACTCTATCTATGGTGGAGCTTTAACGGTTTTTGTCCATTTGTCATAGAAAGTTGGTGTTTTGGAATCGAAATAATCTAGGAAGTTATACTCGTAAAATTTGACATAAAAGAACAATAAAATGTGTATACCGAGCAACTTTGATGGTCCGAAGTTGCTCAACTCTATCTATGGAGGAGCTTTTAACGGTTTTTGTCCGTTTTGGCATAGATATGTAGTGTTTTGGCATCGAAGTAATCTAAGAATCTTATACACGTAAAATTTGACATAGAAGAACAATAAAAAGTGTACACGAAGCAACTTTCATGGTCCGAAGTTGCTCAACTCTATCTATGGAGGAGCTTTTAACGGTTTTTGTCCGTTTTGCATAGATATGTAGTGTTTTGGCATCGAAATAATCAACGAAGCTTATACTCGTAAAATTTGACATAGAAGAACAATAAAAAAGGTACAATGAGCAACTTTCATGGTCCGAAGTTGCTCAACTCTATCTATGGAGGAGCTTTTAACGGTTTTTGTCCGTTTGGCATAGATATGTAGTGTTTTGGCATCGAAGTAATCTAGGAATCTTATACACGTAAAATTTGACATAGAAGAACAATAAAAAGTGTACACGGAGCAACTTTCATGGTCCGAAGTTGCTCAACTCTATCTATGGAGGAGCTTTTAACGGTTTTTGTCCGTTTGGCATAGATATGAAGTGTTTTGGCATCGAAATAATCAACGAAGCTTATACTCATAAAATTTGACATAGAAGAACAATAAAAAGTGTACACCGAGCAACTTTCATGGTCCGAATTTGCTCAACTCTATCTATAGAGGAGCTTTTAACGGTTTTTGTCCGTTTTGGCATAGATATGTAGTGTTTTGGCATCGAAGTAATCTAAGAATCTTATACACGTAAAATTTGACATAAAAGAACAATAAAAAGTGTACACGAAGCAACTTTCATGGTCCGAAGTTGCTCAACTCTATCTATGGAGGAGCTTTTAACGGTTTTTGTCCGTTTTGCATAGATATGTAGTGTTTTGGCATCGAAATAATCTAGGAAGTTATACTAGTAAAATTTGACATAGAAGAACAATAAAAAATGTACACTGAGCAACTTTCATGGTCCGAAGTTGCTCAACTCTATCTATAGAGGAGCTTTTAACGGTTTTTGTCCGTTTGGCATAGATATGTTGTGTTTTGGCATCGAAATAATCTACGAAGCTTATACTCGTAAAATTTGACATAGAAGAACAATAAAAAGTGGACACCGAGCAACTTTCATGGTCCGAAGTTGCTCAACTCTATCTATAGAGGAGCTTTTAACGGTTTTCGTCCATTTAGCATGGATATGTGGTGTTTTGGCATCGAAGTAATCTAGGAAGCTTATACACGTAAAATTTGACATAGAAGAACAATAAAAAGTGTACACCGAGCAACTTTGATGGTCCGAAGTTGCTCAACTCTCTCGATGGTGGAGCTTTAACGGTTTTTGTCCATTTGTCATAGAAAGTTAGTGTTAGGGAATCGAAATAATCTAGGAAGTTATACTAGTAAAATTTGACATAGAAGAACAATAAAAAATGTACACTGAGCAACTTTCATGGTCCGAAGTTGCTCAACTCTATCTATAGAGGAGCTTTTAACGGTTTTTGTCCGTTTGGCATAGATATGTTGTGTTTTGGCATCGAAATAATCTACGAAGCTTATACTCGTAAAATTTGACATAGAAGAACAATAAAAAGTGGACACCGAGCAACTTTCATGGTCCGAATTTGCTCAATTCTATCTATGAAGGAGCTTTTAACGGCTTTTGTCCATTTGGCATAGAAAGTTGGTGTTTTGGAATCGAAAAAATCTAGGAAGTTATACACGTAAAATTTGACATAGAAGAACAATAAAAAGTGTACACCGAGCAACATTGATGGTCCGAAGTTGCTCAACTCTATCTATGGTGGAGCTATAACGGTTTTTGTCCATTTGTCATAGAAAGTTGTTGTTTTGGAATCGAAAAAATCTAGGAAGTTATACACGTAAAATTTGACATAGAAGAACAATAAAAAGTGTACACCGAGCAACATTGATGGTCCGAAGTTGCTCAACTCTATCTATGGTGGAGCTTTAACGGTTTTTGTCCATTTGTCATAGAAAGTTGGTGTTTTGGAATCGAAATAATCTAGGAAGTTATACTCGTAAAATTTGACATAAAAGAACAATAAAATGTGTATACCGAGCAACTTTGATGGTCCGAAGTTGCTCAACTCTATCTATGGAGGAGCTTTTAACGGTTTTTGTCCGTTTTGGCATAGATATGTAGTGTTTTGGCATCGAAGTAATCTAGGAATCTTATACACGTAAAATTTGACATAGAAGAACAATAAAAAGTGTACACGGAGCAACGTTCATGGTCCGAAGTTTCTAAAATATATCTATGGAGGAGCTTTTAACGGTTTTTGTCCGTTTTGCATAGATATGTAGTGTTTTGGCATTGAAATAATCAACGAAGCTTATACTCGTAAAATTTGACATAGAAGAACAATAAAAAGTGTACAATGAGCAACTTTCATGGTCCGAAGTTGCTCAACTCTATCTATGGAGGAGCTTTTAACGGTTTTTTTCCGTTTGGCATAGATATGTAGTGTTTTGGCATCGAAGTAATCTAGGAATCTTATACACGTAAAATTTGACATAGAAGAACAATAAAAAGTGTACACGGAGCAACTTTCATGGTCCGAAGTTGCCCAACTCTATCTATGGAGGAGCTTTTAACGGTTTTTGTCCGTTTGGCATAGATATGAAGTGTTTTTTCATCGAAATAATCAACGAAGCTTATACACGTAAAATTTGACATAGATGAACAATAAAAAGTTTACACCGAGCAACTTTGATGGTCCGAAGTTGCTCAACTCTCTCGATGGTGGAGCTTTAACGGTTTTTGTCCATTTGTCATAGAAAGTTGGTGTTAGGGAATCGAAATAATATAGGAAGTTATACTAGTAAAATTTGACATAGAAGAACAATAAAAAATGTACACTGAGCAACTTTCATGGTCCGAAGTTGCTCAACTCTATCTATAGAGGAGCTTTTAACGGTTTTTGTCCGTTTGGCATAGATATGTTGTGTTTTGGCATCGAAATAATCTACGAAGCTTATACTCGTAAAATTTGACATAGAAGAACAATAAAAAGTGGACACCGAGCAACTTTCATGGTCCGAATTTGCTCAACTCTATCTATGGAGGAGCTTTTAACGGTTTTTGTCCATTTGGCATAGAAAGTTGGTGTTTTGGAATCGAAAAAATCTAGGAAGTTATACACGTAAAATTTGACATAGAAGAACCATACAAAGTGTACACCGAGCAACATTGATGGTCCGAAGTTGCTCAACTATATCTATGGTGGAGCTTTAACGGTTTTTGTCCATTTGTCATAGAAAGTTGGTGTTTTGGAATCGAAATAATCTAGGAAGTTATACTCGTAAAATTTGACATAAAAGAACAATAAAATGTGTATACCGAGCAACTTTGATGGTCCGAAGTTGCTCAACTCTATCTATGGAGGAGCTTTTAACGGTTTTTGTCCGTTTGGGCATAGATATGTAGTGTTTTGACATCGAAAGAATCTACGAAGCTTATACTCGAAAATTTGACATAGAAGAACAATAAAAAGTGTACAACGAGCAAGATTGATGGTCCGAAGTTGCTCAACTCTATCTATGGAGGAGCTTTAACGGTTTTTGTCCATTTGTCATAGAAAGTTGGTGTTTTGGAATCGAAATAATCTAGGAAGTTATGCTCGTAAAATTTGACATAAAAGAACAATAAAAAGTGTACACCGAGCAACTATCATGTTCCGAATTTACTCAACTCTATCTATGGAGGAGCTTTTAACGGTTTTTGTCCATTTGGCAAAAATATGAGGTGTTTTGGCATCGAACTAATCTAGGAAGCTTATACACGTAAAATTTGACATAGAAGAACAATAAAAAGTGTACACCGAGCAACTTTGATGGTCCGAAGTTGCTCAACTCTATCTATGGAGAAGCTTTTAACGGTTTTTGTCCATTTGGCGTAGAATGTTGGTGTTTTGGCATCGAAATAATCTAGGAAGTTATACCCGTAAAATTTGACATAAAATAACAATAAAATGTGTACACCGAGCAACTTTGATGGTCCGAAGTTGCTCAACTCTATCTATGGTGGAGCTTTTAACGGTTTCTCTCCATTTGTCAAAGAAAGTTGGTTTTTTGGCATCGAAATAATTTAGGAAGTTATACTCGTAAAATTTGACATAAAATAACAATAAAATGTGTACACCGAGCAACTTTGATGGTTCGAAGTTGCTCAACTCTCTTTATGGTGGAGCTTTTAACGGTTTTTGTCCATTTGGCGTAGAATGTTGGTGTTTTGGCATCGAAATAATCTAGGAAGTTATACTCGTAAAATTTGACATAAAATAACAATAAAATGTGTACACCGAGCAACTTTGATGGTTCGAAGTTGCTCAACTCTCTTTATGGTGGAGCTTTTATCGGTTTTTGTCCATTTGTCGAAGAATGGTGGTTTTTTGGCATCGAGATAATCTAGGAAGCTTATACTCGTAAAATTTGACATAGAAGAACAATAAAAAGTGTACACCGAGCAACTTTCATGGTCCGAATTTGCTCAACTCTATCTCTAGAGGAGCTTTTAACGGTTTTTGTCCATTTATCATGGATATGTGGTGTTTTGGCATCGAAGTAATCTAGGAAGCTTATACACGTAAAATTTGACATAGAAGAATAATAAAAAGTGTACACCGAGCAACTTTGATGGTCCGAAGTTTCTCAACTCTCTCGATGGTGGAGCATTAACGGTTTTTGTCCATTCGTCATAGAAAGTTGTTGTTAGGGAATCGAAATAATCTAGGAAGTTATACTAGTAAAATTTGACATAGAAGAACAATAAAAAATGTACAATGAGCAACTTTCATGGTCCGAAGTTGCTCAACTCTATCTATAGAGGAGCTCTAACGGTTTTTGTCCGTTTGGCATAGATATGTTGTGTTTTGGCATCGAAATAATCTACGAAGCTTATACTTGTAAAATTTGGCATAGAAGAACAATAAAAAGTGGACACCGAGCAACTTTCATGGTCCGAATTTGCTCAACTCTATCTATGGAGGAGCTTTTAACGGTTTTTGTCCATTTGGCATAGAAAGTTGGTGTCTTGGAAACGAAAAAATCTAGGAAGTTATACACGTAAAATTTGACATAGAAGAACAATAAAAAGTGTACACCGAGCAACATTGATGGTGCGAAGTTGCTCAACTCTATCTATGGTGGAGCTTTAACGGTTTTTGTCCATTTGTCATAGAAAGTTGGTGTTTTGGAATCGAAATAATCTAGGAAGTTATACTCGTAAAATTTGACATAAAAGAACAATAAAATGTGTATACCGAGCAACTTTGATGGTCCGAAGGTGCTCAACTCTATCTATGGAGGAGCATTTAACGGTTTTTGTCCGTTTTGGCATAGATATGTAGTGTTTTGGCATCGAAATAATCTACGAACCTTATACTCGTAAAATTTGACATAGAAGAACAATAAAAAGTGTACACCGAGCAACATTGATGGTCCGAAGTTGCTCAACTCTATCTATGGAGGAGCTTTAACGGTTTTTGTCCATTTGTCGTAGAAAGTTGGTGTTTTGGAATCGATATAATCTAGGAAGTTATGCTCGTAAAATTTGACATAAAAGAACAATAAAAAGTGTACACCGAGCAACTTTCATGGTCCGAATTTACTCAACTCTATCTATGGAGGAGCTTTTAACGGTTTTTGTCCATTTGGCAAAAATATGAGGTGTTTTAGCATCGAACTAATCTAGGAAGCTTATACACGTAAAATTTGACATAGAAGAACAATAAAAAGTGTACACCGAGCAACTTTGATGGTCCGAAGTTGCTCAACTCTCTCGATGGTGGAGCTTTAACGGTTTTTGTCCATTTGTCATAGAAAGTTGGTGTTAGGGAATCGAAATAATCTAGGAAGTTATACTAGTAAAATTTGACATAGAGGAACAATAAAAAATGTACACTGAGCAACTTTCATGGTCCGAAGTTGCTCAACTCTATCTATAGAGGAGCTTTTAACGGTTTTTGTCCGTTTGGCATAGATATGTTGTGTTTTGGCATCGAAATAATCTACGAAGCTTATACTCGTAAAATTTGACATAGAAGAACAATAAAAAGTGGACACCGAGCAACTTTCATGGTCCGAATTTGCTCAACTCTATCTATGGAGGAGCTTTTAACGGTTTTTGTCTATTTGGCATAGAAAGTTGGTGTTTTGGAATCGAAAGAATCTACGAAGCTTATACTCGTACAATTTGACATAGAACAACAATAAAAAGTGTACACCGAGCAACATTGATGGTCCGAAGTTGCTCAACTCTATCTATGGAGGAGCTTTAACGGTTTTTGTCCATTTGTCATAGAAAGTTGGTGTTTTGGAATCGAAATAATCTAGGAAGTTATGCTCGTAAAATTTGACATAGAAGAACAATAAAAAGTGTACACCGAGCAACTTTCATGGTCCGAATTTACTCAACTCTATCTATGGAGGAGCTTTTAACGGTTTTTGTCCATTTGGCAAAAATATGAGGTGTTTTGGCATCGAACTAATCTAGGAAGCTTATACACGTAAAATTTGACATAGAAGAACAATAAAAAGTGTACACCGAGCAACTTTGATGGTCCGAAGTTGCTCAACTCTATCTACGGAGAAGCTTTTAACGGTTTTTGTCCATTTGGCATAGAAAGTTGGTGTTTTGGCATCGAAATAATCTAGGAAGTTATACTCGTAAAATTTGACATAAAATAACAATAAAATGTGTACACCGAGCAACTTTGATGGTCCGAAGTTGCTCAACTCTATCTATGGTGGAGCTTTTAACAATTTTTCTCCATTTGTCAAAGAAAGTTGGTTTTTTGGCATCGAAATAATCTAGGAAGCTTATACAATAAAATTTGACATAGAAAAACAATAAAATGTGTACACCGAGCAACTTTGATCGTCCGAAGTTGCTCAACTCTATTTATGGTGGAGCTTTTATCGGTTTTTGTCCATTTGTCGAAGAAAGGTGGTTTTTTGGCATCGAGATAATCTAGGAAGCTTATACTCGTAAAATTTGACATAGAAGAACAACAAAAAGTGTACACCGAGCAACTTTCATGGTCCGAATTTGCTCAACTCTATCTATAGAGGAGCTTTTAACGGTTTTCGTCGATTTAGCATGGATATGTGGTGTTTTGGAATCGAAGTAATCTAGCAAGCTTATACACGTAAAATTTGACATAGAAGAACAATAAAAATTGTACACCGAGCAACTTTGATGGTCCGAAGTTGCTCAACTCTCTCGATGGTGGAGCTTTAACGGTTTTTGTCCATTTGTCATAAAAAGTTGGTGTTAGGGAATTGAAATAATCTAGGAAGTTATACTAGTAAAATTTGACATAGAAGAACAATAAAAAATGTACACTGAGCAACTTTCATGGTCCGAAGTTGCTCAACTCTATCTATAGAGGAGCTTTTAACGGTTTTTGTCCGTTTGGCATAGATATGTTGTGTTTTGGCATCGAAATAATCTACGAAGCTTATACTCGTAAAATTTGACATAGAAGAACAATAAAAAGTGGACACCGAGCAACTTTCATGGTCCGAAGTTGCTCAACTCTATCTATAGAGGAGCTTTTAACGGTTTTCGTCCATTTAGCATGGATATGTGGTGTTTTGGCATCGAAGTAATCTAGGAAGCTTATACACGTAAAATTTGACATAGAAGAACAATAAAAAGTGTACACCGAGCAACTTTGATGGTCCGAAGTTGCTCAACTCTCTCGATGGTGGAGCTTTAACGGTTTTTGTCCATTTGTCATAGAAAGTTGGTGTTAGGGAATCGAAATAATCTAGGAAGTTATACTAGTAAAATTTGACATAGAAGAACAATAAAAAATGTACACTGAGCAACTTTCATGGTCCGAAGTTGCTCAACTCTATCTATAGAGGAGCTTTTAACGGTTTTTGTCCGTTTGGCATAGATATGTTGTGTTTTGGCATCGGAATAATCTACGAAGCTTATACTCGTAAAATTTGACATAGAAGAACAATAAAAAGTGGACACCGAGCAACTTTCATGGTCCGAATTTGCTCAACTCTATCTATGGAGGAGCTTTTAATGGTTTTTGTCCATTTGTCATAGAAAGTTGGTGTTAGGGAATCGAAATAATCTAGGAAGTTATACTAGTAAAATTTCACATAGAAGAACAATAAAAAATGTACACTGAGCAACTTTCATGGTCCGAAGTTGCTCAACTCTATCCATAGAGCTGCTTTTAACGGTTTTTGTCCGTTTGGCATAGATATGTTGTGTTTTGGCATCGAAATAATCTACGAAGCTTATACTCGTAAAATTTGACATAGAAGAACAATAAAAAGTGGACACCGAGCAACTTTCATGGTCCGAATTTGCTCAACTCTATCTATAGAGGAGCTTTTAACGGTTTTCGTCCATTTAGCATGGATATGTGGTGTTTTGGCATCGAAGTAATCTAGGAAGCTTATACACGTAAAATTTGACATAGAAGAACAATAAAAAGTGTACACCGAGCAACTTTGATGGTCCGAAGTTGCTCAACTCTCTCGATGGTGGAGCTTTAACGGTTTTTGTCCATTTGTCATAGAAAGTTGGTGTTAGGGAATCGAAATAATCTAGGAAGTTATACTAGTAAAATTTGACATAGAAGAACAATAAAAAATGTACACTGAGCAACTTTCATGGTCCGAAGTTGCTCAACTCTATCTATAGAGGAGCTTTTAACGGTTTTTGTCCGTTTGGCATAGATATGTTGTGTTTTGGAATCGGAATAATCTACGAAGCTTATACTCGTAAAATTTGACATAGAAGAACAATAAAAAGTGGACACCGAGCAACTTTCATGGTCCGAATTTGCTCAACTCTATCTATGGAGGAGCTTTTAATGGTTTTTGTCCATTTGTCATAGAAAGTTGGTGTTAGGGAATCGAAATAATCTAGGAAGTTATACTAGTAAAATTTCACATAGAAGAACAATAAAAAATGTACACTGAGCAACTTTCATGGTCCGAAGTTGCTCAACTCTATCCATAGAGCTGCTTTTAACGGTTTTTGTCCGTTTGGCATAGATATGTTGTGTTTTGGCATCGAAATAATCTACGAAGCTTATACTCGTAAAATTTGACATAGAAGAACAATAAAAAGTGGACACCGAGCAACTTTCATGGTCCGAATTTGCTCAACTCTATCTATGGAGGAGCTTTTAACGGTTTTTGTCCATTTGGCATAGAAAGTTGGTGTTTTGGAATCGAAAAAATCTAGGAAGTTATACACGTAAAATTTGACATAGAAGAACAATAAAAAGTGTACACCGAGCAACATTGATGGTCCGAAGTTGCTCAACTCTATCTATGGTGGAGCTTTACGGTTTTTGTCCATTTGTCATAGAAAGTTGGTGTTTTGGAATCGAAATAATCTAGGAAGTTATACTCGTAAAATTTGACATAAAAGAACAATAAAATGTGTATACCGAGCAACTTTGATGGTCCGAAGTTGCTCAACTCTATCTGTGGAGGAGCTTTTAACGGTTTTTGTCCGTTTTGGCATAGATATGTAGTGTTTTGGCATCGAAAGAATCTACGAAGCTTATACTCGTAAAATTTGACATAGAAGAACAATAAAAAGAGTACACCGAGCTACATTGATGGTCCGAAGTTGCTCAACTCTATCTATGGAGGAGCTTTAACGGTTTTTGTCCATTTGTCATAGAAAGTTGGTGTTTTGGAATCGAAATAATCTAGGAAGTTATGCTCGTAAAATTTGACATAAAAGAACAATAAAAACTGTACACCGAGCAACTTTCATGGTCCGAATTTACTCAACTCTATCTATGGAGGAGCTTTTAACGGTTTTTGTCCATTTGGCAAAAATATGAAGTGTTTTGGCATCGAACTAATCTAGGAAGCTTATACACGTAAAATTTGACATAGAAGAACAATAAAAAGTGTACACCGAGCAACTTTGATGGTCCGAAGTTGCTCAACTCTATCTATGGAGTAGCTTTTAACGGTTTTTGTCCATTTGGCCTAGAAAGTTGGTGTTTTGGCATCGAAATAATCTAGGAAGCTATACTCGTAAAATTTGACATAAAATAACAATAAAATGTGTACACCGAGCAACTTTGATGGTCCGAAGTTGCTCAACTCTATCTATGGTGGAGCTTTTAACGGTTTTTCTCCATTTGTCAAAGAAAGTTGGTTTTTTGGCATCGAAATAATCTAGGAAGCTTATACTATAAAATTTGACATAGAAAAACAATAAAATGTGTACACCGAGCAACTTTGATCGTCCAAAGTTGCTCAACTCCATTTATGGTGGAGCTTTTATCGGTTTTTGTCCATTGGTCGAAGAAAGGTGGTTTTTTGGCATCGAGATAATCTAGGAAGCTTATACTCGTAAAATTTGACATAGAAGAAAAATAAAAAGTGTTCACCGAGCAACTTTCATGGTCCGAATTTACTCAAATCTATCTATGGAGGAGCTTTTAACGGTTTTTGTCCATTTGGCATAGAAAGTTGGTGTTTTGGCATCGAAATAATCTAGGAAGTTATACTCGTAAAATTTGACATAGAAGAACAATAAAAAGTGTACACCGAGCAACTTTCATGGTCCGAATTTGCTCAACTCTATCTATGGAGGAGCTTTAACGGTTTTTGTCCATTTGGCATAGATATGTGGTGTTTTGTCATCGAAGTAATCTAGGAAGTTTATACACGTAAAATTTGACATAGAAGAACAATCAAAAGTGTACACCGAGCAACGTTGATGGTCCGAAGTTGCTCAAATCTATCTATCGAGGAGCTTTTAACGGTTTTTGTCCATTTGGCATAGAAAGTTGGTGTTTTGGCATCGAAATAATCTAGGAAGCTTATACTCGTAAAATTTGACATAAAAGAACAATAAAATGTGTACATTGAGCAACTTTGATGGTCCGAAGTTGCTCAACTCTATCTATGTAGGAGCTTTTAACGGATTTTCTCCATTTGTAGAAGAAAGTTGATTTTTTGGCATCGAAATAATCTAGGAATCTTATACTATAAAATTTGACATAGAAGAACAATAAAAAGTGTACACCGAGCAACATTGATGAGCCGAAGTTGCTCAACTCTATCTATGGAGGAGCTTTAACTGTTTTTGTCCATTTGTCAAAGAAAGTTGGTGTTTTGGAATCGAAATGATCTAGGAAGTTATACTCGTAAAATTTGACATAAAAGAACAATAAAATGTGTACACCGAGCAACTTTGATGGTCCGAAGTTGCTCAACTCTATCTATTGAGGAGCTTTTAACGGTTTTTGTCCATTTGGCATAGATATGTGGTGTTTTGGCATCGAAATATTCTACGAAGCTTATACTCGTAAAATTTGACATAGAAGAACAATCAAAAGTGTACACCGAGCAACTTTGATGGTCCGAAGTTGCTCAACTCTATCTATTGAGGAGCTTTTAACGTTTTTTGTCCATTTGGCATAGAAAGTTGGTGTTTTGGCATCGAGATAATCTAGGAAGCTTATACTCGTAAAATTTGACATAGAAGAACAATAAAAAGTGTACACTGAGCAACTTTCATGGTCCGAAGTTGCTCAACTCTATCTATGGAGGAGCTTTTAACGGTTTTTGTCCGTTTGGCATAGATATGTAGTGTTTTTGCATCAAAGTAATCTAGGAATCTTATACACGTAAAATTTGATATAGAAGAACAATAAAAAGTGTACACGGAGCAACTTTCATGGTCCGAAGTTTCTCAACTCTATCTATGGAGGAGCTTTTAACGGTTTTTGTCCGTTTGGCATAGATATGTAGTGTTTTGGCATCAAAATAATCAACGAAGCTTATACTCGTAAAATTTGACATAGAAGAACAATAAAAAGTGTACACCGAGCAACTTTCATGGTCCGAATTTGCTCAACTCTATCTATGGAGGAGCTTTTAACGGTTTTTGTCCATTTAGCATGGATATGTGGTGTTTTGGCGTCGAAGTAATCTAGGAAGCTTATACACGTAAAATTTGACATAGAAGAACAATAAAAAGTGTACACCGAGCAACTTTGATGGTCCGAAGTTGCTCAACTCTCTCGATGGTGGAGCTTTAACGGTTTTTGTCCATTTGTCATAGAAAGTTGGTGTTAGGGAATCGAAATAATCTAGGAAGTTATACTCGTAAAATTTGACATAGAAGAACAATAAAAAATGTACACTGAGCAACTTTCATGGTCCGAAGTTGCTCAACTCTATCTATGGAGAAGCTTTTAACGGTTTTTGTCCGTTTGGCATAGATATGCTGTGTTTTGGCATCGAAATAATCTACGAAGCTTATACTCGTAAAATTTGACATAGAAGAACAATAAAAAGTGTACACCGAGCAACTTTCAAGATCCGAATTTGCTCAACTCTATCAATGGAGGAGCTTTTAACGGTTTTTGTCCATTTGGCATAGAAAGTTGGTGTTTTGGAATCGAAAAAATCTAGGAAGTTATACACGTAAAATTTGACATAGAAGAACAATAAAAAGTGTACACCGAGCAACATTGATGGTCCGAAGTTGCTCAACTCTATCTATGGTGGAGCTTTAACGGTTTTTGTCCATTTATCATAGAAAGTTGGTGTTTTGGAATCGAAATAATCTAGGAAGTTATACTCGTAAAATTTGACATAAAAGAACAATAAAATGTGTACACCGAGCAACTTTGATGGTCCGAAATTGGTCAACTCTATCTATGGAGGAGCTTTTAACGGTTCTTGTCCATTTGGCATAGATATGTAGTGTTTTGGCATCGAAATAATCTAGGAAGCTTATACACGTAAAATTTGACATAGAAAAACAATAAAAAGTGTACACCGAGCAACTTTGATGGTCCGAAGTTGCTCAAATCTATCTATCGAGGAGCTTTTAACGGTTCTTGTCCATTTGGCATAGATATGTAGTATTTTGGCATCGAAATAATCTACGAAGCTTATACTCGTAAAATTTGATGTAGAAGAACAATAAAAAGTGTACACCGAGCAACTTTCGTGGTCCGAATTTACTCAACTCTATCTATGGAGGAGCTTTTAACGGTTTTTGTCCATTTGGCATAGAAGGTTGGTGTTTTGGCATCGAAATAATCTAGGAAGCTTATACTCGTAAAATTTGACATAAAAGAACAATAAAATGTGTACATTGAGCAACTTTGATGGTCCGAAGTTGCTCAACTCTATCTATGTAGGAGCTTTTAACGGATTTTCTCCATTTGTAGAAGAAAGTTGATTTTTTGGCATCGAAATAATCTAGGAATCTTATACTATAAAATTTGACATAGAACAACAATAAAAAGTTTACACCGAGCAACATTGATGAGCCGAAGTTTCTCAACTCTATCTATGGAGGAGCTTTAACGGTTTTTGTCCATTTGTCAAAGAAAGTTGGTGTTTTGGAATCGAAATGATCTAGGAAGTTATACTCGTAAAATTTGACATAAAAGAACAATAAAATGTGTACACCGAGCAACTTTGAAGGTCCGAAGTTGCTCAACTCTATCTATTGAGAAGCTTTTAACGGTTTTTGTCCATTTGGCATAGATATGTGGTGTTTTGGCGTCGAAATATTCTACGAAGCTTATACTCGTAAAATTTGACATAGAAGAACAATAAAAAGTGTACACCGAACAACATTGATGGTCCGAAGTTGCACAACTCTATCTATGGAGGAGCTTTTAACGGTTTTTGTCCATTTGGCATAGATATGTGGTGTTTTGGCATCGAACTAATCTAGGAAGCTTATACACGTAAAATTTGACATAGAAGAACAATAAAAAGTGTACACCGAGCAACTTTGATGGTCCGAAGTTGCTCAACTCTATCTATGGAGGAGCTTTTAACGGTTTTTGTCCATTTGGCATAGAAAGTTGGTGTTTTGGAATCGAAATAATCTATGAAGTTATACTCGTAAAATTTGACATAGAAGAACAATAAAAAGTGTACACCGAGCAACTTTCATGGTCCGAATTTGCTCAACTCTATCTATGGAGGAGCTTTAACGGTTTTTGTCCATTTGGCATAGATATGTGGTGTTTTGGCATCGAAGTAATCTAGGAAGTTTATACACGTAAAATTTGACATAGAAGAACAATCAAAAGTGTACACCGAGCAACTTTGATGGTCCGAAGTTGCTCAACTCTATCTATTGAGGAGCTTTTAACTGTTTTTGTCCATTTGGCATAGAAAGTTGGTGTTTTGGCATCGAAATAATCTAGGAAGCTTATACTCGTAAAATTTGACATAAAAGAACAATAAAATGTGTACACCGGGTAACTTTCATGGTCCGAAGTTGCTCAAATCTATTTATGGTGGAGCTTTTATCGGTTTTTGTCCATTTGTCGAAGAAAGGTGGTTTTTTGGAATCGAGATAATCTAGGAAGCTTATACTCGTAAAATTTGACATAGAAGAACAATAAAAAGTGTACACTGAGCAACTTTCATGGTCCGAAGTTGCTCAACTCTATCTATGGAGGAGCTTTTAACGGTTTTTGTCCGTTTGGCATAGATATGTAGTGTTTTTGCATCAAAGTAATCTAGGAATCTTATACACGTAAAATTTGATATAGAAGAACAATAAAAAGTGTACACGGAGCAACTTTCGTGCTCCGAAGTTGCTCAACTCTATCTATGGAGGAGCTTTTAACGGTTTTTGTCCGTTTGGCATAGATATGTAGTGTTTTGGCATCGAAATAATCAACGAAGCTTATACTCGTAAAATTTGACAAAGAAGAACAATAAAAAGTGTACACCGAGCAACTTTCATGGTCCGAATTTGCTCAACTCTATCTATGGAGGAGCTTTTAACGGTTTTTTTATATTTAGCATGGATATGTGGTGTTTTGGCGTCGAAGTAATCTAGGAAGCTTATACACGTAAAATTTGACATAGAAGAACAATAAAAAGTGTACACCGAGCAACTTTGATGGTCCGAAGTTGCTCAACTCTCTCGATGGTGGAGCTTTAACGGTTTTTGTCCATTTGTCATAGAAAGTTGGTGTTAGGGAATCGAAATAATCTTGGAAGTTATACTCGTAAAATTTGACATAGAAGAACAATAAAAAGTGTACATCGAGCAACATTCATGGTCCGAATTTGCTCAACTCTATCTATTGAGGAGCTTTTAACGGTTTTTGTCCATTTGGCATAGATATATGGTGTTTTGGCATCGACGTAATCTAAGGAAGCTGCTTATACACGCAAAATTTGACATAGAAGAACAATAAAAAGTGTACACCGAGCAACTTTGATGGTCTGAAGTTGCTCAACTCTATCTATGGAGGAGCTTTAACGGTTTTTGTCCATTTGTCATAGAAAGTTGGTGTTAGGGAATCGAAATAATCTAGGAAGTTATGCTCGTAAAATTTGACATAGAAGAACAAAAAAATGTGTACACCGGGTAACTTTCATGGTCCGAAGTTGCTCAACTCTATTTATGGTGGAGCTTTTATCGGTTTTTGTCCATTTGTCGAAGAAAGGTGGTTTTTTGGCATCGAGATAATCTAGGAAGCTTATACTCGTAAAATTTGACATAGAAGAACAATAAAAAGTGTACACTGAGCAACTTTCATGGTCCGAAGTTGCTCAACTCTATCTATGGAGGAGCTTTTAACGGTTTTTGTCCGTTTGGCATAGATATGTAGTGTTTTTGCATCAAAGTAATCTAGGAATCTTATACACGTAAAATTAGATATATAAGAACAATAAAAAGTGTACACGGAGCAACTTTCATGGTCCGAAGTTGCTCAACTCTATCTATGGAGGAGCTTTTAACGGTTTTTGTCCGTTTGGCATAGATATGTAGTGTTTTGGCATCGAAATAATCAACGAAGCTTATACTCGTAAAATTTGACATAGAAGAACAATAAAAAGTGTACACCGAGCAACTTTCATGGTCCGAATTTGCTCAACTCTATCTATGCAGGAGCTTTTAACGGTTTTTGTCCATTTAGCATGGATATGTGATGTTTTGGCATCGAAGTAATCTAGGAAGCTTATACACGTAAAATTTGACATAGAAGAACAATAAAAAGTGTACACCGAGCAACTTTTATGGTCCGAAGTTGCTCAACTCTCTCGATGGTGGAGCTTTACCGGTTTTTGTCCATTTGTCATGGAAAGTTGGTGTTAGGGAATCGAAATAATCTAGGAAGTTATACTCGTAAAATTTGACATAGAAGAACAATAAAAAATGTACACTGACCAACTTTCATGGTCCGAAGTTGCTCAACTCTATCTATGGAGGAGCTTTTAACGGTTTTTGTCCGTTTGGCATAGATATGTTGTGTTTTGGCATCGAAATAATCTACGAAGCTTATACTCGTAAAATTTGACATAGAAGAACAATAAAAAGTGTACACCGAGCAACTTTCAAGGTCCGAATTTGCTCAACTCTATCAATGGAGGAGCTTTTAACGGTTTTTGTCCATTTGGCATAGAAAGTTGGTGTTTTGGAATCGAAAAAATCTAGGAAGTTATACACGTAAAATTTGACATAGAAGAACAATAAAAAGTGTACACCGAGCAACATTGATGGTCCGAAGTTGCTCAACTCTATCTATGGTGGAGCTTTAACGGTTTTTGTCCATTTGTCATAGAAAGTTGGTGTTTTGGAATAGAAAAAATCTAGGAAGTTATACTCGTAAAATTTGACATAAAAGAACAATAAAATGTGTACACCGAGCAACTTTGATGGTCCGAAATTGGTCAACTCTATCTATGGAGGAGCTTTTAACGGTTTTTGTCCATTTGGCATAGATATGTAGTGTTTTGGCATCGAAATAATCTACGAAGCTTATACTCGTAAAATTTGACATAGAAGAACAATAAAAAGTGTACACCGGGCAACTTTGATGGTCCGAAGTTGCTCAACTCTATCTATGGAGGAGCTTTTAACGGTTTTTGTCCATTTGGCATAGAAAGTTGGTGTTTTGGCATCGAAATAATCTAGGAAGTTATACTCGTAAAATTTGATATAGAAGAACAATAAAATGTGTACACCGAGCAACTTTCATGGTCCGACTTTACTCAACTCTTTCTATGGAGGAGCTTTTAACGGTTTTTGTCCATTTGGCATAGAAAGTTGGTGTTTTAGAATCGAAATAATATAGGAAGTTATCCTCATAAAATTTGACATAGAAGAACAATAAAAAGTGTACACGGAGCAACTTTCATGGTCCGAAGTTGCTCAACTCTATCTATGGATGAGCTTTTAAAGGTTTTTGTCCATTTTTCATAGAAAGTTGGTGTTTTGGAATCGAAATAATCTAGGAAGATATACTCGTAAAATTTGACATAGAAGAAAAATAAAAGGTGTACACCGAGCAACTTTCATGGTCCGAAGTTGCTGAACTCTATCTATGGAATAGCTTTTAACAGTTTTTGTCCATTTGGCAGAGATATGTGGTTTTTTGGCATCGAAATAATCTAGGAAGCTTATACTCGTAAAATTTGACATAGAAGAACAATAAAAAGTGTACACCGAGCAACATTCATGGTCCGAATTTGCTCAACTCTATCTATTGAGGAGCTTTTAACGGTTTTTGTCCATTTGGCATAGATATGTGGTGTTTTGGCATCGACGAAATCTAAGGAAGCTGCTTATACACGCAAAATTTGACATAGAAGAACAATAAAAAGTGTACACCGAGCAACTTTGATGGTCCGAAGTTGCTCAACTCTATCTATGGAGGAGCTTTAACGGTTTTTGTCCATTTGTCATAGAAAGTTGGTGTTAGGGAATCGAAATAATCTAGGAAGTTATGCTCTTAAAATTTGACATAGAAGAACAAAAAAAAGTGTACACTGAGCAACTTTCATGGTCCGAAGTTGCTCAACTCTATCTATGGAGGAGCTTTTAACGGTTTTTATCCATTTGGCATAGTTATGTAGTGTTTTGGCATCGAAATAATCTACGAAGCTTATACTCATAAAATTTGACATAGAAGAACAATAAAAAGTGTACACCGAGCAACTTTCATGGTCCGAATTTACTGAACTCTATCTATGGAGGAGCTTTTAACGGTTTTTGTCCATTTGGTATAGAAAGTTGGTGTTTTGAATCGAAATAATCTAGGAAGTTATGCTCGTAAAATTTGACATAAAAGAACAATAAAAAGTGTACACCGAGCAACTTTCATGGTCCGAATTTACTCAACTCTATCTATGGAGGAGCTTTTAACGGTTTTTGTCCATTTGGCATAGATATGAGGTGTTTTGGCATCGAACTAATCTAGGAAGCTTATACACGTAAAACTTGACATAGAAGAACAATAAAAAGTGTACACCGAGCAACTTTGATGGTCCGAAGTTGCTCAACTCTATCTATGGAGGAGCTTTTAACGGTTTTTGTCCATTTGGCATAGAAAGTTGGTGTTTTGGCATCGAAATAATCTAGGAATTTATACTCGTAAAAATTGACATACAAGAACAATAAAATGTGTACACCGAGCAACTTTGATGGTCCGAAGTAGCTCAACTCTATCTATGGAGGAGCTTTTAACGGTTTTTGTCCATTTGGCATAGAAAGTTGGTGTTTTAGAATCGAAATAATATAGGAAGTTATCCTCATAAAATTTGACATAGAAGAACAATAAAAAGTGTACACGGAGCAACTTTCATGGTCCGAAGTTGCTCAACTCTATCTATGGATGATCTTTTAAAGGTTTTTGTGCATTTTTCATAGAAAGTTGGTGTTTTGGAATCAAAATAATCTAGGAAGATATACTCGTAAAATTTGACATAGAAGAAAAATAAAAAAGTGTACACCGAGCAACTTTCATGGTCCGAAGTTGCTGAACTCTATCTATGGAATAGCTTTTAACAGTTTTTGTCCATTTGGCAGAGATGTGGTTTTTTGGCATCGAAATAATCTACGAAGCTTATACTCGTAAAATTTGACATAGAAGAACAATAAAAAGTGTACATCGAGCAACATTCATGGTCCGAATTTGCTCAACTCTATCTATTGAGGAGCTTTTAACGGTTTTTGTCCATTTGGCATAGATATGTGGTGTTTTGGCATCGACGTAATCTAAGGAAGCCGCTTATACACGCAAAATTTGACATAGAAGAATAATAAAAAGTGTACACCGAGCAACTTTGATGGTCCGAAGTTGCTCAACTCTATCTATGGAGGAGCTTTAACGGTTTTTGTCCATTTGTCATAGAAAGTTGGTGTTAGGGAATCGAAATAATCTAGGAAGTTATGCTCGTAAAATTTGACATAGAAGAACAAAAAAAAAGTGTACACTGAGCAACTTTCATGCTCCGAAGTTGCTCAACTCTATCTATGGAGGAGCTTTTAACGGTTTTTATCCATTTGGCATAGATATGTAGTGTTTTGCCATCGAAATAATCTACGAAGCTTATACTCGTAAAATTTGACATAGAAGAACAAAAAAAAGTGTACACCGAGCAACTTTCATGGTCCGAATTTACTCAACTCTATCTATGGATGAGCTTTTAACGGTTTTTGTCCATTTGGCATAGAAAGTTGGTGTTTTGGCATCGAAATAATCTAGGAATTTATACTCGTAAAATTTGACATAAAAGAACAATAAAATGTATACACCGAGCAACTTTGATGGTCCGAAGTAGCTCAACTCTATCTATGGTGGAGCTTTTAAAGGTTTTTGTCCATTTGGCATAGATATGAGGTGTTTTGGCATCGAACTAATCTAGGAAGCTTATACACGTAAAATTTGACATAGAAGAACAATAAAAAGTGTACACCGAGCAATTTTGATGGTCCGAAGTTGCTCAACTCTATCTATTGAGGAGCTTTTAACGGTTTTTGTCCATTTGGCATAGAAAGTTGGTGTTTTGGCATCGAAATAATCTAGGAATTTATACTCGTAAAATTTGATATAGAAGAACAATAAAATGTGTACACTGAGCAACTTTCATGGTCCGACTTTACTCAACTCTTTCTATGGAGGAGCTTTTAACGGTTTTTGTCCATTTGGCATAGAAAGTTGGTGTTTTAGAATCGAAATTATATAGGAAGTTATCCTCATAAAATTTGACATAGGAGAACAATAAAAAGTGTACACGGAGCAACTTTCATGGTCCGAAGTTGCTCAACTCTATCTATGGATGAGCTTTTAAAGGTTTTTGTGCATTTTTCATAGAAAGTTGGTGTTTTGGAATCGAAATAATCTAGGAAGATATACTCGTAAAATTTGACATAGAAGAAAAATAAAAAGTGTACACCGAGCAACTTTCATGGTCCGAAGTTGCTGAACTCTATCTATGGAATGGCTTTTAACAGTTTTTGTCCATTTGGCAGAGATGTGGTTTTTGGCATCGAAATAATCTACGAAGCTTATACTCGTAAAATTTGACATAGAAGAACAATAAAAAGTGTACATCGAGCAACATTCATGGTCCGAATTTGCTCAACTCTATCTATTGAGGAGCTTTTAACGGTTTTTGTCCATTTGGCATAGATATGTGGTGTTTTGGCATCGACGTAATCTAAGGAAGCTGCTTATACACGCAAAATTTGACATAGAAGAATAATAAAAAGTGTACACCGAGCAACTTTGATGGTCCGAAGTTGCTCAACTCTATCTATGGAGGAGCTTTAACGGTTTTTGTCCATTTGTCATAGAAAGTTGGTGTTAGGGAATCGAAATAATCTAGGAAGTTATGCTCGTAAAATTTGACATAGAAGAACAAAAAAAAGTGTACACTGAGCAACTTTCATGGTCCGAAGTTGCTCAACTCTATCTATGGAGGAGTTTTTAACGGTTTTTATCCATTTGGCATAGATATGTAGTGTTTTGGCATCGAAATAATCTACGAAGCTTATACTCGTAAAATTTGACATAGAAGAACAATAAAAAGTGTACACCGAGCAACTTTCATGGTCCGAATTTACTCAACTCTATCTATGGAGGAGCTTTTAACGGTTTTTGTCCATTTGGCATAGAAAGTTGGTGTTTTGGCATCGAAATAATCTAGGAATTTATACTCGTAAAATTTGACATAAAAGAACAATAAAATGTATACACCGAGCAACTTTGATGGTCCGAAGTAGCTCAACTCTATCTATGGTGGAGCTTTTAAAGGTTTTTGTCCATTTGTCAAAGAAAGTTAGTTTTTTGGCATCGAAATAATCTAGGATGCTTATACTATAAAATTTGACATAGAAGAACAAAAAAAGTGTACACCGAGCAACTTTGGTGGTCCGAAGTTGCTCAACTCTATCTATGGTGGAGCTTTTATCGGTTTTTGTCTATTTGTCGAAGAAAGGTGGTTTTTTGTCATCGAGATAATGTAGGAAGCTTATACTCGTAAAATTTGACATAGAAGAACAATAAAAAGTGTACACCGAGCAACGTTTATGGTCCGAAGTTGCTCAACTCTATCTATGGAGGAGCTTTTAACGGTTTTTGTCCTTTTGCCATAGAAAGTCGGTGTTTTGGCATCGAAATAATCTAGGAAGTTATACTCGTAAAATTTGACATAAAAGAACAATAAAAAGTGTACACCGAGCAACTTTGATGTTCCGAAGTTGCTCAACACTATCTATGGAGGTGCTTTTAACGGTTTTTGTCCATTTGACATAGAAAGTTGGTATTTTGGCATCGAAATAATCTAGGAAGTTATACTCATAAAATTTGACATAAAAGAACAATAAAATGTGTACACCGTGCAACTTTCATGGTCCGAGTTTACTCAACTCTATCTATGGAAAAGCTTTTAACGGTTTTTGTCCATTTGGCATAGATATGTAGTATTTTGGCATCGAACTAATCTAGGAAGGTTATACTCATAAAATTTGACATAGAAGAACAATAAAAAGTGTACACCGAGCAACTTTGATGGTCCGAAGTTGCTCAACTCTATCTATGGAGGAGCTTTTAACGGTTTTTGTCCATTTGGCATAGAAAGTTGGTGTTTTGGAATCGAAATAATCTAGGAAGTTATACTCGTACAATTTGACATAGAAGAACAATAAAAAGTTTACACCGAGCAACTTTCATGGTCCGAATTTGCTCAACTCTATCTATGGAGGAGCTTTAACGGTTTTTGTCTATTTGGCATAGATATGTGGTGTTTTGGCATCGAAGTAATCTAGGAATTTTATACACGTAAAATTTGACATAGAAGAACAATGAAAAGTGTACACAGAGCAACTTTGATGGTCCGAAGTTGCTCAACTCTATCTATCGAGGAGTTTTTAACGGTTTTTGTCCATTTGGCATAGAAAGTTGGTGTTTTGGCATCGAAATAATCTAGGAAGCTTATACTCGTAAAATTTGACATAAAAGAACAATAAAATGTGTACACCGGGTAACTTTCGTGGTCCGAAGTTGCTCAACTCAATTTATGGTGGGGCTTTTATCGGTTTTTGTCCATTTGTCGAAGAAAGGTGGTTTTTTGGCATCGAGATAATCTAGAAAGCTTATACTCGTAAAATTTGACATAGAAGAACAATAAAAAGTGTACACTGAGCAACTTTCATGGTCCGAAGTTGTTCAACTCTATCTATGGAGGAGCTTTTAACGGTTTTTGTCCGTTTGGCATAGATATGTAGTGTTTTGGCATCGAAGTAATCTAGGAATCTTATACACGTAAAATTTGACATAGAAGAACAATAAAAAGTGTACACGGAGCAACTTTCATGGTCCGAAGTTCCTTAACTCTATCTATGGAGGAGCTTTAACGGTTTTTGTCCATTTGTCATAGAAAGTTGGTGTTTTGGAATCGAAATAATCTAGGAAGTTATACTCGTAAAATTTGACATAGAAGAACAATAAAAAGTGTACATCGAGCAACATTCATGGTCCGAATTTGCTCAACTCTATCTATTGAGGAGCTTTTAACTGTTTTTGTCCATTTGGCATAGATATGTGGTGTTTTGGCATCGACGTAATCTAAGGAAGCTGCTTATACACGCAAAATTTGACATAGAAGAATAATAAAAAGTGTACACCGAGCAACTTTGATGGTCCGAAGTTGCTCAACTCTATCTATGGAGGAGCTTTAACGGTTTTTGTCCATTTGTCATAGAAAGTTGGTGTTAGGGAATCGAAATAATCTAGGAAGTTATGCTCGTAAAATTTGACATAGAAGAACAAAAAAAAGTGTACACTGAGCAACTTTCATGCTCCGAAGTTGCTCAACTCTATCTATGGAGGAGCTTTTAACGGTTTTTGTCCGTTTGGCATAGATATGTAGTGTTTTGGCATCGAAGTAATCTAGGAATCTTATACACGTAAAATTTGACATAGAAGAACAATAAAAAGTGTACACGGAGCAACTTTCATGGTCCGAAGTTCCTTAACTCTATCTATGGAGGAGCTTTAACGGTTTTTGTCCATTTGTCATAGAAAGTTGGTGTTTTGGAATCGAAATAATCTAGGAAGTTATACTCGTAAAATTTGACATAGAAGAACAATAAAAAGTGTACACTGAGCAACTTTCATGGTCCGAAGTTGCTCAACTCTATCTATTGAGGAGCTTTTAACGGTTTTTATCCATTTGGCATTGATATGTAGTGTTTTGGCATCGAAATAATCTACGAAGCTTATACTCGTAAAATTTGACATAGAAGAACAATAAAAAGTGTACACCGAGCAACTTTGATGTTCCGAAGTTGCTCAACACTATCTATGGAGGAGCTTTTAAAGGTTTTTGTCCATTTGGCATAGAAAGTTGGTGTTTTGGCATCGAAATAATCTAGGAATTTATACTCGTAAAATTTGACATAAAAGAACAATAAAATGTATACACCGAGCAACTTTGATGGTCCGAAGTGGCACAACTCTATCTATGGTGGAGCTTTTAACGGTTTTTGTCCATTTGTCGAAGAAAGTTGGTTTTTTGGCATCGAAATAATCTAGGAAGCTTATACTATAAAATTTGACATAGAAGAACAGTAAAAAATGTACACTGAGCAACTTTCATGGTCCGAAGTTGCTCAACTCTATCTATAAAGGAGCTTTTAATGGTTTTTGTCCATTTGGCATAGAAAGTTGGTGTTTTAGAATCGAAATAATATAGGAAGTTATCCTCATAAAATTTGACATAGAAGAACAATAAAAAGTGTACACGGAGCAACTTTCATGGTCCGAAGTTGCTCAACTCTATCTATGGATGAGCTTTTAAAGGTTTTTGTGCATTTTTCATAGAAAGTTGGTGTTTTGGAATCGAAATAATCTAGGAAGATATACTCGTAAAATTTGACATAGAAGAAAAATAAAAAGTGTACACCGAGCAACTTTCATGGTCCGAAGTTGCTGAACTCTATCTATGGAATAGCTTTTAACAGTTTTTGTCCATTTGGCAGAGATGTGGTTTTTTGGCATCGAAATAATCTACGAAGCTTATACTCGTAAAATTTGACATAGAAGAACAATAAAAAGTGTACATCGAGCAACATTCATGGTCCGAATTTGCTCAACTCTATCTATTGAGGAGCTTTTAACGGTTTTTGTCCATTTGGCATAGATATGTGGTGTTTTGGCATCGACGTAATCTAAGGAAGCTGCTTATACACGCAAAATTTGACATAGAAGAATAATAAAAAGTGTACACCGAGCAACTTTGATGGTCCGAAGTTGCTCAACTCTATCTATGGAGGAGCTTTAACGGTTTTTGTCCATTTGTCATAGAAAGTTGGTGTTAGGGAATCGAAATAATCTAGGAAGTTATGCTCGTAAAATTTGACATAGAAGAACAAAAAAAAGTGTACACTGAGCAACTTTCATGCTCCGAAGTTGCTCAACTCTATCTATGGAGGAGCTTTTAACGGTTTTTGTCCGTTTGGCATAGATATGTAGTGTTTTGGCATCGAAGTAATCTAGGAATCTTATACACGTAAAATTTGACATAGAAGAACAATAAAAAGTGTACACGGAGCAACTTTCATGGTCCGAAGTTCCTTAACTCTATCTATGGAGGAGCTTTAACGGTTTTTGTCCATTTGTCATAGAAAGTTGGTGTTTTGGAATCGAAATAATCTAGGAAGTTATACTCGTAAAATTTGACATAGAAGAACAATAAAAAGTGTACACTGAGCAACTTTCATGGTCCGAAGTTGCTCAACTCTATCTATTGAGGAGCTTTTAACTGTTTTTATCCATTTGGCATTGATATGTAGTGTTTTGGCATCGAAATAATCTACGAAGCTTATACTCGTAAAATTTGACATAGAAGAACAATAAAAAGTGTACACCGAGCAACTTTGATGTTCCGAAGTTGCTCAACACTATCTATGGAGGAGCTTTTAAAGGTTTTTGTCCATTTGGCATAGAAAGTTGGTGTTTTGGCATCGAAATAATCTAGGAATTTATACTCGTAAAATTTGACATAAAAGAACAATAAAATGTATACACCGAGCAACTTTGATGGTCCGAAGTGGCACAACTCTATCTATGGTGGAGCTTTTAACGGTTTTTGTCCATTTGTCGAAGAAAGTTGGTTTTTTGGCATCGAAATAATCTAGGAAGCTTATACTATAAAATTTGACATAGAAGAACAGTAAAAAATGTACACTGAGCAACTTTCATGGTCCGAAGTTGCTCAACTCTATCTATAAAGGAGCTTTTAATGGTTTTTGTCCATTTGGCATAGAAAGTTGGTGTTTTAGAATCGAAATAATATAGGAAGTTATCCTCATAAAATTTGACATAGAAGAACAATAAAAAGTGTACACGGAGCAACTTTCATGGTCCGAAGTTGCTCAACTCTATCTATGGATGAGCTTTTAAAGGTTTTTGTGCATTTTTCATAGAAAGTTGGTGTTTTGGAATCGAAATAATCTAGGAAGATATACTCGTAAAATTTGACATAGAAGAAAAATAAAAAGTGTACACCGAGCAACTTTCATGGTCCGAAGTTGCTGAACTCTATCTATGGAATAGCTTTTAACAGTTTTTGTCCATTTGGCAGAGATGTGGTTTTTTGGCATCGAAATAATCTACGAAGCTTATACTCGTAAAATTTGACATAGAAGAACAATAAAAAGTGTACATCGAGCAACATTCATGGTCCGAATTTGCTCAACTCTATCTATTGAGGAGCTTTTAACGGTTTTTGTCCATTTGGCATAGATATGTGGTGTTTTGGCATCGACGTAATCTAAGGAAGCTGCTTATACACGCAAAATTTGACATAGAAGAATAATAAAAAGTGTACACCGAGCAACTTTGATGGTCCGAAGTTGCTCAACTCTATCTATGGAGGAGCTTTAACGGTTTTTGTCCATTTGTCATAGAAAGTTGGTGTTAGGGAATCGAAATAATCTAGGAAGTTATGCTCGTAAAATTTGACATAGAAGAACAAAAAAAAGTGTACACTGAGCAACTTTCATGCTCCGAAGTTGCTCAACTCTATCTATGGAGGAGCTTTTAACGGTTTTTGTCCGTTTGGCATAGATATGTAGTGTTTTGGCATCGAAGTAATCTAGGAATCTTATACACGTAAAATTTGACATAGAAGAACAATAAAAAGTGTACACGGAGCAACTTTCATGGTCCGAAGTTCCTTAACTCTATCTATGGAGGAGCTTTAACGGTTTTTGTCCATTTGTCATAGAAAGTTGGTGTTTTGGAATCGAAATAATCTAGGAAGTTATACTCGTAAAATTTGACATAGAAGAACAATAAAAAGTGTACACTGAGCAACTTTCATGGTCCGAAGTTGCTCAACTCTATCTATTGAGGAGCTTTTAACTGTTTTTATCCATTTGGCATTGATATGTAGTGTTTTGGCATCGAAATAATCTACGAAGCTTATACTCGTAAAATTTGACATAGAAGAACAATAAAAAGTGTACACCGAGCAACTTTGATGTTCCGAAGTTGCTCAACACTATCTATGGAGGAGCTTTTAAAGGTTTTTGTCCATTTGGCATAGAAAGTTGTTGTTTTGGCATCGAAATAATCTAGGAATTTATACTCGTAAAATTTGACATAAAAGAACAATAAAATGTATACACCGAGCAACTTTGATGGTCCGAAGTGGCACAACTCTATCTATGGTGGAGCTTTTAACGGTTTTTGTCCATTTGTCGAAGAAAGTTGGTTTTTTGGCATCGAAATAATCTAGGAAGCTTATACTATAAAATTTGACATAGAAGAACAGTAAAAAATGTACACTGAGCAACTTTCATGGTCCGAAGTTGCTCAACTCTATCTATAAAGGAGCTTTTAATGGTTTTTGTCCATTTGGCATAGAAAGTTGGTGTTTTAGAATCGAAATAATATAGGAAGTTATCCTCATAAAATTTGACATAGAAGAACAATAAAAAGTGTACACGGAGCAACTTTCATGGTCCGAAGTTGCTCAACTCTATCTATGGATGAGCTTTTAAAGGTTTTTGTGCATTTTTCATAGAAAGTTGGTGTTTTGGAATCGAAATAATCTAGGAAGATATACTCGTAAAATTTGACATAGAAGAAAAATAAAAAGTGTACACCGAGCAACTTTCATGGTCCGAAGTTGCTGAACTCTATCTATGGAATAGCTTTTAACAGTTTTTGTCCATTTGGCAGAGATGTGGTTTTTTGGCATCGAAATAATCTACGAAGCTTATACTCGTAAAATTTGACATAGAAGAACAATAAAAAGTGTACATCGAGCAACATTCATGGTCCGAATTTGCTCAACTCTATCTATTGAGGAGCTTTTAACGGTTTTTGTCCATTTGGCATAGATATGTGGTGTTTTGGCATCGACGTAATCTAAGGAAGCTGCTTATACACGCAAAATTTGACATAGAAGAATAATAAAAAGTGTACACCGAGCAACTTTGATGGTCCGAAGTTGCTCAACTCTATCTATGGAGGAGCTTTAACGGTTTTTGTCCATTTGTCATAGAAAGTTGGTGTTAGGGAATCGAAATAATCTAGGAAGTTATGCTCGTAAAATTTGACATAGAAGAACAAAAAAAAGTGTACACTGAGCAACTTTCATGCTCCGAAGTTGCTCAACTCTATCTATGGAGGAGCTTTTAACGGTTTTTGTCCGTTTGGCATAGATATGTAGTGTTTTGGCATCGAAGTAATCTAGGAATCTTATACACGTAAAATTTGACATAGAAGAACAATAAAAAGTGTACACGGAGCAACTTTCATGGTCCGAAGTTCCTTAACTCTATCTATGGAGGAGCTTTAACGGTTTTTGTCCATTTGTCATAGAAAGTTGGTGTTTTGGAATCGAAATAATCTAGGAAGTTATACTCGTAAAATTTGACATAGAAGAACAATAAAAAGTGTACACTGAGCAACTTTCATGGTCCGAAGTTGCTCAACTCTATCTATTGAGGAGCTTTTAACTGTTTTTATCCATTTGGCATTGATATGTAGTGTTTTGGCATCGAAATAATCTACGAAGCTTATACTCGTAAAATTTGACATAGAAGAACAATAAAAAGTGTACACCGAGCAACTTTGATGTTCCGAAGTTGCTCAACACTATCTATGGAGGAGCTTTTAAAGGTTTTTGTCCATTTGGCATAGAAAGTTGGTGTTTTGGCATCGAAATAATCTAGTAATTTATACTCGTAAAATTTGACATAAAAGAACAATAAAATGTATACACCGAGCAACTTTGATGGTCCGAAGTGGCACAACTCTATCTATGGTGGAGCTTTTAACGGTTTTTGTCCATTTGTCGAAGAAAGTTGGTTTTTTGGCATCGAAATAATCTAGGAAGCTTATACTATAAAATTTGACATAGAAGAACAGTAAAAAATGTACACTGAGCAACTTTCATGGTCCGAAGTTGCTCAACTCTATCTATAAAGGAGCTTTTAATGGTTTTTGTCCATTTGGCATAGAAAGTTGGTGTTTTAGAATCGAAATAATATAGGAAGTTATCCTCATAAAATTTGACATAGAAGAACAATAAAAAGTGTACACGGAGCAACTTTCATGGTCCGAAGTTGCTCAACTCTATCTATGGATGAGCTTTTAAAGGTTTTTGTGCATTTTTCATAGAAAGTTGGTGTTTTGGAATCGAAATAATCTAGGAAGATATACTCGTAAAATTTGACATAGAAGAAAAATAAAAAGTGTACACCGAGCAACTTTCATGGTCCGAAGTTGCTGAACTCTATCTATGGAATAGCTTTTAACAGTTTTTGTCCATTTGGCAGAGATGTGGTTTTTTGGCATCGAAATAATCTACGAAGCTTATACTCGTAAAATTTGACATAGAAGAACAATAAAAAGTGTACATCGAGCAACATTCATGGTCCGAATTTGCTCAACTCTATCTATTGAGGAGCTTTTAACGGTTTTTGTCCATTTGGCATAGATATGTGGTGTTTTGGCATCGACGTAATCTAAGGAAGCTGCTTATACACGCAAAATTTGACATAGAAGAATAATAAAAAGTGTACACCGAGCAACTTTGATGGTCCGAAGTTGCTCAACTCTATCTATGGAGGAGCTTTAACGGTTTTTGTCCATTTGTCATAGAAAGTTGGTGTTAGGGAATCGAAATAATCTAGGAAGTTATGCTCGTAAAATTTGACATAGAAGAACAAAAAAAAGTGTACACTGAGCAACTTTCATGCTCCGAAGTTGCTCAACTCTATCTATGGAGGAGCTTTTAACGGTTTTTGTCCGTTTGGCATAGATATGTAGTGTTTTGGCATCGAAGTAATCTAGGAATCTTATACACGTAAAATTTGACATAGAAGAACAATAAAAAGTGTACACGGAGCAACTTTCATGGTCCGAAGTTCCTTAACTCTATCTATGGAGGAGCTTTAACGGTTTTTGTCCATTTGTCATAGAAAGTTGGTGTTTTGGAATCGAAATAATCTAGGAAGTTATACTCGTAAAATTTGACATAGAAGAACAATAAAAAGTGTACACTGAGCAACTTTCATGGTCCGAAGTTGCTCAACTCTATCTATTGAGGAGCTTTTAACGGTTTTTATCCATTTGGCATTGATATGTAGTGTTTTGGCATCGAAATAATCTACGAAGCTTATACTCGTAAAATTTGACATAGAAGAACAATAAAAAGTGTACACCGAGCAACTTTGATGTTCCGAAGTTGCTCAACACTATCTATGGAGGAGCTTTTAAAGGTTTTTGTCCATTTGGCATAGAAAGTTGGTGTTTTGGCATCGAAATAATCTAGGAATTTATACTCGTAAAATTTGACATAAAAGAACAATAAAATGTATACACCGAGCAACTTTGATGGTCCGAAGTGGCACAACTCTATCTATGGTGGAGCTTTTAACGGTTTTTGTCCATTTGTCGAAGAAAGTTGGTTTTTTGGCATCGAAATAATCTAGGAAGCTTATACTATAAAATTTGACATAGAAGAACAGTAAAAAATGTACACTGAGCAACTTTCATGGTCCGAAGTTGCTCAACTCTATCTATAAAGGAGCTTTTAATGGTTTTTGTCCATTTGGCATAGAAAGTTGGTGTTTTAGAATCGAAATAATATAGGAAGTTATCCTCATAAAATTTGACATAGAAGAACAATAAAAAGTGTACACGGAGCAACTTTCATGGTCCGAAGTTGCTCAACTCTATCTATGGATGAGCTTTTAAAGGTTTTTGTGCATTTTTCATAGAAAGTTGGTGTTTTGGAATCGAAATAATCTAGGAAGATATACTCGTAAAATTTGACATAGAAGAAAAATAAAAAGTGTACACCGAGCAACTTTCATGGTCCGAAGTTGCTGAACTCTATCTATGGAATAGCTTTTAACAGTTTTTGTCCATTTGGCAGAGATGTGGTTTTTTGGCATCGAAATAATCTACGAAGCTTATACTCGTAAAATTTGACATAGAAGAACAATAAAAAGTGTACATCGAGCAACATTCATGGTCCGAATTTGCTCAACTCTATCTATTGAGGAGCTTTTAACGGTTTTTGTCCATTTGGCATAGATATGTGGTGTTTTGGCATCGACGTAATCTAAGGAAGCTGCTTATACACGCAAAATTTGACATAGAAGAATAATAAAAAGTGTACACCGAGCAACTTTGATGGTCCGAAGTTGCTCAACTCTATCTATGGAGGAGCTTTAACGGTTTTTGTCCATTTGTCATAGAAAGTTGGTGTTAGGGAATCGAAATAATCTAGGAAGTTATGCTCGTAAAATTTGACATAGAAGAACAAAAAAAAGTGTACACTGAGCAACTTTCATGCTCCGAAGTTGCTCAACTCTATCTATGGAGGAGCTTTTAACGGTTTTTGTCCGTTTGGCATAGATATGTAGTGTTTTGGCATCGAAGTAATCTAGGAATCTTATACACGTAAAATTTGACATAGAAGAACAATAAAAAGTGTACACGGAGCAACTTTCATGGTCCGAAGTTCCTTAACTCTATCTATGGAGGAGCTTTAACGGTTTTTGTCCATTTGTCATAGAAAGTTGGTGTTTTGGAATCGAAATAATCTAGGAAGTTATACTCGTAAAATTTGACATAGAAGAACAATAAAAAGTGTACACTGAGCAACTTTCATGGTCCGAAGTTGCTCAACTCTATCTATTGAGGAGCTTTTAACGATTTTTATCCATTTGGCATTGATATGTAGTGTTTTGGCATAGATATGTAGTGTTTTGGCATCGAAATAATCTACGAAGCTTATACTCGTAAAATTTGACATAGAAGAACAATAAAAAGTGTACACCGAGCAACTTTCATGGTCCGAAGTTGCTCAACTCTTTCTATGGAGGAGCTTTTAACGGTTTTTGTCCATTTGGCATAAAAAGTTGGTGTTTTGGCATCGAAATAATCTAGGAATTTATACTCGTAAAATTTGACATAAAAGAACAATAAAATGTATACACCGAGCAACTTTGATGGTCCGAAGTAGCACAACTCTATCTATGGTGGAGCTTTTAACGATTTTTGTCCATTTGTCGAAGAAAGTTGGTTTTTTGGCATCGAAATAATCTAGGAAGCTTATACTATAAAATTTGACATAGAAGAACAATAAAAAGTGTATACCGAGCATCTTTGATTGTTCGAAGTTGCTCAACTCTATCTATGGTGGAGCTTTTATCGGTTTTTGTCCTTTTGTCGAAGAAAGGTGGTTTTTTGGCATCGAGATAATCTAGGAAGCTTATACTCGTAAAATTTGACATAGAAGAACAATAAAAAGTGTACACTGAGCAACTTTCATGGTCCGAAGTTGCTCAACTCTATCTATGGAGGAGCTTTTAACGGTTTTTGTCCGTTTGGCATAGATATGTAGTGTTTTGGCATCGAAGTAATTTAGGAATCTTATACACGTAAACTATGACATAGAAGAACAATAAAAAGTGTACACGGAGCAACTTTCATGGTCCGAAGTTGCTCAACTCTATCTATGAAGGAGCTTTAACGGTTTTTGTCCATTTGTCATAGAAAGTTGGTGTTTTGGAATCGAAATAATCTAGGAAGTTATACTCGTAAAATTTGACATAAAAGAACAATAAAATGTGTACACCGAGCAACTTTGATGGTCCGAAGTTGCTCAACTCTATCTATGGAGGAGCTTTTAACGGTTTTTGCCCATTTGGCATAGATATGTAGTGTTTTGACATCGAACTAATCTAGGAAGCTTATACTCGTAAAATTTGACATAGAAGAACAATAAAAAGTGTACACCGAGCAACATTGATGGTCCGAAGTTGCTCAACTCTATCTATGGAGGAGCTTTAACGGTTTTTGTCCATTTGTCACAGAAATTTGGTGTTTTGGAATCGAAATAATCTAGGAAGTTATGCTCGTAAAATTTGACATAAAAGAACAATAAAAAGTGTACACCGAGCAACTTTCATGGTCCGAATTTACTCAACTCTGTCTATGGAGGAGCTTTTAACGGTTTTTGTCCATTTGGCATAGATATGAGGTGTTTTGGCATCGAACTAATCTAGGAAGCTTATACACGTAAAATTTGACATAGAAGAACAATAAAAAGTGTACACCGAGCAACTTTGATGGTCCGAAGTTGCTCAACTCTATCTATGGAGGAGCTTTTAACGGTTTTTGTCCATTTGGCATAGAAAGTTGGTGTTTTGCATCGAAATAATCTAGGAAGTTATACTCGTAAAATTTGACATAAAATAACAATAAAATGTGTACACCGAGGAACTTTGATGGTCCGAAGTTGCTCAACTCTATCTATGGTGGAGCTTTTAACGGTTTTTCTCCATTTGTCAAAGAAAGTTGGTTTTTTGGCATCGAAATAATCTAGGAAGCTTATACTCGTAAAATTTGACATAGAAAAACAATAAAAAGTGTACACCGAGCAACTTTCATGGTCCGAATTTGCTCAACTCTATCTATGGAGGAGCTTTTAATGGTTTTTGCCCATTTGGCATAGATATGTGGTGTTTTGGCATCGAAGTAATCTAGGAAGCTGCTTATACACGCAAAATTTGACATAGAAGAACAATAAAAAGTGTACACCGAGTAACTTTGATGGTCCGAAGTTGCTCAACTCTATCTATGGAGGAGCTTTAACGGTTTTTGTCCATTTGGCATAGAAAGTTGGTGTTTTAGAATCGAAATAATCTAGGAAGTTATACTCGTAAAATTTGACATAGAAGAACAATAAAAAGTGTACATTGAGCAACTTTCATGGTCCGAAGTTGCTCTACTTTATCTATGGAGGAGCTTTAACGGTTTTTGTCCATTTGTCATAGAAAGTTGGTGTTAGTGAATCGAAATAATCTAGGAAGTTATACTCGTAAAATTTGATATAGAAGAACAATAAAAAGTGTACACTGAGCAACTTTCACGGTCCGAAGTTGCTCAACTCTATCTATGGAGGAGCTTTTAACGGTATTTGTCCATTTGGCATAGATATGTAGTGTTTTGGCATCGAACTAATCTAGGAAGCTTATACTCGTAAAATTTGACAAAGAAGAACAATAAAAAGTGTACACTGAGCAACTTTCACGGTCTGAAGTTGCTCAACTCTATCTATGGAGGAGCTTTTAACGGTTTTTGTCCATTTGGAATAGATATGTAGTGTTTTGGCAACGAAATAATCTACGAAGCTTATACTCGTAAAATTTGACATAGAAGAACAATAAAAAGTGTACACCGAGCAACTTTAATCCTCCGAATTTAGTCAACTCTTTCTATGGAGGAGCTTTTAACGGTTTTTGTTCTTTTGGCATAGAAAGTTGGTGTTTTGGCATCGAAATAATGTAGGAATTTATAGTCGTAAAATTTGACATAAAACAACAATAAAATGTGTACACCGAGCAACTTTGATGGTCCGAAGTAGCTCAACTCTATCTATGGTGGAGCTTTTAACGGTTTTTGTCCATTTGTCGAAGAAAGTTGGTTTTTTGGCATCGAAATAATCTAGGAAGTATATACTATAAAATTTGACATAGAAGAACAATAAAAAGTGCACACCGAGCAACTTTGATGGTCCGAAGTTGCTCAACTCTATCTATGGTGGAGCTTTTATCGGTTTTTGTCCATTTGTCGAAGAAAGGTGATTTTTTGACATCGAGATAATCTAGGAAGCTTATACTCGTAAAATTTGACATAGAAGAACAATAAAAAGTGTACACCGAGCAACTTTTATGGTCCAAAGTTGCTCAACTATATCTATGGAGGAACTTTTAACGGTTTTTGTCTATTTGGCATAGAAAGTTGGTGTTTTGGAATAGAAATAATCTAGGAAGTTATCCTCATAAAATTTGACATAGAAGAACAATAAAAAGTGTACACGGAGCAACTTTCATGGTCCGAAGTTGCTCAACTCTATCTATGGATGAGCTTTTAACGGTTTTTGTCCATTTTTCATAGAAAGTTGGTGTTTTGGAATCGAAATAATCTAGGAAGTTATACTCGTAAAATTTGACATAGAAGAACAATAAAAAGTGTACACCGAGCAACATTGATGGTCCGAAGTTGCTCAACTCTATGTATGGAGGAGCTTTAACGGTTTTTGTCCATTTGTCATAGAAAGTTGGTGTTTTGGAATCAAAATAATCTAGGAAGTTATACTCGTATATTTGACATAGAAGAACAATAAAATGTGTACACCGAGCAACATTGATGGTCCGAAGTTGCTCAACTCTATGTATGGAGGAGCTTTAACGGTTTTTGTCCATTTGTCATAGAAAGTTCGTGTTTTGGAATCTAAATAATCTAGGAAGTTATACTCATAAAATTTAACATAAAAGAACAATAAAATGTGTACACCGAGAAACTTTGATGGTCCGAAGTTGCTCAACTCTTTCTATGGAGGAGCTTTTAACGGTTTTTGTCCATTTGGCATAGAAAGTTGGTTTTTTGGCATCGAAATAATCTAGGAATCTTATACTATAAAATTTGACACAGAAGAACAATAAAAAGTGTACACCGAGCAACATTGATGGTCCGAAGTTGCTCAACTCTATCTATGGAGGAGCTTTAACGGTTTTTGTCCATTTGTCTTAGAAAGTTGTGTTTTGGAATCGAAATAATCTAGGAAGTTATCCTCATAAAATTTGACATAGAAGAATAGTAAAAAGTGTACACCGAGCAACTTTTATGGTCCGAAGTTGCTCAACTCTATCTATGGAGGAACTTTTAACGGTTTTTGTCCATTTGGCATAGAAAGTTGGTGTTTTGGAATCGAAATAATCTAGGAAGTTATCCTCATAAAATTTGACATAGAAGAACAGTAAAAAGTGTACATGGAGCAACTTTTATGGTCCGAAGTTGCTCAACTCTTTCTATGGAGGAGCTTTTAACGGTTTTTGTCCATTTGGCATAGAAAGTTGGTGTTTTGGCATCGAAATAATCTAGGAATTTAAACTCGTAAAATTTGACATAAAACAACAATAAAATGTGTAGACCGAGCAACTTTGATGGTCCGAAGTAGCTCAACTCTATCTATGGTGGAGCTTTTAACGGTTTTTGTCCATTTGTCGAAGAAAGTTGGTTTTTTGGCATCGAAATAATCTAGGAAGTATATACTATAAAATTTGACATAGAAGAACAATAAAAAGTGCACACCGAGCAACTTTGATGGTCCGAAGTTGCTCAACTCTATCTATGCTGGAGCTTTTATCGGTTTTTGTCCATTTGTCGAAGAAAGGTGGTTTTTTGACATCGAGATAATCTAGGAAGCTTATACTCGTAAAATTTGACATAGAAGAACAATAAAAAGTGTACACCGAGCAACTTTTATGGTCCGAAGTTGCTCAACTATATCTTGGAGGAACTTTTAACGGTTTTTGTCTATTTGGCATAGAAAGTTGGTGTTTTGGAATAGAAATAATCTTGGAAGTTATCCTCATAAAATTTGACATAGAAGAACAGTAAAAAGTGTACACGGAGCAACTTTCATCGTCCGAAGTTGCTCAACTCTATCTATGGATGAGCTTTTAACGGTTTTTGTCCATTTTTCATAGAAAGTTGGTGTTTTGGAATCGAAATAATCTAGGAAGTTATACTCATAAAATTTGACATAGAAGAACAATAAAAAGTGTACACCGAGCAACATTGATGGTCCGAAGTTGCTCAACTCTATGTATGGAGGAGCTTTAACGGTTTTTGTCCATTTGTCATAGAAAGTTGGTGTTTTGGAATCAAAATAATCTAGGAAGTTATACTCATAAAATTTAACATAAAAGAACAATAAAATGTGTACACCGAGAAACTTTGATGGTCCGAAGTTGCTCAACTCTTTCTATGGAGGAGCTTTTAACGGTTTTTGTCCATTTCGCATAGAAAGTTGGTGTTTTGGCATCGAAATAATCTAGGAAGTTATACTCGTAAAATTTGACATAAAAGAACAATAAAATGTGTACATTGAGCAACTTTGATGGTCCGAAGTTGCTCAACTCTTTCTATGGAGGAGCTTTAAACGGTTTTTCTCCATTTGTAGAAGAAAGTTGGTTTTTTGGCATCGAAATAATCTAGGAATCTTATACTATAAAATTTGACACAGAAGAACAATAAAAAGTGTACACCGAGCAACATTGATGGTCCGAAGTTGCTCAACTCTATCTATGGAGGAGCTTTAACGGTTTTTGTCCATTTGTCTTAGAAAGTTGGTGTTTTGGAATCGAAATAATCTAGGAAGTTATCCTCATAAAATTTGACATAGAAGAATAGTAAAAAGTGTACACCGAGCAACTTTTATGGTCCGAAGATGCTCAACTCTATCTATGGAGGAACTTTTAACGGTTTTTGTCCATTTGGCATAGAAAGTTGGTGTTTTGGAATCGAAATAATCTAGGAAGTTATCCCCATAAAATTTGACATAGAAGAACAGTAAAAAGTGTACATGGAGCAACTTTTATGGTCCGAAGTTGCTCAACTCTTTCTATGGAGGAGCTTTTAACGGTTTTTGTCCATTTGGCATAGAAAGTTGGTGTTTTGGCATCGAAATAATCTAGGAATTTATACTCGTAAAATTTGACATAAAAGAACAATAAAATGTATACACCGAGCAACCTTGATGGTCCGAAGTAGCACAACTCTATCTATGGTGGAGCTTTTAACGGTTTTTGTCCATTTCTCGAAGAAAGTTGGTTTTTTGTCATCGAAATAATCTAGGAAGCTTATACTATAAAATTTGACATAGAAGAACAATAAAAAGTGTACACCGAGCATCTTTGATTGTCCGAAGTTGCTCAACTCTATCTATGGTGGAGCTTTTATCGGTTTTTGTCCTTTTGTCGAAGAAAGGTGGTTTTTTGGCATCGAGATAATCTAGGAAGCTTATACTCGTAAAATTTGACATAGAAGAACAATAAAAAGTGTACACTGAGCAACTTTCATGGTCCGAAGTTGCTCAACTCTATCTATGGAGGAGCTTTTAACGGTTTTTGTCCGTTTGGCATAGATATGTAGTGTTTTGGCATCGAAGTAATCTAGGAATCTTATACACGTAAACTATGACATAGAAGAACAATAAAAAGTGTACACGGAGCAACTTTCATGGTCCGAAGTTGCTCAACTCTATCTATGGAGGAGCTTTAACGGTTTTTGTCCATTTGTCATAGAAAGTTGGTGTTTTGGAATCGAAATAATCTAGGAAGTTATACTCGTAAAATTTGACATAAAAGAACAATAAAATGTGTACACCGAGCAACTTTGATGGTCCGAAGTTGCTCAACTCTATCTATGGAGGAGCTTTTAACGGTTTTTGTCCATTTGGCATAGATATGTGGTGTTTTGACATCGAACTAATCTAGGAAGCTTATACTCGTAAAATTTGACATAGAAGAACAATAAAAAGTGTACACCGAGCAACATTGATGGTCCGAAGTTGCTCAACTCTATCTATGAAGGAGCTTTAACGGTTTTTGTCCATTTGTCACAGAAATTTGGTGTTTTGGAATCGAAATAATCTAGGAAGTTATGCTCGTAAAATTTGACATAAAAGAACAATAAAAAGTGTACACCGAGCAACTTTCATGGTCCGAATTTACTCAACTCTATCTATGGAGGAGCTTTTAACGGTTTTTGTCCATTTGGCATAGATATGAGGTGTTTTGGCATCGAACTAATCTAGGAAGCTTATACACGTAAAATTTGACATAGAAGAACAATAAAAAGTGTACACCGAGCAACTTTGATGGTCCGAAGTTGCTCAACTCTATCTATGGAGGAGCTTTAACGGTTTTTTTCCATTTGTCACAGAAATTTGGTGTTTTGGAATCGAAATAATCTAGGAAGTTATACTCGTAAAATTTGACATAAAATAACAATAAAATGTGTACACCGAGGAACTTTGATGGTCCGAAGTTGCTCAACTCTATCTATGGTGGTGCTTTTAACGGTTTTTCTCCATTTGTCAAAGAAAGATGGTTTTTTGGCATCGAAATAATCTAGGAAGCTTATACCCGTAAAATTTGACATAGAAAAACAATAAAAGTGTACACCGAGCAACTTTCATGGTCCGAATTTGCTCAACTCTATCTATGGAGGAGTTTTTAACGGTTTTTGCCCATTTGGCATAGATATGTGGTGTTTTGGCATCGAAGTAATCTAGGAAGCTGCTTATACACGCAAAATTTGACATAGAAGAACAATAAAAAGTGTACACCGAGTAACTTTGATGGTCCGAAGTTGCTCAACTCTATCTATGGAGGAGCTTTAACGGTTTTTGTCCATTTGGCATAGAAAGTTGGTGTTTTAGAATCGAAATAATCTAGGAAGTTATACTCTTAAAATTTGACATAGAAGAACAATAAAAAGTGTACACTGAGCAACTTTCATTGTCCGAAGTTGCTCTACTTTATCTATGGAGGAGCTTTAACGGTTTCTGTCCATTTGGAATAGAAAGTTGTTGTTAGGGAATCGAAATAATCTAGGAAGTTATACTCGTAAAATTTGATATAGAAGAACAATAAAAAGTGTACACTGAGCAACTTTCATGGTCCGAAGTTGCTCAACTCTATCTATGGAGGAGCTTTTAACGGTTTTTGTCCATTTGGTATAGATATGTATTGTTTTGGCATCGAAATAATCTACGAAGCTTATACTCGTAAAATTTGACATAGAAGAACAATAAAAAGTGTACACCGAGCAACTTTCATCGTCCGAATTTACTCGACTCTTTCTATGGAGGAGCTTTTAACGGTTTTTGTCCATTTGGCATAGAAAGTTGGTGTTTTGGCATCGAAATAATCTAGGAATTTATACTCGTAAAATTTGACATAAAACAACAATAAAATGTGTACACCGAGCAACTTTTATGGTCCGAAGTAGCACAACTCTATCTATGGTGGAGCTTTTAACGGTTTTTGTCCATTTGTCGAAGAAAGTTGGTTTTTTGGCATCGAAATAATCTAGGAAGTATATACTATAAAATTTGACATAGAAGAACAATAAAAAGTGCACACCGAGCAACTTTGATGGTCCGAAGTTGCTCAACTCTATCTATGCTGGAGCTTTTATCGGTTTTTGTCCATTTGTCGAAGAAAGGTGGTTTTTTGACATCGAGATAATCTAGGAAGCTTATACTCGTAAAATTTGACATAGAAGAACAATAAAAAGTGTACACCGAGCAACTTTTATGGTCCGAAGTTGCTCAACTGTATCTATGGAGGAACTTTTAACGATTTTTGTCTATTTGGCATAGAAAGTTGGTGTTTTGGAATAGAAATAATCTAGGAAGTTATCCTCATAAAATTTGACATAGAAGAACAATAAAAAGTGTACACGGAGCAACTTTCATGGTCCGAAGTTGCTCAACTCTATCTATGGATGAGCTTTTAACGGTTTTTGTCCATTTTTCATAGAAAGTTGGTGTTTTGGAATCGAAATAATCTAGGAAGTTATACTCGTAAAATTTGACATAGAAGAACAATAAAAAGTGTACACCGACCAACATTAATGGTCCGAAGTTGCTCAACTCTATGTATGGAGGAGCTTTAACGGTTTTTGTCCATTTGTCATAGAAAGTTGGTGTTTTGGAATCAAAATAATCTAGGAAGTTATACTCGTAAAATTTGACATTGAAGAACAATAAAAAGTGTACACCGAGCAACATTGATGGTCCGAAGTTGCTCAACTCTATGTATGGAGGATCTTTAACGGTTTTTGTCCATTTGTCATAGAAAGTTGTTGTTTTGGAATCAAAATAATCTAGGAAGTTATACTCATAAAATTTAACATAAAAGAACAATAAAATGTGTACATTGAGCAACTTTGATGGTCCGAAGTTGCTCAACTCTTTCTATGGAGGAGCTTTTAACGGTTTTTGTCCTTTTGGCATAGAAAGTTGGTTTTTTGGCATCGAAATAATCTAGGAATCTTATACTATAAAATTTGACACAGAAGAACAATAAAAAGTGTACATCGAGCAACATTGATGGTCCGAAGTTGCTCAACTCTATCTATGGAGGAGCTTTAACGGTTTTTGTCCATTTGTCTTAGAAAGTTGGTGTTTTGGAATCGAAATAATCTAGGAAGTTATCCTCATAAAATTTGACATAGAAGAATAGTAAAAAGTGTACACCGAGCAACTTTTATGGTCCGAAGTTGCTCAACTCTATCTATGGAGGAACTTTTAACGGTTTTTGTCCATTTGGCGTAGAAAGTTGGTGTTTTGGAATCGAAATAATCTAGGAAGTTATCCTCATAAAATTTGACATAGAAGAACAGTAAAAAGTGTACATGGAGCAACTTTTATGGTCCGAAGTTGCTCAACTCTTTCTATGGAGGAGCTTTTAACGGTTTTTGTCCATTTGGCATAGAAAGTTGGTGTTATGGCATCGAAATAATCTAGGAATTTATACTCGTAAAATTTGACATAAAACAACAATAAAATGTGTACACCGAGCAACTTTGATGGTCCGAAGTAGCTCAACTCTATCTATGGTGGAGCTTTTAACGGTTTTTGTCCATTTGTCGAAGAAAGTTGGTTTTTTGGCATCGAAATAATCTAGGAAGTATATACTATAAAATTTGACATAGAAGAACAATAAAAAGTGCACACCGAGCAACTTTGATGGTCCGAAGTTGCTCAACTCTATCTATGCTGGAGCTTTTATCGGTTTTTGTCCAATTGTCGAAGAAAGGTGGTTTTTTGACATCGAGATAATCTAGGAAGCTTATACTCGTAAAATTTGACATAGAAGAACAATAAAAAGTGTACACCGAGCAACTTTTATGGTCCGAAGTTGCTCAACTATATCTATGGAGGAACTTTTAACGGTTTTTGTCTATTTGGCATAGAAAGTTGGTGTTTTGGAATAGAAATAATCTTGGAAGTTATCCTCATAAAATTTGACATAAAAGAACAATAAAAAGTGTACACGGAGCAACTTTCATCGTCCGAAGTTGCTCAACTCTATCTATGGATGAGCTTTTAACGGTTTTTGTCCATTTTTCATAGAAAGTTGGTGTTTTGGAATCGAAATAATCTAGGAAGTTATACTCGTAAAATTTGACATAGAAGAACAATAAAAAGTGTACACCGAGCAACATTGATGGTCCGAAGTTGCTCAACTCTATGTATGGAGGAGCTTTAACGGTTTTTGTCCATTTGTCATAGAAAGTTGGTGTTTTGGAATCAAAATAATCTAGGAAGTTATACTCATAAAATTTAACATAAAAGAACAATAAAATGTGTACACCGAGAAACTTTGATGGTCCGAAGTTGCTCAACTCTTTCTATGGAGGAGCTTTTAACGGTTTTTGTCCATTTGGCATAGAAAGTTGGTGTTTTGGCATCGAAATAATCTAGGAAGTTATACTCGTAAAATTTGACATAAAAGAACAATAAAATGTGTACATTGAGCAACTTTGATGGTCCGAAGTTGCTCAACTCTTTTTATGGAGGAGCTTTTAACGGTTTTTCTCCATTTGTAGAAGAAAGTTAGTTTTTTGGCATCGAAATAATCTAGGAATCTTATACTATAAAATTTGACACAGAAGAACAATAAAAAGTGTACACCGAGCAACATTGATGGTCCGAAGTTGCTCAACTCTATCTATGGAGGAGCTTTAACGGTTTTTGTCCATTTGTCTTAGAAAGTTGGTGTTTTGGAATCGAAATAATCTAGGAAGTTATCCTCATAAAATTTGACATAGAAGAATAGTAAAAAGTGTACACCGAGCAACTTTTATGGTCCGAAGATGCTCAACTCTATCTATGGAGGAACTTTTAACGGTTTTTGTCCATTTGGCATAGAAAGTTGGTGTTTTGGAATCGAAATAATCTAGGAAGTTATCCTCATAAAATTTGACATAGAAGAACAGTAAAAAGTGTACATGGAGCAACTTTTATGGTCCGAAGTTGCTCAACTCTTTCTATGGAGGAGCTTTTAACGGTTTTTATCCATTTGGCATAGAAAGTTGGTGTTTTGGCATCGAAATAATCTAGAAATTTATACTCGTAAAATTTGACATAAAAGAACAATAAAATGTATACACCGAGCAACCTTGATGGTCCGAAGTAGCACAACTCTATCTATGGTGGAGCTTTTAACGGTTTTTGTCCATTTGTCGAAGAAAGTTGGTTTTTTGTCATCGAAATAATCTAGGAAGCTTATACTATAAAATTTGACATAGAAGAACAATAAAAAGTGTACACCGAGCATCTTTGATTGTCCGAAGTTGCTCAACTCTATCTATGGTGGAGCTTTTATCGGTTTTTGTTCTTTTGTCGAAGAAAGGTGGTTTTTGTGCATCGAGATAATCTAGGAAGCTTATACTCGTAAAATTTGACATAGAAGAACAGTAAAAAGTGTACACTGAGCAACTTTCATGGTCCGAAGTTGCTCAACTCTATCTATGGAGGAGCTTTTAACGGTTTTTGTCCGTTTGGCATAGATATGTAGTGTTTTGGCATCGAAGTAATATAGGAATCTTATACACGTAAACTATGACATAGAAGAACAATAAAAAGTGTACACGGAGCAACTTTCATGGTCCGAAGTTGCTCAACTCTATCTATGGAGGAGCTTTAACGGTTTTTGTCCATTTGTCATAGAAAGTTGGTGTTTTGGAATCGAAATAATCTAGGAAGTTATACTCGTAAAATTTGACATAAAAGAACAATAAAATGTGTACACCGAGCAACTTTTATGGTCCGAAGTTGCTCAACTCTATCTATGGAGGAGCTTTTAACGGTTTTTGTCCATTTGGCATAGATATGTGGTGTTTTGACATCGAACTAATCTAGGAAGCTTATACTCGTAAAATTTGACATAGAAGAACAATAAAAAGTGTACACCGAGCAACATTGATGGTCCGAAGTTGCTCAACTCTATCTATGGAGGAGCTTTAACGGTTTTTGTCCATTTGTCACAGAAATTTGGTGTTTTGGAATCGAAATAATCTAGGAAGTTATGCTCGTAAAATTTGACATAAAAGAACAATAAAAAGTGTACACCGAGCAACTTTCATGGTCCGAATTTACTCAACTCTATCTATGGAGGAGCTTTTAACGGTTTTTGTCCATTTGGCATAGATATGAGGTGTTTTGGCATCGAACTAATCTAGGAAACTTATACACGTAAAATTTGACATATAAGAACAATAAAAAGTGTACACGGAGCAACTTTCATGGTCCGAAGTTGCTCAACTCTATCTATGGAGGAGCTTTAACGGTTTTTTTCCATTTGTCACAGAAATTTGGTGTTTTGGAATCGAAATAATCTAGGAAGTTAAACTCGTAAAATTTGACATAAAATAACAATAAAATGTGTACACCGAGGAACTTTGATGGTCCGAAGTTGCTCAACTCTATCTATGGTGGTGCTTTTAACGGTTTTTCTCCATTTGTCAAAGAAAGATGGTTTTTTGGCATCGAAATAATCTAGGAAGCTTATACTCGTAAAATTTGACATAGAAAAACAATAAAAGTGTACACCGAGCAACTTTCATGGTCCGAATTTGCTCAACTCTATCTATGGAGGAGCTTTTAACGGTTTTTGCCCATTTGGCATAGATATGTGGTGTTTTGGCATCGAAGTAATCTAGGAAGCTGCTTATACACGCAAAATTTGACATAGAAGAACAATAAAAAGTGTACACCGAGTAACTTTGATGGTCCGAAGTTGCTGAACTCTATCTATGGAGGAGCTTTAACGGTTTTTGTCCATTTGGCATAGAAAGTTGGTGTTTTAGAATCGAAATAATCTAGGAAGTTATACTCTTAAAATTTGACATAGAAGAACAATAAAAAGTGTACACTGAGCAACTTTCATTGTCCGAAGTTGCTCTACTTTATCTATGGAGGAGCGTTAACGGTTTTTGTCCATTTGGAATAGAAAGTTGGTGTTAGGGAATCGAAATAATCTAGGAAGTTATACTCGTAAAATTTGATATAGAAGAACAATAAAAAGTGTACACTGAGCAACTTTCATGGTCCGAAGTTGCTCAACTCTATCTATGGAGGAGCTTTTAACGGTTTTTGTCCATTCGGAATAGATATGTAGTGTTTTGGCATCGAAATAATCTACGAAGCCTATACTCGTAAAATTTGACATAGAAGAACAATAAAAAGTGTACACCGAGCAACTTTCATCGTCCGAATTTACTCAACTCTTTCTATGGAGGAGCTTTTAACGGTTTTTGTCCATTTGGCATAGAAAGTTGGTGTTTTGGCATCGAAATAATCTAGGAATTTATACTCGTAAAATTTGACATAAAACAACAATAAAATGTGTACACCGAGCAACTTTTATGGTCCGAAGTAGCTCAACTCTATCTATGGTGGAGCTTTTAACGGTTTTTGTCCATTTGTCGAAGAAAGTTGGTTTTTTGGCAACGAAATAATCTAGGAAGTATATACTATAAAATTTGACATAGAAGAACAATAAAAAGTGCACACCGAGCAACTTTGATGGTCCGAAGTTGCTCAACTCTATCTATGCTGGAGCTTTTATCGGTTTTTGTCCATTTGTCGAAGAAAGGTGGTTTTTTGACATCGAGATAATCTAGGAAGCTTATACTCGTAAAATTTGACATAGAAGAACAATAAAAAGTGTACACCGAGCAACTTTTATGGTCCGAAGTTGCTCAACTATATCTATGGAGGAACTTTTAACGGTTTTTGTCTATTTGGCATAGAAAGTTGGTGTTTTGGAATAGAAATAATCTAGGAAGTTATCCTCATAAAATTTGAAATAGAAGAACAATAAAAAGTGTACACGGAGCAACTTTCATGGTCCGAAGTTGCTCAACTCTATCTATGGATGAGCTTTTAACGGTTTTTGTCCATTTTTCATAGAAAGTTGGTGTTTTGGAATCGAAATAATCTAGGAAGTTATACTCGTAAAATTTGACATAGAAGAACAATAAAAAGTGTACACCGAGCAACATTGATGGTCCGAAGTTGCTCAACTCTATGTATGGAGGAGCTTTAACGGTTTTTGTCCATTTGTCATAGAAAGTTGGTGTTTTGGAATCAAAATAATCTAGGAAGTTATACTCGTAAAATTTGACATTGAAGAACAATAAAAAGTGTACACCGAGCAACATTGATGGTCCGAAGTTGCTCAACTCTATGTATGGAGGAGCTTTAACGGTTTTTGTCCATTTGTCATAGAAAGTTGTTGTTTTGGAATCAAAATAATCTAGGAAGTTATACTCATAAAATTTAACATAAAAGAACAATAAAATGTGTACACCGAGAAACTTTGATGGTCCGAAGTTGCTCAACTCTTTCTATGGAGGAGCTTTTAACGGTTTTTGTCCATTTGGCATAGAAAGTTGGTTTTTTGGCATCGAAATAATCTAGGAATCTTATACTATAAAATTTGACACAGAAGAACAATAAAAAGTGTACACCGAGCAACATTGATGGTCCGAAGTTGCTCAACTCTATCTATGGAGGAGCTTTAACGGTTTTTGTCCATTTGTCTTAGAAAGTTGGTGTTTTGGAATCGAAATAATCTAGGAAGTTATCCTCATAAAATTTGACATAGAAGAATAGTAAAAAGTGTACACCGAGCAACTTTTATGGTCCGAAGTTGCTCAACTCTATCTATGGAGGAACTTTTAACGGTTTTTGTCCATTTGACATAGAAAGTTGGTGTTTTGGAATCGAAATAATCTAGGAAGTTATCCTCATAAAATTTGACATAGAAGAACAGTAAAAAGTGTACATGGAGCAACTTTTATAGTCCGAAGTTGCTCAACTCTTTCTATGGAGGAGCTTTTAACGGTTTTTGTCCATTTGGCATAGAAAGTTGGTGTTTTGGCATCGAAATAATCTAGCAATTTATACTCGTAAAATTTGACATAAAACAACAATAAAATTTGTACACCGAGCAACTTTGATGGTCCGAAGTAGCTCAACTCTATCTATGGTGGAGCTTTTAACGGTTTTTGTCCATTTGTCGAAGAAAGTTGGTTTTTTGGCATCGAAATAATCTAGGAAGTATATACTATAAAATTTGACATAGAAGAACAATAAAAAGTGCACACCGAGCAACTTTAATAGTCCGAAGTTGCTCAACTCTATCTATGGTGGGGCTTTTATCGGTTTTTGTCCATTTGTCGAAGAAAGGTGGTTTTTTGACATCGAGATAATCTAGGAAGCTTATACTCGTAAAATTTGACACAGAAGAACAATAAAAAGTGTACAACGAGCAACGTTTATGGTCCGAAGTTGCTCAACTATATCTATGGAGGAACTTTTAACGGTTTTTGTCCATTTGGCATAGAAAGTTGGTGTTTTGGAATAGAAATAATCTAGGAAGTTATCCTCATAAAATTTGACATAGAAGAACAATAAAAAGTGTACACGGAGCAATTTTCATGGTCCGAAGTTGCTCAACTCTATCTATGGAGGAGCTTTTAACGGTTTTTGTCCATTTTTCATAGAAAGTTGGTGTTTTGGAAACGAAATAATCTAGGAAGTTATACTCGTAAAATTTGACATAGAAGAACAATAAAAAGTGTACACCGAGCAACATTGATGGTCCGAAGTTGCTCAACTCTATGTATGGAGGAGCTTTAACGGTTTTTGTCCATTTGTCATAGAAAGTTGGTGTTTTGGAATCGAAATAATCTAGGAAGTTATCCTCATAAAATTTGACATAGAAGAACAGTAAAAAGTGTACATGGAGCAACTTTTATGGTCCGAAGTTGCTCAACTCTTTCTATGGAGGAGCTTTTAGCGGTTTTTGTCCATTTGGCATAGAAAGTTGGTGTTTTGACATCGAAATAATCTAGGAATTTATACTCGTAAAATTTGACATAAAAGAACAATAAAATGTGTACATTGAGCAACTTTGATGGTCCGAAGTTGCTCAACTCTATCTATGGTGGAGCTTTTAATGGTTTTTCTCCATTTGTAGAAGAAAGTTGGTTTTTTGGCATCGAAATAATCTAGGAATCTTATACTATAAAATTTGACACAGAAGAACAATAAAAAGTGTACACCGAGCAACATTGATGGTCCGAAGTTGCTCAACTCTATCTATGGAGGAGCTTTAACGGTTTTTGTCCATTTGTCTTAGAAAGTTGGTGTTTTGGAATCGAAATAATCTAGGAAGTTATCCTCATAAAATTTGACATAGAAGAATAGTAAAAAGTGTACACCGAGCAACTTTGATGGTCCGAAGTTGCTCAACTCTTTCTATGGAGGAGCTTTTAACGGTTTTTGTCCATTAGGCATAGAAAGTTGATGTTTTGGCATCGAAATAATCTAGGAAGTTATACTCATAAAATTTGACATAAAAGAACAATAAAATGTGTACATTGAGCAACTTTTATGGTCCGAAGTTGCTCAACTCTATCTATGGTGGAGCTTTTAACGGTTTTTCTCCATTTGTAGAAGAAAGTTGGTTTTTTGGCATCGAAATAATCTAGGAATCTTATACTATAAAATTTGACATAGAAGAAAAATAAAAAGTGTACACCGAGCAACATTGATGGTCCGAAGTTGCTCAACTCTATCTATGGAGGAGCTTTAACGGTTTTTGTCCATTTGTCATAGAAAGTTGGTGTTTTGGAATCGAAATAATCTAGGAAGTTATCCTCATAAAATTTGACATAGGAGAATAGTAAAAAGTGTACACCGAGCAACTTTTGTGGTCCGAAGTTGCTTAACTCTATCTATGGAGGAACTTTTAACGGTTTTTGTCCATTTGGCATAGAAAGTTGGTGTTTTGGAATCAAAATAATCTAGGAAGTTATCCTCATAAAATTTGACATAGAAGAACAGTAAAAAGTGTACACGGAGCAACTTTTATGGTCCGAAGTTGCTCAACTCTATCTATGGATGAGCTTTTAACGGTTTTTGTCCATTTTTCATAGAAAGTTGGTGTTTTGGAATCGAAATAATCTAGGATGTTATACTCGTAAAATTTGACATAGAAGAACAATAAAAAGTGTACACCGAGCAAATTTCATGGTCCGAAGTTGCTCAACTCTATCTATGGAGAAGCTTTTAACGGTTTTTGTCCATTTGGCCGAGATATGTGGTTTATTGTCATCGAAATAATCTAGGAAGCTTATACTCGTAAAATTTGACATAGAAGAACAATAAAAAGTGTACACCGAGCAACTTTAATGGTCGGAATTTGATCAATTCTATCTATGGAGGAGCTTTTAACGGTTTTTGTCCATTTGGCATAGATATGTGGTGTTTTGGCATCGAAGTAATCTTGGAAGCTTAAACACGTAAAATTTGACATAGAAGAACAATAAAAAGTGTACACCGAGCAACTTCGATGGTCCGAAGTTGCTCAACTCTATCTATGGAGGAGCTTTAACGGTTTTTGTCTATTTGTCATAGAAAGTTGGTGTTAGGGAATCAAAATAATCTAGGAAGTTATACTCGTAAAATTTGACATAGAAGAACAATAAAAAGTGTACACTGAGCAACTTTCATGGTCCGAAGTTGCTCAACTCTATCTATGGAGGAGCTTTTAACGGTTTTTGTCCATTTGGCATAGATATGTGACGTTTTGGCATCGAAATAATCTACGAAGCTTATACTCGTAAAATTTGACATAGAAGAACAATAAAAAGTGTACACCGAGCAACTTTCATGGTCCGAATTTACTCAACTCTATCTACGGAAGAGCTTTTCTATTTGTCGAAGAAAGGTGATTTTTTGGCATCGAAATTATCTAGGAAGCTTGTACTCGTAAAATTTGACATAGAAGAACAATAAAAAGTGTGCACCGAGCAACTTTCATGGTCCGAAGTTGCTCAACTCTATCTATGGAGGAGCTTTTAACGGTTTTTGTCCATTTGGCATAGAAATGTGGTGTTTTGTCATGCAAATAATCTAGAAAGCTTATACTCGTAAAATTTCACTTAGAAGAACAATAAAAAGTGTACACCGATCAACTTTAATGGTTTGAAGTTGCTCAACTCTATCTATGGAGGAGCTTTTAACGGTTTTTGTCCATTTGGCATAGAAAGTTGGTGTTTTGGCATCGAAATAATCTAGGAAGTTATACTCGTAAAATTTGACATAAAAGAACAATAAAATGTGTACACCTAGCAACTTTGATGGTCCGAAGTTGCTCAACTCTATCTATGGTGGAGCTTTTAACGGTTTTTGTCCATTTGTCGGAGAAAGTTGGTTTTTTGGCATCGAAATAATCTAGGAAGCTTATACTATAAAATTTGACATAGAAGAACAATAAAAAGTGTACACCGAGCAATTTTGATGGTCCGAAGTTGCTCAACTCTATCTATGGTGGAGCTTTTATCGGTTTTTGTCCATTTGTCGAAGGAAGGTGGTTTTTTGGGATCGAGATAATCTAGGAAGCTTATACTCGTAAAATTTGACATAGAAGAACAATAAAAAGTGTACACCGAGCAACTTTTATGGTCCGAAGTTGCTCAACTCTATCTATGGAGGAACTTTTAACGGTTTTTGTCCATTTGGCATAGAAAGTTGGTGTTTTGGAATCGAAATAATCTAGGAAGTTATCCTCATAAAATTTGACATAGAAGAACAATAAAAAGTGTACACGGAGCAACTTTCATGGTCCGAAGTTGCTCAACTCTATCTATGGATGAGCTTTTAACGGTTTTTGTCCATTTTTCATAGAAAGTTGGTGTTTTGGAATCGAAATACTCGAGAAAGTTATACTCGTAAAATTTGATATAGAAGAACAATAAAAAGTGTACATCGAGCAACTTTCATGGTCCGAAGTTGCTTAACTTTATCCATGGAGGAGCTTTTAACGGTTTTTGTCCATTTGGCATAGATATGTGGTTTTTTTGCATCGAAATAATCTAGGAAGCTTATACTCGTAAAATTTGACATAGAAGAACAATAAAAAGTGTACACCGAGCAACTTTCATGGTCCGAAGTTGCTCAACTCTATCTATGGAGGAGCTTTTAACGGTTTTTGTCCATTTTTCATAGAAAGTTGGTGTTTTGGAATTGAAATAATCTAGGAAGTTATACTCGTAAAATTTGACATAAAAGAACAATAAAAAGTGTACACCGAGCAACTTTCATGGTCCGAAGTTGCTCAACTCTGTCTATGGAGGAGCTTTTAACGGTTTTTGTCTATTTCGCATAGATATGTGGTTTTTTGGTATCGAAATATTCTAGAAAGCTTATACTCATAAAATTTGACATAGAAGAACAATAAAAAGTGTACACCGAGCAACTTTCATGGTCCGAATTTGCTCAACTCTATCTATGGAGGAGCTTTTGACGGTTTTTTTCCATTTGGCATTAGGGATGGCAATTTGTACCCGATCCGCCCGCCCCGATCCGCACGGATATTATTCGATCCGAGCTAATAATGGGGCGGTTATGGGTCCAAAATTTTTGACCTGAAGGCGGATCGGGGCGGTTACGGATCAGTGATCTGATCCGCCCCGATCCGACACGCGATCCGACCCGAATATTATATATATATATATATATTTGTGATATGTAATATGTATATGTTAGGGGATGTAAGATATTTATACATATATTAATATAAGTATATAACACATGTAGTTTACTTATGTAGAATTATAGTTAATATTTGTATTAATATCGAAATTTTATAGACTAAATGACTAATGATGTTATCAATCATGAGATCTTTATAGGCTTTATACTTTATGTAGCATGTTTTGATTTGAGGACTTAAGATATTTTTTTTATTAAATATTTAAAAGGTTTAGGGTTGTAATTAACTAATTATCTAAGTTTATGATTTATGGACTATAGTTTAAGGTTTGAGTTTTGACTTTAGGGTTAGGATACACAATTAGACTTAGTGAATTTCTTAAGTTATCTTATGGTTATGTTAATAATATTAGGAAAGATTAGGATAAGTAATAGGGTAAACAATTAGGACAAAGGATTATTGGGACACTTTAGGGTTGTGAATTATGATTCTCTTAGTTTATGATTATGGACTATAGGTTAGGGTTTGAGTTTAGGGTTTAGGGTAAGCAATTAGGACGAAGGGTTATTGGCTTAATGACACTTTAGGGTTGTGATTTATGATTTACTTTAGGGTTTTTAAGGTTTAGGATTTATGGACTATAATTTAGGGTATAAGTTTTGACTTTAGGATTAGAGTTGGGGTTAAGGAATAAGGTCACTTAAAAAAAAGCATAAAGTCACTAAAATTAATAGAAATTTTGATTATGATCAATTGACCATGGCATGGCCTCCATTAATAGAATTAATGAATTATAGTTATATACGTATATATGTAAATAGTTGATGGTTTGTTTTAATTTTAATATAAGTTTGCTTATTAATTTATTATTAAAAAAAATGCATGAAATCCACCAGTGTTGGGACGTTAGTATAACATTATTACATTAATTGAACTTCCATAAAAAAAGCCCATTTTGTTACTTATTAGGCCCAGCCCACCCATCCAACACCTCTGCAGGCTCTGCTACTACTCTTGAGTTGAGTCAATTGACTGACTTGACTCTATCGGCTTCTTACTTTCTCAAATCTCAGACTCTCAGTGACGACTACTCAGTCTTCTCCCAATCCCCCTTCTCTTTCACACATCTCACTCTTTCGACTTCAAGTTCGCGACTTTCAGTCTCTCACACTCTCACGTTCGCGACTTTTCGTCTCTCACGTTTGCGACTTTTCGTCACTCAGCCTTACTCGATTAGATCTGCCGATCTGGTACTGGATTTGTTTGTCTATGGCTAAAGGTGTTGTTTCTATCATTTTAAGAGATTATAAGGTGTTTGTGATGGTGATTTTCATATATTTTGGTTGTGAAGGTCTTAAGGAGGAGACCAATGAAGGTCTGAAGGAGGAGGACTGAAAATTGAAGATTGAAGAAACAAGTTTCTTTTACCGCCAATCTTTAAACTCTTGAATGGATGTTATGATTTTTATATAGATTGCCATGTTAGATTTATGATTTATGAAGCTTTGAAACTTTTGAAAAAGTTTTTAAGTTTGCAGGACCTCTTTTTTTTTTCCTATCGAGGTAAAGAGACTCTTTTCCCTTCTTGATAGTTTTACTTCTCCCCACTTTGTTAACCAGATATGAATAAAAATTGCTTTATACATGATGTTCGATAACGAGCAATTTGTTGGAATCAGCTAATCGGAACTGTTGTCTTCAGTGTCTAATTTACATTGCGTGTAACTTGATTCTCATCCAGTTTGAAATTCTAGCACTTGACAGTGTTTGTTCTTGTTTTATTTTGATGGGTGCATGGTGTTTAGTTTTGCAGATTGTTACCAGGGTCTCCGTCTCATGATTAATTCTTCCTTTCAATTTTAGGAACTGATTTTTCAATTTAATTTAATGTCTTTATCCTTCACAATTTTGTTGGCTTGTTGGTTTCAGAGTCAATGGATAGAATAGCTTGATTTCATTCTTTACCTTGATACAAAAATTTGGCCTGTCACTGGTTTTGATTGAAAATCTTTTTCATTGTCTCCAGCTGAAAACCTGAGAATATGCCCATAAAATGGTAAATGCATAGCATAAAACTCCCAACAAGATTACTTCTCTCCTTGGTAATCTCAAACATTGGTTGTCATCATCATTTTGAGATATGAATATAATGTTTGTATTTCTTTTGTTACTGGGTCGGATCGGTTCGGGGCCCCGCGGATCAACAATGGGGCGGACGCGGATCAGTTCGATCTGCCCCGCAGACAGGGGCGGGGCAGATCGGGTCATCTGATCTAATGTGCGGGGCGGTAGCAGATCACCCCTGATCCGTGCCCGATCCGCCCCATTGCCATGCCTATTTGGCATAGATATGTGGTGTTTTGGCATCGAAATAATCTAGGAAGCTTATACACGTAAAATTTGACATAGAAGAACAATAAAAAGTGTACACCGAGCAAATTTGATGGTCCGAAGTTGCTCAACTCTATCTATGGAGGAGCTTTTAACGGTTTTTGTCCATTTGGCATAGAAAGTTGATGTTTTGGCATCGAAATAATCTAGGAAGTTATACTCGTAAAATTTGACATAAAAGAACAATAAAATGTGTACACCGAGCAACTTTGATGGTCCGAAGTTGCTCAACTCTATCTATGGTGGAGCTTTTAACGGTTTTTGTCCATTTGTCGAAGAAAGTTGGTTTTTTGGCATCGAAATAATCTAGGAAGCTTATACTATAATATTTGACATAGAAGAACAATAAAAAGTGTACACCGAGCAACTTTGATGGTCCAAAGTTGCTCAACTCTATCTATGGTGGAGCTTTTATCGGTTTTTGTCCATTTGTCGAAGAAAGTTGGTTTTTTGGCATCGAAATAATCTAGAAAGCTTATACTATAATATTTGACATAGAAGAACGATAAAAAGTGTACACCGAGCAACTTTGATGGTCCGAAGTTGCTCAACTCTATCTATGGAGGAGCTTTTAACGGTTTTTGTCCATTTGGCATAGATATGTAGTGTTTTGGCATCGAAATAATCTACGAAGCTTATACTCGTAAAATTTGACATAGAAGAACAATAACAAGTGTACACCGAGCAACATTCATGGTCCGAATTTACTCAACTCTATCTATGGAGGAGCTTTTAACGGTTTTTGTCCATTTGGCATAGATATGTGGTGTTTTGGCATCGAAGTAATCTAGGAAGCTTATACACGTAAAATTTGAAATAGAAGAACAAGAAAAAGTGTACACCGAGCAACTTTGATGGTCCGAAGTTGCTCAACTCTATCTATGGGGGTGCTTTTAACGGTTTTTGTCCATTTGGCATAGAAAGTTGGTGTTTTGGCATCGAAATAATCTAGGAAGTTATACTCGTAAAATTTGACATAAAAGAACAATAAAATGTGTACACTGAGCAACTTTGATGGTCCGAAGTTGCTCAACTCTATCTATGGTGGAGGTTTTAACAGTTTTTCTCCATTTGTCGAAGAAAGTTGGTTTTTTGGCATCGAAATAATCTAGGAAGCTTATAATAAAAACTTTGACATAGAAGAACAATAAAAAGTGTACACCGAGCAACATTGATGGTCCGAAGTTGCTGAACTCTATCTATGGAGGAACTTTTAACGATTTTTGTCCATTTGGCATAGAAAGTTGGTGTTTTGGAATCGAAATAATCTAGGAAGTTATCCTCATAAAATTTGACATAAAAGAACAATAAAAAGTGTACACTGAGCAACTTTCATGGTACGAAGTTGCTCAACTCTTTCTATGGATGAGCTTTTAAAGGTTTTTGTCCATTTGGCATAGATATGTAGTGTTTTGGCTTCGAAATAATCTACGAACCTTATACTCGTAAAATTTGACATAGAAGAACAATAAAAAGTGTACACCGAGCAACTTTCATGGTCCGAATTTGCTCAACTCTATCTATGGAGGAGCATTTAACGGTTTTTGTCCATTTGGCATAGATATGAGGTGTTTTGGCAACGAAGTAATATAGGGAGCTTATACACGTAAAATTTGACATAGAAGAACAATAAAAAGTGTACACCGAGCAACTTTGATGGTCCAAAGTTGCTCAACTCTATCTATGATGGAGCTTTTAACGGTTTTTGTCCATTTGGCATAGATATGTCGTGTTTTGGCATCGAAATAATCTACGAAGCTTATACTCGTAAAATTTGACATAGAAGAACAATAAAAAGTGTACACTGAGCAACTTTCATTGTCCGAATTTATCAACTCTATCTATGGAGGAGCTTTTAACGCTTTTTGTCCATTTTTCATAGAAAGTTGGTGTTTTGGAATCGAAATAATCTAGGATGTTATACTCGTAAAATTTGACATAGAAGAACAATAAAAAGTGTACACCGAGCAACTTTCATGGTCCGAAGTTGCTCAACTCTATTTATGGAGAAGCTTTTAACGGTTTTTGTCCATTTGGCATAGATATGTGGTTTTTTGGCATCGAAATAATCTAGGAAGCTTTTATACTCGTAAAATTTGACATAGAAGAACAATAAAAAGTGTACACCGAGCAACTTTCATGGTCCGAATTTGCTCAACTCTATCTATGGTGGAGCTATTAAGGTTTTTGTTCATTTGGCATAGATATGTGGTGTTTTGGAATCGAAGTAATCTAGGAAGCTTATACACGTAAAATTTGACATAGAAGAACAATAAAAAGTGTACACCGAGCAACTTTGATGGTCCGAAGTAGCTCAACTCTATCTATGGAGGAGCTTTTAACGGTTTTTGTCCATTTAGCATAGAAAGTTGGTGTTTTGGCATCGAAATAATCTAGGAAGTTATACTCTTAAAATTTGACATAAAAGAACAATAAAATGTGTACACCGAGCAACTTTGATGGTCCGAAGTTGCTCAACTCTATCTATGGTGGAGCTTTTAACGGTTTTTGTCCATTTGTCGAAGAAAGTTGGTTTTTTGGCATCGAAATAATCTAGGAAGCTTATACTATAGTATTTGACATAGAAGAACAATAAAAAGTGTACACCGAGCAACATTGATGGTCCGAAGTTGCTCAACTCTATCTATGGAGGTGCTTTAACGGTTTTTGTCCATTTGTCATAGAAAGTTGGTGTTTTGGAATCGAAATAATCTAGGAAGTTAGACTCGTAAAATTTGACATAGAAGAACAATAAAAAGTGTACACGGAGCAACTTTCATGGTCCGAATTTATCAACTCTATCTATGAAGGAGCTTTTAACGGTTTTTGTCCATTTTTCATAGAAAGTTGGTGTTTTGGAATCGAAATAATCTAGGATGTTATACTCGTAAAATTTGACATAGAAGAACAATAAAAAGTGTACACCGAGCAACTTTCATGGTCCGAAGTTGCTCAACTCTATCTATGGAGGAGCTTTTAACGGTTTTTGTCCATTTGGCATAGATATGTGGTTTTTTGTCATCGAAATAATCTAGGAAGCTTATACTCGTAAAATTTGACATAGAAGAACAATAACAAGTGTACACCGAGCAACTTTCATGGTCCGAATTTACTCAACTCTATCTATGGAGGAGCTTTTAATGGTTTTTGTCCATTTGGCATAGATATGTGGTGTTTTGGAATCGAAGTAATCTAGGAAGCTTATACACGTAAAATTTGACATAGAAGAACAATAAAAAGTGTACACCGAGCAACTTTGATGGTCCGAAGTTGGTCAACTCTATCTATGGAGGTGCTTTTAACGGTTTTTGTCCATTTGGCATAGAAAGTTGGTGTTTTGGCATCGAAATAATCTAGGAAGTTATACTCGTAAAATTTGACATAAAAGAACAATAAAATGTGTACACCGAGCAACTTTGATGGTCCGAAGTTGCTCAACTCTATCTATGGTGGAGGTTTTAACGGTTTTTGTCCATTTGTCGAAGAAAGTTGGTTTTTTGGCATCGAAATAACCTAAGAAGCTTATACTATAATATTTGACATAGAAGAACAATAAAAATTGTACACCAAGTAACTTTGATGGTCCGAAGTTGCTCAACTCTATCTATTGTGGAGCTTTTATCGGTTTTTGTCCATTTGTCGAAGAAATTTGGTTTTTTGGCATCGAAATAATTTAGGAAGCTTATACTATAATATTTGACATAGAAGAACAATAAAAAGTGTACACCGAGCAACTTTCATGGTCCGAATTTGCTTAACTCTATCTATGGAGGAGCTTTTAACGGTTTTTGTCCATTTGGCATAGATATGTGGTGTTTTGGAATCGAAGTAATCTAGGAAGCTTATACACGTAAAATTTGACATAGAAGAACAATAAAAAGTGTACACCGAGCAACTTTGATGGTCCGAAGTTGCTCAACTCTATCTATGGAGGAGCTTTTAACGGTTTTTGTCCATTTGGCATAGATATGTAGTGTTTTGGCATCGAAATAATCTACGAAGCTTATACTCGTAAAATTTGACATAGAAGAACAATAAAAAGTGTACACTGAGCAACTTTCATGGTCCGAATTTATCAACTCTATCTATGGAGGAGCTGTTAACGGTTTTTGTCCATTTTTCATAAGTTGGAGTTTTGTAATCGAAATAATCTAGGATGTTATACTCATAAAATTTGAAACAGAAGAACAATAAAAAGTGTACACCGAGCAACTTTCATGGTCCGAAGTTGCTCAATTCTATCTATGGAGGAGCTTTTAACGGTTTTTGTCCATTTGGCATAGATATGTGGTTTTTTGGCATCGAAATAATCTAGGAAGCTTATACTCGTAAAATTTGACATAGAAGAACAATAAAAAGTGTACACCGAGCAACTTTCGTGGTCCGAATTTGCTCAACTCTATCTATGGAGGAGCTTTTAACGGTTTTTGTCCATTTGGCATAGATATGTGGTGTTTTGGAATCGAAGTAATCTAGGAAGCTTATACACGTAAAATTTGACATAGAAGAACAATAAAAAGTGTACACCGAGCAACTTTGATGGTCCGAAGTTGCTCAACTCTATCTATGTAGGAGTTTTTAACGGTTTTTGTCCATTTGGCATAGATATGTAGTGTTTTGGCATCGAAATAATCTTCGAAGCTTATACTCGTAAAATTTGACATTGAAGAACAATAAAAAGTGTACACTGAGCAACTTTCATGGTCCGAATTTATCAACTCTATTTATGGAGGAGCTTTTAACGGTTTTTGTCCATTTGGCATAGAATTGTAGTGTTTTGGCATCGAAATAATCTACGAAGCTTATACTCGTAAAATTTGACATAGAAGAACAATAAAAAGTGTACACCGAGCAACTTTCATGGTCCGAATTTGCTCAACTCTATCTATGGAGGAGCATTTAACGGTTTTTGTCCATTTGGCATAGATATGTGGTGTTTTGGAATCGAAGTAATCTAGGAAGCTTATACACGTAAAATTTGACATAGAAGAACAATAAAAAGTGTACACCGAGCAACTTTGATGGTCCGAAGTAGCTCAACTCTATCTATGGAGGAGCTTTTAACGGTTTTTGTCCATTTGGCATAGAAAGTTGGTGTTTTGGCATCGAAATAATCTAAGAAGTTATACTTGTAAAATTTGACATAAAAGAACAATAAAATGTGCACACCGAGCAACTTTGATGGTCCGAAGTTGCTCAACTCTATCTATGGTGGAGCTTTTAACGGTTTTTGTCCATTTGTCGAAGAAAGTTGGTTTTTTGGCATCGAAATAATCTAGGAAGCTTATACTATAATATTTGACATAGAAGAACAATAAAAAATGTACACCGAGCAACATTGATGGTCCGAAGTTGCTCAACTCTATCTATGGGGGAGCTTTAACGGTTTTTGTCCATTTGTCATAGAAAGTTGGTGTTTTGGAATCGAAATAATCTTGGAAGTTATACTCGTAAAATTTGACATAGAAGAACAATAAAAAGTGCACACTGAGCAACTTTCATGGTCCGAATTTATCAACTCTATCTATTGAGGAGCTTTTAACGGTTTTTGTCCATTTTTCATAGAAAGTTGGTGTTTTGGAATCGAAATAATCTAGGATGTTATACTCGTAAAATTCGACATAGAAGAACAATAAAAAGTGTACACCCAGCAACTTTCATGGTCCGAAGTTGCTCAACTCTATCTATGAAGGAGCTTTTAACGGTTTTTGTCCATTTGGCATAGATATGTGGTTTTTTGGCATCGAAATAATATAGGAAGCTTATATTCGTAAAATTTGACATAGAAGAACAATAAAAAGTGTACACCGAGCAACTTTCATGGTCCGAATTTGCTCAACTCTATCTATGGTGGAGCTTTTAAGGTTTTTGTCCATTTGGCATAGATATGTGGTGTTTTGGAATCGAAGTAATCTAGGAAGCTTATACACGTAAAATTTGACATAGAAGAACAATAAAAAGTGTACACCGAGCAACTTTGATGGTCCGAAGTAGCTCAACTCTATCTATGGAGGAACTTTTAACGGTTTTTGTCCATTTGGCATAGAAAGTTGGTGTTTTGGCATCGAAATAATCTAGGAAGTTATACTCGTAAAATTTGACATAAAAGAACAATAAAATTTGTACACCGAGCAACTTTGATGGTCCGAAGTTGCTCAACTCTATCTATGGTGGAGCTTTTAACGGTTTTTGTCCGTTTGTCGATGAAAGTTGGTTTTTTGGCATCGAAATAATCTAAGAAGCTTATACTATAATATTTGACATGGAAGAACAATAAAAATTGTACACCGAGTAACTTTGATGGTCCGAAGTTGCTCAACTCTATCTATGGTGGAGCTTTTATCGGTTTTTGTCCATTTGTCGAAGAAAGTTGGTTTTTTGGCATCGAAATAATCTAGGAAGCTTATACTATAATATTTGACATAGAAGAACAATAAAAAGTGTAAACCGAGCAACTTTGATGGTCCGAAGTTGCTCAACTCTATCTATGGAGGAGCTTTTAACGGTTTTTGTCTATTTAGCATAGATATGTAGTGTTTTGGCATCGAAATAAACTACGAAACTTATACTCGTAAAATTTGACATGGAAGAACAATAAAAAGTGTACACCGAGCAACTTTCATGGTCCGAATTTGCTCAACTCTATCTATGGAGGAGCTTTTAACGGTTTTTGTCCATTTGGCATAGATATGTGGTGTTTTGCAATCGAAGTAATCTAGGAAGCTTATACACGTAAAATTTGACATAGAAGAACAATAAAAAGTGTACACCGAGCAACTTTGATGGTCTGAAGTTGCTCAACTCTATCTATGGAGGAGATTTTAACGGTTTTTGTCCATTTGGCATAGATATGTAGTGTTTTGGCATCGAAATAATCTACGAAGCTTATACTCGTAAAATTTGACATAGAAGAACAATAAAAAGTGTACACCGAGCAACTTTCATGGTCCGAATTTGCTCAACTCTACAGGACTTTTACAGTGATCACAAACGGCCTAACGCTCTCACAGCTTGGCGGCCTAACAAGATCAAGCTAACCTGGAATACTTCTCTCAACCTCTCCGGGGGTTTGGCTTTGATACCATAAGACACAAAACAGAAGACACCAAAAGAAGCAGGACAACAAAGCAATGGTATAACCAGAAAAGTGCAGGAATAGCACGATATAACAATATGCACAGCAGGCAGAAACAATATAGGTCAATTATCTTGAAAACTCAGTACTGGAGCACTTGAATCTCAGATGAGTAGAAGACTCACCAGCGGTGCTGAGATGTGCTAGTTTCCGATATACTGGCTTCGTTATTAAGTTCAAATTTGCGTTGATAAAGCAATTGAAGTTTAGTCAGAAATATCTGAACTAGAGATGAATTGTTGTTATGATTTAGAGTAGATAACTTTTCCAATTTTTTTAATTAAAATTGGTTCCCAGAAATTACAATATTCAATATCACCAGTTTCAACAGGGAAATAATGATAAGAGTCAATAGATCTGATTTCTTTTAAGCAACCTTTCCAATATCGTTCTTCAACAGTATATCGATTCATGAATATAATTCATAACAGCAGATTATAATGCATAACAGCAAAGAAATCCTCTGGGCTTTATAACCACAGGCGGCAGAGCCGTCTGTTTTTGGCGCCGTTTTGTATGAGCAATTTATATAAACAGAGGTATAAACAAAGAAATTCTCTGGGCTTTATAACCACAGGCGGCGGAGCCGTCCGTTTGTGGCGCCGTTAAGGATGAACATGAAATAGCCAAGGAAGAAAAGAGACAAGTTTCTGATGTACCAGATCAACCGAGGTCGCAGGTACAGAGCATACTTAGAGTTGGAGAATATACAAAGATTGAAGAATAAAAGGAGAGAATAGAGTGAATACCAGAGCAAACCAAAGCTTGTATTCAAATTTTTAGCACACCTTATAATAAGGAGTAAGTCTCCTTAAATAAACCCAAGAAGGGGTACAAAAGTAATTGCGGGTACACAGTGGGCCCCATCGCCTAATTACTGATGATACCGACCTGGTGGAACCTGACAAATAGTAAAAGATAAATATATACAAGATTCCTGATAAGGATAATGGCATATCATTTTTCCTTTTTAATAGTCTCTGGGTCCATTATGTATGCCAGATGGATAGTACCATCGTTACTGTATTCAGATGTTTCAGATTCTGACATTGCGTCTCTATCATCTTCATCTTCTTGCGAGGAAACTTCTATCGGATCGTCTGGATCGTTAGGATGAAGTTTCTTTTGATAAGCCATCTTTTTAGCTTTTACGATGAGATCAGATTGGGGGGCTTGAGGCATCTCTTCTTTTAATTTGAGAAGTATTTCAAGGAGGTCCTTTTCATCATAAAGGCCTTCTAGGATGCCTTGGGGACTGGATTTGGATTGATTATCTTGGGTTGTCCCCAAACTTCGTAGGACTTGGGCTTTAGAGATGTTATGATATCCAAATGAAGCCCACCAGCGATGATTCAATTTTCGAACCAAAGTGGGGAAATTATCATATATTATAAGATCATATTGCCAGGCCCAAATCCAGGGTATTTTGAAATCGACAAGGAAGTAAAATAACTTCTCTGTTCGAGCAAAAGTATAAGTCTTGAAATTAGGATGTTGTTTTAACAACGATGAGTAATACTTGAAGATTTCAGATAAATCTTCTGGAAGGAAATTTTCTTCCGGTCCAATCTGATCCCACCAAAGGAGAAACCATTTTGGACACTGATCTTTAAAATCATCGCTGATTTGGAAGAACCAAGAGTGTTTACCCAGATTGTTTTGATAAAAGAATGCCTTGGACCAGGCGTCAATATAGTCCCAATAATTATAATATCGATAAAAGACACGGCGCTCTATAAGAGGCCTATTTTTGTTAGGATCTCTTCCAAAGTCTTCAAAAGACATGATTTTTTTGAGGATTGCTTTGGAATATGCTATTTGAGGTCCATTACCTCGTAAAGAATGATGGAAGGTTACTGAACCAGTTTCTTCAAGAATCTTTTCATAATAGAACCTATTTTTGATCCCGTAAGTAGGAAAATGTTCATCGTCAGGCATATATTGAATTGCCAATAAGTGAGGGCAGCTTTTAAACTGCTCATATTCAGTGTTTTCAACACAGATGATAGGGATAGAGAATCCTTTCTTTATATACTCAGTTTTGACCTTTTCAAGGCCTTTGCCTTTCAGATCTTTGTTAAAAGACCTTCTTCCTCCTCTCATGGTTCGGCTGGAACTGGCCATTTGCCCTGCAAATATTCACGAGTAAGGAAGTCAGGCAAATTGTTAGATTCTCCTTTAATAAATTCAATATTGAAGTCAAAAATTGCAAGTAAAGCTTGCCATCGTGCAAAAATCTGTTTAGAGGCCAGATTTTTAACATCCTTTTCAAGGACATCTTTGGCTGCTTTACAGTCAATCCGTAATAAGAATTTCTGATTTAATAAATCATCTTGAAATTTAGTAATACAAATGACAATTGATAAAAGTTCCTTTTTAATGGTGGAATAGTTCTTTTGAGCTGGTTTCCATAAACCAGAGGTAAATCGGACTAGTTGTTCTTTACCTGCAGGAGTCTTTTGTTTGAGAATACAACCATACCCTTGTTCAGAAGCATCGGTCTCGACTATTTTTAGATAGTCAGGATGGGGAATTGACAAACAAGGAATGAATTTAATTCGAGATTTAATAGCTCTAACTGCTTGAGTACACTGATGAGTCCAAGGGTCAGGCTCCTTTTTTAACCTACCAAAAAGAGGTTTGCAGTCTTTGGCAAGATTTTTATAAAAATCTGCAACATAGTTTAGGCAACCAAGAAATCTCTGTAATTGAATTTTATCTTTGAGTTCGTCAGGGAATTTATCTCCAAAACTCAGGGCCCTGTCAATAGGGATTATAGATCCCTGGGTAATATTATGCCCGAGAAAGCGGACATTAGTCTGAAATAATTTTATCTTTTTCAAAGATAAGACAAGTCCATTCTTTTTTATAGTTTCATAAAAAATGTGTAGATGTTTCCAATGCTGTGAAAGATCATAAGAATAGACAAGAACATCATCGATATAGACAATGATGAAATCAACAAAACAATTGAAAATATCATTCATGACATTCTGAAATTCAGAGGGAGCATTTTTTAACCCAAATGGCATAACATTCCATTCATAGTGGCCAAACGGGACAGTGAAGGCTGTTTTGTACCTATCCTTCTCTTCAATTTGGATTTGCCAGAATCCACTTTTGAGGTCAAATTTAGAGAAGATATTTGCTTTATAAAGACGATTCAGTAAATCACGCTTATTAGGGATAGGATATCTAATCCATTGTAACACCTTATTAAGGGGTTTATAATTAATTACTAACCTTGGGGCTCCTCGTTCTATTTCGGCTGCATTGTAGACGTAAAAAGTAGAACAGCTCCATGGGGAGTAACTCTTGCGAATTAGCTTTTTATCTAAAAGCTGAGTGATTTCTTTTTGACAATATTCAACCAGTTCCTTAGACATTTGGATTGGTCGTGCTTTGGTCGGGATATTTTTTTCACAGAAATCAGGTTCATATGGTAGTGTAACCATATGTTTCTTTCGTTCCCAAAAAGCAGAAGGGACTTCGCTGCATACTTCATGCTCGAGTTTGACTAAGAAGGAAGATATTTTCTCTTTCATGGCAGGGTGATTTACCTGTGTTTCTAATGATATAGAATTGATTTCTTCCTTGATGAAAGCAATCTGTTGTTGTTTGAAGGAAGCAAAATTATGAAGCTGATTAATATATGCAACCTTTTTGGGAAAGGCAAATTTAAAAGTTACAGGTTTCCCTTTTAAGACTGCATGGATTCCTTCATTATCAACCTGATAAGGTTCTAATAAAGCTAAGAACGGATTTCCTAGTATAATATTGGAATTTAAGTTTTTCACCAGAATAAACACAAGTTTGATACAAACCTGTTCGTGGCAGACGTAGGCATCAGATAATTTGTATTTTATCTTGAGCTTCTTTTTATCTGCTGCGGTTAATACTTGTGATGTCTTTTCAAAATACTTGGAGGGTATTAACCCTTCACGCACACAATGACGATCAGCGCCTGAGTCAATTAAGGCGAGAGTAGAAATATTGAGTTCATTATTAACAACTAAATTTACCTTAACATAATACTGCCTATTGGTGATTTCTTGAATTACCATCATCTTGTTAAGGTAATCTTCATTAAGATCGGATTTCGATTCTTCAGAACTTACAACTGCTAAACCCTCCTGTTTTAAGTCTGGGTTGTCGATACCGGAGTTTCCTTCTTGAGCTTCGAGTGGGTCTGTTTCATGAAAACTTGGAGTAGACTGCTGATGATTCGCAGAGTCTATAGAAGGAAAATTGAAGGAGGATGATGCAGGAGTAGCAGTGTAATTAACTTCAGCCTGCAACTCGAGGATTTCTATCCTCTGTCTTAGAGATTTTACTTCCCCTTTTAGTGTATTTACCTCATGTTTCAGATCATGAATGGTAACAGGTTTAGGAGCGGAGGTCCTGGAGAATACTTCTTTTAAAGTATAAGCTGGGGAGACGGCGACTTCTTTAGGATCGACTTTTGAGTCGGGTCTTTTTTCAGACTTTTGTATGGATAAGAGTTTTTCAAGTGCTTCTCTTTTCTCCTGGGGATCCGGAATGGAATCAAGAAGATCGAGGATGAAACTCTCGTGTTGAGTGAGAACGTTAATAGAAAGACCATTCATTTGAATGATAGCTTTATAATAGTCGCATTCGCAGTCGTCTTTGTCCGAAAAAGAAGAAGAATGATCGTTATCAGATAGGAGAATATCACTAGAGTCGGATTTATCAGATGAATAATCTTCAGCTAAAATTTTTAAAAGTTCAGTCCTATTTGATTCAGAAATGGCAAGACTATTAATCTTGGTCTGGGCACGACAAGTATTTTGGTAATGACCAGTTTTACCGCATTTCCAACACGTAGGTTGGCGCGTGCCACGCATCTTATTGGTGCGGACTTTCTTGGTTCCCCATTTGGGAAAAGACTTGCGCTCCTTTGTCGCTTTGCTTGGTGGACGAGCATATTCATCATAACGCCTTGTCTTGTAGCGTCGAGAAGAATCCTTTTTAAAAGGTTTTTTGGATTTTGTAGTTGAATCTGGTTTGGGAAGAATGGTGTTATATCCAAATTGACTGCAGAATTGCCCTATTTCTTTTTTACCGAAAAGATGCTGCTTTTTAAGCTGATTTTTTAATTTTTGTCATTACATAAATTAAGACCTTCACGAGTAACTTCAGAAATTAATCTTCCAAAAGTGTAGGATGCAAGATCATAAGCACCACCATTGAGATTAGTGAGACGGGTTCGAACTCGAGTGGCGAAGAGAGGTGGTAAACCTGCAAGGAATCTTTCTTTCCAGAAAACATGATTGGAATCTGGTCGGAGATGAACGCGAGAAAGGAAGACATCCTTATACCATTTAAAATGAGTTAAAGTGGGGCAGCGAAGGTTCATAAGCTGATCCTTGCTATTATCACCTAAAAGATGAGAGTCACCCAAAAAATGATAGATGACTGTACAGATTAAGGTATAAACTGAATCTGGCTCGCCTGTCTCAGTCTTTATTGCACCTAATATTTCATTGCGTTGGTCCTGAGAGAGATAATTATCCCACCAACCTTTAAGTTGTCCAGAAAAACCAGCTGTAATAAACTGGGCAATTTGAGTGTCGGTATTACCGCTTGCTTTACTAATAGTGGAAAACATCATGATGTTTTGTAAGGTTTGAATAATTTGATAATCAGATTGACCATCAATATTCCACTCGTAAAGAGTCCTACTGCTGTACTGATTAGTGACATTAATATAGTTTTCTTCAAATAGTAAATCAGCAGGAGTGGCTCGAGGATAATAGTTACGAGATGGAGCTTTGCTAACAGGTCCCTGTATGGGAGAGATATTATCGGGACCATTACGAAATTGATTTTGAAGTTTTTCAAAATCAGAGTCATAATTAATTTCATCATCTGAGATGGATGGGCTGGAATAAGCCTTGTGTTTAAGGACCGCTATGGATGGTTTAGAGGTCGATGGGTCAGTGATTTTAAGGTTTTGAACCTTAGAGATTAATTTGGTTAAAAACTCATCAGAGTATTCATTACCCAACTTGTAATTTCCTGAAATTGGTTGAGGTGGTTTTATTACGACAGGATCAATGGTTGGCTTCTCGTCCTTTTTCTGTTGTTGAAGAAATTCTTGATGGGAAGGAATGGGCCTTACAGTTGACGGGGTGGCCTCAGAGATCGAGAGATGGTTCTCGATTCTGTCAAGTTGGTCTGCAATGGTCTTTAAATGAATATTTGTAAAATTACCTTGTCTCTGGATATCACCAGATAGAGGGTCAGTCTTTGATGGTTTTATAAAAGGCTGAGCATCGATGTCACTAAAGAAGACATGCTTGGCAGGTGGATGAATAGACTCTACTGTTTCGCCAGATACCAATTTCCATTTGATCATAGGTTGCTGAGTAATGACCGAGATTGATTCACGTTCCTGATATATCACGAACCATTGTTTAAAAGGCATATTTGCACCAATAAGCTTAAGTTCTTCATAATAAGTTTTTCGAAAGAATATTAATTCTTCTTCGTTAAAATTCTTAACGTACCATTGGCGAAAGGGCTTATTATATGGTTCCATTAATTCTTTGCTCAAATAAGAGCAATCTGGAACGAAAGGTGCTTTTATCATGTTAATCTCGGGAATTTTAGGGTCGAATTCTAATTCAGATGGTGTTGGCTCGTTGCCTTCATTGGAAATTAAGGGTAACCCCATCAAGATCAGACCATAGGAAGTTAAAATCTTTCCCTTCTCGACATAGTACCTCTTCAATTCCAGACTCTGTCAAAGGTTTATCCTTGTCCGCAAATAATATCCCTCATCCTGTTTATAAAACCCCATTAGCTCCATCTCCTTCCGAGGGAGGATCCAATGGATCCAATGAAGGCAACGAGCCAACACCATCTGAATTAGAATTCGACCCTAAAATTCCCGAGATTAACATGATAAAAGCACCTTTCGTTCCAGATTGCTCTTATTTGAGCAAAGAATTAATGGAACCATATAATAAGCCCTTTCGCCAATCGTACGTTAAGAATTTTAACGAAGAAGAATTAATATTCTTTCGAAAAACTTATTATGAAGAACTTAAGCTTATTGGTGCAAATATGCCTTTTAAACAATGGTTCGTGATATATCAGGAACGTGAATCAATCTCGGTCATTACTCAGCAACCTATGATCAAATGGAAATTGGTATCTGGCGAAACAGTAGAGTCTATTCATCCACCTGCCAAGCATGTCTTCTTTAGTGACATCGATGCTCAGCCTTTTATAAAACCATCAAAGACTGACCCTCTATCTGGTGATATCCAGAGACAAGGTAATTTTACAAATATTCATTTAAAGACCATTGCAGACCAACTTGACAGAATCGAGAACCATCTCTCGATCTTTGAGGCCACCCCGTCAACTATAAGGCCCATTCCTTCCCATCAAGAATTTCTTCAAAAACAGAAAAAGGACGAGAAGCCAACCATTGATCTTGTCGTAATAAAACCACCTCAACCAATTTCAGGAAATTACAAGTTGGGTAATGAATACTCTGATGAGTTTTTAACCAAATTAATCTCTAAGGTTCAAAACCTTAAAATCACTGACCCATCGACCTCTAAACCATCCATAGCGGTCCTTAAACACAAGGCTTATTCCAGCCCATCCAGCTCAGATGATGAAATTAATTATGACTCTGATTTTGAAAAACTTCAAAATCAATTTCGTAATGGTCCCAATAATATCTCTCCCATACAGGGACCTGTTAGCAAAGCTCCATCTCGTAACTATTATCCTCGAGCCACTCCTGCTGATTTACTATTTGAAGAAAACTATATTAATGTCGCTAATCAGTACAGCAGTAGGACTCTTTACGAGTGGAATATTGATGGTCAATCTGATTATCAAATTATTCAAACCTTACAAAACATCATGATGTTTTCCACTATTAGTAAAGCAAGCGGTAATACCGACACTCAAATTGCCCAGTTTATTACAGCTGGTTTTTCTGGACAACTTAAAGGTTGGTGGGATAATTATCTCTCTCAGGACCAACGCAATGAAATATTAGGTGCAATAAAGACTGAGACAGGCGAGCCAGATTCAGTTTATACCTTAATCTGTACAGTCATCTATCATTTTTTGGGTGACTCTCATCTTTTAGGTGATAATAGCAAGGATCAGCTTATGAACCTTCGCTGCCCCACTTTAACTCATTTTAAATGGTATAAGGATGTCTTCCTTTCTCGCGTTCATCTCCGACCAGATTCCAATCATGTTTTCTGGAAAGAAAGATTCCTTGCAGGTTTACCACCTCTCTTCGCCACTCGAGTTCGAACCCGTCTCACTAATCTCAATGGTGGTGCTTATGATCTTGCATCCTACACTTTTGGAAGATTAATTTCTGAAGTTACTCGTGAAGGTCTTAATTTATGTAATGACAAAAATTAAAAAATCAGCTTAAAAAGCAGCATCTTTTCGGTAAAAAAGAAATAGGGCAATTCTGCAGTCAATTTGGATATAACACCATTCTTCCCAAACCAGATTCAACTACAAAATCCAAAAAACCTTTTAAAAAGGATTCTTCTCGACGCTACAAGACAAGGCGTTATGATGAATATGCTCGTCCACCAAGCAAAGCGACAAAGGAGCGCAAGTCTTTTCCCAAATGGGGAACCAAGAAAGTCCGCACCAATAAGATGCGTGGCACGCGCCAACCTACGTGTTGGAAATGCGGTAAAACTGGTCATTACCAAAATACTTGTCGTGCCCAGACCAAGATTAATAGTCTTGCCATTTCTGAATCAAATAGGACTGAACTTTTAAAAATTTTAGCTGAAGATTATTCATCTGATAAATCCGACTCTAGTGATATTCTCCTATCTGATAACGATCATTCTTCTTCTTTTTCGGACAAAGACGACTGCGAATGCGACTATTATAAAGCTATCATTCAAATGAATGGTCTTTCTATTAACGTTCTCACTCAACACGAGAGTTTCATCCTCGATCTTCTTGATTCCATTCCGGATCCCCAGGAGAAAAGAGAAGCACTTGAAAAACTCTTATCCATACAAAAGTCTGAAAAAAGACCCGACTCAAAAGTCGATCCTAAAGAAGTCGCCGTCTCCCCAGCTTATACTTTAAAAGAAGTATTCTCCAGGACCTCCGCTCCTAAACCTGTTACCATTCATGATCTGAAACATGAGGTAAATACACTAAAAGGGGAAGTAAAATCTCTAAGACAGAGGATAGAAATCCTCGAGTTGCAGGCTGAAGTTAATTACACTGCTACTCCTGCATCATCCTCCTTCAATTTTCCTTCTATAGACTCTGCGAATCATCAGCAGTCTACTCCAAGTTTTCATGAAACAGACCCACTCGAAGCTCAAGAAGGAAACTCCGGTATCGACAACCCAGACTTAAAACAGGAGGGTTTAGCAGTTGTAAGTTCTGAAGAATCAAAATCCGATCTTAATGAAGATTACCTTAACAAGATGATGGTAATTCAAGAAATCACCAATAGGCAGTATTATGTTAAGGTAAATTTAGTTGTTAATAATGAACTCAATATTTCTACTCTCGCCTTAATTGACTCAGGCGCTGATCGTCATTGTGTGCGTGAAGGGTTAATACCCTCCAAGTATTTTGAAAAGACATCACAAGTATTAACCGCAGCAGATAAAAAGGAGCTCAAGATAAAATATAAATTATCTGATGCCTACGTCTGCCACGAACAGGTTTATATCAAACTTGTGTTTATTCTGGTGAAAAACTTAAATTCCAATATTATACTAGGAAATCCGTTCTTAGCTTTATTAGAACCTTATCAGGTTGATAATGAAGGAATCCATGCAGTCTTAAAAGGGAAACCTGTAACTTTTAAATTTGCCTTTCCCAAATAGGTTGCATATATTAATCAGCTTCATAATTTTGCTTCCTTCAAACAACAACAGATTGCTTTCATCAAGGAAGAAATCAATTCTATATCATTAGAAACACAGGTAAATCACCCTGCCATGAAAGAGAAAATATCTTCCTTCTTAGTCAAACTCGAGCATGAAGTATGCAGCGAAGTCCCTTCTGCTTTTTGGGAACGAAAGAAACATATGGTTACACTACCATATGAACCTGATTTCTGTGAAAAAAATATCCCGACCAAAGCACGACCAATCCAAATGTCTAAGGAACTGGTTGAATATTGTCAAAAAGAAATCACTCAGCTTTTAGATAAAAAGCTAATTCGCAAGAGTTACTCCCCATGGAGCAGTTCTGCTTTTTACGTCTACAATGCAGCCGAAATAGAACGAGGAGCCCCAAGGTTAGTAATTAATTATAAACCCCTTAATAAGGTGTTACAATGGATTAGATATCCTATCCATAATAAGCGTGATTTACTGAATCGTCTTTATAAAGCAAATATCTTCTCTAAATTTGACCTCAAAAGTGGATTCTGGCAAATCCAAATTGAAGAGAAGGATAGGTACAAAACAGCCTTCACTGTCCCGTTTGGCCACTATGAATGGAATGTTATGCCATTTGGGTTAAAAAATGCTCCCTCTGAATTTCAGAATGTCATGAATGATATTTTCAATTGTTTTGTTGATTTCATCATTGTCTATATCGATGATGTTCTTGTCTATTCTTATGATCTTTCACAGCATTGGAAACATCTACACATTTTTTATGAAACTATAAAAAAGAATGGACTTGTCTTATCTTTGAAAAAGATAAAATTATTTCAGACTAATGTCCGCTTTCTCGGGCATAATATTACCCAGGGATCTATAATCCCTATTGACAGGGCCCTGAGTTTTGGAGATAAATTCCCTGACGAACTCAAAGATAAAATTCAATTACAGAGATTTCTTGGTTGCCTAAACTATGTTGCAGATTTTTATAAAAATCTTGCCAAAGACTGCAAACCTCTTTTTGGTAGGTTAAAAAAGGAGCCTGACCCTTGGACTCATCAGTGTACTCAAGCAGTTAGAGCTATTAAATCTCGAATTAAATTCATTCCTTGTTTGTCAATTCCCCATCCTGACTATCTAAAAATAGTCGAGACCGATGCTTCTGAACAAGGGTATGGTGGTATTCTCAAACAAAAGACTCCTGCAGGTAAAGAACAACTAGTCTGATTTACCTCTGGTTTATGGAAACCAGCTCAAAAGAACTATTCCACCATTAAAAAGGAACTTTTATCAATTGTCCTTTGTATTACTAAATTTCAAGATGATTTATTAAATCAGAAATTCTTATTACGGATTGACTGTAAAGCAGCCAAAGATGTCCTTGAAAAGGATGTTAAAAATCTGGCCTCTAAACAGATTTTTGCACGATGGCAAGCTTTACTTGCAATTTTTGACTTCAATATTGAATTTATTAAAGGAGAATCTAACAATTTGCCTGACTTCCTTACTCGTGAATATTTGCAGGGCAAATGGCCAGTTCCAGCCGAACCATGAGAGGAGGAAGAAGGTCTTTTAACAAAGATCTGAAAGGCAAAGGCCTTGAAAAGGTCAAAACTGAGTATATAAAGAAAGGATTCTCTATCCCTATCATCTGTGTTGAAAACACTGAATATGAGCAGTTTAAAAGCTGCCCTCACTTATTGGCAATTCAATATATGCCTGACGATGAACATTTTCCTACTTACGGGATCAAAAATAGGTTCTATTATGAAACGATTCTTGAAGAAACTGGTTCAGTAACCTTCCATCATTCTTTACGAGGTAATGGACCTCAAATAGCATATTCCAAAGCAATCCTCAAAAAAATCATGTCTTTTGAAGACTTTGGAAGAGATCCTAACAAAAATAGGCCTCTTATAGAGCGCCGTGTCTCTTATCGATATTATAATTATTGGGACTATATTGACGCCTGGTCCAAGGCATTCTTTTATCAAAACAATCTGGGTAAACACTCTTGGTTCTTCCAAATCAGCGATGATTTTAAAGATCAGTGTCCAAAATGGTTTCTCCTTTGGTGGGATCAGATTGGACCGGAAGAAAATTTCCTTCCAGAAGATTTATCTGAAATCTTCAAGTATTACTCATCGTTGTTAAAACAACATCCTAATTTCAAGACTTATACTTTTGCTCGAACAGAGAAGTTATTTTACTTCCTTGTCAACTTCAAAATACCCTGGATTTGGGCCTGGCAATATGATCTTGTAATATATGATAATTTCCCCACTTTGGTTCGAAAATTGAATCATCGCTGGTGGGCTTCATTTGAATATCATAACATCTCTAAAGCCCAAGTCCTACGAAGTTTGGGGACAACCCAAGATAATCAATCCAAATCCAGTCCCCAAGGCATCCTAGAAGGCCTTTATGATGAAAAGGACCTCCTTGAAATACTTCTCAAATTAAAAGAAGAGATGCCTCCAGCCCCTCAATCTGATCTCATCGTAAAAGCTAAAAAGATGGCTTATCAAAAGAAACTTCATCCTAACGATCCAGACGATCCGATAGAAGTTTCCTCGCAAGAAGATGAAGATGATAGAGACGCAATGTCAGAATCTGAAACATCTGAATACAGTAACGATGGTACTATCCATCTGGCATACATAATGGACCCAGAGACTATTAAAAAGGAAAAATGATATGCCATTATCCTTATCAGGAATCTTGTATATATTTATGTTTTACTATTTGTCTGGTTCCACCAGGTCGGTATCATCAGTAATTAGGTGATGGGGCCCACTGTGTACCCGCAATTACTTTTGTACCCCTTCTTGGGTTTATTTAAGGAGACTTCCTCCTTATTGTAAGGTGTGCTAAAAATTTGAATACAAGCTTTGGTTTGCTCTGGTATTCACTCTATTCTCTCCTTTTATTCTTCAATCTTTGTATATTCTCCAACTCTAAGTATGCTCTGTACCTGCGACCTCGGTTGATCTGGTACATCAGAAACTTCTCTCTTTTCTTCCTTGGCTATTTCATGTTCATCCTTAACGGCGCCACAAACGAACGGCTCCGCCGCCTGTGGTTATAAAGCCCAGAGGATTTCTTTGTTTATACCTCTGTTTATATAAATTGCTCATCCTAAACGGCGCCAAAAACAGACGGCTCTGCCGCCTGTGGTTATAAAGCCCAGAGGATTTCTTTGCTGTTATGCATTATAATCTGCTGTTATGAATTATATTCATGAATCGATATACTGTTGAAGAACGATATTGGAAAGGTTGATTAAAAGAAATCAGATCTATTGACTCTTATCATTATTTGCCTGTTGAAACTGGTGATATTGAATATTGTAATTTTTGGGAACCAATTTTAATTAAAAAATTGGAAAAGTTATCTACTCTAAATCATAACAACAATTCATCTCTAGTTCAGATATTTCTGACTAAACTTCAATTGCTTTATCAACGCAAATTTGAACTTAATAACGAAGCCAGTATATCGGAAAGTAGCACATCTCAGCACCGCTGGTGAGTCTTCTACTCATCTGAGATTCAAGTGCTCCAGTACTGAGTTTTCATGATAATTGACCTATATTGTTTCTGCCTGCTGTGCATATTATTATATCGTGCTATTCCTGTACTTTTCTGGTTATACCATTGCGTTGTTGTCCTAAAACCATAAGACACAAAATAGAAGACACCAAAAGAAGCAGGACAACAAAGCAATGGTATAACCAGAAAAGTGCAGGAATAGCACGATATAACAATATGCACAGTAGGCATAAAAAGTGTACACCGAGCAACTTTCATGGTCCGAATTTGCTCAACTCTATCTATGGAGGAGCTTTTAACGGTTTTTGTCCATTTGGCATAGAAAGTTGTTGTTTTGGAATCGAAGTAATCTATGAAGCTTATACACGTAAAATTTGACATAGAAGAACAATAAAATGTGTACACCGAGCAACTTTGATGGTCCGAAGTTGCTCAACTCTATCGATGGTGTAGCTTTTTACGGTTTTTGTCCATTTTTCATAGAAAGTTGGTGTCTTGGCATCAAAATAATCTAGGATGTTATACTCGTAAAATTTGACATAGAAGAACAATAAAAAGTGTACACCGAGCAACATAGATGGTCCGAAGCTGCTCAACTCTATCTATGGAGAAGCTTTAACGGTTTTTGTCCATTTGTCATAGAAAGTTGGTGTTTTGGAATCGAAATAATCTAGGAAGTTATACTCGTAAAATTTGACATAGAAGAACAATAAAAAGTGTACACTGAGCAACTTTCATGGTCCGAAGTTGCTAACTCTATCTATGGAGGAGCTTTTAACGGTTTTTGTCCATTTGGCATAGATATGTAGTGTTTTTGCATCGAAATAATCCACGAAGCTTATACTCGTAAAATTTGACATAGAAGAACAATAAAAAGTGTACACCTAGCAACTTTCAAGGTCCGAATTTGCTCAACTCTATCTATGGAGGAGCTTTTAACGGTTTTTGTCCATTTGGCATAGATATGTGGTGTTTTGGCATCGAAGTAATCTAGAAAACTTATACACGAAAAATTTGACATAGAAGAACAATAAAAAGAGTACACGGAGCAACTTCGATGGTCCGAAGTTGCTGAACTCTATCTATGGGGGAGCTTTTAACTGTTTTTGTCCATTTGGCATAGATATGTAGTGTTTTGGCATCGAAATAATCTACGAAGCTTATACACGTAAAATTTGACATAGAAGAACAATAAAATGTGTACACCGAGCAACTTTGATGGTCTGAAGTTGCTCAACTCTATCTATGGAGGAGCTTTTAACAGTTTTTGTCCATTTGGCATAGAAAGTTGTTGTTTTGGCATCGAAATAATCTAGGAAGCTTATACTCGTAAAATTTGACATAGAAGAACAATAAAATGTGTACACCGAGCAACTTTGATGGTCCGAAGTTGCTCAACTCTATCGATGGTGTAGCTTTTTACGGTTTTTGTCCATTTTTCGTAGAAAGTTGGTGTCTTGGCATCAAAATAATCTAGGATGTTATACTCGTAAAATTTGACATAGAAGAACAATAAAAAGTGTACACCGAGCAACATAGATGGTCCGAAGCTGCTCAACTCTATCTATGGAGGAGCTTTAACGGTTTTTGTCCATTTGTCATAGAAAGTTGGTGTTTTGGAATCGAAATAATCTAGGAAGTTATACTCCTAAAATTTGACATAGAAGAACAATAAAAAGTGTACACTGAGCAACTTTCATGGTCCGAAGTTGCTAACTCTATCTATGGAGGAGCTTTTAACGGTTTTTGTCCATTTGGCATAGATATGTAGTGTTTTTGCATTGAAATAATCTACGAAGCTTATACACGTAAAATTTGACATAGAAGAACAATAAAAAGTGTACACCGAGCAACTTTGATGGTCTGAAAATGCTCAACTCTATCTATGGAGGAGCTTTTAACGGTTTTTGTCAATTTGGCATAGAAAGCTGTTGTTTTGGCATCGAAATAATCTAGGAAGCTTATACTCGTAAAATTTGACATAGAAGAACAATAAAATGTGTACACCGAGCAACTTTGATGGTCTGAAGTTGCTCAACTCTATCGATGGTGTAGCTTTTTACGGTTTTTGTCCATTTTTCATAGAAAGTTGGTGTCTTGGCATCAAAATAATCTAGGATGTTATACTCGTAAAATTTGACATAGAAGAACAATAAAAAGTGTACACCGAGCAACATAAATGGTCCGAAGCTGCTCAACTCTATCTGTGGAGGAGCTTTAACGGTTTTTGTCCATTTGTCATAGAAAGTTGGTGTTTTGGAATCGAAATAATCTAGGAAGTTATACTCGTAAAATTTGACATAGAAGAACAATAAAAAGTGTACACTGAGCAACTTTCATGGTCCGAAGTTACTAACTCTATCTATGGAGGAGCTTTTAACGGTTTTTGTCCATTTGGCATAGATATGTAGTGTTTTTGCATCGAAATAATCTATGAAGCTTATACTCGTAAAATTTGACATAGAAGAACAATAAAAAGTGTACACCGAGCAACTTTCAAGGTCCGAATTTGCTCAACTCTATCTATGGAGGAGCTTTTAACGGTTTTTGTCCATTTGGCATAGATATGTGGTGTTTTGGCATCGAAGTAATCTAGAAAGCTTATACACGTAAAATTTGACATAGAAGAACAATAAAAAGAGTACACCGAGCAACTTTGACGGTCCGAAGTTGCTGAACTCTATCTATGGAGGAGCTTTTAACTGTTTTTGTGCATTTGGCATAGATATGTAGTGTTTTGGCATCGAAATAATCTACGAAGCTTATACTCGTAAAATTTGACATAGAAGAACAATAAAAAGTGTACACTGAGCAACTTTCATGGTCCGAATTTATCAACTCTATCTATGGAGGAGCTTTTAACGGTTTTTGTCCATTTTTCATAGAAAGTTGGTGTTTTGGAATCGAAATAATCTAGGATGTTATACTCATAAAAGTTGACATAGAAGAACAATAAAAAGTGTACACCAAGCAATTTTCATGGTCCGAAGTTGCTCAACTCTATCTATGGAGGAGCTTTTAACGGTTTTTGTTCATTTGGCATAGATATGTGGTTTTTTGGCATCGAAATAATCTAGGAAGCTTATACTCGTAAAATTTGACATAGAAGAACAATAAAAAGCGTACACCGAGAAACTTTCATGGTCCGAATTTGCCCAACTCTATCTATGGAGGAGCTTTTAACGGTTTTTGTCCATTTGGCATAGATATGTGGTGTTTTGGAATCGAAGTAATCTAGGAAGCTTATAAACGTAAAATTTGACATAGAAGAACAATAAAAAGTGTACACCGAACAACTTTGATGGTCCGAAGTTGCTCAACTCTATCTATGGAGGAGCTTTTAACGGTTTTTTTCCATTTGGCATAGAAAGTTTGTGTTTTGGCAACGAAATAATCTAGGAAGTTATACTCGTAAAATTTGACATAAAAGAACAATAAAATGTGTACACCGAGCAACTTTGATGGTCCGTAGTTGCTCAACTCTATCTATGGTGGAGCTTTTAACGGTTTTTGTCCATTTGTTGAAGAAAGTTGGTTTTTTGGCATCAAAATAATCTAGAAAGCTTATACTATAAAATTTGACATAGAAGAACAATAAAAAGTGTACACCAAGCAATTTTCATGGTCCGAAGTTGCTCAACTCTATCTATGGAGGAGCTTTTAACGGTTTTTGTTCATTTGGCATAGATATGTGGTTTTTTGGCATCGAAATAATCTAGGAAGCTTATACTCGTAAAATTTGACATAGAAGAACAATAAAAAGCGTACACCGAGAAACTTTCATGGTCCGAATTTGCCCAACTCTATCTATGGAGGAGCTTTTAACGGTTTTTGTCCATTTGGCATAGATATGTAGTGTTTTTGCATCGAAATAATCTACGAAGCTTATACACGTAAAACTTGACATAGAAGAAAAATAAAAAAGTGTACACCGAGCAACATTGATGGTCCGAAGTTGCTCAACTCTATCTATGGAGGAGCTTTAACGGTTTTTGTCCATTTGTCATAGAAAGTTGGTATTTTGGAATCGAAATAATCTAGGAAGTTATACTCGTAAAATTTGACATAGAAGAACAATAAAAAGTGTACACTGAGCAACTTTCATGGTCCGAAGTTGCTGAACTCTATCTATGGAGGAGCTTTTAACGGTTTTTGTCCATTTGGCATAGATATGTAGTGTTTTTGCATCGAAATAATCTACGAAGCTTATACTCCTAAAATTTGACATAGAAGAACAATAAAAAGTGTACACCGAGCAACTTTCATGGTCCGAATTTACTCAAGTCTATCTATGGAGGAGCTTTTAACGGTTTTTTTCCATTTGGCATAGATATGTGGTGTTTTGGCATCGAAGTAATCTAGGAAGCTTATACACGTAAAATTTGACATAGAAGAACAATAAAAAGAGTACACCGAGCAACTTTGATGGTCCGAAGTTGCTGAACTCTATCTATGGAGGAGCTTTTAACTGTTTTTGTCCATTTGGCATAGATATGTTGTGTTTTGGCATCGAAATAATCTACGAAGCTTATACTCGTAAAATTTGACATAGAAGAACAATAAAAAGTGTACACTGAGCAACTTTCATGGTCCGAATTTATCAACTCTATCTATGGAGGAGCTTTTAACGGTTTTTGTCCATTTGGCATAGATATGTGGTTTTTTGGCATCGAAATAATCTAGGAAGCTTATACTCGTAAAATTTGACATAGAAGAACAATAAAAAGCGTACACCGAGAAACTTTCATGGTCCGAATTTGCCCAACTCTATCTATGGAGGAGCTTTTAACGGTTTTTGTCCATTTGGCATAGATATGTGGTGTTTTGGAATCGAAGTAATCTAGGAAGCTTATAAACTTAAAATTTGACATAGAAGAACAATAAAAAGTGTACACCGAACAACTTTGATGGTCCGAAGTTGCTCAACTCTATCTATGGAGGAGCTTTTAACGGTTTTTTTCCATTTGGCATAGAAAGTTGGTGTTTTGGCATCGAAATAATCTAGGAAGTTATACTCGTAAAATTTGACATAAAAGAACAATAAAATGTGTACACCGAGCAACTTTGATGGTCCGTAGTTGCTCAACTCTATCTATGGTGGAGCTTTTAACGGTTTTTGTCCATTTGTTGAAGAAAGTTGGTTTTTTTGTATCAAAATAATCTAGGAAGCTTATACTATAAAATTTGACATAGAAGAACAATAAAAAGTGTACACTGAGCAACTTTCATGGTCCGAAGTTGCTAACTCTATCTATGGAGGAGCTTTTAACGGTTTTTGTCCATTTGGCATAGATATGTAGTGTTTTTGCATCGAAATAATCTACGAAGCTTATACTCCTAAAATTTGACATAGAAGAACAATAAAAAGTGTACACCGAGCAACTTTCATGGTCCGAATTTACTCAAGTCTATCTATGGAGGAGCTTTTAACGGTTTTTTTCCATTTGGCATAGATATGTGGTGTTTTGGCATCGAAGTAATCTAGGAAGCTTATACACGTAAAACTTGACATAGAAGAAAAATAAAAAAGTGTACACCGAGCAACTTTGATGGTACGAAGTTGCTTAACTCTATCTATGAAGGAGCATTTAACAATTTTTGTCCATTTGTCATAGAAAGTTGGTGTTTTGGGATCGAAATAATCTAGGAAGTTATACTCGTAAAATTTGACATAAAAGAACAATAAAATGTGTACACCGAGCAACTTTGATGGTCCGAAGTTGCTCAACTCTATCTATGGTGGAGTTTTTAACGGTTTTTGTCCATTTGTGGAAGAAAGTTGGTTTTTTAGCATCGAAATAATCTAGGAAGCTTATACTCGTAAAATTTGACATAGAAGAACAATAAAAAGTGTACAGCAAGCAACTTTGATGGTCCGAAGTTGCTCAACTCTATCTATGGCGGAGCTTTTATCGGTTTTTGTCCATTTGTCGAAGGAAGGTGGTTTTTTGGCATAGAGATAATCTAGGAAGCATATACTCGTAAAATTTGACATAGAAGAACAATAAAAAGTGTACACCGAGCAACCTTGATGGTCCGAAGTTACTTAACTCTATCTATGGAGGAGCTTTTAACAGTTTTTGTCCATTTTTCATAGAAAGTTGGTGTTTTGTCATCGAAATAATCTAGGAAGTTATACTGGTAAAATTTGACATAAAAGAACAATAAAATGTGTACACCGATCAACTTTGATAGTCTGAAGCTGCTCAACTCTATCTATGGAGGAGCTTTCATCGGTTTTTGTCCATTTGTCGAAAGAAGGTGGTTTTTTGGGATAGAGATAATCTAGGAAGCTTATACTCGTAAAATTTGACATAGAAGAACAATAAAAAGTGTACACCGAGCAACTTTTATGGTCCGAAGTTGCTCAACTCTATCTATGGAGGAACTTTTAACGGTTTTTGTCCATTTGGCATTGAAAGTTGGTGTTTTGGCATCGAAATAATCTAGAAAGTTGTACTCGTAAAATTTGACATAAAAGAACAATAAAATGTGTACACCGAGCAACTGTGATTGTCCGAAGTTGCTCAACTCTATCTGTGGTGGAGCTTTTAACGGTTTTTGTCCATTTGGCATTGAAAGTTGGTGTTTTGGAATCGAAATAATCTAGGAAGTTATACTCGTAAAATTTGACATAAAAGAACAATAAAATGTGTACACCGAGCAACTTTGATTGTCCGAAGTTGCTCAACTCTATCTGTGGTGGAGCTTTTAACGGTTTTTGTCCATTTGTCGAAGAAAGTTGGTTTTTTCGCATCGAAATAATCTTGGAAGCTTATACTATAAAATTTGACATAGAAGAACAATAAAAAGTGTACAACGAGCAACTTTGATGGTCCGAAGTTGCTCAACTCTATCTATGGTGGAGCTTTTATCGGTTTTTGTCCATTTGTCGAAAGAAGATGGTTTTTTGACATCGAGATAATCTAGGAAGCTTATACTCGTAAAATTTGACATAGAAGAACAATAAAAAGTGTACACCGAGCAACTTTTATGGTCCGAAGTTGCTCAACTCTATCTATGGAGGAACTTTTAACGGTTTTTGTCTATTTGGCATAGAAAGTTGGTGTTTTGGAATCGAAATAATCGAGGAAGTTATCCTCATAAAATTTGACATAGAAGAACAATAAAAAGTGTACACGGAGCAACTTTGATGGTCCGAAGTTGCTCAACTCTATCTATGGATGAGCTTTTAACGGTTTTTGTCCATTTTTTATAGAAAGTTGGTGTTTTGGAATCGAAATAATCTAGGAAGTTATACTCGTAAAATTTGACATAAAAGAACAATAAAATGTGTACACCGAGCAACTTTGATGGTCCGTAGTTGCTCAACTCTATCTATGGTGGAGCTTTTAACGGTTTTTGTCCATTTGTTGAAGAAAGTTGGTTTTTTGGCATCAAAATAATCTAGAAAGCTTATACTATAAAATTTGACATAGAAGAACAATAAAAAGTGTACACCAAGCAATTTTCATGGTCCGAAGTTGCTCAACTCTATCTATGGAGGAGCTTTTAACGGTTTTTGTTCATTTGGCATAGATATGTGGTTTTTTGGCATCGAAATAATCTAGGAAGCTTATACTCGTAAAATTTGACATAGAAGAACAATAAAAAGCGTACACCGAGAAACTTTCATGGTCCGAATTTGCCCAACTCTATCTATGGAGGAGCTTTTAACGGTTTTTGTCCATTTGGCATAGATATGTAGTGTTTTTGCATCGAAATAATCTACGAAGCTTATACACGTAAAACTTGACATAGAAGAAAAATAAAAAAGTGTACACCGAGCAACATTGATGGTCCGAAGTTGCTCAACTCCATCTATGGAGGAGCTTTAACGGTTTTTGTCCATTTGTCATAGAAAGTTGGTATTTTGGAATCGAAATAATCTAGGAAGTTATACTCGTAAAATTTGACATAGAAGAACAATAAAAAGTGTACACTGAGCAACTTTCATGGTCCGAAGTTGCTGAACTCTATCTATGGAGGAGCTTTTAACGGTTTTTGTCCATTTGGCATAGATATGTAGTGTTTTTGCATCGAAATAATCTACGAAGCTTATACTCCTAAAATTTGACATAGAAGAACAATAAAAAGTGTACACCGAGCAACTTTCATGGTCCGAATTTACTCAAGTCTATCTATGGAGGAGCTTTTAACGGTTTTTTTCCATTTGGCATAGATATGTGGTGTTTTGGCATCGAAGTAATCTAGGAAGCTTATACACGTAAAATTTGACATAGAAGAACAATAAAAAGAGTACACCGAGCAACTTTGATGGTCCGAAGTTGCTGAACTCTATCTATGGAGGAGCTTTTAACTGTTTTTGTCCATTTGGCATAGATATGTTGTGTTTTGGCATCGAAATAATCTACGAAGCTTATACTCGTAAAATTTGACATAGAAGAACAATAAAAAGTGTACACTGAGCAACTTTCATGGTCCGAATTTATCAACTCTATCTATGGAGGAGCTTTTAACGGTTTTTGTCCATTTGGCATAGATATGTGGTTTTTTGGCATCGAAATAATCTAGGAAGCTTATACTCGTAAAATTTGACATAGAAGAACAATAAAAAGCGTACACCGAGAAACTTTCATGGTCCGAATTTGCCCAACTCTATCTATGGAGGAGCTTTTAACGGTTTTTGTCCATTTGGCATAGATATGTGGTGTTTTGGAATCGAAGTAATCTAGGAAGCTTATAAACTTAAAATTTGACATAGAAGAACAATAAAAAGTGTACACCGAACAACTTTGATGGTCCGAAGTTGCTCAACTCTATCTATGGAGGAGCTTTTAACGGTTTTTTTCCATTTGGCATAGAAAGTTGGTGTTTTGGCATCGAAATAATCTAGGAAGTTATACTCGTAAAATTTGACATAAAAGAACAATAAAATGTGTACACCGAGCAACTTTGATGGTCCGTAGTTGCTCAACTCTATCTATGGTGGAGCTTTTAACGGTTTTTGTCCATTTGTTGAAGAAAGTTGGTTTTTTTGTATCAAAATAATCTAGGAAGCTTATACTATAAAATTTGACATAGAAGAACAATAAAAAGTGTACACTGAGCAACTTTCATGGTCCGAAGTTGCTAACTCTATCTATGGAGGAGCTTTTAACGGTTTTTGTCCATTTGGCATAGATATGTAGTGTTTTTGCATCGAAATAATCTACGAAGCTTATACTCCTAAAATTTGACATAGAAGAACAATAAAAAGTGTACACCGAGCAACTTTCATGGTCCGAATTTACTCAAGTCTATCTATGGAGGAGCTTTTAACGGTTTTTTTCCATTTGGCATAGATATGTGGTGTTTTGGCATCGAAGTAATCTAGGAAGCTTATACACGTAAAACTTGACATAGAAGAAAAATAAAAAAGTGTACACCGAGCAACTTTGATGGTACGAAGTTGCTTAACTCTATCTATGAAGGAGCATTTAACAATTTTTGTCCATTTGTCATAGAAAGTTGGTGTTTTGGGATCGAAATAATCTAGGAAGTTATACTCGTAAAATTTGACATAAAAGAACAATAAAATGTGTACACCGAGCAACTTTGATGGTCCGAAGTTGCTCAACTCTATCTATGGTGGAGTTTTTAACGGTTTTTGTCCATTTGTGGAAGAAAGTTGGTTTTTTAGCATCGAAATAATCTAGGAAGCTTATACTCGTAAAATTTGACATAGAAGAACAATAAAAAGTGTACAGCAAGCAACTTTGATGGTCCGAAGTTGCTCAACTCTATCTATGGCGGAGCTTTTATCGGTTTTTGTCCATTTGTCGAAGGAAGGTGGTTTTTTGGCATAGAGATAATCTAGGAAGCATATACTCGTAAAATTTGACATAGAAGAACAATAAAAAGTGTACACCGAGCAACCTTGATGGTCCGAAGTTACTTAACTCTATCTATGGAGGAGCTTTTAACAGTTTTTGTCCATTTTTCATAGAAAGTTGGTGTTTTGTCATCGAAATAATCTAGGAAGTTATACTGGTAAAATTTGACATAAAAGAACAATAAAATGTGTACACCGATCAACTTTGATAGTCTGAAGCTGCTCAACTCTATCTATGGAGGAGCTTTCATCGGTTTTTGTCCATTTGTCGAAAGAAGGTGGTTTTTTGGGATAGAGATAATCTAGGAAGCTTATACTCGTAAAATTTGACATAGAAGAACAATAAAAAGTGTACACTGAGCAACTTTTATGGTCCGAAGTTGCTCAACTCTATCTATGGAGGAACTTTTAACGGTTTTTGTCCATTTGGCATTGAAAGTTGGTGTTTTGGCATCGAAATAATCTAGAAAGTTGTACTCGTAAAATTTGACATAAAAGAACAATAAAATGTGTACACCGAGCAACTGTGATTGTCCGAAGTTGCTCAACTCTATCTGTGGTGGAGCTTTTAACGGTTTTTGTCCATTTGGCATTGAAAGTTGGTGTTTTGGAATCGAAATAATCTAGGAAGTTATACTCGTAAAATTTGACATAAAAGAACAATAAAATGTGTACACCGAGCAACTTTGATTGTCCGAAGTTGCTCAACTCTATCTGTGGTGGAGCTTTTAACGGTTTTTGTCCATTTGTCGAAGAAAGTTGGTTTTTTCGCATCGAAATAATCTTGGAAGCTTATACTATAAAATTTGACATAGAAGAACAATAAAAAGTGTACACCGAGCAACTTTGATGGTCCGAAGTTGCTCAACTCTATCTATGGTGGAGCTTTTATCGGTTTTTGTCCATTTGTCGAAAGAAGATGGTTTTTTGACATCGAGATAATCTAGGAAGCTTATACTCGTAAAATTTGACATAGAAGAACAATAAAAAGTGTACACCGAGCAACTTTTATGGTCCGAAGTTGCTCAACTCTATCTATGGAGGAACTTTTAACGGTTTTTGTCTATTTGGCATAGAAAGTTGGTGTTTTGGAATCGAAATAATCGAGGAAGTTATCCTCATAAAATTTGACATAGAAGAACAATAAAAAGTGTACACGGAGCAACTTTGATGGTCCGAAGTTGCTCAACTCTATCTATGGATGAGCTTTTAACGGTTTTTGTCCATTTTTTATAGAAAGTTGGTGTTTTGGAATCGAAATAATCTAGGAAGTTATACTCGTAAAATTTGACATAGAAGAACAATAAAAAGTGTACACCGAGCAACTTTCATGGTCCGAAGTTGCTCAACTCTATCTATGGAGGAGCTTTTAACGGTTTTTTTCCATTTCGCATAGATATGTAGTGTTTTGGCATCGAAATAATCTACGAAGCTTATACTGTAAAATTTGACATAGAAGAACAATAAAAAGTGTACACCGAACAACTTTCATGGTCCGAATTTGCTCAACTCTATCTATGGAGGAGCTTTTAACGGTTTTTGTCCATTTCGCATAGATATGAGGTGTTTTGGCATCGAAGTAATCTAGGAAGCTTCTACACGTAAAATTTGACATAGAAGAACAATAAAAAGTGTACACCGAGCAACTTTGATGGTCTGAAGTTGCTCAACTCTATCTATAGAGGAGCTTTTAACGGTTTTTGTCCATGTGGCATAGAAAGTTGGTGTTTTGGAATCAAAATAATCTAGGAAGTTATAGTCGTAAAATTTGACATAAAAGAACAATAAAAAGTGTACACGGAGCAACTTTTATGGTCCGAAGTTGCTCAACTCTATCTATGGATGAGCTTTTAACGGTTTTTGTCCATTTTTCATAGAAAGTTGGTGTTTTGGAATCGAAATAATCTAAGAAGTTATACTTGTAAAATTTGACATAGAAGAACAATAAAAAGTGTACACCGAGCAACTTTCATGGTCCGAATTTACTCAAGTCTATCTATGGAGGAGCTTTTAACGGTTTTTTTCCATTTGGCATAGATATGTGGTGTTTTGGCATCGAAGTAATCTAGGAAGCTTATACACGTAAAATTTGACATAGAAGAACAATAAAAAGAGTACACCGAGCAACTTTGATGGTCCGAAGTTGCTGAACTCTATCTATGGAGGAGCTTTTAACTGTTTTTGTCCATTTGGCATAGATATGTTGTGTTTTGGCATCGAAATAATCTACGAAGCTTATACTCGTAAAATTTGACATAGAAGAACAATAAAAAGTGTACACTGAGCAACTTTCATGGTCCGAATTTATCAACTCTATCTATGGAGGAGCTTTTAACGGTTTTTGTCCATTTGGCATAGATATGTGGTTTTTTGGCATCGAAATAATCTAGGAAGCTTATACTCGTAAAATTTGACATAGAAGAACAATAAAAAGCGTACACCGAGAAACTTTCATGGTCCGAATTTGCCCAACTCTATCTATGGAGGAGCTTTTAACGGTTTTTGTCCATTTGGCATAGATATGTGGTGTTTTGGAATCGAAGTAATCTAGGAAGCTTATAAACTTAAAATTTGACATAGAAGAACAATAAAAAGTGTACACTGAGCAACTTTCATGGTCCGAATTTATCAACTCTATCTATGGAGGAGCTTTTAACGGTTTTTGTCCATTTTTCATAGAAAGTTGGTGTTTTGGAATCGAAATAATCTAGGATGTTATACTCATAAAAGTTGACATAGAAGAACAATAAAAAGTGTACACCGAGCAACTTTCAAGGTCCGAATTTGCTCAACTCTATCTATGGAGGTGCTTTTAACGGTTTTTGTCCATTTGGCATAGATATGTGGTGTTTTGGCATCGAAGTAATCTAGAAAGCTTATACACGTAAAATTTGACATAGAAGAACAATAAAAAGAGTACACCGAGCAACTTTGACGGTCCGAAGTTGCTGAACTCTATCTATGGAGGAGCTTTTAACTGTTTTTGTGCATTTGGCATAGATATGTAGTGTTTTGGCATCGAAATAATCTACGAAGCTTATACTCGTAAAATTTGACATAGAAGAACAATAAAAAGTGTACACTGAGCAACTTTCATGGTCCGAATTTATCAACTCTATCTATGGAGGAGCTTTTAACGGTTTTTGTCCATTTTTCATAGAAAGTTGGTGTTTTGGAATCGAAATAATCTAGGATGTTATACTCATAAAAGTTGACATAGAAGAACAATAAAAAGTGTACACCAAGCAATTTTCATGGTCCGAAGTTGCTCAACTCTATCTATGGAGGAGCTTTTAACGGTTTTTGTTCATTTGGCATAGATATGTGGTTTTTTGGCATCGAAATAATCTAGGAAGCTTATACTCGTAAAATTTGACATAGAAGAACAATAAAAAGCGTACACCGAGAAACTTTCATGGTCCGAATTTGCCCAACTCTATCTATGGAGGAGCTTTTAACGGTTTTTGTCCATTTGGCATAGATATGTGGTGTTTTGGAATCGAAGTAATCTAGGAAGCTTATAAACGTAAAATTTGACATAGAAGAACAATAAAAAGTGTACACCGAACAACTTTGATGGTCCGAAGTTGCTCAACTCTATCTATGGAGGAGCTTTTAACGGTTTTTTCCCATTTGGCATAGAAAGTTTGTGTTTTGGCAACGAAATAATCTAGGAAGTTATACTCGTAAAATTTGACATAAAAGAACAATAAAATGTGTACACCGAGCAACTTTGATGGTCCGTAGTTGCTCAACTCTATCTATGGTGGAGCTTTTAACGGTTTTTGTCCATTTGTTGAAGAAAGTTGGTTTTTTGGCATCAAAATAATCTAGAAAGCTTATACTATAAAATTTGACATAGAAGAACAATAAAAAGTGTACACCGACCAACATTGATGGTCCGAAGTTGCTCAACTCTATCTGTGGAGGAGCTTTAACGGTTTTTGTCCATTTGTCATAGAAAGTTGGTATTTTGGAATCGAAATAATCTAGGAAGTTATACTCGTAAAATTTGACATAGAAGAACAATAAAAAGTGTACACTGAGCAACTTTCATGGTCCGAAGTTGCTAACTCTATCTATGGAGGAGCTTTTAACGGTTTTTGTCAATTTGGCATAGAAAGCTGTTGTTTTGGCATCGAAGTAATCTAGAAAGCTGATACACGAAAAATTTGACATAGAAGAACAATAAAAAGTGCACACCGAGCAACTTTGATGGTCCGAAGTTGCTGAACTCTATCTATGGAGGAGCTTTTAACGGTTTTTGTCCATTTGGCATAGATATGTAGTGTTTTTGCATCGAAATAATCTACGAAGCTTATACACGTAAAATTTGACATAGAAGAACAATAAAAAGTGTACACCGAGCAACTTTGATGGTCTGAAAATGCTCAGCTCTATCTATCGAGGAGCTTTTAACGGTTTTTGTCAATTTGGCATAGAAAGCTGTTGTTTTGGCATCGAAATAATCTAGGAAGCTTATACTCGTAAAATTTGACATAGAAGAACAATAAAATGTGTACACCGAGCAACTTTGATGGTCCGAAGTTGCTCAACTCTATCGATGGTGTAGCTTTTTACGGTTTTTGTCCATTTTTCATAGAAAGTTGGTGTCTTGGCATCAAAATAATCTAGGATGTTATACTCGTAAAATTTGACATAGAAGAACAGTAAAAAGTGTACACCGAGCAACATAGATGGTCCGAAGCTGCTCAACTCTATCTATGGAGGAGCTTTAACGGTTTTTGTCCATTTGTCATAGAAAGTTGGTGTTTTGGAATCGAAATAATCTAGGAAGTTATACTCGTAAAATTTGACATAGAAGAACAATAAAAAGTGTACACTGAGCAACTTTCATGGTCCGAAGTTACTAACTCTATCTATGGAGGAGCTTTTAACGGTTTTTGTCAATTTGGCATAGATATGTAGTGTTTTTGCATCGAAATAATCTATGAAGCTTATAATCGTAAAATTTGACATAGAAGAACAATAAAAAGTGTACACCGAGCAACTTTCAAGGTCCGAATTTGCTCAACTCTATCTATGGAGGAGCTTTTAACGGTTTTTGTCCATTTGGCTTAGATATGTGGTGTTTTGGCATCGAAGTAATCTAGAAAGCTTATACACATAAAATTTGACATAGAAGAACAATAAAAAGAGTACACCGAGCAACTTTGATGGTCCGAAGTTGCTGAACTCTATCTATGGAGGAGCTTTTAACTGTTTTTGTCCATTTGGCATAGATATGTAGTGTTTTGGCATCGAAATAATCTACGAAGCTTATACTCGTAAAATTTGACATAGAAGAACAATAAAAAGTGTACACTGAGCAACTTTCATGGTCCGAATTTATCAACTCTATCTATGGAGGAGCTTTTAACGGTTTTTGTCCATTTGGCATAGATATGTGGTTTTTTGGCATCGAAATAATCTAGGAAGCTTATACTCGTAAAATTTGACATAGAAGAACAATAAAAAGCGTACACCGAGAAACTTTCATGGTCCGAATTTGCCCAACTCTATCTATGGAGGAGCTTTTAACGGTTTTTGTCCATTTGGCATAGATATGTGGTGTTTTGGAATCGAAGTAATCTAGGAAGCTTATAAACGTAAAATTTGACATAGAAGAACAATAAAAAGTGTACACCGAACAACTTTGATGGTCCGAAGTTGCTCAACTCTATCTATGGAGGAGCTTTTAACGGTTTTTTTCCATTTGGCATAGAAAGTTGGTGTTTTGGCATCGAAATAATCTAGGAAGTTATACTCGTAAAATTTGACATAAAAGAACAATAAAATGTGTACACCGAGCAACTTTGATGGTCCGTAGTTGCTCAACTCTATCTATCGTGGAGCTTTTAACGGTTTTTGTCCATTTGTTGAAGAAAGTTGGTTTTTTGGTATCAAAATAATCTAGGAAGCTTATACTATAAAATTTGACATAGAAGAACAATAAAAAGTGTACACCGAGCAACATTGATGGTCCGAAGTTGCTCAACTCTATCTATGGAGGAGCTTTAACGGTTTTTGTCCATTTGTCATAGAAAGTTGGTATTTTGGAATCGAAATAATCTAGGAAGTTATACTCGTAAAATTTGACATAGAAGAACAATAAAAAGTGTACACTGAGCAACTTTCATGGTCCGAAGTTGCTAACTCTATCTATGGAGGAGCTTTTAACGGTTTTTGTCCATTTGGCATAGATATGTAGTGTTTTTGCATCGAAATAATCTACGAAGCTTATACTCCTAAAATTTGACATAGAAGAACAATAAAAAGTGTACACCGAGCAACTTTCATGGTCCGAATTTACTCAAGTCTATCTATGGAGGAGCTTTTAACGGTTTTTTTCCATTTGGCATAGATATGTGGTGTTTTGGCATCGAAGTAATCTAGGAAGCTTATACACGTAAAATTTGACATAGAAGAACAATAAAAAGAGTACACCGAGCAACTTTGATGGTCCGAAGTTGCTGAACTCTATCTATGGAGGAGCTTTTAACTGTTTTTGTCCATTTGGCATAGATATGTTGTGTTTTGGCATCGAAATAATCTACGAAGCTTATACTCGTAAAATTTGACATAGAAGAACAATAAAAAGTGTACACTGAGCAACTTTCATGGTCCGAATTTATCAACTCTATCTATGGAGGAGCTTTTAACGGTTTTTGTCCATTTGGCATAGATATGTGGTTTTTTGGCATCGAAATAATCTAGGAAGCTTATACTCGTAAAATTTGACATAGAAGAACAATAAAAAGCGTACACCGAGAAACTTTCATGGTCCGAATTTGCCCAACTCTATCTATGGAGGAGCTTTTAACGGTTTTTGTCCATTTGGCATAGATATGTGGTGTTTTGGAATCGAAGTAATCTAGGAAGCTTATAAACTTAAAATTTGACATAGAAGAACAATAAAAAGTGTACACCGAACAACTTTGATGGTCCGAAGTTGCTCAACTCTATCTATGGAGGAGCTTTTAACGGTTTTTTTCCATTTGGCATAGAAAGTTGGTGTTTTGGCATCGAAATAATCTAGGAAGTTATACTCGTAAAATTTGACATAAAAGAACAATAAAATGTGTACACCGAGCAACTTTGATGGTCCGTAGTTGCTCAACTCTATCTATGGTGGAGCTTTTAACGGTTTTTGTCCATTTGTTGAAGAAAGTTGGTTTTTTTGTATCAAAATAATCTAGGAAGCTTATACTATAAAATTTGACATAGAAGAACAATAAAAAGTGTACACTGAGCAACTTTCATGGTCCGAAGTTGCTAACTCTATCTATGGAGGAGCTTTTAACGGTTTTTGTCCATTTGGCATAGATATGTAGTGTTTTTGCATCGAAATAATCTACGAAGCTTATACTCCTAAAATTTGACATAGAAGAACAATAAAAAGTGTACACCGAGCAACTTTCATGGTCCGAATTTACTCAAGTCTATCTATGGAGGAGCTTTTAACGGTTTTTTTCCATTTGGCATAGATATGTGGTGTTTTGGCATCGAAGTAATCTAGGAAGCTTATACACGTAAAACTTGACATAGAAGAAAAATAAAAAAGTGTACACCGAGCAACTTTGATGGTACGAAGTTGCTTAACTCTATCTATGAAGGAGCATTTAACAATTTTTGTCCATTTGTCATAGAAAGTTGGTGTTTTGGGATCGAAATAATCTAGGAAGTTATACTCGTAAAATTTGACATAAAAGAACAATAAAATGTGTACACCGAGCAACTTTGATGGTCCGAAGTTGCTCAACTCTATCTATGGTGGAGTTTTTAACGGTTTTTGTCCATTTGTGGAAGAAAGTTGGTTTTTTAGCATCGAAATAATCTAGGAAGCTTATACTCGTAAAATTTGACATAGAAGAACAATAAAAAGTGTACAGCAAGCAACTTTGATGGTCCGAAGTTGCTCAACTCTATCTATGGCGGAGCTTTTATCGGTTTTTGTCCATTTGTCGAAGGAAGGTGGTTTTTTGGCATAGAGATAATCTAGGAAGCATATACTCGTAAAATTTGACATAGAAGAACAATAAAAAGTGTACACCGAGCAACCTTGATGGTCCGAAGTTACTTAACTCTATCTATGGAGGAGCTTTTAACAGTTTTTGTCCATTTTTCATAGAAAGTTGGTGTTTTGTCATCGAAATAATCTAGGAAGTTATACTGGTAAAATTTGACATAAAAGAACAATAAAATGTGTACACCGATCAACTTTGATAGTCTGAAGCTGCTCAACTCTATCTATGGAGGAGCTTTCATCGGTTTTTGTCCATTTGTCGAAAGAAGGTGGTTTTTTGGGATAGAGATAATCTAGGAAGCTTATACTCGTAAAATTTGACATAGAAGAACAATAAAAAGTGTACACCGAGCAACTTTTATGGTCCGAAGTTGCTCAACTCTATCTATGGAGGAACTTTTAACGGTTTTTGTCCATTTGGCATTGAAAGTTGGTGTTTTGGCATCGAAATAATCTAGAAAGTTGTACTCGTAAAATTTGACATAAAAGAACAATAAAATGTGTACACCGAGCAACTGTGATTGTCCGAAGTTGCTCAACTCTATCTGTGGTGGAGCTTTTAACGGTTTTTGTCCATTTGGCATTGAAAGTTGGTGTTTTGGAATCGAAATAATCTAGGAAGTTATACTCGTAAAATTTGACATAAAAGAACAATAAAATGTGTACACCGAGCAACTTTGATTGTCCGAAGTTGCTCAACTCTATCTGTGGTGGAGCTTTTAACGGTTTTTGTCCATTTGTCGAAGAAAGTTGGTTTTTTCGCATCGAAATAATCTTGGAAGCTTATACTATAAAATTTGACATAGAAGAACAATAAAAAGTGTACACCGAGCAACTTTGATGGTCCGAAGTTGCTCAACTCTATCTATGGTGGAGCTTTTATCGGTTTTTGTCCATTTGTCGAAAGAAGATGGTTTTTTGACATCGAGATAATCTAGGAAGCTTATACTCGTAAAATTTGACATAGAAGAACAATAAAAAGTGTACACCGAGCAACTTTTATGGTCCGAAGTTGCTCAACTCTATCTATGGAGGAACTTTTAACGGTTTTTGTCTATTTGGCATAGAAAGTTGGTGTTTTGGAATCGAAATAATCGAGGAAGTTATCCTCATAAAATTTGACATAGAAGAACAATAAAAAGTGTACACGGAGCAACTTTGATGGTCCGAAGTTGCTCAACTCTATCTATGGATGAGCTTTTAACGGTTTTTGTCCATTTTTTATAGAAAGTTGGTGTTTTGGAATCGAAATAATCTAGGAAGTTATACTCGTAAAATTTGACATAGAAGAACAATAAAAAGTGTACACCGAGCAACTTTCATGGTCCGAAGTTGCTCAACTCTATCTATGGAGGAGCTTTTAACGGTTTTTTTCCATTTCGCATAGATATGTAGTGTTTTGGCATCGAAATAATCTACGAAGCTTATACTGTAAAATTTGACATAGAAGAACAATAAAAAGTGTACACCGAACAACTTTCATGGTCCGAATTTGCTCAACTCTATCTATGGAGGAGCTTTTAACGGTTTTTGTCCATTTCGCATAGATATGAGGTGTTTTGGCATCGAAGTAATCTAGGAAGCTTCTACACGTAAAATTTGACATAGAAGAACAATAAAAAGTGTACACCGAGCAACTTTGATGGTCTGAAGTTGCTCAACTCTATCTATAGAGGAGCTTTTAACGGTTTTTGTCCATGTGGCATAGAAAGTTGGTGTTTTGGAATCAAAATAATCTAGGAAGTTATAGTCGTAAAATTTGACATAAAAGAACAATAAAAAGTGTACACGGAGCAACTTTTATGGTCCGAAGTTGCTCAACTCTATCTATGGATGAGCTTTTAACGGTTTTTGTCCATTTTTCATAGAAAGTTGGTGTTTTGGAATCGAAATAATCTAAGAAGTTATACTTGTAAAATTTGACATAGAAGAACAATAAAAAGTGTACACGGAGCAACTTTGATGGTCCGAAGTTGCTCAACTCTATCTATGGAGGAGCTTTTAACGGTTTTTGTCCATTTGGCATAGATATGTGGTTTTTTCGCATCGAGATAATCTAGGAAGCTTATACTCATAAAATTTGACACAGAAGAACAATAAAAAGTGTACACCGAGCAACTTTTATGGTCCGAAGTTGCTCAACTCTATCTAAGGAGGAGCTTTTAACGGTTTTTGTCCATTTGGCATAGATATGTAGTGTTTTGGAATCGAAATAACCTACGAAGCTTATACTCGTAAAATTTGACATAGAAGAACAATAAAAAGTGTACACCGAACAACTTTGATGGTCCGAAGTTGCTCAACTCTATCTATGGAGGAGCTTTTAGCGGTTTTTTTTCCATTTGGCATAGAAAGTTGGTGTTTTGGCATCGAAGTAATCTAGGAAGCTTATACACGTAAAATTTGACATAAAAGAACAATAAAATGTGTACACCGAGCAACTTTAATGGTCCGTAGTTGCTCAACTCAATCTATCGTGGAGCTTTTAACGGTTTTTGTCCATTTGTTGAAGAAAGTTGGTTTTTTGGTATCAAAATAATCTAGGAAGCTTATACTATAAAATTTGACATAGAAGAACAATAAAAAGTGTACACCGAGCAACATTGATGGTCCGAAGTTGCTCAACTCTATCTATGGAGGAGCTTTAACGGTTTTTGTCCATTTGTCATAGAAAGTTGGTATTTTGGAATCGAAATAATCTAGGAAGTTATACTCGTAAAATTTGACATAGAAGAACAATAAAAAGTGTACACTGAGCAACTTTCATGGTCCGAAGTTGCTAACTCTATCTATGGAGGAGCTTTTAACGGTTTTTGTCCATTTGGCATAGATATGTAGTGTTTTTGCATCGAAATAATCTACGAAGCTTATACTCCTAAAATTTGACATAGAAGAACAATAAAAAGTGTACACCGAGCAACTTTCATGGTCCGAATTTACTCAAGTCTATCTATGGAGGAGCTTTTAACGGTTTTTTTCCATTTGGCATAGATATGTGGTGTTTTGGCATCGAAGTAATCTAGGAAGCTTATACACGTAAAATTTGACATAGAAGAACAATAAAAAGAGTACACCGAGCAACTTTGATGGTCCGAAGTTGCTGAACTCTATCTATGGAGGAGCTTTTAACTGTTTTTGTCCATTTGGCATAGATATGTTGTGTTTTGGCATCGAAATAATCTACGAAGCTTATACTCGTAAAATTTGACATAGAAGAACAATAAAAAGTGTACACTGAGCAACTTTCATGGTCCGAATTTATCAACTCTATCTATGGAGGAGCTTTTAACGGTTTTTGTCCATTTGGCATAGATATGTGGTTTTTTGGCATCGAAATAATCTAGGAAGCTTATACTCGTAAAATTTGACATAGAAGAACAATAAAAAGCGTACACCGAGAAACTTTCATGGTCCGAATTTGCCCAACTCTATCTATGGAGGAGCTTTTAACGGTTTTTGTCCATTTGGCATAGATATGTGGTGTTTTGGAATCGAAGTAATCTAGGAAGCTTATAAACTTAAAATTTGACATAGAAGAACAATAAAAAGTGTACACCGAACAACTTTGATGGTCCGAAGTTGCTCAACTCTATCTATGGAGGAGCTTTTAACGGTTTTTTTCCATTTGGCATAGAAAGTTGGTGTTTTGGCATCGAAATAATCTAGGAAGTTATACTCGTAAAATTTGACATAAAAGAACAATAAAATGTGTACACCGAGCAACTTTGATGGTCCGTAGTTGCTCAACTCTATCTATGGTGGAGCTTTTAACGGTTTTTGTCCATTTGTTGAAGAAAGTTGGTTTTTTTGTATCAAAATAATCTAGGAAGCTTATACTATAAAATTTGACATAGAAGAACAATAAAAAGTGTACACTGAGCAACTTTCATGGTCCGAAGTTGCTAACTCTATCTATGGAGGAGCTTTTAACGGTTTTTGTCCATTTGGCATAGATATGTAGTGTTTTTGCATCGAAATAATCTACGAAGCTTATACTCCTAAAATTTGACATAGAAGAACAATAAAAAGTGTACATCGAGCAACTTTCATGGTCCGAATTTACTCAAGTCTATCTATGGAGGAGCTTTTAACGGTTTTTTTCCATTTGGCATAGATATGTGGTGTTTTGGCATCGAAGTAATCTAGGAAGCTTATACACGTAAAACTTGACATAGAAGAAAAATAAAAAAGTGTACACCGAGCAACTTTGATGGTACGAAGTTGCTTAACTCTATCTATGAAGGAGCATTTAACAATTTTTGTCCATTTGTCATAGAAAGTTGGTGTTTTGGGATCGAAATAATCTAGGAAGTTATACTCGTAAAATTTGACATAAAAGAACAATAAAATGTGTACACCGAGCAACTTTGATGGTCCGAAGTTGCTCAACTCTATCTATGGTGGAGTTTTTAACGGTTTTTGTCCATTTGTGGAAGAAAGTTGGTTTTTTAGCATCGAAATAATCTAGGAAGCTTATACTATAAAATTTGACATAGAAGAACAATAAAAAGTGTACAGCGAGCAACTTTGATGGTCCGAAGTTGCTCAACTCTATCTATGGTGGAGCTTTTATCGGCTTTTGTCCATTTGTCGAAGGAAGGTGGTTTTTTGGCGTAGAGATAATCTAGGAAGCTTATACTCGTAAAATTTGACATAGAAGAACAATAAAAAGTGTACAGCAAGCAACTTTGATGGTCCGAAGTTGCTCAACTCTATCTATGGCGGAGCTTTTATCGGTTTTTGTCCATTTGTCGAAGGAAGGTGGTTTTTTGGCATAGAGATAATCTAGGAAGCATATACTCGTAAAATTTGACATAGAAGAACAATAAAAAGTGTACACCGAGCAACCTTGATGGTCCGAAGTTACTTAACTCTATCTATGGAGGAGCTTTTAACAGTTTTTGTCCATTTTTCATAGAAAGTTGGTGTTTTGTCATCGAAATAATCTAGAAAGTTATACTGGTAAAATTTGACATAAAAGAACAATAAAATGTGTACACCGATCAACTTTGATAGTCTGAAGCTGCTCAACTCTATCTATGGAGGAGCTTTCATCGGTTTTTGTCCATTTGTCGAAAGAAGGTGGTTTTTTGGGATAGAGATAATCTAGGAAGCTTATACTCGTAAAATTTGACATAGAAGAACAATAAAAAGTGTACACCGAGCAACTTTTATGGTCCGAAGTTGCTCAACTCTATCTATGGAGGAACTTTTAACGGTTTTTGTCCATTTGGCATTGAAAGTTGGTGTTTTGGCATCGAAATAATCTAGAAAGTTGTACTCGTAAAATTTGACATAAAAGAACAATAAAATGTGTACACCGAGCAACTGTGATTGTCCGAAGTTGCTCAACTCTATCTGTGGTGGAGCTTTTAACGGTTTTTGTCCATTTGGCATTGAAAGTTGGTGTTTTGGAATCGAAATAATCTAGGAAGTTATACTCGTAAAATTTGACATAAAAGAACAATAAAATGTGTACACCGAGCAACTTTGATGGTCCGTAGTTGCTCAACTCTATCTATGGTGGAGCTTTTAACGGTTTTTGTCCATTTGTTGAAGAAAGTTGGTTTTTTTGTATCAAAATAATCTAGGAAGCTTATACTATAAAATTTGACATAGAAGAACAATAAAAAGTGTACACTGAGCAACTTTCATGGTCCGAAGTTGCTAACTCTATCTATGGAGGAGCTTTTAACGGTTTTTGTCCATTTGGCATAGATATGTAGTGTTTTTGCATCGAAATAATCTACGAAGCTTATACTCCTAAAATTTGACATAGAAGAACAATAAAAAGTGTACACCGAGCAACTTTCATGGTCCGAATTTACTCAAGTCTATCTATGGAGGAGCTTTTAACGGTTTTTTTCCATTTGGCATAGATATGTGGTGTTTTGGCATCGAAGTAATCTAGGAAGCTTATACACGTAAAACTTGACATAGAAGAAAATAAAAAAGTGTACACCGAGCAACTTTGATGGTACGAAGTTGCTTAACTCTATCTATGAAGGAGCATTTAACAATTTTTGTCCATTTGTCATAGAAAGTTGGTGTTTTGGGATCGAAATAATCTAGGAAGTTATACTCGTAAAATTTGACATAAAAGAACAATAAAATGTGTACACCGAGCAACTTTGATGGTCCGAAGTTGCTCAACTCTATCTATGGTGGAGTTTTTAACGGTTTTTGTCCATTTGTGGAAGAAAGTTGGTTTTTTAGCATCGAAATAATCTAGGAAGCTTATACTCGTAAAATTTGACATAGAAGAACAATAAAAAGTGTACAGCAAGCAACTTTGATGGTCCGAAGTTGCTCAACTCTATCTATGGCGGAGCTTTTATCGGTTTTTGTCCATTTGTCGAAGGAAGGTGGTTTTTTGGCATAGAGATAATCTAGGAAGCATATACTCGTAAAATTTGACATAGAAGAACAATAAAAAGTGTACACCGAGCAACCTTGATGGTCCGAAGTTACTTAACTCTATCTATGGAGGAGCTTTTAACAGTTTTTGTCCCATTTTTCATAGAAAGTTGGTGTTTTGTCATCGAAATAATCTAGGAAGTTATACTGGTAAAATTTGACATAAAAGAACAATAAAATGTGTACACCGATCAACTTTGATAGTCTGAAGCTGCTCAACTCTATCTATGGAGGAGCTTTCATCGGTTTTTGTCCATTTGTCGAAAGAAGGTGGTTTTTTGGGATAGAGATAATCTAGGAAGCTTATACTCGTAAAATTTGACATAGAAGAACAATAAAAAGTGTACACCGAGCAACTTTTATGGTCCGAAGTTGCTCAACTCTATCTATGGAGGAACTTTTAACGGTTTTTGTCCATTTGGCATTGAAAGTTGGTGTTTTGGCATCGAAATAATCTAGAAAGTTGTACTCGTAAAATTTGACATAAAAGAACAATAAAATGTGTACACCGAGCAACTGTGATTGTCCGAAGTTGCTCAACTCTATCTGTGGTGGAGCTTTTAACGGTTTTTGTCCATTTGGCATTGAAAGTTGGTGTTTTGGAATCGAAATAATCTAGGAAGTTATACTCGTAAAATTTGACATAAAAGAACAATAAAATGTGTACACCGAGCAACTTTGATTGTCCGAAGTTGCTCAACTCTATCTGTGGTGGAGCTTTTAACGGTTTTTGTCCATTTGTCGAAGAAAGTTGGTTTTTTCGCATCGAAATAATCTTGGAAGCTTATACTATAAAATTTGACATAGAAGAACAATAAAAAGTGTACACCGAGCAACTTTGATGGTCCGAAGTTGCTCAACTCTATCTATGGTGGAGCTTTTATCGGTTTTTGTCCATTTGTCGAAAGAAGATGGTTTTTTGACATCGAGATAATCTAGGAAGCTTATACTCGTAAAATTTGACATAGAAGAACAATAAAAAGTGTACACCGAGCAACTTTTATGGTCCGAAGTTGCTCAACTCTATCTATGGAGGAACTTTTAACGGTTTTTGTCTATTTGGCATAGAAAGTTGGTGTTTTGGAATCGAAATAATCGAGGAAGTTATCCTCATAAAATTTGACATAGAAGAACAATAAAAAGTGTACACGGAGCAACTTTGATGGTCCGAAGTTGCTCAACTCTATCTATGGATGAGCTTTTAACGGTTTTTGTCCATTTTTTATAGAAAGTTGGTGTTTTGGAATCGAAATAATCTAGGAAGTTATACTCGTAAAATTTGACATAGAAGAACAATAAAAAGTGTACACCGAGCAACTTTCATGGTCCGAAGTTGCTCAACTCTATCTATGGAGGAGCTTTTAACGGTTTTTTTCCATTTCGCATAGATATGTAGTGTTTTGGCATCGAAATAATCTACGAAGCTTATACTGTAAAATTTGACATAGAAGAACAATAAAAAGTGTACACCGAACAACTTTCATGGTCCGAATTTGCTCAACTCTATCTATGGAGGAGCTTTTAACGGTTTTTGTCCATTTCGCATAGATATGAGGTGTTTTGGCATCGAAGTAATCTAGGAAGCTTCTACACGTAAAATTTGACATAGAAGAACAATAAAAAGTGTACACCGAGCAACTTTGATGGTCTGAAGTTGCTCAACTCTATCTATAGAGGAGCTTTTAACGGTTTTTGTCCATGTGGCATAGAAAGTTGGTGTTTTGGAATCAAAATAATCTAGGAAGTTATAGTCGTAAAATTTGACATAAAAGAACAATAAAAAGTGTACACGGAGCAACTTTTATGGTCCGAAGTTGCTCAACTCTATCTATGGATGAGCTTTTAACGGTTTTTGTCCATTTTTCATAGAAAGTTGGTGTTCTGGAATCGAAATAATCTAAGAAGTTATACTTGTAAAATTTGACATAGAAGAACAATAAAAAGTGTACAAGGAGCAACTTTGATGGTCCGAAGTTGCTCAACTCTATCTATGGAGGAGCTTTTAACGGTTTTTGTCCATTTGGCATAGATATGTGGTTTTTTCGCATCGAGATAATCTAGGAAGCTTATACTCATAAAATTTGACACAGAAGAACAATAAAAAGTGTACACCGAGCAACTTTTATGGTCCGAAGTTGCTCAACTCTATCTAAGGAGGAGCTTTTAACGGTTTTTGTCCATTTGGCATAGATATGTAGTGTTTTGGAATCGAAATAACCTACGAAGCTTATACTCGTAAAATTTGACATAGAAGAACAATAAAAAGTGTACACCGAGCAACTTTGATGGTCCGAAGTTGCTCAACTCTATCTATCGAGGAGCTTTTAACAGTTTTTGTCCATTTGGCATAGATATGTGGTGTTTTGGCATCGAAGTAATCTAGGAAGCTTATACACGTAAAATTTGACATAAAAGAATAATAAAAAGTGTACACCGAGGAACTTTGATGGTCCGAAGTTGCTCAACTCTATCTATAGAGGAGCTTCTAACGGTTTTTGTCCATGTGGCATAGAAAGTTGGTGTTTTGGAATCGAAATAATCTAGGAAGTTATACTCGTAAAATTTGACATAGAAGAACAATAAAAAGTGTACACGGAGCAACTTTCATGGTCCGAAGTTGCTCAACTCTATCTATGGAGGAGCTTTTAACGGTTTTTGTCTATTTGGCATAGAAAGTTGGTGTTTTGGAATCGAAATAATCGAGGAAGCTATCCCCATAAAATTTGACATAGAAGAACAATAAAAAGTGTACACGGAGCAACTTTGATGGTCCGAAGTTGCTCAACTCTATCTATGGATGAGCTTTTAACGGTTTTTGTCCATTTTTCATAGAAAGTTGGTGTTTTGGAATCGAAATAATCTAGGAAGTTATACTCGTAAAATTTGACATAGAAGAACGATAAAAAGTGTACACCGAGCAACTTTCATGGTCCGAAGTTGCTCAACTCTATCTATGGAGGAGCTTTTAACGGTTTTTTTTCCATTTCGCATAGATATGTAGTGTTTTGGCATCTAAATAATCTACGAAGCTTATACTGTAAAATTTGACATAGAAGAACAATAAAAAGTGTACACCGAACAACTTTCATGGTCCGAATTTGCTCAACTCTATCTATGGAGGAGCTTTTAACGGTTTTTGTCCATTTCGCATAGATATGAGGTGTTTTGGCATCGAAGTAATCTAGGAAGCTTCTACACGTAAAATTTGACATAGAAGAACAATAAAAAGTGTACACCGAGCAACTTTGATGGTCTGAAGTTGCTCAACTCTATCTATAGAGGAGCTTTTAACGGTTTTTGTCCATGTGGCATAGAAAGTTGGTGTTTTGGAATCAAAATAATCTAGGAAGTTATAGTCGTAAAATTTGACATAAAAGAACAATAAAAAGTGTACACGGAGCAACTTTCATGGTCCGAAGTTGCTCAACTCTATCTATGGATGAGCTTTTAACGGTTTTTGTCCATTTTTCATAGAAAGTTGGTGTTTTGGAATCGAAATAATCTAAGAAGTTATACTTGTAAAATTTGACATAGAAGAACAATAAAAAGTGTACACGGAGCAACTTTGATGGTCCGAAGTTGCTCAACTCTATCTATGGAGGAGCTTTTAACGGTTTTTGTCCATTTGGCATAGATATGTGGTTTTTTCGCATCGAGATAATCTAGGAAGCTTATACTCGTAAAATTTGACACAGAAGAACAATAAAAAGTGTACACCGAGCAACTTTTATGGTCCGAAGTTGCTCAACTCTATCTAAGGAGGAGCTTTTAACGGTTTTTGTCCATTTGGCATAGATATGTAGTGTTTTGGAATCGAAATAACCTACGAAGCTTATACTCGTAAAATTTGACATAGAAGAACAATAAAAAGTGTACACCGAGCAACTTTGATGGTCCGAAGTTGCTCAACTCTATCTATCGAGGAGCTTTTAACAGTTTTTGTCCATTTGGCATAGATATGTGGTGTTTTGGCATCGAAGTAATCTAGGAAGCTTATACACGTAAAATTTGACATAAAAGAATAATAAAAAGTGTACACCGAGGAACTTTGATGGTACGAAGTTGCTCAACTCTATCTATAGAGGAGCTTCTAACGGTTTTTGTCCATGTGGCATAGAAAGTTGGTGTTTTGGAATCGAAATAATCTAGGAAGTTATACTCGTAAAATTTGACATAGAAGAACAATAAAAAGTGTACACGGAGCAACTTTCATGGTCCGAAGTTGCTCAACTCTATCTATGGATGAGCTTTTAACGGTTTTTGTCCATTTTTCATAGAAAGTTGGTGTTTTGGAATCGAAATAATCTAGGAAGTTATACTCGTAAAATTTGACATAGAAGAACAATAAAATGTGTACACCGAGCAACCTTCATGGTCCGAATTTGCTCAACTCTATCTATGGAGAGCTTTTACCAGTTTTTGTCCATTTGGCATAGATATGTGGTGTTTTCGCATCGAAGTAATCTAGGAAGCTTATAAACGTAAAATTTGATATAGAAGAACAATAAAAAGAGTACACCGAGCAACTTTGATGGTCCGAAGTTGCTCAATTCTATCTATGGAAGAGATTTTAACGGTTTTTGTCCATTTGGCATAGATATGTAGTGTTTTGGCATCGAAATAATCTACGAAGCTTATACTCGTAAAATTTGACATAGAAGAACAATAAAAATTGTACACCGAGCAACTTTCACGGTCCGAATTTAATCAACTCTATCTATGGAGGAGCTTTTAACAGTTTTTTTCCATTTGGCATAGATATGTGGTGTTTTGGCATCTAAGTAATCTAGGAAGCTTATACAAGTAAAGTTTGACATAGAAGAACAATAAAAAGTGTACACCGAGCAACTTTTATGGTCCGAAGTTGCTCAACTCTATCTATGGAGGAACTTTTAACGGTTTTTGTCCATTTGGCATAGAAAGTTTGTGTTTTGGAATCGAAATAATCTAGGAAGTTATCTTCATAAAATTTGACATAGAAGAACAATAAAAAGTGTACACGGAGCAACTTTGATGGTCCGAAGTTGCTCAACTCTATCTATGGAGGAACTTTTAACGGTTTTTGTCCATTTGGCATAGAAAGTTGGTGTTTTGGAATCGAAATAATCTAGGAAGTTATCCTCATAAAATTTGACATAGAAGAACAATAAAAAGTGTACACGGAACAACTTTCATGGTCCGAAGTTGCTCAACTCTATCTATGGATGAGCTTTTAACGGTTTTTGTCCATTTGGCATAGATATGTGGTTTTTTGGCATCGAAATAATCTCGGAAGCTTATAAACATAAAATTTGACATAGAAGAAGAATAAAAAGTGTACACTGAGCAACTTTCGCGGTCCGAATTTATCAACTCTATCTATGGAGGAGCTTTTAACGGTTTTTGGCCATTTTTCGTAGAAAGTTGGTGTTTTGGAATCGAAATAATCTAGGATGTTATACTCGTAAAATTTGACATAGAAGAACAATAAAAAGTGTACACCGAGCAACTTTCATTGTCCGAAGTTGCTCATTTTTATCTATGGAGGAGCTTTTAACGGTTTTTGTCCATTTGGCATAGATATGTGGTTTTTTGACATCGAAATAATCTAGGAAGCTTATACTCGTAAAATTTGGCATAGAAGAACAATAAAAAGTGTACACCGAGCAACTTTCATGGTCCGAAGTTGCTCAACTCTATCTATGGAGGAGCTTTTAACGGTTTTTGTCCATTTGGCATAGAAATTTGGTGTTTTGGAATCGAAATAATCTAGGAAGTTATACTCGTAAAATTTGACATAAAAGAACAATAAAATGAGTACACCGAGCAACTTTGATGGTCCGAAGTTGCTCAACTCTATCTATGGTGTAGCTTTTAACGGTTTTTGTCCATTTTTCATAGAAAGTTGGTGTTTTGGAATCAAAATAATCAAGGATGTTATACTCATAAAATTTGACATAGAAGAACAATAAAAAGTGTACACCGAGCAACATTGATGGTCCGAAGTTGCTCAACTCTATCTATGGAGGAGCTTTAACGGTTTTTGTCCATTTGTCATAGAAAGTTGGTGTTTTGGAATCGAAATAATCTGGGAAGTTATACTCGTAAAATTTGACATTGAAGAACAATAAAAAGTGTACACTGAGCAACTTTCATGGTCCGAAGTTGCTAACTCTATCTATGGAGGAGCTTTTAACGGTTTTTGTCCAGTTGGCATAGATATGTAGTGTTTTTGCATCGACATAATCTACGAAGCTTATACTCGTAAAATTTGACATAGAAGAACAATAAAAAGTGTACACCGAGCAACTTTCGTGGTCCGAGTTTACTCAACTCTATCTATGGAGGAGCTTTTAACGGTTTTTTTCCATTTGGCATAGATATGTGGTGTTTTGGCATCGAAGTAATCTAGGAAGCTTATACACGTAAAATTTGACATAAAAGAACAATAAAAAGTGTACACCGAGCAACTTTCGTGGTCCGAGTTTACTCAACTCTATCTATGGAGGAGCTTTTAACGGTTTTTTTCCATTTTTCATAGAAAGTTGGTGTTTTGGAATCGAAATAATCTAGGATGTTATACTCGTAAAATTTGACATAGAAGAACAATAAAAAGTGTACACCGAGCAACTTTCATGGTCCGAAGTTGCTCAACTGTATCTATGGAGGAGCTTTTAACGTTTTTGGTCCATTTGGCATAGATATGTGGTTTTTTGGCATCGAAATAATCTAGGAAGCTTATACTCGTAAAATTTGACATAGAAGAACAATAAAAAGTGTACAGCGAGCAACTTTGATGGTCCGAATTTGCTCAACTCTATCTATGCAGGAGCTTTTAAAGGTTTTTGTCCATTTTGCATAGATATGTGTTGTTTTGGAATCAAAGTAATCTAGGAAGCTTATACACGTAAAATTTGACATAGAAGAACAATAAAAAGTGTACACCGAGCAACTTTGATAGTCCGAAGTTGCTCAACTCTATCTATGGAGGAGCTTTTAACGGTTTTTGTCCATTTGGCATAGAAAGTTGGTGTTTTGGAATCGAAATAATCTAGGAAGTTATACTCGTAAAATTTGACATAAAAGAACAGTAAAATGTGTACACCGAGCAACTTTGATGGTCCGAAGTTGCTCAACTCTATCTATGGTGTAGCTTTTAACGGTTTTTGTCCATTTTTCATAGAAAGTTGGTGTTTTGGAATCAAAATAATCTAGGATGTTATACTCGTAAAATTTGACATAGAAGAACAATAAAAAGTGTAAACCGAGCAACATTGATGGTCCGAAGTTGCTCAACTCTATCTATGGAGGAGCTTTAACGGTTTTTGTCCATTTGTCATAGAAAGTTGCTGTTTTGGAATCGAAATAATCTGGGATGTTATACTCGTAAAATTTGACATAGAAGAACAATAAAAAGTGTACACCGAGCAACTTTCATGGTCCGAAGTTGTTCAACTTTATCTATGGAGGAGCTTTTAACGGTGTTTGTCCATTTGGCATAGATATGTGGTTTTTTGGCATCGAAATAATCTAGGAAGCTTATACTCATAAAATTTGACATAGAAGAACAATAAAAAGTGTACACCGAGCAACTTTCATGGTCCGAATTTGCTCAACTCTATCTATGGAGGAGCTTTTAAAGGTTTTTGTCCATTTTGCATAGATATGTGGTGTTTTGGAATCGAAGTAATCTAGGAAGCTTATACACGTAAAATTTGACATAGAAGAACAATAAAAAGTGTACACCGAGCAACTTTGATAGTCCGAAGTTGCTCAACTCTATCTATGGAGGAGCTTATAACGGTTTTTGTCCATTTGGCATAGAAAGTTGGTGTTTTGGAATCGAAATAATCTAGGAAGTTATACTCGTAAAATTTGACATAAAAGAACAATAAAATGTGTACACCGAGCAACTTTGATGGTCCGAACTTGCTCAACTCTATCTATGATGTAGCTTTTAACAGTTTTTGTCCATTTTTCACAGAAAGTTGAGCAACTTCGGACCATCCACGTTGCTCAGCGTAAAATTTTTATTGTTCTTCTATGTCAAATTTTATGAGTATAAGCTTCCTAGATTATTTCGATGCCAAAACACCAACTTTCTAACCTACAATATTTGTTTGAGAACTTCTTCTTCCCTACAATGCTCTTCATCTCCTTTGGCCATTTGACTAAGGTTAGTTTATCCTTTTGACCAGGCCTTGGCTTATGCATGTTGTGAAACCCCGACCCAAAAAGATTTAAGTTTGAGTCCAATCTCGGATGATCCGTGAGGTACGGAATCATGGAATAATGGTTTTGAGCTTGGTTCAGTAAATGGGTCATAACTTTTAGTATACATGTCCGTTTCGGGCCCGTAATATATCAAATCGAAGCTTGAACCGAGACGGAAAATAAAATTTAGGAAAACTGGCATAGATATGTGGTGTTTTGGAATCGAAGTAATCTAGGAAGCTTATACACGTAAAATTTGACATAAACGAACAATAAAAAGTGTGCACCGAGCAACTTTGATGGTCCGAAGTTGCTTAACTCTATCTATGGAGGAGCTTTTAACAGTTTTTGTCCATTTGTCATAGAAAGTTGGTGTTTTGGCATCGAAAAAATCTAGGAAGTTATACTCGTAAAATTTGACATAAAAGAACAATAAAATGTGTACAACGAGCAACTTTGATGGTCCGAAGTTGCTCAACTCTATCTATGGTGGAGCGTTTAACGGTTTTTGTCCATTTGTCGAAGAAAGTTGGTTTTTTGGCATCGAAATAATCTAGGAAGCTTATGCTATAAAATTTGACATAGAAGAACAATAAAAAGTGTACAACGAGCAACTTCGATGGTCCGAAGTTGCTCAACTCTATCTATGGTGGAGCTTTTATCGGTTTTTGTCCATTTGTCGAAGGAAGGTGGTTTTTTGGCATAGAGATAATCTAGGAAGCTTATACTCGTAAAATTTGACATAGAAGAACAATAAAAAGTGTACACCGAGCAACTTTTATGGTCCGAAGTTGCTCAACTCTATCTATGGATGAGCTTTTAACGGTTTTGTCCATTTTTCATAGAAAGTTGGTGTTTTGGAATCGAAATAATCTAGGAAGTTATACTCGTAAAATTTGACATAGGAAAACAATAAAAAGTGTACACCGAGCAACTTTCATGGTCCGAAGTTGCTCAACTCTATCTATGGAGGAACTTTTAACAGTTTTTGTCCATTTGGCATTGAAACTAGGTGTTTTGGCGTCGAAATAATCTAGGAAGTTATACTCGTATAATTTGACATAAAAGAACAATAAAATGTGTACACCGAGCAACTTTGATTGTCCAAAGTTGCTCAACTCTATCTGTGGTGGAGCTTTTAACGGTTTTTGTCCATTTATCAAAGAAAGTTGGTTTTTTGGCATCGAATTAATCTAGGAAGCTTATACTATAAAATTTGACATAGAAAAACAATAAAAAGTGTACACCGAGCAAATTTGATGGTCCGAAGTTGCTCAACTCTATCTATGGTGGAGCTTTTATCGGTTTTTGTCCATTTGTCGAAGGAAGGTGGTTTTTTGACATCGAGATAATCTAGGAAGCTTATACTTGTAAAATTTGACATAGAAGAACAATAAAAAGTGTACACCGAGCAACTTTTATGGTCCGAAGTTGCTCAACTCTATCTATGGAGGAACTTTTAACGGTTTTTGTCCATTTGGCATAGAAAGTTGGTGTTTTGGAATCGAAATAATCTAGGAAGTTATCCTCACAAAATTTGACATAGAAGAACAATAAAAAGTGTACACCGAGCAACTTTGATGGTCCGAAGTTGCTCAACTCTATCTATGGAGGAGCTTTTAACGGTTTTTGTCCATTTGGCATAGAAAGTTGGTGTTTTAGCATCGAAATAATCTAAGAAATTATACTAGTAAAATTTGACATAGGAAAACAATAAAAAGTGTACACCGAGCAACTTTCATGGTCCGAAGTTGCTCAACTCTATCTATGGAGGAGCTTTTAACGGTTTTTGTCCATTTGTCATTGAAAGTAGGTGTTTTGGCATCGAAATAATCTAGGAAGTTATACTCGTAACATTTGACATAAAAGAACAATAAAATGTGTAGACCGAGCAACTTTGATGGTCCGAAGTTGCTCAACTCTATCTATAGAGGAACTTTTAACGGTTTTTGTCCATGTGGCATAGAAAGTTGGTGTTTTGGAATCGAAATAATCTAAGAAGTTATACTCGTAAAATTTGACATAGAAGAACAATAAAAAGTGTACACGGAGCAACTTTCATGGTCCGAAGTTGCTCAACTCTGTCTATGGATGAGCTTTTAACGGTTTTTGTCCATTTTTCACAGAAAGTTGGTGTTTTGGAATCGAAATAATCTAGGAAGTTATACTCGTAAAATTTGACATAGAAGAACAATAAAAAGTGTACACCGAGCAACTTTGATGGTCCGAAGTTGCTCAACTCTATCTATGGTGGATCTTTTAATGGTTTTTGTCCATTTGGCATAGATATGTGGTTTTTTGGCATCGAAATAATCTAGGAAGCTTATACTCGTAAAATTTGACATAGAAGAACAATAAAAAGTGTACACCGAGCAACTTTCAAGGTCCGAATTTGCTCAACTCTATCTATGGAGGTGCTTTTAACGGTTTTTGTCCATTTGGCATAGATATGTGGTGTTTTGGCATCGAAGTAATCTAGAAAGCTTATACACGTAAAATTTGACATAGAAGAACAATAAAAAGAGTACACCGCGCAACTTTGATGGTCCGAAGTTGCTGAACTCTATCTATAAAGGAGCTTTTAAAGGTTGTTGTCCATTTGGCATAGATATGTAGTGTTTTGGCATCGAAATACTCTACGAAGCTTATACTCGTAAAATTTGACATAGAAGAACAATAAAAAGTGTACACTGAGCAACTTTCATGGTCCGAATTTATCAACTCTATCTATGGAGGAGCTTTTAACGGTTTTTGTCCATTTTTCATAGAAAGTTGGTGTTTTGGAATCGAAATAATCTAGGATGTTATACTCGTAAAATTTGACATAGAAGAACAATAAAAGGTGTACACCGAGCAACTTTCATGGTCCGAAGTTGCTCAACTCTATCTATGGAGGAGCTTTTAACGGATTTTGTCCATTTGGCATAGATATGTGGTTTTTTGGCATCGAAATAATCTAGGAAGCTTATACTCGTAAAATTTTACATAGAAGAACAATAAAAAGCGTACACCGAGAAACTTTCATGGTCCGAATTTGCTCAACTCTATCTATGGAGGAGCTTTTAACGGTTTTTGTCGATTTGGCATAGATATGTGGTGTTTTGGAATCGAAGTAATCTAGGAAGCTTATACACGTAAAATTTGACATAGAAGAACAATAAAAAGTGTACACCGAGCAACTTTGATGATCCGAAGTTGCTCAACTCTATCTATGGAAGAGCTTTTAACGGTTTTTGTCCATTTGGCATAGAAAGTTGGTGTTTTGGCATCGAAATAATCTAGGAAGTTATACTCGTAAAATTTGACATAAAAGAACAATAAAATGTGTACACCAAGCAACTTTGATGGTCCAAAGTTGCTCATTTCTATCTATGGTGGAGCTTTTAACGGTTTTTGTCCATTTGTTGAAGAAAGTTGGTTTTTTTGCATCAAAATAATCTAGGAAGCTTATACTATAAAATTTGACATAGAAGAACAATAAAAAGTGTACACCGAGCAACATTGATGGTCCGAAGTTGCTCAACTCTATCTATGGAGGAGCTTTAACGGTTTTTGTCCATTTGTCATAGAAAGTTGGTGTTTTGGAATCAAAATAATCTAGGAAGTTATACTCGTAAAATTTGACATTGAAGAACAGTAAAAAGTGTACACTGAGCAACTTTCATGGTCCGAAGTTGCTAACTCTATCTATGGAGGAGCTTTTAACGGTTTTTGTCCATTTGGCATAGATATGTAGTGTTTTTGCATCGAAATAATCTACGAAGCTTATACTCGTAAAATTTGACATAGAAGAACAATAAAAAGTGTACACCGAGCAACTTTCATGGTCCGAATATACTCAACTCTATCTATGGAGGAGCTTTTAATGATTTTTTTCCATTTGGCATAGATATGTGGTGTTTTGGCATCGAAGTAATCTATGAAGCTTATACACGTAAAATTTGACATAGAAGAACAATAAAAAGTGTACACCGAGCAACTTTGATGGTCGGAAGTTGCTTAACTCTATTTATGGAGGAGCTTTTAACAGTTTTTGTCCATTTGTCATAGAAAGTTGGTGTTTTGGCATCGAAATAATCTTGGAAGTTATACTCGTAAAATTTGACATAAAAGAACAATAAAATGTGTACACCGAGCAACTTTGATTGTCCGAAGTTGCTCAACTCTATCTATGGTGGAGCTTTTAACGGTTTTTGTCCATTTGTCGAAGAAAGTTGGTTTTTTGGCATCGAAATAATCTAGGAAGCTTATACTATAAAATTTGACATAGAAGAACAATAAAAAGTGTACAGCGAGCAACTTTGATGGTCCGAAGTTGCTCAACTCTATCTATGGTGGAGCTTTTATCGGTTTTTGTCCATTTGTCGAAGGAAGGTGGTTTTTTGGCATAGAGATAATCTAGGAAGCTTATACTCGTAAAATTTGACATAGAAGAACAATAAAAAGTGTACACCGAGCAACTTTTATGGTCCGAAGTTGCTCAACTCTATCTATGGAGGAACTTTTAACGGTTTTTGTCCATGTGGCATAGAAAGTTGGTGTTTTTGAATCGAAATAATCTAGGAAGTTATACTCGTAAAATTTGACATAGAAAAACAATAAAAAGTGTACACCGAGCAACTTTCATGGTCCGAAGTTGCTCAACTCTATCTATGGAGGAGCTTTTAACGGTTTTTGTCCATTTGGCATTGAAAGTTAGTGTTTTGGCATCGAAATAATCTAGGAAGTTATACTCGTAAAATTTGACATAAAAGAACAATGAAATGTGTACACCGAGCAACTTTGATTGTCCAAAGTTGCTCAACTCTATCTGTGTTGGAGCTTTTAACGGTTTTTGTCCATTTGTCGAAGGAAGTTGGTTTTTTGGCATCGAAATAATCTAGGAAGCTTATACTATAAAATTTGACATAGAAGAACAATAAAAAGTGTACACCGAGCAACTTTGATGGTCCGAAGTTGCTCAACTCTTTCTATGGTGGAGCTTTTATCGGTTTTTGTCAATTTGTCGAAGGAAGGTGGTTTTTTGACATCGACATAATCTAGGACGCTTATCCTCGTAAAATTTGACATAGAAGAACAATAAAAAGTGTACACCGAGCAACTTTTATGGTCCGAAGTTGCTCAACTCTATCTATGGTGGAACTTTTAACAATTTTTGTCCATTTGGCATAGAAAGTTGGTGTTTTGGAATCGAAATAATCGAGGAAGTTATCCTCATAAAATTTGACAAAGAAGAACAATAAAAAGTGTACACGGAGCAACTTTGATTGTCCGAAGTTGCTCAACTCTATCTATGGATGAGCTTTTAACGGTTTTTGTCCATTTTTCATAGAAATTGGTGTTTTGGAATAGAAATAATCTAAGAAGTTATACTCGTAAAATTTGACATGGAAGAACAATAAAAAGTGCACATGGAGCAACTTTGATGGTCCGAAGTTGCTCAACTCTATCTATGGAAAAGCTTTTAACGGTTTTTGTCCATTTGGCATAGAGATAATCTAGGAAGCTTATACTCGTAAAATTTGACATAGAAGAACAATAAAAAGTGTACACCGAGCAACTTTCATGGTCCGAAGTTGCTCAACTCTATCTATGGAGGAGCTTTTAACGGTTTTTGTCCATTTGGCATAGATATGTAGCGTTTTGGCATCGAAATAATCTACGAAGCTTATACTGTAAAATTTGACATAGAAGAACAATAAAAAGTGTACACCGAACAACATTCATGTTCCGAATTTGCTCAAGTCTATCTATGGAGGAGCTTTTAACGGTTTTTGTCCATTTGGCATACATATGAGGTGTTTTGGCATCGAAGTAATCTAGGAAGTTATACACGTAAAATTTGACATAGAAGAACAATAAAAAGTGTACACCGAGAAACTTTGATGGTCCGAAGTTGCTCAACTCTATCTATAGAGGAGCTTTTAACGGTTTTTGTCCATGTGGCATAGAAAGTTGATGTTTTGTAATCGAAATAATCTAGGAAGTTATACCCGTAAAATTTGACATAGAAGAACAATAAAAAGTGTACACGGAGCAACTTTCATGGTCCGAAGTTGCTCAACTCTATCTATGGAAAAGCTTTTAACGGTTTTTGTCCATTTGGCGTAGATATGTGGTTTTTTGGCATCGAGATAATCTAGGAAGCTTATACTCGTAAAATTTGACAAAGAAGAACAATAAAAAGCGTACACCGAGCAACTTTCAAGGTCCGAATTTGCTCAACTCTATCTATGGAGGAGCTTTTAACGGTTTTTGTCCATTTGGCATAGATATGTGGTGTTTTGGAATCGAAGTAATCTAGGAAGCTTATACACGTAAAATTTGACATAGAAGAACAATAAAAAGTGTACACTGAGCAACTTTCATGGTCCGAATTTATCAACTCTATCTATGGAGGAGCTTTTAACGGTTTTTGTCCATTTGTCTAAGAAAGTTGGTTTTTTGTCATCGAAATAGTCTAGGAAGCTTATACTATAAAATTTGACATAGAAGAACAATAAAAAGTATAGAGCGAGCAACTTTGATTGTCCGAAGTTGCTCAACTCTATCTCTGGTGGAGCTTTTATCGGTTTTTGTCCATTTGTCGAAGGAAGGTGGTTTTTTGGCATAGAGATAATCTAGGAAGCTTATACTCGTAAAATTTGACATAGAGAACAATAAAAAGTGTGCACCGACAACTTTTATGGTCCGAAGTTGCTCAACTCTATATATGGAGGAACTTTTAACGGTTTTTGTCCATTTGGCATAGAAAGTTGGTGTTTTGTAATCGAAATAATCTAGGAAGTTATCCTCATAAAATTTGACATAGAAGAACAATAAAAAGTGTACACGGAGCAACTTTGATGGTCCGAAGTTGCTCAACTCTATCTATGGAGGAGCTTTTAACGGTTTTTGTCCATTTGGCATTGAAAGTAGGTGTTTTGGCATCGAAATAATCTAGGAAGTTATACTCGTAAATTTGACATAAAAGAACAATAAAATGTGTACACCGAGCAACTTTGATTGTCCGAAGTTGCTCAACTCTATCTGTGGTGGAGCTTATAACGGTTTTTGTCCATTTGTCGAAGAAAGTTGGTTTTTTGGCATCGAAATAATCTAGGAAGCTTATACTATAAAATTTGACATAGAAGAACAATAAAAAGTGTACAGCAAGCAACTTTGATGGTCCGAAGTTGCTGAACTCTATCTATGGTGGAGCTTTTATCGGTTTTTGTCCATTTGTCGAAGGAAGGTGGTTTTTTGGCATAGAGATAATCTAGGAAGCTTATACTCGTAAAATTTGACATAGAAGAACAATAAAAAGTGTACACCAAGCAACTTTTATGATCCGAAGTTGCTCAACTCTATCTATGGAGGAACTTTTAACGGTTTTTGTCCATGTGGCATAGAAAGTTGGTGTTTTAGAATCGAAATAATCTAGGAAGTTATACTCGTAAAATTTGACGTAGAAGAACAATAAAAAGTGTACACAGAGCAACTTTGATGGTCCGAAGTTGCTCAACTCTATCTATGGATTAGCTTTTAACGGTTTTTGTCCATTTTTCATAGAAAGTTGGTGTTTTGGAATCGAAATAATCTAGGAAGTTATACTCGTAAAATTTGACATAGAAGAACAATAAAATGTGTACACCAAGCAACTTTGATGGTCCAAAGTTGCTCAACTCTATCTATGGTGGAGCTTTTAACGGTTTTTGTCCATTTGTTGAAGAAAGTTGGTTTTTTGGCATCAAAATAATCTAGGAAGCTTATACTATAAAATTTGACATAGAAGAACAATAAAAAGTGTACACCGAGCAACATTGATGGTCCGAAGTTGCTCAACTCTATCTATGGAGGAGCTTTAACGGTTTTTGTCCATTTGCCATAGAAAGTTGGTGTTTTGGAATCGAAATAATCTAGGAAGTTATACTCGTAAATTTTGACATAGAAGAATAGTAAAAAGTGTACACTGAGCAACTTTCATGGTCCGAAGTTGCTAACTCTATTTATGGAGGAGCTTTTAACGGTTTTTGTCCATTTGGCATAGATATGTAGTGTTTTTGCATCGAAATAATCTACGAAGCTTATACTCGTAAAATTTGACATAGAAGAACAATAAAAAGTGTACACCGAGCAACTTTATGGTCCGAATATACTCAACTCTATCTATGGAGGAGCTTTTAATGATTTTTTTCCATTTGGCATAGATATGTGGTGTTTTGGCATCGAAGTAATCTAGGAAGCTTATACACGTAAAATTTGACATAGAAGAACAATAAAAAGTGTACACCGAGCAACTTTGATGGTCCGAAGTTGCTTAACTCTATTTATGGAGGAGCTTTTAACAGTTTTTGTCCATTTCTCATAGAAAGTTGGTGTTTTGGCATCAAAATAATCTTGGAAGTTATACTCGTAAAATTTGACATAAAAGAACAATAAAATGTGTACACCGAGCAACTTTGATGGTCCGAAGTTGCTCAACTCTATCTATGGTGGAGCTTTTAACGGTTTTTGTCCATTTGTCGAAGAAAGTTGGTTTTTTGGCATCGAAATAATCTAGGAAGCTTATACTATAAAATTTGACATAGAAGAACAATAAAAAGTATACAGCGAGCAACTTTGATGGTCCGAAGTTGCTCAACTCTATCTATGGTGGAGCTTTTATCGGTTTTTGTCCATTTGTCGAAGGAAGTTGGTTTTTTGGCATAGAGATAATCTAGGAAGCTTATACTCGTAAAATTTGACATAGAAGAACAATAAAAAGTGTACACCGAGCAACTTTTATGGTCCGAAGTTGCTGAACTCTATCTATGGAGGAACTTTTAACGGTTTTTGTCCATGTGGCATAGAAAGTTGGTGTTTTTGAATCGAAATAATCTAGGAAGTTATACTCGTAAAATTTGACATAGAAAAACAACAAAAAGTGTACACCGAGCAACTTTTATGGTCCGAAGTTGCTCAACTCTATCTATGGAGGAGCTTTTAACGGTTTTTGTCCATTTGGCATTGAAAGTTGGTGTTTTGGCATCGAAATAATCTAGGAAGTTATACTCGTAAAATTTGACATAAAAGAACAATAAAATGTGTACACCGAGCAACTTTGATTGTCCGAAGTTGCTCAACTCTATCTGTGGTGGAGCTTTTAACGGTTTTTGTCCATTTGTCGAAGAAAGTTCGTTTTTTGACATCGAAATAATCTAGGAAGCTTATACTATAAAATTTGACATTGAAGAACAATAAAAAGTGTACACCGAGCAACATTGATGGTCCGAAGTTGCTCAACTCTATCTATGGTGGAACTTTTAACAGTTTTTGTCCATTTGGCATAGAAAGTTGGTGTTTTGGAATCGAAATAATCGAGGAAGTTATCCTCATAAAATTTGACAAAGAGGAACAATAAAAAGTGTACACGGAGCAACTTTGATTGTCCGAAGTTGCTCAACTCTATCTATGGATGAGCTTTTAACGGTTTTTGTCCATTTTTCATAGAAATTGGTGTTTTGGAATCGAAATAATCTAGGAAGTTATACTCGTAAAATTTGACATAGAAGAACAATAAAAAGTGTACACCGAGCAACTTTCATGGTCCGAAGTTGCTCAACTCAATCTATGGAGGAGCTTTTAACGGTTTTTTTCCATTTGGCATAGATATGTAGCGTTTTGGCATCGAAATAATCTACGAAGCTTATACTGTAAAATTTGACATAGAAGAACAATAAAAAGTGTACACCGAACAACTTTCATGTTCCGAATTTGCTCAACTCTATCTATGGAGGAGCTTTTAACGGTTTTTGTCCATTTGGCATAGATATGAGGTGTTTTGGCATCGAAGTAATCTAGGAAGTTATACACGTCAAATTTGACATAGAAGAACAATAAAAAGTGTACACCGAGAAACTTTGATGGTCCGAAGTTGCTCAACTCTATCTATAGAGGAGCTTTTAACGGTTTTTGTCCATGTGGCATAGAAAGTTGATGTTTTGTAATCGAAATAATCTAGGAAGTTATACCCGTAAAATTTGACATAGAAGAACAATAAAAAGTGTACACGGAGCAACTTTCATGGTCCGAAGTTGCTCAACTCTATCTATGGATGAGCTTTTAACGGTTTTTGTCCATTTTTCATAGAAAGTTGGTGTTTTGGAATCGAAATAATCTAAGAAGTTATACTCGTAAAATTTGACATAGAAAAACAATAAAAAGTGTACATGGAGCAACTTTGATGGTCCGAAGTTGCTCAACTCTATCTATGGAAAAGCTTTTAACGGTTTTTGTCCATTTGACATAGATATGTGGTTTTTTGGCATCGAGATAATCTAGGAAGCTTATACTCGTAAAATTTGACATAGAAGAAAATAAAAAGTGTACACCGAGCAACTTTTATGGTCCGAAGTTGCTCAACTCTATCTATCGAGGAGCTTTTAACAGTTTTTGTCCATTTGGCATAGATATGTGGTGTTTTGGCATCGAAGTAATCTAGGAAGCTTATGCACATAAAATTTGACATAAAAGAATAATAAAAAGTGTACACCGAGCAACTTTGATGGTCCGAAGTTGCTCAACTCTATCTATCGAGGAGCTTTTAACAGTTTTTGTCCATTTGGCATAGATATGTAGTGTTTTGGAATCGAAATAACCTACGAAGCTTATACACGTAAAATTTGACATAAAAGAATAATAAAAAGTATACACCGAGCAACTTTCATTGTCCGAAGTTGCTCAACTCTATCTATGGATGAGCTTTTAACGGTTTTTGTCCATTTTTCATAGAAAATTGGTGTTTTGGAATCGAAATAATCTAGGAAGTTATACTCGTAAAATTTGACATAGAAGAACAATAAAAAGTGTACACGGAGCAACTTTCATTGTCCGAAGTTGCTCAACTCTATCTATGGATGAGCTTTTAACGGTTTTTGTCCATTTTTCATAGACAATTGGTGTTTTGGAATCGAAATAATCTAGGAAGATACAAGAACAATAAAAAGTGTACACCGAGCAACCTTCATGGTCCGAATTTGCTCAACTCTATCTATGGAGGAGCTTTTAACGGTTTTTTTCAATTTGGCATAGATATGTGGTGTTTTCGCATCGAAGTAATCTAGGAAGCTTATAAACATAAAATTTGACATAGAAGAACAATAAAAGGAGTACACGAGCAACTTTGATGGTCCGAAGTTGCTCAACTCTATCTATGGAGGAGCTTTTAACGGTTTTTGTCCATTTGGCATAGATATGTAGTGTTTTGGCATCGAAATAATCTACGAAGCTTATACTCATAAAATTTGACATAAAAGAACAATAAAAATTGTACACCGAGCAACTTTCACGGTCCGAATTTAATCAACTCTATCTATGGAGGAGCTTTTAACAGTTTTTGTCCATTTGGCATACATACGTGGTGTTTTGGCATCTAAGTAATCTAGGAAGCATATACAAGTAAAATTTGACATAAAAGAACAATAAAAAGTGTACACCGATCAACTTTGATGGTTCGAAGTTGCTCAACTCTATCTATGGTGGAGCTTTTATCGGTTTTTGTCCATTTGTCGAAGGAAGGTGGTTTTTTGGCATCGAGATAATCTAGGAAGCTTATACTCGTAAAATTTGACATAGAAGAACAATAAAAAGTGTACACCGAGCAACTTTTATGGTCCGAAGTTGCTCAATTCTATCTATGGTGGAGCTTTTATCAGTTTTTGTCCATTTGACGAAGGAAGGTGGTTTTTTGGCATCGAGATAATCTAGGAAGCTTATACTCGTATAATTTGACATAGAAGAACAATAAAAAGTGTACACCGAGCAACTTTCATGGTCCGAAGTTGCTCAACTCTATCTATGGAGGAGCTTTTAACGGTTTTTGTCCATTTGGCATAGATATGTAGCGTTTTGGCATCGAAATAATCTACGAAGCTTATACTGTAAAATTTGACATAGAAGAACAATAAAAAGTGTACACCGAACAACTTTCATGTTCCGAATTTGCTCAACTCTATCTATGGAGGAGCTTTTAACGGTTTTTGTCCATTTGGCATAGATATGAGGTGTTTTGGCATCGAAGTAATCTAGGAAGTTATACAAGTAAAATTTGACATAGAAGAACAATAAAAAGTGTACACCGAGAAACTTTGATGGTCCGAAGTTGCTCAACTCTATCTATAGAGGAGCTTTTAACGGTTTTTGTCCATTTGTCGAAGGAAGGTGGTTTTTTGGCATCGAGATAATCTAGGAAGCTTATACTCGTATAATTTGACATAGAAGAACAATAAAAAGTGTACACCGAGCAACTTTTATAGTCCGAAGTTGCTCAACTCTATCTATGGAGGAACTTTTAACGGTTTTTGTCCATTTGGCATGGAAAGTTGGTGTTTTGGAATCGAAATAATCTAGGAAGTTATCCTCATAAAATTTGACATAGAAGAACAATAAAAAGTGTACACGGAGCAACTTTGATGGTCCGAAGTTGCTCAACTCTATCTATGGATGAGCTTTTAACGGTTTTTGTCCATTTTTCATAGAAAGTTGGTGTTTTGGAATCGAAATAATCTAAGAAGTTATACTCGTAAAATTTGACATAGAAGAACAATAAAAAGTGTACATGGAGCAACTTTGATGGTCCGAAGTTGCTCAACTCTATCTATGGAAAAGCTTTTAACGGTTTTTGTCCATTTGACATAGATATGTGGTTTTTTGGCATCGAGATAATCTAGGAAGCTTATACTCGTAAAATTTGACATAGAAGAAAATAAAAAGTGTACACCGAGCAACTTTTATGGTCCGAAGTTGCTCAACTCTATCTATCGAGGAGCTTTTAACAGTTTTTGTCCATTTGGCATAGATATGTGGTGTTTTGGCATCGAAGTAATCTAGGAAGCTTATGCACATAAAATTTGACATAAAAGAATAATAAAAAGTGTACACCGAGCAACTTTGATGGTCCGAAGTTGCTCAACTCTATCTATCGAGGAGCTTTTAACCGTTTTTGTCCATTTGGCATAGATATGTAGTGTTTTGGAATCGAAATAACCTACGAAGCTTATACACGTAAAATTTGACATAAAAGAATAATAAAAAGTATACACCGAGCAACTTTCATTGTCCGAAGTTGCTCAACTCTATCTATGGATGAGCTTTTAACGGTTTTTGTCCATGTGGCATAGAAAGTTGATGTTTTGTAATCGAAATAATCTAGGAAGTTATACCCGTAAAATTTGACATAGAAGAACAATAAAAAGTGTACACGGAGCAACTTTCATGGTCCGAAGTTGCTCAACTCTATCTATGGATGAGCTTTTAACGGTTTTTGTCCATTTTTCATAGAAAGTTGGTGTTTTGGAATCGAAATAATCTAAGAAGTTATACTCGTAAAATTTGACATAGAAAAACAATAAAAAGTGTACATGGAGCAACTTTGATGGTCCGAAGTTGCTCAACTCTATCTATGGAAAAGCTTTTAACGGTTTTTGTCCATTTGACATAGATATGTGGTTTTTTGGCATCGAGATAATCTAGGAAGCTTATACTCGTAAAATTTGACATAGAAGAAAATAAAAAGTGTACACCGAGCAACTTTTATGGTCCGAAGTTGCTCAACTCTATCTATCGAGGAGCTTTTAACAGTTTTTGTCCATTTGGCATAGATATGTGGTGTTTTGGCATCGAAGTAATCTAGGAAGCTTATGCACATAAAATTTGACATAAAAGAATAATAAAAAGTGTACACCGAGCAACTTTGATGGTCCGAAGTTGCTCAACTCTATCTATCGAGGAGCTTTTAACAGTTTTTGTCCATTTGGCATAGATATGTAGTGTTTTGGAATCGAAATAACCTACGAAGCTTATACACGTAAAATTTGACATAAAAGAATAATAAAAAGTATACACCGAGCAACTTTCATTGTCCGAAGTTGCTCAACTCTATCTATGGATGAGCTTTTAACGGTTTTTGTCCATTTTTCATAGAAAATTGGTGTTTTGGAATCGAAATAATCTAGGAAGTTATACTCGTAAAATTTGACATAGAAGAACAATAAAAAGTGTACACGGAGCAACTTTCATTGTCCGAAGTTGCTCAACTCTATCTATGGATGAGCTTTTAACGGTTTTTGTCCATTTTTCATAGACAATTGGTGTTTTGGAATCGAAATAATCTAGGAAGATACAAGAACAATAAAAAGTGTACACCGAGCAACCTTCATGGTCCGAATTTGCTCAACTCTATCTATGGAGGAGCTTTTAACGGTTTTTTTCAATTTGGCATAGATATGTGGTGTTTTCGCATCGAAGTAATCTAGGAAGCTTATAAACATAAAATTTGACATAGAAGAACAATAAAAGGAGTACACGAGCAACTTTGATGGTCCGAAGTTGCTCAACTCTATCTATGGAGGAGCTTTTAACGGTTTTTGTCCATTTGGCATAGATATGTAGTGTTTTGGCATCGAAATAATCTACGAAGCTTATACTCATAAAATTTGACATAAAAGAACAATAAAAATTGTACACCGAGCAACTTTCACGGTCCGAATTTAATCAACTCTATCTATGGAGGAGCTTTTAACGGTTTTTGTCCATTTGGCATAGATATGAGGTGTTTTGGCATCGAAGTAATCTAGGAAGTTATACAAGTAAAATTTGACATAGAAGAACAATAAAAAGTGTACACCGAGAAACTTTGATGGTCCGAAGTTGCTCAACTCTATCTATAGAGGAGCTTTTAACGGTTTTTGTCCATTTGTCGAAGGAAGGTGGTTTTTTGGCATCGAGATAATCTAGGAAGCTTATACTCGTATAATTTGACATAGAAGAACAATAAAAAGTGTACACCGAGCAACTTTTATAGTCCGAAGTTGCTCAACTCTATCTATGGAGGAACTTTTAACGGTTTTTGTCCATTTGGCATGGAAAGTTGGTGTTTTGGAATCGAAATAATCTAGGAAGTTATCCTCATAAAATTTGACATAGAAGAACAATAAAAAGTGTACACGGAGCAACTTTGATGGTCCGAAGTTGCTCAACTCTATCTATGGATGAGCTTTTAACGGTTTTTGTCCATTTTTCATAGAAAGTTGGTGTTTTGGAATCGAAATAATCTAAGAAGTTATACTCGTAAAATTTGACATAGAAGAACAATAAAAAGTGTACATGGAGCAACTTTGATGGTCCGAAGTTGCTCAACTCTATCTATGGAAAAGCTTTTAACGGTTTTTGTCCATTTGACATAGATATGTGGTTTTTTGGCATCGAGATAATCTAGGAAGCTTATACTCGTAAAATTTGACATAGAAGAAAATAAAAAGTGTACACCGAGCAACTTTTATGGTCCGAAGTTGCTCAACTCTATCTATCGAGGAGCTTTTAACAGTTTTTGTCCATTTGGCATAGATATGTGGTGTTTTGGCATCGAAGTAATCTAGGAAGCTTATGCACATAAAATTTGACATAAAAGAATAATAAAAAGTGTACACCGAGCAACTTTGATGGTCCGAAGTTGCTCAACTCTATCTATCGAGGAGCTTTTAACCGTTTTTGTCCATTTGGCATAGATATGTAGTGTTTTGGAATCGAAATAACCTACGAAGCTTATACACGTAAAATTTGACATAAAAGAATAATAAAAAGTATACACCGAGCAACTTTCATTGTCCGAAGTTGCTCAACTCTATCTATGGATGAGCTTTTAACGGTTTTTGTCCATTTTTCATAGAAAATTGGTGTTTTGGAATTGAAATAATCTAGGAAGTTATACTCGTAAAATTTGACATAGAAGAACAATAAAAAGTGTACACGGAGCAACTTTCATTGTCCGAAGTTGCTCAACTCTATCTATGGATGAGCTTTTAACGGTTTTTGTCCATTTTTCATAGAAAATTGGTGTTTTGGAATCGAAATAATCTAGGAAGATACAAGAACAATAAAAAGTGTACACCGAGCAACCTTCATGGTCCGAATTTGCTCAACTCTATCTATGGAGGAGCTTTTAACGGTTTTTTTTCCATTTGGCATAGATATGTGGTGTTTTCGCATCGAAGTAATCTGGGAAGCTTATAAACATAAAATTTGACATAGAAGAACAATAAAAGGAGTACACGAGCAACTTTGATGGTCCGAAGTTGCTCAACTCTATCTATGGAGGAGCTTTTAACGGTTTTTGTCCATTTGGCATAGATATGTAGTGTTTTGGCATCGAAATAATCTACGAAGCTTATACTCATAAAATTTGACATAAAAGAACAATAAAAATTGTACACCGAGCAACTTTCACGGTCCGAATTTAATCAACTCTATCTATGGAGGAGCTTTTAACAGTTTTTGTCCATTTGGCATACATATGTGGTGTTTTGGCATCTAAGTAATCTAGGAAGCATATACAAGTAAAATTTGACATAAAAGAACAATAAAAAGTGTACACCGAGCAACTTTGATGGTTCGAAGTTGCTCAACTCTATCTATGGTGGAGCTTTTATCGGTTTTTGTCCATTTGTCGAAGGAAGGTGGTTTTTTGGCATCGAGATAATCTAGGAAGCTTATACTCGTAAAATTTGACATAGAAGAACAATAAAAAGTGTACACCGAGCAACTTTTATGGTCCGAAGTTGCTCAACTCTATCTATGGTGGAGCTTTTATCAGTTTTTGTCCATTTGTCGAAGGAAGGTGGTTTTTTGGCATCGAGATAATCTAGGAAGCTTATACTCGTATAATTTGACATAGAAGAACAATAAAAAGTGTACACCGAGCAACTTTCATGGTCCGAAGTTGCTCAACTCTATCTATGGAGGAGCTTTTAACGGTTTTTGTCCATTTGGCATAGATATGTAGTGTTTTGGCATCGAAATAATCTACGAAGCTTATACTGTAAAATTTGACATAGAAGAACAATAAAAAGTGTACACCGAACAACTTTCATGTTCCGAATTTGCTCAACTCTATCTATGGAGGAGCTTTTAACGGTTTTTGTCCATTTGGCATAGATATGAGGTGTTTTGGCATCGAAGTAATCTAGGAAGTTATACAAGTAAAATTTGACATAGAAGAACAATAAAAAGTGTACACCGAGAAACTTTGATGGTCCGAAGTTGCTCAACTCTATCTATAGAGGAGCTTTTAACGGTTTTTGTCCATTTGTCGAAGGAAGGTGGTTTTTTGGCATCGAGATAATCTAGGAAGCTTATACTCGTATAATTTGACATAGAAGAACAATAAAAAGTGTACACCGAGCAACTTTTATAGTCCGAAGTTGCTCAACTCTATCTATGGAGGAACTTTTAACGGTTTTTGTCCATTTGGCATAGAAAGTTGGTGTTTTGGAATAGAAATAATCTAGGAAGTTATCCTCATAAAATTTGACATAGAAGAACAATAAAAAGTGTACACGGAGCAACTTTGATGGTCCGAAGTTGCTCAACTCTATCTATGGATAAGCTTTTAACGGTTTTTGTCCATTTTTCATAGAAAGTTGTTGTTTTGGAATCGAAATAATCTAGTAAGTTATACTTGTAAAATTTGACATAGAAGAACAATAAAAAGCGTACACCGAGCAACTTTGATGGTCCGAAGTTGCTCAACTCTGTCTATGGAGGAGCTTTTAACGGTTTTTGTCCATTTGGCATAGATATGTGGTTTTTTGGCATCGAAATAATCTAGGACGCTTATACTCGTAAAATTTAACATAGAAGAACAATAAAAAGTGTACACCGAGCAACTTTCATGGTCCGAATTTGCTCAACTCTATCTATGGAGGAGCTTTTAACGGTTTTTGTCCATTTGGAATAGATATGTGTTTTTTTGGCATCGAAATAATCTAGGAAGCTTATACACGTAAAATTTGACAAAGAAGAACAATAAAAAGTGTACACCGAGCAACTTTGATGGTCCGAAGTTGCTCAACTCTATCTGTGCAGGAGCTTTTAACGGTTTTTGTCCATTTGCCATAGATATGTGGTGTTTTCGCATCGAAGTAATCTATGAAGCTTATAAACGTAAAATTTGACATAGAAGAAAAATAAAAGGAGTACACCGAGCAACTTTGATGGTCCGAAGTTGCTCAACTCTATCTATGGAGGAGCTTTTAACGGTTTTTGTCCATTTGGCATAGATATGTAGTGTTTTGGCATCGAAATAATCTACGAAGCTTATACTCGTAAAATTTGACATAGAACAACAATAAAAATTGTACACCGAGCAACTTTGATGGTCCGAAGTTGCTCAACTCTATCTATGGAGGAGCTTTTAACGGTTTTTGTCCATTTGGCATAGATATGTGGTTTTTTGGAATCGAAATAATCTAGGTAGTTATACTTGTAAAATTTGACATAGAAGAACAATAAAAAGTGTACACTGAGCAACTTTCATGGTCCGAATTTGCTCAACAATATCTATGGAGGAGCTTTTAACGGTTTTTGTCCATTTGGCATAGATATGTAGTTTTTTGGCATCGAAATAATCTACGAAGCTTATACTCGAAAAATTTGACATAGAAGAACAATAAAATGTGTACACCGAGCAACTTTCATGGTCCGAATTTACTCAACTCTATCTATGGAGGTGCTTTTAACGGTTTTTATCCATTTGGCATAGATATGAGTGTTTTGGCATCGAAGTAGTCTAGGAAGCTTATACACGTAAAATTTGACATAGAAGAACAATAAAAAGTGTACACCGAGCAACTTTGATGGTCCGAAGTTGCTCAACTCTATCTATGGAGAAGCTTTTAACGGTTTTTTTTTATTGGGCATAGATATGTAGTGTTTTGGCATCGAGATAATCTAGGAAGCTTATACTCGTAAAATTTGACATAGAAGAACAATAAAAAGTGTACACCGAGCAACTTTGATGGTCCGAAGTTGCTCAACTCTATCTGTGGAGGAGCTTTTTACGGTTTTCGTCCATTTGGCATAAATATGTAGTGTTTTGTCATCGAGATAATCTAGAAAGCTTATACTCGTAAAATTTGACATAGAAGAACAATAAAAAGTGTACACCGAGCAACTTTGATGGTCCGAAGTTGCTCAACTCTATCTGTGGAGGAGCTTTTAACGGTTTTTGTCCATTTGTCGAAGAAAGTTGGTTTTTTGGCATCGAAATAATCTAGGAAGCTTTTACTATAAAATTTGACATAGAAGAACAATAAAAAGTGTACACCGAGCAACTTTGATGGTCCGAAGTTATTCAACTCTATCTATGGTGAAGCTTTTATCGGTTTTTGTCCATTTGTCGAAGGAAGGCGGTTTTTTGGCATCGAGATAATCTAGGAAGCTTTTACTATAAAATTTGACATAGAAGAACAATAAAAAGTGTACACCGAGCAACTTTGATGGTCTGAAGTTATTCAACTCTATCTATGGTGAAGCTTTTATCGGTTTTTGTCCATTTGTCGAAGGAAGGCGGTTTTTTGGCATCGAGATAATCTAGGAAGCTTATACTCGTAAAATTTGACATAGAAGAACAATAAAAAGTGTACAACGAGCAACTTTTATGGTCCGAAGTTGCTCAACTCTATCTGTGCAGGAGCTTTTAACGGTTTTTGTCCATTTGCCATAGATATGTAGTGTTTTGGCATCGAAATAATCTACGAAGCTTATACTCGTAAAATTTGACATAGAAGAACATTAAAAAGTGTATTCCGAGCAACTTTGATGGTCCGAAGTTACTCAACTCTATCTATGATGGAGCTTTTAACGGTTTTTGTCCATTTGTTAAAGAAAGTTGGTTTTTTGGCATCAAAATAATCTAGGAAGCTTATACTATAAAATTTGACATAGAAGAACAATAAAAAGTGTACACCGAGCAACATTGATGGTCCGAAGTTGTCAACTCTATCTATGGAGGAACTTTAACGGTTTTTGTCCGTTTGTCATAGAAAGTCGGTGTTTTGGAATCGAAATAATCTAGGAAGTTATACTCATAAAATTTGACATAGAAGAACAATAAAAAGTGTACACTGAGCAACTTTCATGGTCCGAAGTTGCTCAACTCTATCTATGGAGGAGCTTTTAACGGTTTTTGTACATTTGGCATAGATATGTAGTTTTTTGGCATCGAAATAATCTACGAAGCTTATACTCGTAAAATTTGACATAGAAGAACAATAAAAAGTGTACACCGAGCAACTTTCATGCTCCGAATTTACTCAACTCTATCTATGGAGGTGCTTTTAACGGTTTTTATCCATTTGGCATAGATATGTGGTGTTTTGGCATCGAAGTAATCTAGGAAGCTTATACACGTAAAATTTGACATAGAAGAACAATAAAAAGTGTACACCGAGCAACTTTGATGGTCCGAAGTTGCTCAACTCTATCTATGGAGGAGCTTTTAACGGTTTTTTTTTATTGGGCATAGATATGTAGTGTTTTAGCATCGAGATAATCTAGGAAGCTTATACTCGTAAAATTTGACATAGAAGAACAATAAAAAGTGTACACCGAGCAACTTTGATGGTCCGAAGTTGCTCAACTCTATCTATGGAGGAGCTTTTAACGGTTTTCGTCCGTTTGGCATAAATATGTAGTGTTTTGTCATCGAGAAAATCTAGAAAGCTTATACTCGTAAAATTTGACATAGAAGAACAATAAAAAGTGTACACCGAGCAACTTTTATGGTCCGAAGTTGCTCAACTCTATCTGTGGAGGAGCTTTTAACGGTTTTTGTCCATTTCGCATAGAAAGTTGGTGTATTGGCATCGAAATATTCTAGGAAGTTATACTCGTAAAATTTGACATAAAAGAACAATAAAATGTGTACACTGAGCAACTTTGATGGTCCGAAGTTGCTCAACTCTATCTATGGTGGAGCTTTTAACGGTTTTTGTCCATTTGTCGATGAAAGTTGGTTTTTTGGCATCGAAATAATCTAGGAAGCTTTTACTATAAAATTTGACATAGAAGAACAATAAAAAGTGTACACCGAGCAACTTTGATGGTCAGAAGTTATTCAACTCTATCTATGGTGAAGCTTTTATCGGTTTTTGTCCATTTGTCGAAGGAAGGTGGTTTTTTGGCATCGAGATAATCTAGGAAGCTTATACTCGTAAAATTTGACATAGAAGAACAATAAAAAGTGTACAACGAGCAACTTTTATGGTCCGAAGTTGCTCAACTCTATCTATGGAGGAGCTTTTAACGGTTTTTGTCCATTTGGCATAGATATGTAGTGTTTTGGCATCGAAATAATCTACGAAGCTTATACTCGTAAAAATTGACATAGAAGAACAATAAAAAGTGTACACCGAGCAACTTTGATGGTCCGAAGTTGCTCAACTCTATCTATGGATGAGCTTTTAACGGTTTTTGTCCATTTTCATAGAAAGTTGGTGTTTTGGCATCGAAATAATCTACGAAGTTTATACTCGTAAAATTTGTTATAGAAGAACAATAAAAAGTGTACACCGAGCAACTTTCGTGGTCCGAAGTTGCTCAACTATATCTATGGAGGAGCTTTTAACGGTTTTTGTCCATTTGGCATAGATATGTGGTTTTTGGGCATCAAAATAATATAGGAAGCTTATACTCGTAAAATTTGACATAGAAGAACAATAAAAAGTGTACACCGAGCAACTTTCATGGTCCGAAGTTGCTCAACTCTATCTATGGATGAGCTTTTAACAGTTTTTGTCCATTTTGCATAGAAAGTTGGTGTTTTGGCATCGAAATAATCTAGGAAGTTATATTCGTAAAATTTGACATAAAAGAACAATAAAATGTATACACCGAGCAACTTTGATGGTCCAAATTTGCTCAACTCTATCTATGGTGGAGCTTTTAACGGTTTTTGTCCATTTGTTGAAGAAAGTTGGTTTTTTGCCATCGAAATAATCTAGCAAGCTTATACTATAAAATTTGACATAGAAGAATAGTAAAAAGTATACACTGAACAACTTTCACGGTCCGAAGTTGCTCAACTCTATCTATGGAGGAGCTTTTAACGGTTTTTGTCCATTTGGCATTGATATGTAGTGTTTTGGTATTGAAATAATCTACGAAGCTTATACTCATAAAATTTGACATAGATGAACAATAAAAAGTGTAAACCGAGCAACATTGACGGTACGAAGTTGCTCAACTCTATCTATGGAGGTGCTTTTAACGGTTTTTGTCCATTTGGCATATAAAGTTGGTGTTTTGGCATTGAAATAATCTAGGAAGTGATACTCGTAAAATTTGACACAAAAAAACAATAAAATGTGTACACCGAGCAACTTTGATGGTCCGAAGTTGCTCAACTCTATCTATGGTGGAGCTTTTAACGGTTTTTGTCCTTTTGTCGAAGAAAGTTGGCTTTTTGGCATCGCAATAATCTAGGAAGCTTATACTATAAAATTTGACATAGAAGAACAATAAAAAGTGTACACCGTGAAACTTTGATGGTCCGAAGTTGCACAACTCTATATATGATGGAGCTTTTATCGGTTTTTCTCCATTTGTCGAAGAAAGATGGTTTCTTGGCATCGAGATAATCTAAGAAGCTTATACTCGTAAAATTTGACATAGAAGAATAATAAAAAGTGTACACCGAGCAACTTTTATGGTCAGAAGTTGCTCAACTCTATCTATGGAGGAACTTTTAACGGTTTTTGTCCATTTGGCATAGAAAGTTGGTGTTTTGGAATCGAAATAATCTAGGAAGTTATCCTCATAAAATTTGACATAGAAGAACAATAAAAAGTGTACACGCAGCAACTTTCATGGTCCGAAGTTGCTCAATTCTATCTATGGATGAGCTTTTAACGGTTTTTGTCCATTTTTCATAGAAAGTTTGTGTTTTGGAATCGAAATAACCTAGGAAGTTATACTCATTAAATTTGACATAGAAGAACAATAAAAAGTGTACACCGAGCAACTTTCATGGTCCGAAGTTGCTCAACTCTATCTATGGAGGAGCTTTTAACGGTTTTTGTCCATTTGGCAGAGATATGTGGTTTTTTGGCATCGAAATAATCTAGGAAGCTTATACTTGTAAAATTTGACATAGAAGAACAATAAAAAGTGTACACCGAGCAACTTTCATGGTCCGAATTTGCTCAACTCTATCTATGAAGGAGCTCTTAACGGTTTTTGTCCATTTGGCATAGATATGTGGTGTTTTGGCATTGAAGTAATCTAGGAAGCTTATACACGTAAAATTTAACATAGAAGAACAAGAAAAAGTGTACACCGAGCAACTTTGATTGTCCGAAGTTGCTAAACTCTATCTATGGAGGAGCTTTAACGGTTTTTGTCCATTTGTCATAAAAAGTTGTTGTTAGGGAATCGAAATAATCTAGGAAGTTATACTCGTAAAATTCGACATAGAAGAACAATAAAAATTGTACACTGAGCAACTTTCATGGTCCGAAGTTGCTCAACTCTATCTATGAAGGAGCTTTTAACGGTTTTTGTCCATTTGGCATAGATATGTGGTGTTTTGTCATCGAAGTAATCTAGGAAGATTATACACGTAAAATTTGACATAGAAGAACATTAAAAAGTGTACACCGGGCAACTTTGATGGTCCGAAGTTGCTCAACTCTATCTATGGAGGAGCTTTTAACGGTTTTTGTCCATTTGGCATAGAAAGTTGGTGTTTTGGCATCGAAAAAATTTTGGAAGTTATACTCGTAAAATTTGACATAAAAGAACAATAAAATGTGTACACCGAGCAACTTTGATGGTCCGAAGTTGCTCAACTCTATCTATGGTGGAGCTTTTAACGGTTTTTCTCCACTTGTCGAAGAAAGTTGGTTTTTTGGCATCGAAAAAATCTAGGAAGCTTATACTATAAAATTTCACATAGAAGAACAATAAAAAGTGTACACTGAGCAACATTGATGGTCCGAAGTTGCTCTACTCTATCTATGGAGGAGCTTTAACGGTTTTTCTCCATTTGTCCTAGAAAGTTGGTGTTTTCGAATCGAAATAATCTAGGAAGTTATACTCGTAAAATTTGACATAGAAGAACAATAAAAAGTGTACACTAAGCAACTTTCATCGTCCGAAGTTGCTCAACTCTATCTATGGAGGAGCTTTTAACGGTTTTTGTCCCTTTGGCATAGATATGTAGTGTTTTGGCATCGAAGTAATCTAGGAAGTTTATACTCGTAAAATTTGACATAGAAGAACAATAAAAAGTGTACACCGGCAACTTTCATGGTCCGAAGTTGCTAAACTCTATCTATGGAGGAGCTTTAACGGTTTTTGTCCATTTGGCATGATATGTGGTGTTTTGGCATCGAAGTAATCTAGGAAGTTTATACACGTAAAATTTGACATAGAAGAACAATCAAAAGTGTACACCGAGCAACTTTGATGGTACGAAGTTGCTCAACTCTATCTATCGAGGAGCTTTTAACGGTTTTTGTCCATTTGGCATAGAAAGTTGGTGTTTTGGCATCGAAATAATCTAGGAAGTTATACATGTAAAATTTGACATAAAAGAACAATAAAATGTGTACACCGAGCAACTTTGATGGTACGAAGTTGCTCAACTCTATCTACGGAGTAGCTTTAACGGTTTTTGTCCATTTGTCATAGAAAGTTGGTGTTAGGGAATCGAAATAATCTAGGAAGTTATACTCGTAAAATTTGACATAGAAGAGTAATAAAAAGTGTACACGGAGCAACTTTCATGGTCTGATGTTGCTCAACTCTATCTATGGAGGAGCTTTTAACGGTTTTTGTCCGTTTAGCATAAATATGTAGTGTTTTGGCATCGAAATAATCTACGAAGCTTATACTCGTAAAATTTGACATAGAAGAACAATCAAAAGTGTACACCGAGCAACTTTGATGGTCCGAAGTTGCTCAACTCTATCTATCGAGGAGCTTTTAACGGTTTTTGTCCATTTGGCATAGAAAGTTGGTGTTTTGGCATCGAAATAATCTACGAAGTTATACACGTAAAATTTGACATAGAAGAACAATAAACAGTGTACACCGAGCAACTTTGATGGTCCGAAGTTGCTCAACTCTATCTATGGAGTAGCTTTAACGGTTTTTGTCCATTTGTCATAGAAAGTTGGTGTTAGTGAATCGAAATAATCTAGGAAGTTATACTCGTAAAATTTGACATAGAAGAGTAATAAAAAGGGTATACGGAGCAACTTTCATGGTCTGATGTTGCTCAACTCTATCTATGGAGGAGCGTTTAACGGTTTTTGTCCGTTTGGCATAGATATGTAGTGTTTTGGCATCGAAATAATCTACGAAGCTTATACTCGTAAAATTTGACATAGAAGAATAATAAAAAGTGTACACCGAGCAACTTTCATGGTCAGAATTTGCTCAACTCTATCTATGGAGGAGCTTTTAACGGTTTTTGTCCATTTGGCATAGATATGTGATGTTTTGGCATCGAAGTAATCTAGGAAGCTTATACACGTAAAATTTGACATAGAAGAACAATAAAAATTGTACACCGAGCAACTATGATGGTCCGAAGTTGCTCAACTCTCTCTATGGTGGAGCTTTAACGGTTTTTGTCCATTTGTCATAGAAAGTTGGTGTTAGGAAATCGAAATAATCAAGGAAGTTATACTCGTAAAATTTGACATAGAAGAGTAATAAAAAGGGTATACGGAGCAACTTTCATGGTCTGATGTTGCTCAACTCTATATATGAAGGAGCGTTTAACGGTTTTTGTCCGTTTGGCATAGATATGTAGTGTTTTGGCATCGAAATAATCTACGAAGCTTATACTCGTAAAATTTGACATAGAAGAATAATAAAAAGTGTACACCGAGCAACTTTCATGGTCAGAATTTGCTCAACTCTATCTATGGAGGAGCTTTTAACGGTTTTTGTCCATTTGGCATAGATATGTGATGTTTTGGCATCGAAGTAATCTAGGAAGCTTATACATGTAAAATTTGACATAGAAGAACAATAAAAAGTGTACACCGAGCAACTATGATGGTCCGAAGTTGCTCAACTCTCTCTATGGTGGAGCTTTAACGGTTTTTGTCCATTTGTCATAGAAAGTTGGTGTTAGGAAATCGAAATAATCTAGGAAGTTATACTCGTAAAATTTGACATAGAAGAACAATAAAAAGTGTACACTGAGCAACTTTCATGGTCGAAAGTTGCTCAACTCTATCTATGGAGGAGCTTTTAACGGTTTTTGTTCGTTTGGTATAGATATGTAGTGTTTTGGCATCGAAATAATCTAGGAAGTTATACTCGTAAAATTTGACATAGAAGAACAATAAAAAGTGTACACCGAGCAACATTGATGGTCCGAAGTTGCTCAACTCTATCTATGGAGGAGCTTTAACGGTTTTTGTCCATTTGGCATAGAAAGTTGGTGTTTTGGCATCGAAATAATCGAGGAAGTTATACTCGTAAAATTTGACATAAAAGAACAATAAAATGTGTACACCGAGCAACTTTGATGGTCCGAAGTTGCTCAAATCTATCTATGGAGGAGCTTTTAACGATTTTTGTCCATTTGGCATAGATATGTGGTGTTTTGGCATCGAACTAATCTAGGAAGCTATACACGTAAAATTTGACATAGAAGAACAATAAAAAGTGTACACCGAGCAACTTTGACGGTCCGAAGTTGCTCAACTCTATCTATGGAGGAGCTTTTAACGGTTTTTCTCCATTTGGCATAGAAAGTTGGTGTTTTGGAATCGAAATAATCTAGGAACTTATACTCGTAAAATTTGACATAGAAGAACAATAAAAAGTGTACACCGAGCAACTTTCATGGTCCGAATTTGCTCAACTCTATCTATGGAGGAGCTTTAACGGTTTTTGTCCATTTGGCATAGATATGTGGTGTTTTGGCATCGAAGTAATCTAGGAAGTTTATACACGTAAAATTTGACATAGAAGAAAAATCAAAAGTATACACCGAGCAACTTTGATGGTCCGAAGTTGCTCAACTCTATCTATCGAGGAGCTTTTAACGGTTTTTGTCCATTTGGCATAGAAAGTTGGTGTTTTCGCAACGAAATAATCTAGGAAGCTTATACTCGTAAAATTTGACATAAAAGAACAATAAAATGTCTACACCGGGTAACTTTCATGGTCCGAAGTTGCTCAACTCTATTTATGGTGGAGCTTTTATCGGTTTTTGTCCATTTGTCGAAGAAAGGTGGTTTTTTGGCATCGAGAAAATCTAGGAAGCTTATACTCGTAAAATTTGACATAGAAGAACAATAAAATGTGTACATTGAGCAACTTTGATGGTCCGAAGTTGCTCAACTCTATCTATGGAGGAGCTTTTAACTGTTTTTCTCCATTTGTAGAAGAAAGTTGGTTTTTTGGCATCGAAATAATCCAGGAATCTTATACTATAAAATTTGACATAGAATAACAATAAAAAGTGTACACCGAGCAACATTGATGGTCCGAAGTTGCTCAACTCTATCTATGGAGGAGCTTTAACGGTTTTTGTCCATTTGTCTTATAAAGTTGGTGTTTTGGAATCGAAATAATCTAGGAAGTTATACTCGTAAAATTTGACATAAAAGAACAATAAAATGTGTACATCGAGCAACTTTCAAGGTCCGAATTTACTCAACTCTATCTATGGACGAGCTTTTTACGGTTTTTGTACATTTGGCATAGATATGTGGTGTTTTGGCATCGAACTAATCTAGGTAGCTTATACACGTAAAATTTGACATAGAAGAACAATAAAAAGTGTACACCGAGCAACTTTGATGGTCCGAAGTTGCTCAACTCAATCTATGGAGGAGCTTTTAACGGTTTTTGTCCATTTGGCATAGAAAGTTGGTGTTTTGGAATCGAAATAATCTAGGAAGTTATACTCATAAAATTTGACATAGAAGAACAATAAAAAGTGTACAGCGAGCAACTTTCGTGGTTCGAATTTGCTCAACTCTATCTATGGAGGAGCTTTAACGGTTTTTGTCCATTTGGCATAGATATGTGGTGTTTTGGCATCGAAGTAGTCTAGGAAGTTTATACACGTAAAATTTGACATAGAAGAACAATCAAAAGCGTACACCGAGCAACTTTGATGGTCCGAAGTTGATCAACTCTATCTATCGAGGAGCTTTTAACGGTTTTTGTTCATTTGGCATAGAAAGTTGGTGTTTTGGCATCGAAATAATCTAGGAAGCTTATACTCGTAAAATTTGACATAAAAAAACAATAAAATGTGTACACCGGGTAACTTTCATGGTCCGAAGTTGCTCAACTCTATTTATGGTGGAGCTTTTATCGGTTTTTGTCCATTTGTCGAAGAAAGGTGGTTTTTTGGCATCGAGATAATCTAGGAAGCTTATACTCGTAAAATTTGACATAAAAGAACAATAAAATGTGTACACCGAGCAACTTTGATGGTCCGAAGTTGCTCAACTCTATCTATGGAGGAGCTTTTAACGCTTCTTGTCCATTTGGCATAGAAAGTTGGTGTTTTGGAATTGAAATAATCTAGGAAGTTATACTCGTAAAATTTGACATAGAAGAACAATAAAAAGTGTACACCGAGCAACTTTCATTGTCCGAATTTGCTCAACTCTATCTATGGAGGAGCTTTTAACGGTTTTTGTCCATTTGGCATAGAAATGTGGTGTTTTGGCATCGAACTAATCTAGGAAGCTTATACACGTAAAATTTTACATTGAAGAACAATAAAAATTGTACACCGAGCAACTTTGATGGTCCAAAGTTGCTCAACTCTATCTATGGAGGAGCTTTTAACGGTTTTTGTCCATTTGGCATAGAAAGTTGATGTTTTGGAATCGAAATAATCTAGGAAGTTATACTCGTAAAATTTGACATAGAAGAACAATAAAAAGTGTACACCGAGCAACTTTCATGGTCCGAATTTGCTCAACTCTATCTATGGAGGAGCTTTAACGGTTTTTGTCCATTTGGCATAGATATGTGGTGTTTTGGCATCGAAGTAATCTAGGAAGTTTATACACGTAAAATTTGACATAGAAGAACAATCAAAAGTGTACACCGAGCAACTTTGATGGTCCGAAGTTGCTCAACTCTATCTATCGAGGAGCTTTTAACGGTTTTTGTCCATTTGGCATAGAAAGTTGGTGTTTTGGCATCGAGATAATCTAGGAAGCTTATACTCGTAAAATTTGACATAGAAGAACAATAAAATGTGTACATTGAGCAACTTTGATGGTCCGAAGTTGCTCAACTCTATCTATGGTGGAGATTTTAACGGTTTTTCTCCATTTGTAGAAGAAAGTTGGTTTTTTGGCATCGAAATAATCTAGGAATCTTATACTATAAAATTTGACAAAAAAGAACAATAAAAAGTGTACACCGAGCAACATTGATGGTCCGAAGTTGCTCAACTCTATCTATGGAGGAGCTTTAACGGTTTTTGTCCATTTGTCATAGAAAGTTGGTGTTTTGGAATCGAAATAATCTAGGAAGTTATACTCGTAAATTTGACATAAAAGAACAATAAAATGTGTACACCGAGCAACTTTGATGGTCCGAAGTTGGTTCACTCTATCAATGGAGGAGCTTTTAACGGTTTTTGTCCATTTGACATAGATATGTGGTGTTTTGGCATCGAACTAATCTAGGAAGCTTATACACGTAAAATTTGACATTGAAGAACAATAAAAAGTGTACACCGAGCAACTTTGATGGTCCGAAGTTGCTCAACTCTATCTATGGAGGAGCTTTTAACGGTTTTTGTCCATTTGGCATAAAAAGTTGGTGTTTTGGCATCGAAATAATCTAGGAAGTTATACTCGTAAAATTTGACCTAAATGAACAATAAAATGTGTACACCGAGCAACTTTCATGGTCCGAATTTACTCAACTCTATCTATGGAGGAGCTTTTAACGGTTTTTGTCCATTTGGCATAGATATGTGGTGTTTTGGCATCAAACTAATCTAGGAAGCTTATACACGTAAAATTTGACATAGAAGAACAATAAAAAGTGTACACCGAGCAACTTTCATGGTTCGAAGTTGCTCAACTCTATCTATGGAGGAGCTTTTAACGGTTTTTGTCCATTTGGCATAGAAAGTTGGTGTTTTGGAATCGAAATAATCTAGGAAGTTATACTCGTAAAATTTGACATAGAAGAACAATAAAAAGTGTACACCGAGCAACATTGATGGTCGGAAGTTGCTCAACTCTATCTATGGAGGAGCTTTTAACGGTTTTTGTCCATTTGGCATAGAAATGTGGTGTTTTGGCATCGAACTAATCTAGGAAGCTTATACACGTAAAATTTTACATTGAAGAACAATAAAAATTGTACACCGAGCAACTTTGATGGTCCAAAGTTGCTCAACTCTATCTATGGAGGAGCTTTTAACGGTTTTTGTCCATTTGGCATAGAAAGTTGATGTTTTGGAATCGAAATAATCTAGGAAGTTATACTCGTAAAATTTGACATAGAAGAACAATAAAAAGTGTACACCGAGCAACTTTCATGGTCCGAATTTGCTCAACTCTATCTATGGAGGAGCTTTAACGGTTTTTGTCCATTTGGCATAGATATGTGGTGTTTTGGCATCGAAGTAATCTAGGAAGTTTATACACGTAAAATTTGACATAGAAGAACAATCAAAAGTGTACACCGAGCAACTTTGATGGTCCGAAGTTGCTCAACTCTATCTATCGAGGAGCTTTTAACGGTTTTTGTCCATTTGGCATAGAAAGTTGGTGTTTTGGCATCGAGATAATCTAGGAAGCTTATACTCGTAAAATTTGACATAGAAGAACAATAAAATGTGTACATTGAGCAACTTTGATGGTCCGAAGTTGCTCAACTCTATCTATGGTGGAGATTTTAACGGTTTTTCTCCATTTGTAGAAGAAAGTTGGTTTTTTGGCATCGAAATAATCTAGGAATCTTATACTATAAAATTTGACAAAAAAGAACAATAAAAAGTGTACACCGAGCAACATTGATGGTCCGAAGTTGCTCAACTCTATCTATGGAGGAGCTTTAACGGTTTTTGTCCATTTGTCATAGAAAGTTGGTGTTTTGGAATCGAAATAATCTAGGAAGTTATACTCGTAAATTTGACATAAAAGAACAATAAAATGTGTACACCGAGCAACTTTGATGGTCCGAAGTTGGTTCACTCTATCAATGGAGGAGCTTTTAACGGTTTTTGTCCATTTGACATAGATATGTGGTGTTTTGGCATCGAACTAATCTAGGAAGCTTATACACGTAAAATTTGACATTGAAGAACAATAAAAAGTGTACACCGAGCAACTTTGATGGTCCGAAGTTGCTCAACTCTATCTATGGAGGAGCTTTTAACGGTTTTTGTCCATTTGGCATAAAAAGTTGGTGTTTTGGCATCGAAATAATCTAGGAAGTTATACTCGTAAAATTTGACCTAAATGAACAATAAAATGTGTACACCGAGCAACTTTCATGGTCCGAATTTACTCAACTCTATCTATGGAGGAGCTTTTAACGGTTTTTGTCCATTTGGCATAGATATGTGGTGTTTTGGCATCAAACTAATCTAGGAAGCTTATACACGTAAAATTTGACATAGAAGAACAATAAAAAGTGTACACCGAGCAACTTTCATGGTTCGAAGTTGCTCAACTCTATCTATGGAGGAGCTTTTAACGGTTTTTGTCCATTTGGCATAGAAAGTTGGTGTTTTGGAATCGAAATAATCTAGGAAGTTATACTCGTAAAATTTGACATAGAAGAACAATAAAAAGTGTACACCGAGCAACATTGATGGTCGGAAGTTGCTCAACTCTATCTATGGAGGAGCTTTTAACGGTTTTTGTCCATTTGGCATAGAAATGTGGTGTTTTGGCATCGAACTAATCTAGGAAGCTTATACACGTAAAATTTTACATTGAAGAACAATAAAAATTGTACACCGAGCAACTTTGATGGTCCAAAGTTGCTCAACTCTATCTATGGAGGAGCTTTTAACGGTTTTTGTCCATTTGGCATAGAAAGTTGATGTTTTGGAATCGAAATAATCTAGGAAGTTATACTCGTAAAATTTGACATAGAAGAACAATAAAAAGTGTACACCGAGCAACTTTCATGGTCCGAATTTGCTCAACTCTATCTATGGAGGAGCTTTAACGGTTTTTGTCCATTTGGCATAGATATGTGGTGTTTTGGCATCGAAGTAATCTAGGAAGTTTATACACGTAAAATTTGACATAGAAGAACAATCAAAAGTGTACACCGAGCAACTTTGATGGTCCGAAGTTGCTCAACTCTATCTATCGAGGAGCTTTTAACGGTTTTTGTCCATTTGGCATAGAAAGTTGGTGTTTTGGCATCGAGATAATCTAGGAAGCTTATACTCGTAAAATTTGACATAGAAGAACAATAAAATGTGTACATTGAGCAACTTTGATGGTCCGAAGTTGCTCAACTCTATCTATGGTGGAGATTTTAACGGTTTTTCTCCATTTGTAGAAGAAAGTTGGTTTTTTGGCATCGAAATAATCTAGGAATCTTATACTATAAAATTTGACAAAAAAGAACAATAAAAAGTGTACACCGAGCAACATTGATGGTCCGAAGTTGCTCAACTCTATCTATGGAGGAGCTTTAACGGTTTTTGTCCATTTGTCATAGAAAGTTGGTGTTTTGGAATCGAAATAATCTAGGAAGTTATACTCGTAAATTTGACATAAAAGAACAATAAAATGTGTACACCGAGCAACTTTGATGGTCCGAAGTTGCTTCACTCTATCAATGGAGGAGCTTTTAACGGTTTTTGTCCATTTGACATAGATATGTGGTGTTTTGGCATCGAACTAATCTAGGAAGCTTATACACGTAAAATTTGACATTGAAGAACAATAAAAAGTGTACACCGAGCAACTTTGATGGTCCGAAGTTGCTCAACTCTATCTATGGAGGAGCTTTTAACGGTTTTTGTCCATTTGGCATAAAAAGTTGGTGTTTTGGCATCGAAATAATCTAGGAAGTTATACTCGTAAAATTTGACCTAAATGAACAATAAAATGTGTACACCGAGCAACTTTCATGGTCCGAATTTACTCAACTCTATCTATGGAGGAGCTTTTAACGGTTTTTGTCCATTTGGCATAGATATGTGGTGTTTTGGCATCAAACTAATCTAGGAAGCTTATACACGTAAAATTTGACATAGAAGAACAATAAAAAGTGTACACCGAGCAACTTTCATGGTTCGAAGTTGCTCAACTCTATCTATGGAGGAGCTTTTAACGGTTTTTGTCCATTTGGCATAGAAAGTTGGTGTTTTGGAATCGAAATAATCTAGGAAGTTATACTCGTAAAATTTGACATAGAAGAACAATAAAAAGTGTACACCGAGCAACATTGATGGTCGGAAGTTGCTCAACTCTATCTATGGAGGAGCTTTTAACGGTTTTTGTCCATTTGGCATAGAAATGTGGTGTTTTGGCATCGAACTAATCTAGGAAGCTTATACACGTAAAATTTTACATTGAAGAACAATAAAAATTGTACACCGAGCAACTTTGATGGTCCAAAGTTGCTCAACTCTATCTATGGAGGAGCTTTTAACGGTTTTTGTCCATTTGGCATAGAAAGTTGGCGTTTTGGAATCGAAATAATCTAGGAAGTTATACTCGTAAAATTTGACATAGAAGAACAATAAAAAGTGTACACCGAGCAACTTTCATGGTCCGAATTTGCTCAACTCTATCTATGGAGGAGCTTTAACGGTTTTTGTCCATTTGGCATAGATATGTGGTGTTTTGGCATCGAAGTAATCTAGGAAGTTTATACACGTAAAATTTGACATAGAAGAACAATCAAAAGTGTACACCGAGCAACTTTGATGGTCCGAAGTTGCTCAACTCTATCTATCGAGGAGCTTTTAACGGTTTTTGTCCATTTGGCATAGAAAGTTGGTGTTTTGGCATCGAAATAATCTAGGAAGCTTATACTCGTAAAATTTGACATAAAAGAACAATAAAATGTCTACACCGGGTAACTTTCAAGGTCCGAAGTTGGTCAACTCTATTTATGGTGGTGCTTTTATCGGTTTTTGTCCATTTGTCGAAGAAAGGTGGTTTTTTGGCATCGAGATAATCTAGGAAGCTAATACTCGTAAAATTTGACATAGAAGAACAATAAAATGTGTACATTGAGCAACTTTGATGGTCCGAAGTTGGTCAACTCTATCTATGGAGGAGCTATTAACAGTTTTTCTCCATTTATAGAAGAAAGTTGGTTTTTTGGCATCGAAATAATCTAGGAATCTTATACTATAAAATTTGACATAGATGAACAGTAAAAAGTGTACACCGAGCAACATTGATGGTCTGAAGTTGCTCAACTCTATCTATAGAGGAGCTTTAACGGTTTTTGTCCATTTGTCATAGAAAGTTGGTGTTTTGGAATCGAAATAATCTAGGAAGTTATACTCGTAAAATTTGACATAAAAGAACAATAAAATGTGTACACCGAGCAACTTTGATGGTCCGAAGTTGCTCAACTCTATCTATGCAGGAGCTTTAAACGGTTTTTGTCCATTTGGCATAGATATGTGGTGTTTTGGCATCGACCTAATCAAGGAAGCTTATACACGTAAAATTTGACATAGAAGAACAATAAAAAGTGTATACCGAGCAACTTTAATGGTCCGAAGTTGCTCAACTCTATCTATAGAGGAGCTTTAACGGTTTTTGTCCATTTGTCATAGAAAGTTGGTGTTTTGGCATCGAAATAATCTAGGAAGTTATACTCGTAAAATTTGACATAAAAGAACAATAAAATGAGTACACCGAGCAACTTTCATGGTCCGAATTTACTCAACTCTATCTTTGGAGGAGTTTTTAAAGGTTTTTGTCCATTTGGCATAGAAATGTGGTGTTTTGGCATCTAACTAATCTAGGAAGCTTATACACGTAAAATTTGACATAGAAGAACAATAAAAAGTGTACACCGAGCAACTTTGATGGTCCGAAGTTGCTCAACTCTATCTATGGAGGAGCTTTTAACGGTTTTTGTCCATTTGGCATAGAAAGTTGGTGTTTTGGAATCGAAATAATCTAGGAAGTTATACTCGTAAATTTTGACATAGAAGAACAATAAAAAGTGTACACCGAGCAACTTTCATGGTCCGAATTTGCTCAACTCTATCTATGGAGGAGCTTTAACGGTTTTTGTCCATTTGGCATAGATATGTGGTGTTTTGGCATCGAAGTAATCTAGGAAGCTTATACACCTAAAATTTGACATAGGAGAACAATAAAAAGTGTACACCGAGCAACTTTGATGATCCGAAGTTGCTCAACTCTATCTATCGAGGAGCTTTTAAAGGTTTTTGTCTATTTGGCATAGAAAGTTGGTGTTTTGGAATCGAAATAATCTAGGAAGTTATACTCGTAAAATTTGACATAGAAGAACAATAAAAAGTGTACACCGAGCAACTTTCATGGTCCGAATTTGCTCAACTCTATCTATGGAGGAGCTTTAACGGTTTTTGTCCATTTGGCATAGATTTGTGGTGTTTTGGCATCGAATTAATCTGGGAAGTTTATACACGTAAAATTTGACATAGAAGAATAATCAAAAGTGTACACCGAGCAACTTTGATGGTCCGAAGTTGCTCAACTCTATCTATCGAGGAGCTTTTAACGGTTTTTGTCCATTTGGCATAGAAAGTTGGTGTTTTGGCATCGAAATAATCTAGGAAGCTTATACTCGTAAAATTTGACATAAAATAACAATAAAATGTGTACACCGGGTAACTTTGATGGTCCGAAGGTGCTCAACTCTATTTATGGCGGAGCTTTTATCGGTTTTTGTCCATTTGTCGAAGAACGGTGGTTTTTTGGCATCTAGATAATCTAGGAAGCTTATACTCGTAAAATTTCACAGAGATGAACAATAAAAAGTGTACACTGAGCAACTTTCATGGTCCGAAGTTGCTCAACTCTATCTATGGAGGAGCTTTTAACGGTTTTTATCCGTTTGGCATAGATATGTAGTGTTTTGGCATCGAAGTAATCTAGGAATCTTATACACGTAAAATTTGACATAGAAGAACAGTAAAAAGTGTACACGGAGCAACTTTCATGATCCGAAGTTGCTCAACTCTATCTATGGAGGAGCTTTTAACGGTTTTTGTCCATTTGGCATTGAAAGTTGGTGTTTTGGAATCGAAATAATCTAGGAAGTTATACTCATAAAATTTGACATAGAAGAACAATAAAAAGTGTACACCGAGCAACTTTCATGGTCCGAATTTGCTCAACTCTATCTATGGAGGAGCTTTAACGGTTTTTGTCCATTTGGCATAGATATGTGGTGTTTTAGCATCGAAGTAATCTAGGAAGTTTATACACGTAAAATTTGACATAGAAGAACAATCAAAAGTGTACACCGAGCAACTTTGATGGTCCGAAGTTGCTCAACTCTATCTATCGAGGAACTTTTAACGGGTTTTGTCCATTTGGCATAGAAAGTTGGTGTTTTGGCATCGAAATAATCTAGGAAGCTTATACTCGTAAAATTTGACATAAAAGAACAATAAAATGTGTACACTGAGCAACTTTGATGGTCCGAAGTTGCTCAACTCTATCTATGGAGGAGCTTTAAACGGTTTTTGTCCATTTGGCATAGATATGTGGTGTTTTGGCATCGAACTAATCTAGGAAGCTTATACACGTAAAATTTGACATAAAAGAACAATAAAATGTGTACATTGAGCAACTTTGATGGTCCGAAGTTTCTCAACTCTATCTATGGAATAGCTTTTAACGGTTTTTCTCCATTTGTAGAAGAAAGTTGGTTTTTTGGCATCGAAATAATCTAGGAATCTTATACTATAAAATTTGACATAGAAGAACAATAAAAAGTGTACACCGAGCAACATTGATGGTCCGAAGTTGCTTAACTCTATCTATGGAGGAGCTTTAACGGTTTTTGTCCATTTGTCATAGAAAGTTGGTGTTTTGGAATCGAAATAATCTAGGAAGTTATACTCGTAAAATTTGACATAGAAGAACAATAAAAAGTGTACACCGAGCAACTTTCATGGTCCGAATTTGCTCAACTCTATCTATGGAGGAGCTTTAACGGTTTTTGTCCATTTGGCATAGATTTGTGGTGTTTTGGCATCGAATTAATCTGGGAAGTTTATACACGTAAAATTTGACATAGAAGAATAATCAAAAGTGTACACCGAGCAACTTTGATGGTCCGAAGTTGCTCAACTCTATCTATCGAGGAGCTTTTAACGGTTTTTGTCCATTTGGCATAGAAAGTTGGTGTTTTGGCATCGAAATAATCTAGGAAGCTTATACTCGTAAAATTTGACATAAAATAACAATAAAATGTGTACACCGGGTAACTTTGATGGTCCGAAGTTGCTCAACTCTATTTATGGCGGAGCTTTTATCGGTTTTTGTCCATTTGTCGAACAAAGGTGGTTTTTTGGCATCTAGATAATCTAGGAAGCTTATACTCGTAAAATTTCACAGAGAAGAACAATAAAAAGTGTACACTGAGCAACTTTCATGGTCCGAAGTTGCTCAACTCTATCTATGGAGGAGCTTTTAACGGTTTTTATCCGTTTGGCATAGATATGTAGTGTTATGGCATCGAAGTAATCTAGGAATCTTATACACGTAAAATTTGACATAGAAGAACAGTAAAAAGTGTACACGGAGCAACTTTCATGGTCCGAAGTTGCTCAACTCTATCTATGGAGGAGCTTTTAACGGTTTGTGTCCATTTGGCATTGAAAGTTGGTGTTTTGGAATCGAAATAATCTAGGAAGTTATACTCATAAAATTTGACATAGAAGAACAATAAAAAGTGTACACCGAGCAACTTTCATGGTCCGAATTTGCTCAACTCTATCTATGGAGGAGCTTTAACGGTTTTTGTCCATTTGGCATAGATATGTCGTGTTTTAGCATCGAAGTAATCTAGGAAGTTTATACACGTAAAATTTGACATAGAAGAACAATCAAAAGTGTACACCGAGCAACTTTGATGGTCCGAAGTTGCTCAACTCTATCTATCGAGGAACTTTTAACGGGTTTTGTCCATTTGGCATAGAAAGTTGGTGTTTTGGCATCGAAATAATCTAGGAAGCTTATACTCGTAAAATTTGACTAAAAGAACAATAAAATGTGTACACTGAGCAACTTTGATGGTCCGAAGTTGCTCAACTCTATCTATGGAGGAGCTTTAAACGGTTTTTGTCCATTTGGCATAGATATGTGGTGTTTTGGCATCGAACTAATCTAGGAAGCTTATACACGTAAAATTTGACATAAAAGAACAATAAAATGTGTACATTGAGCAACTTTGATGGTCCGAAGTTTCTCAACTCTATCTATGGAGGAGCTTTTAACGGTTTTTCTCCATTTGTAGAAGAAAGTTGGTTTTTTTGCATCGAAATAATCTAGGAATCTTATACTATAAAATTTGACATAGAAGAACAATAAAAAGTGTACAACGAGCAACATTGATGGTCCGAAGTTGCTCAACTCTATCTATGGAGGAACTTTTAACGGTTTTTGTCCATTTGGCATAGAAAGTTGGTGTTTTGGCATCGAAATAATCTAGGAAGCTTATACTCGTAAAATTTGACATAAAAGAACAATAAAATGTCTACACCGGGTAACTTTCATGGTCCGAAGTTGCTCAACTCTATTTATGGTGGAGCTTTTATCGGTTTTTGTCCATTTGTCGAAGAAATGTAGTTTTTTGGCATCGAGATAATCTAGGAAGCTTATACTCGTAAAATTTGACATAGAAGAACAATAAAATGTGTACATTGAGCAACTTTGATGGTCCGAAGTTGCTCAACTCTATCTATGGAGGAACTTTTAACGGTTTTTGTCCATTTGGCATAGAAAGTTGGTGTTTTGGTATCGAAATAATCTAGGAAGCTTATACTCGTAAAATTCGACATAAAAGAACAATAAAATGTCTACACCGGGTAACTTTCGTGGTCCGAAGTTGCTCAACTCTATTTATGGTGGAGCTTTTATCGGTTTTTGTCCATTTGTCGAAGAAATGTAGTTTTTTGGCATCGAGATAATCTAGGAAGCTTATACTCGTAAAATTTGACATAGAAGAACAATAAAATGTGTACACCGAGCAACTTTCATGGTCCGAATTTGCTCAACTCTATCTATGGAGGAGCTTTAACGGTTTTTGTCCATTTGGCATAGATATGTGATGTTTTAGCATCGAAGTAATCTAAGAAGTTTATACACGTAAAATTTGACATAGAAGAACAATCAAAAGTGTACACCGGGCAACTTTGATGGTCGGAAGTTGCTCAACTCTATCTATCGAGGAACTTTTAACGGTTTTTGTCCATTTGGCATAGAAAGTTGGTGTTTTGGCATCGAAATAATCTAGGAAGCTTATACTCGTAAAATTTGACATAAAAGAACAATAAAATGTCTACACCGGGTAACTTTCATGGTCCGAAGTTGCTCAACTCTATTTATGGTGGAGCTTTTATCGGTTTTTGTCCATTTGTCGAAGAAATGTAGTTTTTTGGCATCGAGATAATCTAGGAAGCTTATACTCGTAAAATTTGACATAGAAGAACAATAAAATTTGTACATTGAGCAACTTTGATGGTCCGAAGTTGCTCAACTCTATCTATGGAGGAGCTTTTAACGGTTTTTCTCCATTTGTAGAAGAAAGTTGGTTTTTTGGCATCGAAATAATCTAGGAATCTTATACTATAAAATTTGACATAGAAGAACAATAAAAAGTGTACACCGAGCAACATTGATGGTCCGAAGTTGCTCATCTCTATCTATGGAGGAGCTTTAACGGTTTTTGTCCATTTGTCATAGAAAGTTGGTGTTTTGGAATCGAAATAATCTAGGAAGTTATACTCGTAAAATTTGACATAAAAGAACAATAAAATGTGTACACCGAGCAACTTTGATGTTCCGAAGTTGCTCAACTCTATCTATGGAGGAGCTTTTAACGGTTTTTGTCCATTTGGCATAGATATGTGGTGTTTTGGCATCGAACTAATCTAGGAAGCTTATACACGTAAAATTTGACATAGAAGAACAATAAAAAGTGTACACCGAGCAACTTTGATGGTCCGAAGTTGCTCAACTCTATCTATGGAGGAGCTTTTAACGGTTTTTGTCCATTTGGCATAGAAAGTTGGTGTTTTGGAATCGAAATAATCTAGGAAGTTATACTCATAAAATTTGACATAGAAGAACAATAAAAAGTGTACACCGAGCAACTTTCAAGGTCCGAATTTGCTCAACTCTATCTATGGAGGAGCTTTAACGGTTTTTGTCCATTTGGCATAGATATGTGGTGTTTTAGCATCAAAGTAATCTAGGAAGTTTATACACGTAAAATTTCACATAGAAGAACAATCAAAAGTGTACACCGAGCAACTTTGATGGTCCGAAGTTGCTCAACTCTATCTATCGAGGAGCTTTTAACGGTTTTTGTCCATTTGGCATATAAAGTTGGTGTTTTGGAATCGAAATAATCTAGGAAGTTATACTCATAAAATTTGACATAGAAGAACAATAAAAAGTGTACACCGAGCAACTTTCAAGGTCCGAATTTGCTCAACTCTATCTATGGAGGAGCTTTAACGGTTTTTTTCCATTTGGCATAGATATGTGGTGTTTTAGCATCAAAGTAATCTAGGAAGTTTATACACGTAAAATTTCACATAGAAGAACAATCAAAAGTGTACACCGAGCAACTTTGATGGTCCGAAGTTGCTCAACTCTATCTATCGAGGAGCTTTTAACGGTTTTTGTCCATTTGGCATTGAAAGTTGGTGTTTTGGCATCGAAATAATCTAGGAAGCTTATACTCGTAAAATTTGACATAAAAGAACAATAAAATGTCTACACCGGGTAACTTTCATGGTCCGAAGTTGCTCAACTCTATTTATGGTGGAGCTTTTATCGGTTTTTTTCCATTTGTCGAAGAAAGGTAGTTTTTTGCCATCGAGATAATCGAGGAAGCTTATACACGTAAAATTTCACATAGAAGAACAATCAAAAGTGTACACCGAGCAACTTTGATGGTCCGAAGTTGCTCAACTCTATCTATCGAGGAGCTTTTAACGGTTTTTGTCCATTTGGCATAGAAAGTTGGTGTTTCGGCATCGAAATAATCTAGGAAGTTATACTCGTAAAATTTGACATAAAAGAACAATAAAATGTGTACACCGAGCAACTTTCATGGTCCGAATTTACTCAACTCTATCTATGGAGGAGCTTTTAACGGTTTTTGTTTATTTGGCATAGATATGTGGTGTTTTGGCATCGAACTAATCTAGGAAGCTTATACACGTAAAATTTGACATAGAAGAACAATAAAAAGTGTACACCGAACAACTTTGATGGTCCGAAGTTGCTCAACTCTATCTATGGAGGAGCTTTTAACGGTTTCTGTCCATTTGGCATAGATATGTGGTGTTTTAGCATCGAAGTAATCTAGGAAGTTTATAAACGTAAAAATTCGACATAGAAGAACAATCAAAAGTGTACACCGAGCAACTTTGATGGTCCGAAGTTGCTCAACTCTATCTATCGAGGAACTTTTAACGGGTTTTGTCCATTTGGCATAGAAAGTTGTTGTTTTGGCATCGAAATAATCTAGGAAGCTTATACTCGTAAAATTTGACATAGAAGAACAATAAAAAGTGTACACCGAGCAACTTTCATGGTCCGAATTTGCTCAACTCTATCTATGGAGGAGCTTTATCGGTTTTTGTCCATTTGGCATAGATTTGTGGTGTTTTGGCATCGAATTAATCTGGGAAGTTTATACACGTAAAATTTGACATAGAAGAACAATCAAAAGTGTACACCGAGCAACTTTGATGGTCGGAAGTTGCTCAACTCTATCTATCGAGGAGCTTTTAACGGTTTTTGTCCATTTGGCATAGAAAGTTGGTGTTTTGGAATCGAAATAATCTAGGAAGTTATACTCGTAAAATTTGACATAGAAGAACAATAAAAAGTGTACACCGAGCAACATTCATGGTCCGAATTTGCTCAACTCTATCTATGGAGGAGCTTTATCGGTTTTTGTCCATTTGGCATAGATTTGTGGTGTTTTGGCATCGAATTAATCTGGGAAGTTTATACACGTAAAATTTGACATAGAAGAACAATCAAAAGTGTACAGCGAGCAACTTTGATGGTCGGAAGTTGCTCAACTCTATCTATCGAGGAACTTTTAACGGTTTTTGTCCATTTGGCATAGAAAGTTGGTGTTTTGGCATCGAAGTAATCTAGGAATCTTATACACGTAAAATTTGACATAGAAGAACAATAAAAAGTGTACACGGAGCAACTTTCATGGTCCGAAGTTGCTCAACTATATCTATGGAGGAGCTTTTAACGGTTTTTGTCCATTTGGCATAGAAAGTTGGTGTTTTGGAATCGAAATAATCTAGGAAGTTATACTCATAAAATTTGACATAGAAGAACAATAAAAAGTGTACACCGAGCAACTTTCATGGTCCGAATTTGCTCAACTCTATCTATGGAGGAGCTTTAACGGTTTTTGTCCATTTGGCATAGATATGTGATGTTTTAGCATCGAAGTAATCTAAGAAGTTTATACACGTAAAATTTGACATAGAAGAACAATCAAAAGTGTACACCGAGCAACTTTGATGGTCGGAAGTTGCTCAACTTTATCTATCGATGAACTTTTAACGGTTTTCGTCCATTTGGCATAGAAAGTTGGTGTTTTGTCATCGAAATAATCTAGGAAGCTTATACTCGTAAAATTTGACATAAAAGAACAATAAAATGTCTACACCGGGTAACTTTCATGGTCCGAAGTTGCTCAACTCTATTTATGGTGGAGCTTTTATCGGTTTTTGTCCATTTGTCGAAGAAATGTAGTTTTTTGGCATCGAGATAATCTAGGAAGCTTATACTCGTAAAATTGGACATAGAAGAACAATAAAATGTGTACATTGAGCAACTTTGATGGTCCGAAGTTGCTCAACTCTATCTATGGAGGAGCTTTTAACGGGTTTTCTCCATTTGTAGAAGAAAGTTGGTTTTTTGGCATCGAAATAATCTAGGAATCTTATACTATAAAATTTGACATAGAAGAACAATAAAAAGTGTACACCGAGCAACATTGATGGTCCGATGTTGCTCATCTCTATCTATGGAGGAGCTTTAACGGTTTTTGTCCATTTGTCATAGAAAGTTGGTGTTTTGGAATCGAAATAATCTAGGAAGTTATACTCGTAAAATTTGACATAATAGAACAATAAAATGTGTACACCGAGCAACTTTGATGGTCCGAAGTTGCTCAACTCTATCTATCGAAGAGCTTTTAACGGTTTTTGTCCATTTGGCATAGAAAGTTGGTGTTTCGGCATCGAAATAATCTAGGAAGTTATACTCGTAAAATTTGACATAAAAGAACAATAAAATGTGTACACCGAGCAACTTTCATGGTCCGAATTTACTCAACTCTATCTATGGAGGAGCTTTTAACGGTTTTGTTTATTTGGCATAGATATGTGGTGTTTTGGCATCGAACTAATCTAGGAAGCTTATACACGTAAAATTTGACATAGAAGAACAATAAAAAGTGTACACCGAACAACTTTGATGGTCCGAAGTTGCTCAACTCTATCTATGGAGGAGCTTTTAACGGTTTCTGTCCATTTGCCATAGATATGTGGTGTTTTAGCATCGAAGTAATCTAGGAAGTTTATACACGTAAAATTTGACATAGAAGAACAATCAAAAGTGTACACCGAGCAACTTTGATGGTCGGAAGTTGCTCAACTCTATCTATCGAGGAGCTTTTAACGGTTTTTGTCCATTTGGCATAGAAAGTTGGTGTTTTGGAATCGAAATAATCTAGGAAGTTATACTCGTAAAATTTGACATAGAAGAACAATAAAAAGTGTACACCGAGCAACTTTCATGGTCCGAATTTGCTCAACTCTATCTATGGAGGAGCTTTATCGGTTTTTGTCCATTTGGCATAGATTTGTGGTGTTTTGGCATCGAATTAATCTGGGAAGTTTATACACGTAAAATTTGACATAGAAGAACAATCAAAAGTGTACACCGAGCAACTTTGATGGTCGGAAGTTGCTCAACTCTATCTATCGAGGAACTTTTAACGGTTTTTGTCCATTTGGCATAGAAAGTTGGTGTTTTGGCATCGAAGTAATCTAGGAATCTTATACACGTAAAATTTGACATAGAAGAACAATAAAAAGTGTACACGGAGCAACTTTCATGGTCCGAAGTTGCTCAACTCTATCTATGGAGGAGCTTTTAACGGTTTTTGTCCATTTGGCATAGAAAGTTGGTGTTTTGGAATCGAAATAATCTAGGAAGTTATACTCATAAAATTTGACATAGAAGAACAATAAAAAGTGTACACCGAGCAACTTTCATGGTCCGAATTTGCTCAACTCTATCTATGGAGGAGCTTTAACGGTTTTTGTCCATTTGGCATAGATATGTGATGTTTTAGCATCGAAGTAATCTAAGAAGTTTATACACGTAAAATTTGACATAGAAGAACAATCAAAAGTGTACACCGAGCAACTTTGATGGTCGGAAGTTGCTCAACTCTATCTATCGAGGAACTTTTAACGGTTTTTGTCCATTTGGCATAGAAAGTTGGTGTTTTGGCATCGAAATAATCTAGGAAGCTTATACTCGTAAAATTTGACATAAAAGAACAATAAAATGTCTACACCGGGTAACTTTCATGGTCCGAAGTTGCTCAACTCTATTTATGGTGGAGCTTTTATCGGTTTTTGTCTATTTGTCGAAGAAATGTAGTTTTTTGGCATCGAGATAATCTAGGAAGCTTATACTCGTAAAATTGGACATAGAAGAACAATAAAATGTGTACATTGAGCAACTTTGATGGTCCGAAGTTGCTCAACTCTATCTATGGAGGAGCTTTTAACGGTTTTTCTCCATTTGTAGAAGAAAGTTGGTTTTTTGGCATCGAAATAATCTAGGAATCTTATACTATAAAATTTGACATAGAAGAACAATAAAAAGTGTACACCGAGCAACATTGATGGTCCGAAGTTGCTCATCTCTATCTATGGAGGAGCTTTAACGGTTTTTGTCCATTTGTCATAGAAAGTTGGTGTTTTGGAATCGAAATAATCTAGGAAGTTATACTCGTAAAATTTGACATAAAACAACAATAAAATGTGTACACCGAGCAACTTTGATGGTCCGAAGTTGCTCAACTCTATCTATGGAGGAGCTTTTAACGGTTTTTGTCCATTTGGCATAGATATGTGGTGTTTTGGCATCGAACTAATCTAGGATGCTTATACACGTAAAATTTGACATAGAAGAACAATAAAAAGTGTACACCGAGCAACTTTGATGGTCCGAAGTTGCTCAACTCTATCTATGGAGGAGCTTTTAACGGTTTTTGTCCATTTGGCATAGAAAGTTGGTGTTTTAGAATCGAAATAATCTAGGAAGTTATACTCATAAAATTTGACATAGAAGAACAATAAAAAGTGTACACCGAGCAACTTTCAAGGTCCGAATTTGCTCAACTCTATCTATGGAGGAGCTTTAACGGTTTTTGTCCATTTGGCATAGATATGTGGTGTTTTAGCATCAAAGTAATCTAGGAAGTTTATACACGTAAAATTTCACATAGAAGAACAATCAAAAGTGTACACCGAGCAACTTTGATGGTCCGAAGTTGCTCAACTCTATCTATCGAGGAGCTTTTAACGGTTTTTGTCCATTTGGCATTAAAAGTTGGTGTTTTGGCATCGAAATAATCTAGGAAGCTTATACTCGTAAAATTTGACATAAAAGAACAATAAAATGTCTACACCGGGTACTTTCACGGTCCGAAGTTGCTCAACTCTATTTATGGTGGAGCTTTTATCGGTTTTTTTCCATTTGTCGAAGAAAGGTGGTTTTTTGGGATCGAGATAATCTAGGAAGCTTATACTCGTAAAATTTGACATAGAAGAACAATCAAAAGTGTACACCGAGCAACTTTGATGGTCCGAAGTTGCTCAACTCTATCTATCGAGGAGCTTTTAACGGTTTTTGTCCATTTGGCATAGATATGTAGTGTTTTGGCATCGAAATAATCTAGGAAGTTATACTCGTAAAATTTGACATAAAAGAACAATAAAATGTGTACACCGAGCAACTTTCGTGGTCCGAATTTACTCAACTCTATCTATGGAGGAGATTTTAACGGTTTTTGTTTATTTGGCATAGATATGTGGTGTTTTGGCATCGAACTAATCTAGGAAGCTTATACACGTAAAATTTGACATAGAAGAACAATAAAAAGTGTACACCGAACAACTTTGATGGTCCGAAGTTGCTCAACTCTCTCTATGGAGGAGCTTTTAATGGTTTTTGTCCATTTGGCATAGAAAGTTGGTGTTTTGGAATCGAAATAATCTAGGAAGTTATACTCGTAAAATTTGACATAGAAGAACAATAAAAAGTGTACACCGAGCAACTTTCATGGTCCGAATTTGCTCAACTCTATCTATGGAGGGGCTTTAACGGTTTTTGTCCATTTGGCATAGATATGTGGTGTTTTGGCATCGAAGTAATCTAGGAAGCTTATACACGTAAAATTTGACATAGAAGAACAATAAAAAGTGTACACCGAGCAACTTTGATGGTCCGAAGTTGCTCAACTCTATCTATCGAGGAGCTTTTAACCGTTTTTGTCCATTTGGCATAGAAAGTTGGTGTTTTGGAATCGAAATAATCTAGGAAGTTATACTCGTAAAATTTGACATAGAAGAACCATAAAAAGTGTACACCGAGCAACTTTCATGGTCCGAATTTGCTCAACTCTATCTATGGAGGAGCTTTAACGGTTTTTGTCCATTTGGCATCGAATTAATCTAGGAAGTTTATACACGTAAAATTTGACATAGAAGAACAATCAAAAGTGTGCACCGAGCAACTTTGATGGTCCGAAGTTGCTCAACTCTATCTATCGAGGAGCTTTTAACGGTTTTTGTCCATTTAGAATAGAAAGTTGGTGTTTTGGCATCGAAATAATCTAGGAAGCTTATACTCGAAAAATTTGACATAAAAGAACAATAAATTGTGTACACCGGGTAACTTTCATGGTTCGAAGTTGCACAACTCTATTTATGGTGGAGCTTTTATCGGTTTTTGTCCATTTGTCGAAGAAGGGTGGTTTTTTGGCATCGGGATAATCTAGGAAGCTTATACTCGTAAAATTTGACATAGATGAACAATAAAAAGTGTACACTGAGCAACTTTCATGGACCGAAGTTGCTCAACTCTATCTATGGAGGAGCTTTTAACGGTTTTTGTCCGTTTGGCATAGATATGTGGTGTTTTGGCATCGAAGTAATCTAGGAAGTTATACTCGTAAAATTTGACATAGAAGAACAATAAAAAGTGTACACGGAGCAACTTTGATGGTCCGAAGTTGCTCAACTATATCTATGGAGGAGCTTTTAACGGTTTTTGTTCATTTGGCATAGAAAGTTGTTGTTTTAGAAACGAAATAATCTAGGAAGTTATACTCATAAAATTTCAGCTAGAAGAACAATAAAAAGTGTACACCGAGCAACTTTCATGGTCCGAATTTGATCAAATCTATCTATGGAGGAGCTTTAACAGTTTTTGTCCATTTGGCATAGATATGTGGTGTTTTAGCATCGAAGTAATCTAGGAAGTTTATACACGTAAAATTTGACGTAGAAGAACAATCAAAAGTGTACACCGAGCAACTTTGATGGTCCGAAGTTGCTCAACTCTATCTATCGAGGAGCTTTTAACGGTTTTTTTCCATTTGGCATAGAAAGTTGGTGTTTTGGCATCGAAGTAATCTAGGAAGCTTATACTCGTAAAATTTGACATAGAAGAACAATAAAAAGTGTACACTGAGCAACTTTCATGGTCCGAAGTTGCTCAACTCTATCTATGGAGGAGCTTTTAACGGTTTTTGTCTGTTTGGCATAGATATGTTGTGTTTTGGCATCGAAATAATCTACGAAGCTTATACTCGTAAAATTTGACATAGAAGAACAATAAAAAGTGTACACCGAGCAACTTTCATGGTCCGAATTTGCTCAACTCTATCTATGGAGGAGCTTTTAACGGTTCTTGTTCATTTGGCATAGAAAGTTGGTGTTTTGGAATCGAAATAATCTACGAAGTTATACTCGTAAAATTTGACATAGAAGAACAATAAAAAGTGTACACCGAGCAACATTGATGGTCCGAAGTTTCTCAACTCTATCTATGGAGGAGCTTTAACGGTTTTTGTCCATTTTTCATAGAAAGTTGGTGTTTTAGAATCGAAATAATCTAGGAAGTTATACTCATAAAATTTCAGATAGAAGAACAATAAAAAGTGTACACCGAGCAACTTTCATTGTCCGAATTTGATCAAATCTATCTATGGATGAGCTTTAACGGTTTTTGTCCATTTGGCATAGATATGTGGTTTTTTAGCATCGAAGTAACCTAGGAAGTTTATACACGTAAAATTTGACATAGAAGAACAATCAAAAGTGTACACCGAGCAACTTTGATGGTCCGAAGTTGCTCAACTCTATCTATCGAGGAGCTTTTAACGGTTTTTGTCCATTTGGCATAGAAAGTTGGTGTTTTGGCATCGAAGTAATCTAGGAAGCTTATACACGTAAAATTTGACATAGAAGAACAATAAAAAGTGTACACCAAGCAACTTTGATGGTCCGAAGTTGCTCAACTCTCTCGATGATGGAGCTTTAACGGTTTTTGTCCATTTGTCATAGAAAGTTGGTGTTAGGGAATCGAAATAATCTAGGAAGTTATACTCGTAACATTTGACATAGAAGAACAATAAAAAGTGTACACTGACCAACTTTCATGGTCCGAAGTTGCTCAACTCTATCTATGGAGGAGCTTTTAACGGTTTTTGTCTGTTTGGCATAGATATGTTGTGTTTTGGCATCGAAATAATCTACGAAGCTTATACTCGTAAAATTTGACATAGAAGAACAATAAAAAGTGTACACCGAGCAACTTTCATGGTCCGAATTTGCTCAACTCTATCTATGGAGGAGCTTTTAACGGTTTTTGTCCATTTGGCATAGAAAGTTGGTGTTTTGGAATCGAAATAATCTACGAAGTTATACTCGTAAAATTTGACATAGAAGAACAATAAAAAGTGTACACCGAACAACTTTGATGGTCCGAAGTTGCTCAACTCTATCTATGGAGGAGCTTTTAACGGTTTCTGTCCATTTGCCATAGATATGTGGTGTTTTAGCATCGAAGTAATCTAGGAAGTTTATACACGTAAAATTTGACATATAAGAACAATCAAAAGTGTACACCGAGCAACTTTGATGGTCCGAAGTTGCTCAACTCTATCTATCGAGGAACTTTTAACGGGTTTTGTCCATTTGGCATAGAAAGTTGGTGTTTTGGCATCGAAATAATCTAGGAAGCTTATACTCGTAAAATTTGACAAAGAAGAACAATAAAAAGTGTACACCGAGCAACTTTCATGGTCCGAATTTGCTCAACTCTATCTATGGAGGAGCTTTATCGGTTTTTGTCCATTTGGCATAGATTTGTGGTGTTTTGGCATCGAATTAATCTGGGAAGTTTATACACGTAAAATTTGACATAGAAGAACAATCAAAAGTGTACACCGAGCAACTTTGATGGTCGGAAGTTGCTCAACTCTATCTATCGAGGAGCTTTTAACGGTTTTTGTCCATTTGGCATAGAAAGTTGGTGTTTTGGAATCGAAATAATCTAGGAAGTTATACTCGTAAAATTTGACATAGAAGAACAATAAAAAGTGTACACCGAGCAACTTTCATGGTCCGAATTTGCTCAACTCTATCTATGGAGGAGCTTTATCGGTTTTTGTCCATTTGGCATAGATTTGTGGTGTTTTGGCATCGAATTAATCTGGGAAGTTTATACACGTAAAATTTGACATAGAAGAACAATCAAAAGTGTACACCGAGCAACTTTGATGGTCGGAAGTTGCTCAACTCTATCTATCGAGGAACTTTTAACGGTTTTTGTCCATTTGGCATAGAAAGTTGGTGTTTTGTCATCGAAGTAATCTAGGAATCTTATACACGTAAAATTTGACATAGAAGAACAATAAAAAGTGTACACGGAGCAACTTCCATGGTCCGAAGTTGCTCAACTCAATCTATGGAGGAGCTTTTAACGGTTTTTGTCCATTTGGCATAGAAAGTTGGTGTTTTGGAATCGAAATAATCTAGGAAGTTATACTCATAAAATTTGACATAGAAGAACAATAAAAAGTGTACACCGAGCAACTTTCATGGTCCGAATTTGCTCAACTCTATCTATGGAGGAGCTTTAACGGTTTTTGTCCATTTGGCATAGATATGTGATGTTTTAGCATCGAAGTAATCTAAGAAGTTTATACACGTAAAATTTGACATAGAAGAACAATCAAAAGTGTACACCGAGCAACTTTGATGGTCGGAAGTTGCTCAACTCTATCTATCGAGGAACTTTTAACGGTTTTTGTCCATTTGGCATAGAAAGTTGGTGTTTTGGCATCGAAATAATCTAGGAAGCTTATACTCGTAAAATTTGACATAAAAGAACAATAAAATGTCTACACCGGGTAACTTTCGTGGTCCGAAGTTGCTCAACTCTATTTATGGTGGAGCTTTTATCGGTTTTTGTCCATTTGTCGAAGAAATGTAGTTTTTTGGCATCGAGATAATCTAGGAAGCTTATACTCGTAAAATTGGACATAGAAGAACAATAAAATGTGTACATTGAGCAACTTTGATGGTCCGAAGTTGCTCAACTCTATCTATGGAGGAGCTTTTAACGGTTTTTCTCCATTTGTAGAAGAAAGTTGGTTTTTTGGCATCGAAATAATCTAGGAATCTTATACTATAAAATTTGACATAGAAGAACAATAAAAAGTGTACACCGAGCAACATTGATGGTCCGAAGTTGCTCATCTCTATCTATGGAGGAGCTTTAACGGTTTTTGTCCATTTGTCATAGAAAGTTGGTGTTTTGGAATCGAAATAATCTAGGAAGTTATACTCGTAAAATTTGACATAAAAGAACAATAAAATGTGTACACCGAGCAACTTTGATGGTCCGAAGTTGCTCAACTCTATCTATGGAGGAGCTTTTAACGGTTTTTGTCCATTTGGCATAGATATGTGGTGTTTTGGCATCGAACTAATCTAGGAAGCTTATACACGTAAAATTTGACATAGAAGAACAATAAAAAGTGTACACCGAGCAACTTTGATGGTCCGAAGTTGCTCAACTCTATCTATGGAGGAGCTTTTAACGGTTTTTGTCCATTTGGCATAGAAAGTTGGTGTTTTAGAATCGAAATAATCTAGGAAGTTATACTCATAAAATTTGACATAGAAGAACAATAAAAAGTGTACACCGAGCAACTTTCAAGGTCCGAATTTGCTCAACTCTATCTATGGAGGAGCTTTAACGGTTTTTGTCCATTTGGCATAGATATGTGGTGTTTTAGCATCAAAGTAATCTAGGAAGTTTATACACGTAAAATTTCACATAGAAGAACAATCAAAAGTGTACACCGAGCAACTTTGATGGTCCGAAGTTGCTCAACTCTATCTATCGAGGAGCTTTTAACGGTTTTTGTCCATTTGGCATTAAAAGTTGGTGTTTTGGCATCGAAATAATCTAGGAAGCTTATACTCGTAAAATTTGACATAAAAGAACAATAAAATGTCTACACCGGGTACTTTCACGGTCCGAAGTTGCTCAACTCTATTTATGGTGGAGCTTTTATCGGTTTTTTTCCATTTGTCGAAGAAAGGTGGTTTTTTGGCATCGAGATAATCTAGGAAGCTTATACTCGTAAAATTTGACATAGAAGAACAATCAAAAGTGTACACCGAGCAACTTTGATGGTCCGAAGTTGCTCAACTCTATCTATCGAGGAGCTTTTAACGGTTTTTGTCCATTTGGCATAGATATATAGTGTTTTGGCATCGAAATAATCTAGGAAGTTATACTCGTAAAATTTGACATAAAAGAACAATAAAATGTGTACACCGAGCAACTTTCGTGGTCCGAATTTACTCAACTCTATCTATGGAGGAGCTTTTAACGGTTTTTGTTTATTTGGCATAGATATGTGGTGTTTTGGCATAGAACTAATCTAGGAAGCTTATACACGTAAAATTTGACATAGAAGAACAATAAAAAGTGTACACCGAACAACTTTGATGGTCCGAAGTTGCTCAACTCTATCTATGGAGGAGCTTTTAACGGTTTTTGTCCATTTGGCATAGAAAGTTGGTGTTTTGGAATCAAAATAATCTAGGAAGTTATACTCGTAAAATTTGACATAGAAGAACAATAAAAAGTGTACACCGAGCAACTTTCATGGTCCGAATTTGCTCAACTCTATCAATGGAGGGGCTTTAACGGTTTTTGTCCATTTGGCATAGATATGTGGTGTTTTGGCATCGAAGTAATCTAGGAAGCTTATACACGTAAAATTTGACATAGAAGAACAATAAAAAGTGTACACCGAGCAACTTTGATGGTCCGAAGTTGCTCAACTCTATCTATCGAGGAGCTTTTAACCGTTTTTGTCCATTTGGCATAGAAAGTTCGTGTTTTGGAATCGAAATAATCTAGGAAGTTATACTCGTAAAATTTGACATAGAAGAACCATAAAAAGTGTACACCGAGCAACTTTCATGGTCCGAATTTGCTCAACTCTATCTATGGAGGAGCTTTAACGGTTTTTGTCCATTTGGCATAGATATGTGGTGTTTTGGCATCGAATTAATCTAGGAAGTTTATACACGTAAAATTTGACATAGAAGAACAATCAAAAGTGTGCACCGAGCAACTTTGATGGTCCGAAGTTGCTCAACTCTATCTATCGAGGAGCTTTTAACGGTTTTTTTTCCATTTGGAATAGAAAGTTGGTGTTTTGGCATCGAAATAATCTAGGAAGCTTATACTCGAAAAATTTGACATAAAAGAACAATAAATTGTGTACACCGGGTAACTTTCATGTTTCGAAGTTGCACAACTCTATTTATGGTGGAGCTTTTATCGGTTTTTGTCCATTTGTCGAAGAAGGGTGGTTTTTTGGCATCGGGATAATCTAGGAAGCTTATACTCGTAAAATTTGACATAGATGAACAATAAAAAGTGTACACTGAGCAACTTTCATGGACCGAAGTTGCTCAACTCTATCTATGGAGGAGCTTTTAACGGTTTTTGTCCGTTTGGCATAGATATGTGGTGTTTTGGCATCGAAGTAATCTAGGAAGTTATACTCGTAAAATTTGACATAGAAGAACAATAAAAAGTGTACACGGAGCAACTTTCATGGTCCGAAGTTGCTCAACTCTATCTATGGAGGAGCTTTTAACGGTTTTTGTTCATTTGGCATAGAAAGTTGTTGTTTTAGAAACGAAATAATCTAGGAAGTTATACTCATAAAATTTCAGATAGAAGAACAATAAAAAGTGTATACCGAGCAACTTTCATGGTCCGAATTTGATCAAATCTATCTATGGAGGAGCTTTAACAGTTTTTGTCCATTTGGCATAGATATGTGGTGTTTTAGCATCGAAGTAATCTAGGAAGTTTATACACGTAAAATTTGACGTAGAAGAACAATCAAAAGTGTACACCGAGCAACTTTGATGGTCCGAAGTTGCTCAACTCTATCTATCGAGGAGCTTTTAACGGTTTTTTTCCATTTGGCATAGAAAGTTGGTGTTTTGGCATCGAAGCAATCTAGGAAGCTTATACACGTAAAATTTGACATAGAAGAACAATAAAAAGTGTACACCAAGCAACTTTGATGGTCCGAAGTTGCTCAACTCTCTCGATGGTGGAGCTTTAACGGTTTTTGTCCATTTGTCATAGAAAGTTGGTGTAAGAGAATCGAAATAATCTAGGAAGTTATACTCGTAAAATTTGACATAGAAGAACAATAAAAAGTGTACACTGAGCAACTTTCATGGTCCGAAGTTGCTCAACTCTATCTATGGAGGAGCTTTTAACGGTTTTTGTCTGTTTGGCATAGATATGTTGTGTTTTGGCATCGAAATAATCTACGAAGCTTATACTCGTAAAATTTGACATAGAAGAACAATAAAAAGTGTACACCGAGCAACTTTCATGGTCCGAATTTGCTCAACTCTATCTATGGAGGAGCTTTTAACGGTTCTTGTTCATTTGGCATAGAAAGTTGGTGTTTTGGAATCGAAATAATCTACGAAGTTATACTCGTAAAATTTGACATAGAAGAACAATAAAAAGTGTACACCGAGCAACATTGATGGTCCGAAGTTGCTCAACTCTATCTATGGAGGAGCTTTAACGGTTTTTGTCCATTTTTCATAGAAAGTTGGTGTTTTAGAATCGAAATAATCTAGGAAGTTATACTCATAAAATTTCAGATAGAAGAACAATAAAAAGTGTACACCGAGCAACTTTCATTGTCCGAATTTGATCAAATCTATCTATGGAGGAGCTTTAACGGTTTTTGTCCATTTGGCATAGATATGTGGTTTTTTAGCATCGAAGTAATCTAGGAAGCTTATACACGTAAAATTTGACATAGAAGAACAATCAAAAGTGTACACCGAGCAACTTTGATGGTCCGAAGTTGCTCAACTCTATCTATCGAGGAGCTTTTAACGGTTTTTGTCCATTTGGCATAGAAAGTTGGTGTTTTGGCATCGAAGTAATCTAGGAAGCTTATACACGTAAAATTTGACATAGAAGAACAATAAAAAGTGTACACCAAGCAACTTTGATGGTCCGAAGTTGCTCAACTCTCTCGATGGTGGAGCTTTAACGGTTTTTGTCCATTTGTCATAGAAAGTTGGTGTTAGGGAATCGAAATAATCTAGGAAGTTATACTCGTAACATTTGACATAGAAGAACAATAAAAAGTGTACACTGACTAACTTTCATGGTCCGAAGTTGCTCAACTCTATCTATGGAGGAGCTTTTAACGGTTTTTGTCTGTTTGGCATAGATATGTTGTGTTTTGGCATCGAAATAATCTACGAAGCTTATACTCGTAAAATTTGACATAGAAGAACAATAAAAAGTGTACACCGAGCAACTTTCATGGTCCGAATTTGCTCAACTCTATCTATGGAGGAGCTTTTAACGGTTTTTGTCCATTTGGCATAGAAAGTTGGTGTTTTGGAATCGAAATAATCTACGAAGTTATACTCGTAAAATTTGACATAGAAGAACAATAAAAAGTGTACACCGAGCAACATTGATGGACCGAATTTGCTCAACTCTATCTATGGAGGAACTTTAACGGTTTTTGTCCATTTTTCATAGAAAGTTGGTGTTTTGGAATCGTAATAATCTTGGAAGTTATACTTGTAAAATTTGACATAAAATAACAATAAAATGTGTACACCGAGCAACTTTGATGGTCCGAAGTTGCTCAACTCTATCTATGGAGGAGCTTTTAACGGTTTTTGTCCATTTGGCATAGATATGTAGTGTTTTGGCATCGAAATAATCTACGAAGCTTATACTCGTAAAATTTGACATAGAAGAACAATAAAAAGTGTACACCGAGCAACATTGATGGTCGAAGTTGTTCAACTCTATCTATGGAGGAGCTTTAACGGTTTTTATCCATTTGTCATAGAAAGTTGGTGTTTTGGAATCGAAATAATCTAGGAAGTTATACTCGTAAAATTTGACATAAAAGAACAATAAATAGCGTACACCGAGCAACTTTCATGGTACGAATTTACTCAACTCTATCTATGGAGAAGCTTTTAACGGTTTTTGTCCATTTGGCGTAGATATGTGGTGTTTTGGCATCGAACTAATCTAGGAAGCTTAAACACGTAAAATTTGACATGGAAGAACAATAAAAAGTGTACACCGAGCAACTTTTATGGTCCGAAGTTGCTCAACTCTATCAATGGAGGAGCTTTTAACGGTTTTTGTCCATTTGGCATAGAAAGTTGGTGTTTTGGCATCGAAATAATTTAGGAAGTTATACTCGTAAAATTTGACATAAAATAATAATAAAATGTGTTCATCGAGCAACTTTGATGGTCCAAAGTTGCTCAACTCTATCTATGGTGGAGCTTATAACGGTTTTTCTCCATTTGTCAAAGAAAGTTGGTTTTTTGGCATCGAAATAATCTAGGAAGCTCATACTATAAAATTTGACATAGAAGAACAATAAAATGTATACACCGAGCAACTTTGATGGTCCGGAGTTGCTCAACTCTATTTATGGTGGAGCTTTTAACGGTTTTTGTCCATTTGTCGAAGAAAGGTGGTTTTTTGGCATCGAGATAATCTAGGAAGCTTATACTCGTAAAATTTGACATAGAAGAACAATAAAAAGTGTACACTGAGCAACTTTCATGGTCCGAAGTTGCTCAACTCTATCTATGGAGGAGCTTTTAACGGTTTTTGTCTGTTTGGCATAGATATGTTGTGTTTTGGCATCGAAATAATCTACGAAGCTTATACTCGTAAAATTTGACATAGAAGAACAATAAAAAGTGTACACCGAGCAACTTTCATGGTCCGAATTTGCTCAACTCTATCTATGGAGGAGCTTTTAACGGTTCTTGTTCATTTGGCATAGAAAGTTGGTGTTTTGGAATCGAAATAATCTACGAAGTTATACTCGTAAAATTTGACATAGAAGAACAATAAAAAGTGTACACCGAGCAACATTGATGGTCCGAAGTTGCTCAACTCTATCTATGGAGGAGCTTTAACGGTTTTTGTCCATTTTTCATAGAAAGTTGGTGTTTTAGAATCGAAATAATCTAGGAAGTTATACTCATAAAATTTCAGATAGAAGAACAATAAAAAGTGTACACCGAGCAACTTTCATTGTCCGAATTTGATCAAATCTATCTATGGAGGAGCTTTAACGGTTTTTGTCCATTTGGCATAGATATGTGGTTTTTTAGCATCGAAGTAATCTAGGAAGCTTATACACGTAAAATTTGACATAGAAGAACAATCAAAAGTGTACACCGAGCAACTTTGATGGTCCGAAGTTGCTCAACTCTATCTATCGAGGAGCTTTTAACGGTTTTTGTCCATTTGGCATAGAAAGTTGGTGTTTTGGCATCGAAGTAATCTAGGAAGCTTATACACGTAAAATTTGACATAGAAGAACAATAAAAAGTGTACACCAAGCAACTTTGATGGTCCGAAGTTGCTCAACTCTCTCGATGGTGGAGCTTTAACGGTTTTTGTCCATTTGTCATAGAAAGTTGGTGTTAGGGAATCGAAATAATCTAGGAAGTTATACTCGTAACATTTGACATAGAAGAACAATAAAAAGTGTACACTGACTAACTTTCATGGTCCGAAGTTGCTCAACTCTATCTATGGAGGAGCTTTTAACGGTTTTTGTCTGTTTGGCATAGATATGTTGTGTTTTGGCATCGAAATAATCTACGAAGCTTATACTCGTAAAATTTGACATAGAAGAACAATAAAAAGTGTACACCGAGCAACTTTCATGGTCCGAATTTGCTCAACTCTATCTATGGAGGAGCTTTTAACGGTTTTTGTCCATTTGGCATAGAAAGTTGGTGTTTTGGAATCGAAATAATCTACGAAGTTATACTCGTAAAATTTGACATAGAAGAACAATAAAAAGTGTACACCGAGCAACATTGATGGACCGAATTTGCTCAACTCTATCTATGGAGGAACTTTAACGGTTTTTGTCCATTTTTCATAGAAAGTTGGTGTTTTGGAATCGTAATAATCTTGGAAGTTATACTTGTAAAATTTGACATAAAATAACAATAAAATGTGTACACCGAGCAACTTTGATGGTCCGAAGTTGCTCAACTCTATCTATGGAGGAGCTTTTAACGGTTTTTGTCCATTTGGCATAGATATGTAGTGTTTTGGCATCGAAATAATCTACGAAGCTTATACTCGTAAAATTTGACATAGAAGAACAATAAAAAGTGTACACCGAGCAACATTGATGGTCGAAGTTGTTCAACTCTATCTATGGAGGAGCTTTAACGGTTTTTATCCATTTGTCATAGAAAGTTGGTGTTTTGGAATCGAAATAATCTAGGAAGTTATACTCGTAAAATTTGACATAAAAGAACAATAAATAGCGTACACCGAGCAACTTTCATGGTACGAATTTACTCAACTCTATCTATGGAGAAGCTTTTAACGGTTTTTGTCCATTTGGCGTAGATATGTGGTGTTTTGGCATCGAACTAATCTAGGAAGCTTAAACACGTAAAATTTGACATGGAAGAACAATAAAAAGTGTACACCGAGCAACTTTTATGGTCCGAAGTTGCTCAACTCTATCAATGGAGGAGCTTTTAACGGTTTTTGTCCATTTGGCATAGAAAGTTGGTGTTTTGGCATCGAAATAATTTAGGAAGTTATACTCGTAAAATTTGACATAAAATAATAATAAAATGTGTTCATCGAGCAACTTTGATGGTCCAAAGTTGCTCAACTCTATCTATGGTGGAGCTTATAACGGTTTTTCTCCATTTGTCAAAGAAAGTTGGTTTTTTGGCATCGAAATAATCTAGGAAGCTCATACTATAAAATTTGACATAGAAGAACAATAAAATGTATACACCGAGCAACTTTGATGGTCCGGAGTTGCTCAACTCTATTTATGGTGGAGCTTTTAACGGTTTTTGTCCATTTGTCGAAGAAAGGTGGTTTTTTGGCATCGAGATAATCTAGGAAGCTTATACTCGTAAAATTTGACATAGAAGAACAATAAAAAGTGTACACTGAGCAACTTTCATGGTCCGAAGTTGCTCAACTCTATCTATGGAGGAGCTTTTAAAGGTTTTTGTCCGTTTGGCATAGATATGTAGTGTTTTGGCATTGAAATAATCTACGAAGCTTATACTCGTAAAATTTGACATAGAAGAACAATAAAAAGTGTACACCGAGCAACTTTCATGGTCCGAATTTGCTCAACTCTATCTATGGAGGAGCTTTTAACTGTTTTTGTCCATTTGGCATAGAAAGTTGGTGTTTTGGAATTGAAAAAATCTAAGAAGTTATACTCGTAAAATTTGACATAGAAGAACAATAAAAAGTGTACACCGAGCAACATTGATGGTCCGAAGTTGCTCAAGTCTATCTATGGAGGAGCTTTTAACGGTTTTTGTCCATTTGGCATAGATATGTAGTGTTTTGGCATCGAAATAATCTACGAAGCTTATACTCGTAAAATTTGACATAGAAGAACAATAAAAAGTGTACACCGAGCAACATTGATGGTCCGAAGTTGCTCACTCTATCTATGGAGGAGCTTTATCGGTTTTTGTCCATTTGTCATAGAAAGTTGGAGTTTTGGAATCGAAATAATCTTGGAAGTTATGCTCGTAAAATTTGACATAAAAGAACAATAAAAAGTGTACACCGAGCAACTTTCATGATCCGAATTTACTCAACTCTATCTATGGAGGAGCTTTTAACGGTTTTTTTCTATTTGGCATAGATATGTAGTGTTTTGGAATTGAACTAATCTAGGAAGCTTATACACGTAAAATTTGACATAGAAGAACAATAAAAAGTGTACACCGAGCAACATTGATGGTCCGAAGTTGCTCAACTCTATCTATGGAGGAGCTTTAACGGTTTTTGTCCATTTGTCATAGAAAGTTGGTGTTTTGGCATCAAAATAATCTAGGAAGCTTATACTCGTAAAATTTGACATAAAAGAACAATAAAATATGTACACCGGGTAACTTTCATGGTCCGAAGTTGCTCAACTCTATTTATGGTGGAGCTTTTATCGGTTTTTGTCCATTTGTTGAAGAAAGATGGTTTTTTGGAATCGAGATAATCTAGGAAGCTTATTCTCGTAAAATTTGACATAGAAGAACAATAAAAAGTGTACACGGAGCAACTTTGATGGTCCGAAGTTGCTCAACTCTATCTATGGAGGAGCTTTTAACGGTTTTTGTCCATTTGGCATAGATATGTGGTTTTTTGGCATCGAGATAATCTAGGAAGCTTATACTCGTAAAATTTGACATAGAAGAACAATAAAAAGTGTACACCGAGCAACTTTTATGGTCCGAAGTTGCTCAACTTTATCTAAGGATGAGCTTTTAACGGTTTTTATCCATTTTGCATAGATATGTAGTGTTTTGGAATCGAAATAACCTACGAAGCTTATACTCGTAAAATTTGACATAGAAGAACAATAAAAAGTGTACACCGAGCAACTTTGATTGTCCGAAGTTGCTCAACTCTATCTATCGAGGAGCTTTTAACAGTTTTTGTCCATTTGGCATAGATATGTGGTGTTTTGGCATCGAAGTAATCTAGGAAGCTTATACACGTAAAATTTGACATAAAAGAATAATAAAAAGTGTACACCGAGCAACTTTGATGGTCCGAAGTTGCTCAACTCTATCTATAGAGGAACTTTTAACGGTTTTTGTCCATGTGGCATAGAAAGTTGGTGTTTCGGAATCGAAATAATCTAGGAAGTTATACTCGTAAAATTTGACATAGAAGAACAATAAAAAGTGTACACGGAGCAACTTTCATGGTCCGAAGTTGCTCAACTCTATCTATGGATGAGCTTTTAACGGTTTTTGTCTATTTTTCATAGAAAGTTGATGTTTTGGAATCGAAATAATCTAGGAAGTTATACTCGTAAAATTTGACATAAGAGAACAATAAATAGCGTACACCGAGCAACTTTCATGGTCCGAATTTACTCAACTCTATCTATGGAGGAGCTTTTAACGGTTTTTGTCCATTTGGCGTAGATATGTGGTGTTTTGGCATCGAACTAATCTAGGAAGCTTAAACACGTAAAATTTGACATCGAAGAACAATAAAAAGTGTACACCGAGCAACTTTGATTGTCCGAAGTTGCTCAACTCTATCTATGGAGGAGCTTTTAACGGTTTTTGTCCATTTGGCATAGAAAGTTGGTGTTTTGGCATCGAAATAATTTAGCAAGTTATACTCGTAAAAATTGACATAAAAGAATAATAAAATGTGTACAACGAGCAATTTTGATGGTCCAAAGTTGCTCAACTCTATCTATGGTGGAGCTTATAACGGTTTTTCTCCATTTGTCAAAGAAAGTTGGTTTTTTGGCATCGAAATAATCTAGGAGGCTCATACTATAAAATTTGACATAGAAGAACAATAAAATGTATACACCGAGCAACTTTGATGGTCCGGAGTTGCTCAACTCTATTTATGGTGGAGCTTTTAACGGTTTTTGTCCATTTGTCGAAGAAAGGTGGTTTTTTGGCATCGAGATAATCTAGGAAGCTTATACTCGTAAAATTTGACATAGAAGAACAATAAAAAGTGTACACTGAGCAACTTTCATGGTCCGAAGTTGCTCAACTCTATCTATGGAGGAGCTTTTAACGGTTTTTGTCCGTTCGACATACATATGTAGTGTTTTGGCATCGAAATAATCTACGAAGCTTATACTCGTAAAATTTGACATAGAAGAACAATAAAAAGTGTACACCGAGCAACTTTCATGGTCCGAATTTGCTCAACTCTATCTATGGAGGAGCTTTTAACTATTTTTGTCCATTTGGCATAGAAAGTTGGTGTTTTGGAATCGAAAAAATCTAGGAAGTTATACTCGTAAAATTTGACATAGAAGAACAATAAAAAGTGTACACCGAGCAACATTGATGGTCCGAAGTTGCTCAACTCTATCTATGGAGGAGCTTTAACGGTTTTTGTCCATTTGTCAAAGAAAGTTGGTGTTTTGGAATCGAAATAATCTAGGAAGTTATACTCGTAAAAGTTGACATAAAAGAACAATAAAATGTGTACACCGAGCAACTTTGGTGGTCCGAAGTTGCTCAGCTCTATCTATGGAGGAGCTTTTAACGGTTTTTGTCCATGTGGCATAGATATGTAGTGTTTTGGCATCGAAATAATCTACGAAGCTTATACTCGTAAAATTTGACATAGAAGAACAATAAAAAGTGTACACCGAGCAACATTGATGGTCCGAAGTTGCGCAACTCTATCTATGGACGAGCTTTAACGGTTTTTGTCCATTTGTCATAGAAAGTTGGTGTTTTGGAATCGAAATAATCTTGAAAGTTATGCTCGTAAAATTTGACATAAAAGAACAATAAAAAGTGTACACCGAGCAACTTTCAAGATCCGAATTTACTCAACTCTATCTATGGAGGAGCTTTTAACGGTTTTTGTCTATTTGGCATAGATATGTAGTGTTTTGGAATCGAACTAATCTAGGAAGCTTATACACGTAAAATTTGACATAGAAGAACAATAAAAAGTGTACACCGAGCAACATTGATGGTCCGAAGTTGCTCAACTCTATCTATGGAGGAGCTTTAACGGTTTTTGTCCATTTCGTATAGAAAGTTGGTGTTTTGGCATCGAAATAATCTAGGAAGCTTATACTCGTAAAATTTGACATAAAAGAACAATAAAATGTGTACACCGGGTAAGTTTCATGGTCCGAAGTTGCTCAACTCTATTTATGGTGGAGCTTTTATCGGTTTTTGTCCATTTGTTGAAGAATGGTGGTTTTTTGGCATCGAGATTTTCTAGGAAGCTTATACTCGTAAAATTTGACATAGAAGAACAATAAAAAGTGTACACGGAGCAACTTTGATGGTCTGAAGTTGCTCAACTCTATCTATGGAGGAGCTTTTAACGGTTTTTGTCCATTTGGCATAGATATGTGGTATTTGGCATCGAGATAATCTAGGAAGCTTATACTCGTAAAATTTGACATAGAAGAACAATAAAAAATGTACACCGAGCAACTTTTATGGTCCGAAGTTGCTCAACTCTATCTAAGGATGAGCTTTTAAAGGTTTTTGTCCATTTGGCATAGATATGTAGTGTTTTGGAATCGAAATAACCTACGAAGCTTATACTCGTAAAATTTGACATAGAAGAACAATAAAAAGTGTACACCGAGCAACATTGATGGTCCGAAGTTGCGCAACTCTATCTATGGACGAGCTTTAACGGTTTTTGTCCATTTGTCATAGAAAGTTGGTGTTTTGGAATCGAAATAATCTTGAAAGTTATGCTCGTAAAATTTGACATAAAAGAACAATAAAAAGTGTACACCGAGCAACTTTCAAGATCCGAATTTACTCAACTCTATCTATGGAGGAGCTTTTAACGGTTTTTGTCTATTTGGCATAGATATGTAGTGTTTTGGAATCGAACTAATCTAGGAAGCTTATACACGTAAAATTTGACATAGAAGAACAATAAAAAGTGTACACCGAGCAACATTGATGGTCCGAAGTTGCTCAACTCTATCTATGGAGGAGCTTTAACGGTTTTTGTCCATTTCGTATAGAAAGTTGGTGTTTTGGCATCGAAATAATCTAGGAAGCTTATACTCGTAAAATTTGACATAAAAGAACAATAAAATGTGTACACCGGGTAAGTTTCATGGTCCGAAGTTGCTCAACTCTATTTATGGTGGAGCTTTTATCGGTTTTTGTCCATTTGTTGAAGAATGGTGGTTTTTTGGCATCGAGATTTTCTAGGAAGCTTATACTCGTAAAATTTGACATAGAAGAACAATAAAAAGTGTACACGGAGCAACTTTGATGGTCTGAAGTTGCTCAACTCTATCTATGGAGGAGCTTTTAACGGTTTTTGTCCATTTGGCATAGATATGTGGTATTTGGCATCGAGATAATCTAGGAAGCTTATACTCGTAAAATTTGACATAGAAGAACAATAAAAAATGTACACCGAGCAACTTTTATGGTCCGAAGTTGCTCAACTCTATCTAAGGATGAGCTTTTAAAGGTTTTTGTCCATTTGGCATAGATATGTAGTGTTTTGGAATCGAAATAACCTACGAAGCTTATACTCGTAAAATTTGACATAGAAGAACAATAAAAAGTGTACACCGAGCAACTTTGATGGTCCGAAGTTGCTCAACTCCATCTATCGAGGAGATTTTAACAGTTTTTGTCCATTTGGCATAGATATGTGGTGTTTTGGCATCGAAGTAATCTAGGAAGCTTATACACGTAAAATTTGACATAAAAGAATAATAAAAAGTGTACACCGAGCAACTTTGATGGTCCGAAGTTGCTCAACTCTATCTATAGAGGAACTTTTAACGGTTTTTGTCCATGTGGCATAGAAAGTTGGTGTTTCGGAATCGAAATAATCTAGGAAATTATACTCGTACAATTTGACATAGAAGAACAATAAAAAGTGTACACGGAGCATTTTTCATGGTCCGAAGTTGCTCAACTCTATCTATGGATGAGCTTTTAACGGTTTTTGTCCATTTTTCATAGAAAGTTGTTGTTTTGGAATCGAAATAATCTAGGAAGTTATACTCGTAAAATTTGACATAGAAAAACAATAAAAAGTGTACACCGAGCAACATTGATGGTCCGAAGTTGCTCAACTCTATTTATGGTGGAGCTTTTATCGGTTTTTGTCCATTTGTCGAAGAAAGGTGGTTTTTTGGCATCGAGATAATCTAGGAAGCTTATACTCTTAAAATTTGACATAGAAGAACAATAAAAAGTGTACACTGAGCAACTTTCATGGTCCGAAGTTGCTCAACTCTATCTATGGAGAAGCTTTTAACGGTTTTTGTCCGTTTGGCATAGATATGTAGTGTTTTGGCATCGAAGTAATCTAGGAATCTTATACACGTAAAATTTGACATAGAAGAACAATAAAAAGTGTACACGGAGCAACTTTCATGTTCCGAAGTTGCTCAACTCTATCTATGGAGGAGCTTTTATCGGTTTTTGTCCGTTTGGCATAGATATGTAGTGTTTTGGCATCGAAATAATCAACGGAGCTCGTACTCGTAAAATTTGACATAGAAGAACAATAAAAAGTGTACACCGAGCAACTTTCATGGTCCGAATTTGCTCAACTCTATCTATGGAGGAGCTTTTAACGGTTTTTGTCCATTTAGCATAGATATATGGTGTTTTGGCATCGAAGTAATCTACGAAGCTTATACACGTAAAATTTGACATAGAAGAACAATAAAAAGTGTACACCGAGCAACTTTGATGGTTCGAAGTTGCTCAACTCTCTCGATGGTGGAGCTTTAACGGTTTTTGTCCATTTGTCATAGGAAGTTGGTGTTAGGGAATCGAAATAATCTAGGAAGTTATACTCGTAAAATTTGACATAGAAGAACAATAAAAAGTGTAGACTCAGCAACTTTCATGGTCCGAAGTTGCTCAACTCTATCTATGGAGGAGCTTTTAACGGTTTTTGTCTGTTTGGCATAGATATGTTGTGTTTTGGCATCAAAATAATCTACGAAGCTTATACTCGTAAAATTTGACATAGAAGAACAATAAAAAGTGTACACCGAGCAACTTTCATGGTCCGAATTTGCTCAACTCTATCTATGGAGGAGCTTTTAACTATTTTTATCCATTTGGCATAGAAAGTTGGTGTTTTGGAATCGAGATAATCTAGGAAGTTATACTCGTAAAATTTGACATAGAAGAACAATAAAAAGTGTACACCGAGCAACATTGATGGTCCGAAGTTGCTCAACTCTATCTATGGAGGAGCTTTAACGGTTTTTGTCCATTTGTCAAAGAAAGTTGGTGTTTTGGAATCGAAATAATCTAGGAAGTTATACTCGTAAAAGTTGACATAAAAGAACAATAAAATGTGTACACCGAGCAACTTTGATGGTCCGAAGTTGCTCAACTCTATCTATGGAGGAGCTTTAACGGTTTTTGTCCATTTCGCATAGAAAGTTGGTGTTTCGGCATCGAAATAATCTAGGAAGCTTATACTCGTAAAATTTGACATAAAAGAACAATAAAATGTGTACACCGGGTAACTTTCGTGGTCCGAAGTTGCTCAACTCTATTTATGGTGGAGCTTTTATCGGTTTTTGTCTATTTGTTGAAGAAAGGTGGTTTTTTGGCATCGAGATAATCTAGGAAGCTTATACTCGTAAAATTTGATATAGAAGAACAATAAAAAGTGTACACGGAGCAACTTTGATGGTCTGAAGTTGCTCAACTATATCTATGGAGGAGCTTTTAACGGTTTTTGTCCATTTGGCATAGATATGTGGTTTCTTGGCATCGAGATAATCTAGGAAGCTTATACTCGTAAAATTTGACATAGAAGAACAATAAAAAGTGTACACCGAGCAACTTTTATGGTCCGAAGTTGCTCAACTCTATCTAAGGATGAGCTTTTAACGGTTTTTGTCCATTTGGCATAGATATGTAGTGTTTTGGAATCGAAATAACCTACGAAGCTTATACTCGTAAAATTTGACATAGAAGAACAATAAAAAGTGTACACCGAGCAATTTTGATGGTCCGAAGTTGCTCAACTCTATCTATCGAGGAGCTTTTAACAGTTTTCGTCCATTTGGCATAGATATGTGGTGTTTTGGCATCGAAGTAATCTAGGAAGCTTATACACGTAAAATTTGACATAAAAGAATAATAAAAAGTGTACACCGAGCAACTTTGATGGTCCGAAGTTGCTCAACTCTATCTATAGAGGAACTTTTAACGGTTTTTGTCCATGTAGCATAGAAAGTTGGTGTTTCGGAATCGAAATAATCTAGGAAGTTATACTCGTAAAATTTGACATAGAAGAACAATAAAAAGTGTACACGGAGCAACTTTCATGGTCCGAAGTTGCTCAACTCTATTTATGGATGAGCTTTTAACGGTTTTTGTCCATTTTTCCTAGAAAGTTGGTGTTTTGGAATCGAAATAATCTAGGAAGTTATACTCGTAAAATTTGACATAGAAGAACAATAAAAAGTGTACACCGAGCAACTTTGATGGTCCGAAGTTGCTCAACTCCATCTATCGAGGAGATTTTAACAGTTTTTGTCCATTTGGCATAGATATGTGGTGTTTTGGCATCGAAGTAATCTAGGAAGCTTATACTCGTAAAATTTGACATAGAAGAACAATAAAAAGTGTACACTGAGCAACTTTCATGGTCCGAAGTTGCTCAACTCTATCTATGGAGGAGCTTTTAACGATTTTTGTCCGTTTGGCATAGGTATGTAGTGTTTTGGAATCGAAATAACCTACGAAGCTTATACTCGTAAAATTTGACATAGAAGAACAATAAAAAGTGTACACCGAGCAACTTTGATGGTCCGAAGTTGCTCAACTCCATCTATCGAGGAGATTTCAACAGTTTTTGTCCATTTGGCATAGATATGTGGTGTTTTGGCATCGAAGTAATCTAGGAAGCTTATACACGTAAAATTTGACATAAAAGAATAATAAAAAGTGTACACCGAGCAACTTTGATGGTCCGAAGTTGCTCAACTCTATCTATAGAGGAACTTTTAACGGTTTTTGTCCATGTGGCATAGAAAGTTGGTGTTTCGGAATCGAAATAATCTAGGAAATTATACTCGTACAATTTGACATAGAAGAACAATAAAAAGTGTACACGGAGCATTTTTCATGGTCCGAAGTTGCTCAACTCTATCTATGGATGAGCTTTTAACGGTTTTTGTCCATTTTTCATAGAGAGTTGTTGTTTTGGAATCGAAATAATCTAGGAAGTTATACTCGTAAAATTTGACATAGAAAAACAATAAAAAGTGTACACCGAGCAACATTGATGGTCCGAAGTTGCTCAACTCTATTTATGGTGGAGCTTTTATCGGTTTTTGTCCATTTGTCGAAGAAAGGTGGTTTTTTGGCATCGAGATAATCTAGGAAGCTTATACTCTTAAAATTTGACATAGAAGAACAATAAAAAGTGTACACTGAGCAACTTTCATGGTCCGAAGTTGCTCAACTCTATCTATGGAGGAGCTTTTAACGGTTTTTGTCCGTTTGGCATAGATATGTAGTGTTTTGGCATCGAAGTAATCTAGGAATCTTATACACGTAAAATTTGACATAGAAGAACAATAAAAAGTGTACACGGAGCAACTTTCATGGTCCGAAGTTGCTCAACTCTATCTATGGAGGAGCTTTTATCGGTTTTTGTCCGTTTGGCATAGATATGTAGTGTTTTGGCATCGAAATAATCAACGAAGCTTGTACTCGTAAAATTTGACATAGAAGAACAATAAAAAGTGTACACCGAGCAACTTTCATGGTCCGAATTTGCTCAACTCTATCTATGGAGGAGCTTTTAACGGTTTTTGTCCATTTAGCATGGATATGTGGTGTTTTGGCATCGAAGTAATCTAGGAAGCTTATACACGTAAAATTTGACATAGAAGAACAATAAAAAGTGTACACCGAGCAACTTTGATGGTCCGAAGTTGCTCAACTCTCTCGATGGTGGAGCTTTAACGGTTTTTGTCCATTTGTCGTAGAAAGTTGGTGTTAGGGAATCGAAATAATCTAGGAAGTTATACTCGTAAAATTTGACATAGAAGAACAATAAAAAGTGTACACTGAGCAACTTTCATGGTCCGAAGTTGCTCAACTCTATCTATGGAGGAGCTTTTTGTCACGCCCCGTTTCCGGAAACGCGACTGGGTGCTCTCTCCGCACCCTTCCTAGGTCACTAGTGTGAACATCCGAGATCAACCGGAAATCCGGCGTCACCTCCCCGTATATCGGAGAGTGCCCACCTGCATCAGAAACGCAGCAACAACAACATCACACTAGCAACCTAGCAAACATAGGCCTCGGGCCTCAACCACATGCAATCCTGACCCTAGGCCTCAGGCAATCCACTACCAGCATGCACAAACTGATGGCATCACATATAAATCAACAACAGGTTTATAACACATCAAATATAACCATATATCAACATCTACATCCACCTACAAGCACCACCGTGCCAAATGGTAATATTCTCTCAACATAGATATACTACATACACCCACATACATAGAGTATATCTCTAGCACCCTATTCTATCCAGGGCCATCCATGACACGACCTGCTCACCGATCCGCAGCACCAGTACCTGTACCAGTGTCTCCTGTGGAAGGAAGAAAGTAAAGGAGTGAGCTACAAGCTCAGTAGGGTATGAAGTAAACATCAATATAAGCTGAACCAAAGGAAAGTAATGCATCAATATGTTCCTACCACATGAACGTATACTCAACAATTCACATCAACATTTACCCGGATAATCCCTTCGGAGCATAACAACCACAATATCATTGCAACTCAATGAAATATTGCACGGGAGCAAGCTCACCACAACCAACCACTCCTAGGATCATCCGGTTGCGTGAACCTATCACGCCCGCACCCCACAAGGCAAGTCACTCTTGACCTTACCCCTAGTGTGTTATCCTACTTGGAGTTCACATGACTCAGTGGTAACTCTCATCACCTCGTCATCCCGCCAAGTAGCTTTCAAGAAACTTAAAGGTTCCCGAGTCCATACCCGGTCCCCCATGCAACTCTAATGCATTATGTCATGACATGCTGAATAGATATATATATGAACAACCTACATATATATATACATAACTACCATGATGCATGAACGGAAATCACATCGTGTCCATAGGAGATGGAACACACACACTCGGGTCATGCAACATCAAGAATCAACAAGAATCACAATTAGGGTTCGTTTCCCCTTAGGAGCAATTAAGGCGGAAACACAAATGGAACGACCAATGAGGAATCAAAAAGCTCTTTACATATCGAAAACAAATGATAGAAAGTATGGTTGGAAATCCCCTACCTCGTGTCGAGTAAATTACCACAATTTCTCAAATTTCGTTCCTAGGGTTTCGGTTTGCCCAAACCTACAATGTGGCATAACCGAACACTCACAAGCATCAATAAACAACCAACAACTCATATAAACATCAATTAAAATCAATAAACTCGAAATCACTTACTTCTCTCTCTAGAAATTTCTTCCAAAAATCCTCCAACTCACTCCAAACTCAACTCAACTCCAAAACACAAACCAATCTACATAAACATCCAAAATCAACCTATAAACAACATATCTAAAGCATAGCACCCAACTCTTCAAGAATCTAGCAAATCTAGAAAAACCTAGAATTTCCAAAAACTAAGAAAAACTTACCAAATCACTTGAATCAACCTTGAATCTTCCTTGCTTAGCTTCAAGGATCATCAATCCACAATCTCCAAGTCAATCTCTTGCCAAAATCTCCTTCTCTCTCTTCTTCTCTCTCACTTTCTCTCTCTAGTCGGGAACTTCTCCAAGAAAATATGAAGAAATGTCTAAAAACTGGCTTAAAAACTGATTTCCCGATAACCGTCCGGACGCTTCACTGTTCTCTCAACACTCTGCCCACTTCGTAGGCTTAACCGTCCGGACGCCTCGTTAGACCGTCCGGACGGTCTACTGTTCACAGCACCAAAATTCTCTCTAAAAATGAATCTGCCCCAGTTCCTTCACAAACCGTCCGGACGGCTGTTTTAACCGTTCGGACGGTTCCTATTTTCCAGAAACCCAGTTTTTCTCAATTTTATTTTTCGGCTCGGTTCAAGCTTCGATTTGATATATTACGGGCCCGAAACTGACATGTATACTAAAAGTTATGCCCCATTTACCGAACCACGCTCCAAAACTATTTTTCTATGATTCCGTACCTCACGGATCATCCGTATTTCGACTCAAAACTAAAATTTTTGGGTCGGGGTTTCACATCCTCCCCCCCTTAATAAAATTTCGTCCCGAAATTTAACTACACACACGTACCTCAATCTCCGAACAACTCCGGGTACCTTTCCTTCATTCGAGACTCCAACTCCCAAGTTGCTTCTTCAACTCCGTGGTACATCCACATCACTTTTACCAATGGTATCACACTCGACCTCGTGACCTTGTTCTGTCGGTCTAGAATCTTCACCGGGTGAAGAGTGTAGCTCCCATCTTCCTCAACTTCCAGCGTAGTCCAATCTATCACATGCGACGGATCCGGCTCATATTTCCGAAGCATAGATACATGGAATACATTGTGAACCTTCTCAAGCTTCGGTGGAAGTGCCAAACGGTACGCCACCGGTCCAATTGTCTCCAAAATCTCAAATGGCCCCACAAACCTCGGTGCCAACTTCCCATGCTTGCTATATCTCTGAATTCCCCGTCTCGGACTAACCTTCAAGAAAACCTTATCGCCTACAGCGAACTCCAAAGGTCTCCTCCTCCGATCAGCATAAGACTTCTGTCGGCTCTGTGCGGTGATCAACCGCTTCCGTATCTCATCAACTCTCTCTCGTGCTTCTTTGACCATCTCCGGTCCTGACACAACTTTCTCCCCAACCTCTGCCCAATACAAAGGCGACCTACAAGGCCTCCCGTAGAGCGCCTCGTAAGGTGCCATCCCGATACTACTTTGGAGAGAGTTGTTATACACAAACTCCGCCAAATGTAAGTACCGATCCCAACTTCCTCCAAAATCAACTACACATGCCCGTAGCATGTCCTCCAAAATCTGTATGGTTCTCTCACTCTGTCCATCACTCTGAGGATGATATGCTGTAGAGAAATCCAACTTCGTTCCCAATGCCTCCTGTAAACTACTCCAGAATCTACCTGTGAACCTCGGGTCTCGGTCCGACACAATAGATAGTGGAATTCCGTGAAGTCTCACAATCTCCTTGACATACATAGTACTCAAGGTCTCCAATGAATCCGTCTTGTTCATGGCTAAGAAGTGTGCAGACTTAGTTAATCTGTCCACTATCACCCAAACCGCATCATGCCTCCTCTGAGTCATTGGCAATGCCGTCACAAAGTCCATTGTGATCTTCTCCCACTTCCATTCCGATACTGGTAATGGTTGCAACAATCCAGCTGGTCTCTGATGTTCTGCCTTCACTTGTTGACAAGTAAGACACTTCGTCACAAATCTAGCAACATCGGCCTTCATACCCTTCCACCAGAAACTCTGCTTCAAGTCTCGGTACATCTTCGTACCCCCGGGATGCATAGCAAACCAAGAATGATGTGCTTCCCTTAGAATCTCCTGTCTCAACTCATCATCTTCGGGAACCACTAACCTTCTCGCATATCGTACTCCACCATCATTCCCTCGAACCCATCCAAGACTCTCATCAATCACATCAAATGTATGATCTCCGTTTTGTGCATCTATAACCTTCTGAACCATCATAGGTCTCGAAGTCATAGAACACAAATGCACATTTTCCTCTTGACTCCTCAACTCCAATCCAAACTCATTGATTGTCTCCACAATTTTCCACTCATGCATGAATAGGCTAGCAACTCTCTGCTTCCTACTCAAAGCATCCGCAACCATATTTGCTTTACCAGGATGGTATTGCAAATTAAAATCAAAATCCTCCAAGTACTCCATCCACCGCCTTTGCCGTAAGTTCAACTCTTTTTGGGTGAATAGGTACTTGAGGCTTTTATGATCCGAGAACACCTCAAACGTCTCTCCGTAGAGATAATACCTCCACTGCTTAAGAGCAAATACCACTGCCGCCAACTCCAGATCATGCACTGGATAATTCCTCTCATGTGTCTTTAGCAACCTCGAACCATACTCTATCACTCGGCCCTGCTGCATCAACACACAACCCAACCCGACTCCAGATGCGTCACAATACACCTGATAGCCAACATTCCTCTCCGGAACTACTAACACTGGAGGTGTTGTCAACCTCTTCTTCAACTCTTCAAATGCGGCCTCACATTCATCTGTCCACACAAACGGTGTGCCCTTCTTCGTGAGCTGCGTCATCGGCGAAGCAACTCTCGAAAAATCCTCAATAAATCTCCGGTAGTATCCTGCCAATCCTAGGAAACTCCGGATCTCAGTCACATTCTTCGGCCTCTCCCAATTCAAGACCGACTCAACCTTGGAGTAGTCAACCGCTATGCCTTCTTGAGTGATCACATGGCCTAGGAACTTTACTTTCGTGGCCCAAAATTCACACTTACTCAATTTAGCATACAGTTGATTCCCCCTCAACGTCTGTAACACCACTCTCAAGTGTTCCTCATGCTCTTCCTCCGTAGGAGGATAAATCAATATATCATCTATAAACACCACCACAAAGTTATCCAAAAACGGCCTAAGAACCCTTTGCATTAGGTCCATGAACACCGCTGGGGCATTTGTCAACCCAAACGGCATCACAAGAAACTCATAATGCCCATAACGAGTTCTAAACGCTGTTTTCTGGATATCCTCATCCTTAATCCTCAACTGATGATAACCCGACCTCAAGTCAGTCTTAGAGAAATGCCTAGCACCTCTCAATTGGTCAAACAAGTCATTGATCCTAGGCAATGGATACTTATTCTTCACTGTAACCTTATTCAACTGCCTATAATCAATACACATCCTCAAACTTCCGTCTTTCTTCTTGACGAACAACACCGGTGCTCCCCACGGGGACACACTCGGTCTAATGAATCCCAAATCTTGCAACTCCTCTAATTGAGAACTCAATTCCTTCAACTCTGCTGGAGCCATCCGATATGGCGGAATCGAAATCGGCTTGACATTCGGATGCAACTCAATAGCAAAGTCAATTTCCCTCTTCGGAAGTAATCCCGGCAACTCCTCCGGAAATACATCCATAAATTCTTCCACTACCCTAATCTTGGTAGCTACATCTCCCTTAGGAGCCGAACTCACCAAACTTGCGACTCTACAATCTTGGTACGAAGGATTATCCATGAAATGTGGGCATGGAATCCCCTTCGATCCCCTCAACTGAATCACTCCTCCCTCGGGTACTCTAAGAGTAATCTTCCTCTCCCAGAAGTCAAGCAACCCTTGGTGCTTCGTCAACCAATCAACTCCAAGAATCACATCAAAATCCTAGAAATCTAATACATACAAGTCGGCTTTCAGAGATATTTCTCCAAACCGACACTCACAACCGAACACTACCCCCTCCAATGTGGTAAAGTATCTGAATGGTGAGGATACCGTGAACATTCGTCTTATTGGCGAAATCTCTACCTCTAGTGCGTGTGCTAACGAACTAGTAATGAAAGATGAGGTAGCCCCCGAGTCAAACAAGACTCTTGCCCAACAATTAGAAATCAAGAAGGTACCTCCAATGAAGTTTGGATGCTCCTGTGCCTCCTGATAACCCAATGCATAGACACGCCCCTCTACCAGTGCATTCTGCTGCTGTTGTGGCTGACGAGTCCCACCCCGCCCCCTTCCTCCCATTGGAACATTGGAAGGAAGAGCCGGAGGCGGTACTCCCGGTGTGCTCTGCTGCTGGGCTCTCTGGTTGCCCTCTGGACACTCGCTCTTTCTATGACCCAACTTGCCACACCCAAAGCACTTAAACCCAGAAAGCTTGCACTCACTTGCCTTGTGCCCCTCTTTCCCACACTTGAAGCATGTCATCTTACCCCATGGTAGCCTAGGACCCTTGCCTCGGTCCCCTCTCTGTTGACGAAAATCCATTCTCGGTTTCTTGTGGCTACTACCACCACCACTACTACCCTCACTCACTGGACGCTTCCTCTGAGCTTCACTTTTCTCACTCAACTCAAAATCAAGAGCCATCTCCACTGTGTCCTGATATGACACCACCCTAGTGGCCATCACCATTCTACCAAGACTGGGAAGCAACCCATCTCGGTACCTCACTGCCTTCTTCACATCTGTGGGAGCAAACTCCTTCCCATACCGGTATAACTCCTCAAACTGCTTGGTGTACTGAGACACCGTCATCTCCGATGTCTGTAATAAATCTAGAAACTGTTTGGCCTTCTCCGTTTGCAGAGGCCTTGGCACAAACTTCTGCATAAACAACTGCTCAAACGAAGTCCAAGTCAGCTCATTCCATCTCTGGCCCATGGACATCCACCATTCATAGGCCGCACCACTCAAGTAATAGAACACAAACTTCACCCGTCTCTCATCGGGTATCTCAAGAGTGTCCATCCTCATACTCAGCTGGTTGAACCACTCCTCCGCCCCCACACCCGTTCCATCTCCAGAAAATGTTGGAGGAGTAGTCCTCCTCAATTGGTCCACCTCATACATCCCTCTCCCAGCTCTAGGTACTGCTGCTACCTCAGTTGTAGCTTCGATTTGATATATTACGGGCCCGAAACGGACATGTATACTAAAAGTTATGCCCCATTTACCGAACCAAGCTCCAAAACTATTTTTCTATGATTCCGTACCTCACGGATCATCCGTATTTCGACTCAAAACTAAAATTTTTGGGTCGGGGTTTCACACTTTTAACGGTTTTTGTCTGTTTGGCATAGATATGTTGTGTTTTGGCATCAAAATAATCTACGAAGCTTATACTCGTAAAATTTGACATAGAAGAACAATAAAAAGTGTACACCGAGCAACTTTCATGGTCCGAATTTGCTCAACTCTATCTATGGAGGAGCTTTTAACGGTTTTTGTCCATTTGGCATAGATATGTAGTGTTTTGGAATCGAACTAATCTAGGAAGCTTATACACGTAAAATTTGACATAGAAGAACAATAAAAAGTGTACACCGAGCAACATTGATGGTCCGAAGTTGCTCAACTCTATCTATGGAGGAGCTTTAACGGTTTTTGTCCATTTGTCGAAGAAAGGTGGTTTTTTGGCATCGAGATAATATAGGAAGCTTATACTCGTAAAATTTGACATAGAAGAACAATAAAAAGTGTACACGGAGCAACTTTGATGGTCCGAAGTTGCTCAACTCTATCTATGGAGGAGCTTTTAACGGTTTTTGTCCATTTGGCATAGATATGTGGTGTTTTAGCATCGAAGTAATCTAGGAAGCTTATACACGTAAAATTTGACATAAAAGAATAATAAAAAGTGTACACCGAGCAACTTTGATGGTCCGAAGTTGCTCAACTCTATCTATGGATGAGCTTTTAACGGTTTTTGTCCGTTTAGCATAGATATGTGGTGTTTTGGCATCGAAGTAATCTAGGAAGCTTATACACGTAAAATTTGACATAGAAGAACAATAAAAAGTGTACACCGAGCAACTTTGATGGTCCGAAGTTGCTCAACTCTCTCGATGGTGGAGCTTTAACGGTTTTTGTCCATTTGTCATAGAAAGTTGGTGTTAGGGAATCGAAATAATCTAGGAAGTTATACTCGTAAAATTTGACATAGAAGAACAATAAAAAGTTTACACTGAGCAACTTTCATGGTCCGAAGTTGCTCAACTCTATCTATGGAGGAGCTTTTAACGGTTTTTGTCCGTTTGGCATAGATATGTTGTGTTTTGGAATCGAAATAATCTACGAAGCTTATACTCGTAAAATTTGACATAGAAGAACAATAAAAAGTGTACACCGAGCAACTTTCATGGTCCAAATTTGCTCAACTCTATCTATGGAGGAGCTTTTAACGGTTTTTGTCCATTTGGCATAGAAAGTTGGTGTTTTGGAATCGAAATAATCTAGGAAGTTATACTCGTAAAATTTGACATAGAAGAACAATAAAAAGTGTACACCGAGCAACATTGATGGTCCGAAGTTGCTCAACTCTATCTATGGAGGAGCTTTAACGGTTTTTGTCCATTTGTCATAGAAAGTTGGTGTTTTGGAATCGTAATAATCTTGGAAGTTATACACGTAAAATTTGACATAAAAGAACAATAAAATGTGTACACCGAGCAACTTTGATGGTCCGAAGTTGCTCAACTCTATCTATGGAGGAGCTTTTAACGGTTTTTCTTCATTTGGCATAGATATGTAGTGTTTTGGCAACGAAATAATCTACGAAGCTTATACTCGTAAAATTTGACATAGAAGAACAATAAAAAGCGTACACCGAGCAACTTTCATTGTCCGAATTTACTCAACTCTATCTATGGAGGAGCTTTTAACGGTTTTTGTCCATTTGGCATAGATATGTGGTGTTTTGGCATCGAACTAATCTAGGAAGCTTATACACGTAAAATTTGACATAGAAGAACAATAAAAAGTGTACACCGAGCAACTTTGATGGTCCGAAGTTGCTCAACTCTATCTATGGAGGAGCTTTTAACGGTTTTTGTCCATTTGGCATAGATATGTAGTGTTTTGGCAACGAAATAATCTACGAAGCTTATACTCGTAAAATTTGATATAGAAGAACAATAAAAAGTGTACACCGAGCAACTTTCATGGTCCGAATTTGCTCAACTCTATCTATGGAGGAGCTTTTAACGGTTTTTGTCCATTTGGCATAGAAAGTTGGTGTTTTGGAATCGAAATAATCTAGGAAGTTATACTCGTAAAATTTGACATAAAAGAACAATAAAAAGCGTACACCGAGCAACTTTCACGGTCCGAATTTACTCAACTCTATCTATGGAGGAGCTTTTAACGGTTTTTGTCCATTTGGCATAGATATGTGGTGTTTTGGCATCGAACTAATCTAGGAAGCTTATACACGTAAAATTTGAGATAGAAGAACAATAAAAAGTGTACACGGAGCAACTTTGATGGTCCGAAGTTGCTCAACTCTATCCATGGAGGAGCTTTTAATGGTTTTTGTCCATTTGGCATAGAAAGTTGGTGTTTTGGCATCGAAATAATTTAGGAAGTTATACTCGTAAAATTTGACATAAAAGAATAATAAAATGTGTACACCGAGCAACTTTGATGGTCCAAAGTTGCTCAACTCTATCTATGGTGGAGCTTATAACGGTTTTTCTCCATTTGTCAAAGAAAGTTGGTTTTTTGGCATCAAAATAATCTAGGAAGCTCATACTATAAAATTTGACATAGAAGAACAATAAAAAGTGTACACCGAGCAACATTGATGGTCCGAAGTTGCTCAACTCTATCTATGGAGGAGCTTTAACGATTTTTGTCCATTTGTCATAGAAAGTTGGTGTTTTGGAATCGAAATAATCTAGGATGTTATGCTCGTAAAATTTGACATAAAAGAACAATAAAAGTGTACACCGAGCTACATTCATGGTCCGAATTTACTCAACTCTATCTATGAAGAAGCTTTTAACGGTTTTTGTCCATTTGGCATAGATATGTAGTGTTTTGGAATCGAACTAATCTAGCAAGCTTATACTCGTAAAATTTGACATAGAAGAACAATAAAAAGTGTACACCGAGTAACTTTGATGGTCCGAAATTGCTCAACTCTATCTATGGAGGAGCTTATAACGGTTTTTGTCCATTTGGCATAGATATGTAGTGTTTTGGCATCGAAATAATCTACGAAGCTTATACTCGTAAAATTTGACATAGAAGAACAATAAAAAGTGTACACCGAGCAACATTGATGGTCCGAAGTTGCTCAACTCTATCTATGGAGGAGCTTTAACGATTTTTGTCCATTTGTCAAAGAAAGTTGGTGTTTTGGAATCGAAATAATCTAGGAAGTTATACTCGTAAAATTTGACGTAAAAGAACAATAAAATGTGTACACCGAGCAACTTTGATGGTCCGAAGTTGCTCAACTCTATCTATGGAGGAGCTTTTAACGGTTTTTGTCCATTTGGCATAGATATGTAGTGTTTTGGCATCGAAATAATCTACGAAGCTTATACTCGTAAAATTTGACATACAAGAACAATAAAAAGTGTACACCGAGCAACTTTCATGGTCCGAATTTGCTCAACTCTATCTATGGAGGAGCTTTTAACTGTTTTTGTCCATTTGGCATAGAAAGTTGGTGTTTTGGAATCGAAAAAATCTAGCAAGTTATACTCGTAAAATTTAACATAGAAGAACAATAAAAAGTGTACAACGAGCAACATTGATGGTCCGAAGTTGCTCAACTCTATCTATGGAGGAGCTTTAACGGTTTTTGTGCATTTGTCAAAGAAAGTTGGTGTTTTGGAAGTGAAATAATCTAGGAAGTTATACTCGTAAAATTTGACATAAAAGAACAATAAAATGTATACACCGAGCAACTTTGATGGTCCGAAGTTGCTCAACTCTATCTATGGAGGAGCTTTTAACGGTTTTTGTCCATTTGGCATAGATATGTAGTGTTTTGGCATCGAAATAATCTACGAAGCTTATACTCGTAAAATTTGACATAGAAGAACAATAAAAAGTGTACACCGAGCAACATTGATGGTCCGAAGTTGCTCAATTCTATCTCTGGAGGAGCTTTAACGGTTTTTGTCCATTTGTCATAGAAAGTTAGTGTTTTGGAATCGAAATAATCTGGAAAGTTATGCTCGTAAAATTTGACATAAAAGAACAATAAAAAGTGTACACCGAGCAACTTTCATGGTCCGAAGTTGCTCAACTCTATCTAAGGAGGAGCTTTTAACGGTTTTTGTCCATTTGGCATAGATATGTAGTGTTTTGGAATCGAAATAACCTACGAAGCTTATACTCGTAAAATTTGACATAGAAGAACAATAAAAAGTGTACACCGAGCAACTTTGATGGTCCGAAGTTGCTCAACTCTATCTATCGAGGAGCTTTTAACAGTTTTTGTCCATTTGGCATAGATATGTAGTGTTTTGGAATCGAAATAACCTACGAAGCTTATACTCGTAAAATTTGACATAGAAGAACAATAAAAAGTGTACAACGAGCAACTTTGATGGTCCGAAGTTGCTCAACTCTATCTATCGAGGAGCTTTTAACTGTTTTTGTCCATTTGGCATAGAAAGTTGGTGTTTTGGAATCGAAATAATCTAGGAAGTTATACTCGTAAAATTTGACATAGAAGAACCATAAAAAGTGTACACCGAGCAACATTGATGGTCCGATGTTGCTCAATTCTATCTATGGAGGAGCTTTAACGGTTTTTGTCCATTTGTCAAAGAAAGTTGGTGTTTTGGAATCGAAATAATCTAGGAAGTTATACTCGTAAAATTTGACATAAAAGAACAATAAAATGTGTACACCGAGCAACTTTGATGGTCCGAAATTGCTCAACTCTATCTATGAAGAAGCTTTTAACGGTTTTTGTCCATTTGGCATAGATATGTAGTGTTTTGGCATCGAAATAATCTACGAAACTTGTACTCGTAAAATTTGACATAGAAAACAATAAAAAGTGTACACCGAGCAACATTGATGGTCCGAAGTTGCTCAACTCTATCTATGGAGGAGCTTTAACGGTTTTTGTCCATTTGTCATAGAAAGTTGGTGTTTTGGAATCGAAATAATCTAGGAAGTTATGCTCGTAAAATTTGACATAAAAGAACAATAAAAAGTGTACACCGAGCAACTTTCATGGTCCGAATTTACTCAACTCTATCTATGGAGGAGCTTTTAACGGTTTTTGTCCATTTGGCATAGATATGTAGTGTTTTGGAATCCAACCAATCTAGGAAGCTTATACACGTAAAATTTGACATAGAAGAACAATAAAAAGTGTACACCGAGCAACATTGATGGTCCGAAGTTGCTCAACTCTATCTAAGGAGGAGCTTTTAACGGTTTTTGTCCATTTGGCATAGATATGTAGTGTTTTGGAATCGAAATAACCTACGAAGCTTATACTCGTAAAATTTGACATAGAAGAAAAATCAAAAGTGTACACCGAGCAACTTTGATGGTCCGAAGTTGCCCAACTCTATCTATCGAGGAGCTTTTAACAGTTTTTGTCCATTTGGCATAGATATGTGGTGTTTTGGCATCGAAATAATCTAGGAAGTTATACTCGTAAAATTTGACATAGAAGAACAATAAAAAGTGTACACGGAGCAACTTTCATGGTCCGAAGTTGCTCAACTCTATCTATGGATGAGCTTTTAACGGTTTTTGTCCATTTTTCATAGAAAGTTGGTGTTTTAGAATCGAAATAATCTAGGAAGTTATACTCGTAAAATTTGACATAGAAAACAATAAAAAGTGTACACCGAGCAACATTGATGGTCCGAAGTTGCTCAATTCTATCTATGGAGGAGCTTTAACGGTTTTTGTCCATTTGTCAAAGAAAGTTGGTGTTTTGGAATCGAACCAATCTAGGAAGCTTATACTCGTAAAATTTGACATAAAAGAACAATAAAATGTGTACACCGAGCAACTTTGATGGTCCGAAATTGCTCAACTCTATCTATGAAGGAGCTTTTAACGGTTTTTGTCCATTTGGCATAGATATGTAGTGTTTTGGCATCGAAATAATCTACGAAGCTTATACTCGTAAAATTTGACATAGAAGAACAATAAAAAGTGTACACCGAGCAACATTGATGGTCCGAAGTTGCTCAAATAGCTATGGAGGAGCTTTAACAGTTTTTGTCCATTTGTCATAGAAAGTTGGTGTTTTGGAATCGAAATAATATAGGAAGTTATGCTCGTAAAATTTGACATAAAAGAACAATAAAAAGTGTACACCGAGCAACTTTCATGGTCCGAATTTACTCAACTCTATCTATAGATGAGCTTTTAACGGTTTTTGTCCATTTGGCATAGATATGTAGTGTTTTGGAATCGAACCAATCTAGGAAGCTTATACACTTAAAATTTTACATAGAAGAACAATAAAAAGTGTACACCGAGCAACTTTCATGGTCCGAAGTTGCTCAACTCTATCTAAGGAGGAGCTTTTAACGGTTTTTGTCCATTTGGCATAGATATGTAGTGTTTTGGAATCGAAATAACCTACGAAGCTTATACTCGTAAAATTTGACATAGAAGAACAATAAAAAGTGTACACCGAGCAACTTTCATGGTCCGAAGTTGCTCAACTCTATCTATCGAGGAGCTTTTAACAGTTTTTGTCCATTTGGCATAGATATGTGGTGTTTTGGCATCGAAGAAATCTAGGAAGCTTATACACGTAAAATTTGACATAAAAGAATAATAAAAAGTGTACACCGAGCAACTTTGATGGTCCGAAGTTGCTCAACTCTATCTATAGAGGAACTTTTAACGGTTTTTGTCCATGTGGCATAGAAAGTTGGTGTTTCGGAATCGAAATAATCTAGGAAGTTATACTCGTAAAATTTGACATAGAAGAACAATAAAAAGTGTACACGGAGCACCTTTCATGGTCCGAAGTTGCTCAACTCTATCTATGGATGAGCTTTTAACGGTTTTTGTCCATTTTTCATAGAAAGTTGGTGTTTTGGAATCGAAATAATCTAGGAAGTTATACTCGTAAAATTTGACATAGAAGAAAAATAAAAAGTGTACACCGAGCAACTTTGATGGTCCGAAGTTGCTCAACTCTATCTATGGTGGAGCTTTTATCGGTTTTTGTTCATTTGTCGAAGAAAGGTGGTCTTTTGACATCGAAATAATCTAGGAAGTTATACTCGTAAAATTCGACATAGAAGAACAATAAAAAGTGTACACCGAGCAACATTGATGGTCCGAAGTTGCTCAATTCTATCTATGGAGGAGCTTTAACGGTTTTTGTCCATTTGTCAAAGAAAGTTGGTGTTTTGGAATCGAAATAATCTAGGAAGTTATACTCGTAAAATTTGACATAAAAGAACAATAAAATATGTACACCGAGCAACTTTGATGGTCCGAATTTACTCAACTCTATCTATGGAGGAGCTTTTAACGGTTTTTGTCCATTTGGCATAGATATGTAGTGTTTTGGAATCTAACCAATCTAGGAAGCTTATACACGTAAAATTTGACATAGAAGAACAATAAAAAGTGTACACCGAGCAACATTGATGGTCCGAAGTTGCTCAACTCTATCTAAGGAGCTTTTAACAGTGTTTTGGAATCGAAATAACCTACGAAGCTTATACTCGTAAAATTTGACATAGAAGAAAAATCAAAAGTGTACACCGAGCAACTTTGATGGTCCGAAGTTGCCCAACTCTATCTATGAAGGAGCTTTTAACGGTTTTTGTCCATTTGGCATAGATATGTAGTGTTTTGGCATCGAAATAATCTACGAAGCTTATACTCGTAAAATTTGACATAGAAGAACAATAAAAAGTGTACACCGAGCAACATTGATGGTCCGAAGTTGCTCAACTCTATCTAAGGAGCTTTTAACAGTGTTTTGGAATCGAAATAACCTACGAAGCTTATACTCGTAAAATTTGACATAGAAGAAAAATCAAAAGTGTACACCGAGCAACTTTGATGGTCCGAAGTTGCCCAACTCTATCTATCAAGGAGCTTTTAACAGTTTTTGTCCATTTGGCATAGATATGTGGTGTTTTGGCATCGAAGTAATCTAGGAAGCTTATACACGTAAAATTTGACATAAAAGAATAATAAAAAGTGTACACCGAGAAACTTTGATGGTCCGAAGTTGCTCAACTCTATCTATAGAGGAACTTTTAACGGTTTTTGTCCATGTGGCATAGAAAGTTGGTGTTTCGGAATCGAAATAATCTAGGAAGTTATACTCGTAAAATTTGACATAGAAGAACAATAAAAAATGTACACGGAGCAACTTTCATGGTCCGAAGTTGCTCAACTCTATCTATGGATGAGCTTTTAACGGTTTTTGTCCATTTTTCATAGAAAGTTGGTGTTTTGGAATCGAAATAATCTAGGAAGTTATACTCGTAAAATTTGACATAGAAGAACAATAAAAAGTGTACACCGAGCAACATTGATGGTCCGAAGTTGCTCAATTCTATCTATGGAGGAGCTTTAACGGTTTTTGTCCATTTGTCAAAGAAAGTTGGTGTTTTGGAATCGAACCAATCTAGGAAGCTTATACTCGTAAAATTTGACATAAAAGAACAATAAAATGTGTACACCGAGCAACTTTGATGGTCCGAAATTGCTCAACTCTATCTATGAAGGAGCTTTTAACGGTTTTTGTCCATTTGGCATAGATATGTAGTGTTTTGGCATCGAAATAATCTACGAAGCTTATACTCGTAAAATTTGACATAGAAGAACAATAAAAAGTGTACACCGAGCAACATTGATGGTCCGAAGTTGCTCAACTCTATCTATGGAGGAGCTTTAACGGTTTTTGTCCATTTGTCATAGAAAGTTGGTGTTTTGGAATCGAAATAATATAGGAAGTTATGCTCGTAAAATTTGACATAAAAGAACAATAAAAAGTGTACACCGAGCAACTTTCATGGTCTGAATTTACTCAACTCTATCTATAGAGGAGCTTTTAACGGTTTTTGTCCATTTGGCATAGATATGTAGTGTTTTGGAATCGAACCAATCTAGGAAGCTTATACACGTAAAATTTTACATAGAAGAACAATAAAAAGTGTACACCGAGCAACTTTCATGGTCCGAAGTTGCTCAACTCTATCTAAGGAGGAGCTTTTAACGGTTTTTGTCCATTTGTCATAGATATGTAGTGTTTTGGAATCGAAATAACCTACGAAGCTTATACTCGTAAAATTTGACATAGAAGAACAATAAAAAGTGTACACCGAGCAACTTTCATGGTCCGAAGTTGCTCAACTCTATCTATCGAGTAGCTTTTAACAGTTTTTGTCCATTTGGCATAGATATGTGGTGTTTTGGCATCGAAGAAATCTAGGAAGCTTATACACGTAAAATTTGACATAAAAGAATAATAAAAAGTGTACACGGAGCACCTTTCATGGTCCGAAGTTGCTCAACTCTATCTATGGATGAGCTTTTAACGGTTTTTGTCCATTTTTCATAGAAAGTTGGTGTTTTGGAATCGAAATAATCTAGGAAGTTATACTCGTAAAATTTGACATAGAAGAAAAATAAAAAGTGTACACCGAGCAACTTTGATGGTCCGAAGTTGCTCAACTCTATCTATGGTGGAGCTTTTATCGGTTTTTGTTCATTTGTCGAAGAAAGGTGGTCTTTTGACATCGAAATAATCTAGGAAGTTATACTCGTAAAATTCGACATAGAAGAACAATAAAAAGTGTACACCGAGCAACATTGATGGTCTGAAGTTGCTCAACTCTATCTATGGAGGAGCTTTAACGGTTTTTGTCCATTTGTCAAAGAAAGTTGGTGTTTTGGAATCGAAATAATCTAGGAAGTTATACTCGTAAAATTTGACATAAAAGAACAATAAAATGTATAGACCGAGCAACTTTGATGGTCCGAAGTTGCTCAACTCTATCTATGAAGGAGCTTTTAACGGTTTTTGTCCATTTGGCATAGATATGTAGTGTTTTGGCATCGAAATAATCTACGAAGCTTATACTCGTAAAATTTGACATAGAAGAACAATAAAAAGTGTACACCGAGCAACATTGATGGTCCGAAGTTGCTCAACTCTATCTATGGAGGAGCTTTTAACGGTTTTTGTCCATTTGGCATAGATATGTGGTTTTTTGGAATCGAGATAATCTAGGAAGCTTATACTCGTAAAATTTGACATAGAAGAACAATAAAAAGTGTACAATGAGCAACTTTTATGGTCCGAAGTTGCTCAACTCTATCTAAGGAGGAGCTTTTAACGGTTTTTGTCCATTTGGCATAAATATGTAGTGTTTTGGAATCGAAATAACCTACGAAGCTTATACTCGTAAAATTTGACATAGAAGAACAATAAAAAGTGTACACCGAGCAACTTTGATGGTCCGAAGTTGGTCAACTCTATCTATCGAGGAGCTTTTAACAGTTTTTGTCCATTTGCATAGATATGTGGTGTTTTGGCATCGAAGTAATCTAGCAAGCTTATTCACGTAAAATTTGACATAAAAGAATAATAAAAAGTGTACACCGAGCAAATTTGATGGTCCGAAGTTGTCAACTCTATCTATAGAGGAACTTTTAGCGGTTTTTGTCCATGTGGCATAGAAAGTTGGTGTTTCGGAATCGAAATAATCTGGGAAGTTATACTCGTAAAATTTGACATAGAACAACAATAAAAAGTGTACACCGAGCAACTTTGATGGTCCGAAGTTGGTCAACTCTATCTATCGAGGAGCTTTTAACAGTTTTTGTCCATTTGCATAGATATGTGGTGTTTTGGCATCGAAATAATCTAGGAAGTTATACTCGTAAAATTTGACATAGAAGACAATAAAAAGTGTACACCGAGCAACTTTTATGGTCCGAAGTTGCTCAACTCTATCTAAGGAGGAGCTTTTAACGGTTTTTGTCCATTTGGCATAGATAAGAAGTGTTTTAGAATCGAAATAACCTACGAAGATTATACTCGTAAAATTTGACATAGAAGAACAATAAAAAGTGTACACCGAGCAACTTTGATGGTCCGAAGTTGCTCAACTCTATCTATCGAGGAGCTTTTAACAGTTTTTGTCCATTTGGCATAGATATGTGGTGCTTTGGCATCGAAGTAATCTAGGAAGGTTATACACGTAAAATTTGACATAAAAGAATAATAAAAAGTGTACACCGATCAACTTTGATGGTCCGAAGTTGCTCAACTCTATCTATAGAGGAACTTTTAACGGTTTTTGTCCATGTGGCATAGAAAGTTGGTGTTTCGGAATCGAAATAATCTGGGAAGTTATACTCGTAAAATTTGACATAGAAGAACAATAAAAAGTGTACACAGAGCAACTTTCATGGTCCGAAGTTGCTCAACTCTATCTAAGGAGGAGCTTTTAACGGTTTTTGTCCATTTGGCATAGAAAGTTGGTGTTTTGGAATCGAAATAATCTAGGAAGTTATACTCGTAAAATTTGACATAGAAGAACAATAAAAAGTGTACACCGAGCAACCTTCATGGTCCGAATTTACTCAACTCTATCTATGGAGGAGCTTTTAACGGTTTTTGTCCATTTGGCATAGAAATGTGGTGTTTTCGTATCGAAGTAATCTAGGAAGCTTATACACATAAAATTTGACATAAAAGAATAATAAAAAGTGTACACCGAGCAACTTTGATGGTCCGAAGTTGCTCAACTCTATCTATAGAGGAACTTTTAACGGTTTTTGTACATGTGGCATAGAAAGTTGGTGTTTCGGAATCGAAATAATCTAGGAAGTTATATTCGTAAAATTTGACATAGAAGAACAATAAAAAGTGTACACGGAGCAACTTTCATGGTCCGAAGTTGCTCAACTCTATCTATGGATGAGCTTTTAACGGTTTTTGTCCATTTTTCATAGAAAGTTGGTGTTTTGGAATCGAAATAATCTAGAAAGTTATACTCGTAAAATTTGACATAGAAGAACATTAAAAATTGTACACCAAGCAACATTGATGGTCCGAAGTTGCTCAACTCTATCTATGGAGGAGCTTTAACGGTTTTTGTCCATTTGTCAAAGAAAGTTGGTGTTTTGGAATCGAAATAATCTAGGAAGTTATGCCCGTAAAATTTGACATAAAAGAACAATAAAAAGTGTACACCGAGCAACTTTCATGGTCCGAATTTACTCAACTCTATCTATGGAGGAGCTTTTAACAGTTTTTGTCCATTTGGCATAGATATGTAGTGTTTTGGAATCGAACCAATCTAGGAAGCTTATACACGTAAAATTTGACATAGAAGAACAATAAAAAGTGTACACCGAGCAACATTGATGGTCCGAAGTTGCACAACTCTATCTATGGAGGAGCTTTAACCGTTTTTGTCCATTTGGCATAGAAAGTTGGTGTTTTGGCATCGAAATAATCTGGGAAGCTTATGCTCGTAAAATTTGACATAAAAGAACAATAAAATGTGTACACCGAGTAACTTTCATGGTCCGAAGTTGCTCAACTCTATTTATGGTGGAGCTTTTATCGGTTTTTGTCCATTTGTCGAAGAAAAGTGGTTTTCTGGCATCGAGATAATCTAGGAAGCTTATACTCGTAAAATTTGACGTAGAAGAACAATAAAAATTGTACACGGAGCAACTTTGATGGTCCGAAGTTGCTCAACTCTATCTATGGAGGAGCTTTTAACGGTTTTTGTCCATTTGGCATAGATATGTTGTGTTTTGGAATCGAAATAACCTACGAAGCTTATACTCGTAAAATTTGACATAGAAGAGCAATAAAAAGTGTACACCGAGCAACTTTTATGGTCCGAAGTTGCTCAACTCTATCTAAGGAGAAGCTTTTAACGGTTTATTTCCATTTGGCATAGATATGTAGTGTTTTGGAATCGAAATAACCTACGAAGCTTATACTCGTAAAATTTGACATAGAAGAGCAATAAAAAGTGTACACCGAGCAACTTTGATGGTCCGAAGTTGCTCAACTCTATCTATGGAGGAGCTTTAACGGTTTTTGTCCATTTGGCATAGAAAGTTGGTGTTTTGGCATCGAAATAATCTAGGAAGCTTATACTCGTAAAATTTGACATAAAAGAACAATAAAATGTGTACACCGGGTAACTTTCATGGTCCGAAGTTGCTCAACTCTATTTATCGTGGAGCTTTTATCGGTTTTTGTCCATTTTTCGAAGAAAGGTGGTTTTTTGGCATCGAGATAATCTAGGAAGCTTATACTCGTAAAATTTGACATAGAAGAACAATAAAAAGTGTACACGGAGCAACTTTCATGGTCCGAAGTTGCTCAACTCTATCTATGGAGGAGCTTTAACGGTTTTTGTCCATTTGGCATAGAAAGTTGGTGTTTTGGCATCGAAATAATCTAGGAAGCTTATACTCGTAAAATTTGACATAAAAGAACAATAAAATGTGTACACCGGGTAACTTTCATGGTCCGAAGTTGCTCAACTCTATTTATCGTGGAGCTTTTATCGGTTTTTGTCCATTTTTCGAAGAAAGGTGGTTTTTTGGCATCGAGATAATCTAGGAAGCTTATACTCGTAAAATTTGACATAGAAGAACAATAAAAAGTGTACACGGAGCAACTTTCATGGTCCGAAGTTGCTCAACTCTATCTATGGATGAGCTTTTAACGGTTTTTGTCCATTTTTCATAGAAAGTTGGTGTTTTGGAATCGAAATAATCTAGGAAGTTATACTCGTAAAATTTGACATAGAAGAACAATAAAAAGTGTACACCGAGCAACCTTCATGGTCCGAATTTGCTCAACTCTATCTATTGAGGAGCTTTTAACGGTTTTTGTCCATTTGGCATAGATATGTGGTGTTTTCGCATCGAAGTAATCTAGGAAGCTTATAAACGTAAAATTTGACATAGAAGAACAATAAAAAGAGTACACCGAGCAACTTTGATGGTCCGAAGTTGCTCAACTCTATCTATGGAGGAGCTTTTAACGGTTTTTGTCCATTTGGCATAGATATGTAGTGTTTTGGCATCGAAATAATCTACGAAGCTTATACTCGTAAAATTTGACGTAGAAGAACAATAAAAATTGTACAACGAGCAACTTTCATGGTCCGAATTTAAACAACTCTATCTATGGAGGAGCTTTTAACTGTTTTTGTCCATTTGGCATAGATATGTGGTGTTTTGGCATCTAAGTAATCTAGTAAGCTTATATAAGTAAAATTTGACATATAAGAAGAATAAAAAGTGTACACCGAGCAACTTTGATGGTGCGAAGTTTCTCAACTCTATCTATGGAGGAGCTTTTAACGGTTTTTGTCCATTTGGCATAGAAAGTTGGTGTTTTGGCATCGAAATAATCTAGGAAGTTATACTCGTAAAATTTGACATAAAAGAACAACAAAATGTGTACACCGAGCAACTTTGATGGTCCGAAGTTGCAAAACTCTATCTATGGGGGAGCTTTTAAAGGTTTTTGTCCATTTGTCGAAGAAAGTTGGTTTTTTGGCATCGAAATAATCTAGGAAGCCAATACTATAAAATTTGACATAGAAGAACAATAAAAAGTGTACACCGAGCAACTTTGATGATCCGAAGTTGCTCAACTCTATCTATGGAGGAGCTTTTAACGGTTTTTGTCCATTTGGCATAGATATGTGGTGTTTTGGCATCGAACTAATCTAGGAAGCTTATACTTGTAAAATTTGACATAGAAGAACAATAAAAAGTGTACACCGAGCAACTTTGATGGTCCGAAGTTGCTCAACTCTATCCATGGAGGAGCTTTTAACGGTTTTTGTCCATTTGGCATAGAAAGTTGGTGTTTTGGCATCGAAATAATCTAGGAATTTATACTCGTAAAATTTGACATAAAAGAATAATAAAATGTGTACACCGAGCAACTTTGATGGTCCAAAGTTGCTCAACTCTATCTATGGTGGAGCTTATAACGGTTTTTCTCCATTTGTCAAAGAAAGTTGGTTTTTTGGCATCGAAATAATCTAGGAAGCTTATACTATAAAATTTGACATAGAAGAACAATAAAATGTATACACCGAGCAACTTTGATGGTCCGAAGTTGCTCAACTCTATCTATGGAGGAGCTTTTAACGGTTTTTGTCTATTTGGCATAGATATGTAGTGTTTTGGCATCGAAATAATCTAAGAAGCTTATACTCGTAAAATTTGACATAGAAGAACAATAAAAAGTGTACACCGAGCAACATTGATGGTCGAAGTTGTTCAACTCTATCTATGGAGGAGCTTTAACGGTTTTTGTCCATTTGTCATAGAAAGTTGGTGTTTTGGAATCGAAATAATCTAGGAAGTTATACTCGTAAAATTTGACATAAAAGAACAATAAAAAGTGTACACCGAGCAACTTTCATGGTCTGAATTTACTCAACTCTTTCTATGGAGGAGCTTTTAACGGTTTTTGTCCATTTGGCATAGATATGTGGTGTTTTGGCATCAAACTAATCTAGGAAGCTTATACACGTAAAATTTGACATAGAAGAACAATAAAAAGTGTACACCGAGCAACTTTGATGGTTCGAAGTTGCTCAACTCTATCCATGGAGGAGCTTTTAACGGTTTTTGTCCATTTGGCATAGAAAGTTAGTGTTTTGGCATCGAAATAATCTAGGAAGTTATACTCGTAAAATTTGACATAAAAGAATAATAAAATGTGTACACCGAGCAACTTTGATGGTCCAAAGTTGCTCAACTCTATCTATGGTGGAGCTTATAACGGTTTTTCTCCATTTGTCAAAGAAAGTTGGTTTTTTGGCATCGAAATAATCTAGGAAGCTTATACTATAAAATTTGACATAGAAGAACAATAAAATGTATACCCCGAGCAACTTTGATGGTCCGAAGTTGCTCAACTCTATTTATGGTGGAGCTTTTAGCGGTTTTTGTCCATTTGTCGAAGAAAGGTGGTTTTTTGGCATCGAGATAATCTAGGAAGCTTATACTCGTAAAATTTGACATAGAAGAACAATAAAAAGTGTACACTGAGCAACTTTCATGGTCCGAAGTTGCTGAACTCTATCTATGGAGGAGCTTTTAACTGTTTTTGTCCATTTGGCATAGAAAGTTGGTGTTTTGGAATAGAAAAAATCTAGGAAGTTATACTCGTAAAATTTGACATAGAAGAACAATAAAAAGTGTACATCGAGCAACATTGATGGTCCGAAGTTGCTCAACTCTATCTATGGAGGAGCTTTAACGGTTTATGTCCATTTGTCAAAGAAAGTTGGTGTTTTGGAATCAAAATAATCTAGGAAGTTATACTCGTAAAATTTGACATAAAAGAACAATAAAATGTGTACACCGAGCAACTTTGATGGTCCGAAGTTGCTCAACTCTATCTATGGAGGAGCTTTTAACGGTTTTTGTCCATTTGGCATAGATATGTAGTGTTTTGGCATCGAAATAATCTACGAAGCTTATAATCGTAAAATTTGACATAGAAGAACAATAAAAAGTGTACACCGAGCAACTTTGATGGTCCGAAGTTGCTCAACTCTATTTATGGTGGAGCTTTTAGCGGTTTTTGTCCATTTGTCGAAGAAAGGTGGTTTTTTGGCATCGAGATAATCTAGGAAGCTTATACTCGTAAAATTTGACATAGAAGAACAATAAAAAGTGTACACTGAGCAACTTTCATGGTCCGAAGTTGCTCAACTCTATCTATGGAGGAGCTTTTAACTGTTTTTGTCCATTTGGCATAGAAAGTTGGTGTTTTGGAATAGAAAAAATCTAGGAAGCTTATACACGTAAAATTTGACATAGAAGAACAATAAAAAGTGTACACCGAGCAACTTTGATGGTCCGAAGTTGCTCAACTCTATCCATGGAGGAGCTTTTAACGGTTTTTGTCCATTTGGCATAGAAAGTTGGTGTTTTGGCATCGAAATAATCTAGGAAGTTATACTCGTAAAATTTGACATAAAAGAACAATAAAATGTGTACACCGAGCAACTTTGATGGTCCAAAGTTGCTCAACTCTATCTATGGTGGAGCTTATAACGGTTTTTCTCCATTTGTCAAAGAAAGTTGGTTTTTTTGCATCGAAATAATCTAGGAAGCTTATACTATAAAATTTGACATAGAAGAACAATAAAATGTATACACCGAGCAACTTTGATGGTCCGAAGTTGCTCAACTCTATCTATGGAGGAGCTTTTAACGGTTTTTGTCTATTTGGCATAGATATGTAGTGTTTTGGCATCGAAATAATCTAAGAAGCTTATACTCGTAAAATTTGACATAGAAGAACAATAAAAAGTGTACACCGAGCAACATTGATGGTCGAAGTTGTTCAACTCTATCTATGGAGGAGCTTTAACGGTTTTTGTCCATTTGTCATTGAAAGTTGGTGTTTTGGAATCCAAATAATCTAGGAAGTTATACTCGTAAAATTTGACATAAAAGAACAATAAAAAGTGTAAACCGAGCAACTTTCATGGTCCGAATTTACTCAACTCTTTCTATGGAGGAGCTTTTAACGGTTTTTGTCCATTTGGCATAGATATGTGGTGTTTTGGCATCGAACAAATCTAGGAAGCTTATACACGTAAAATTTGACATAGAAGAACAATAAAAAGTGTACACCGAGCAACTTTGATGGTTCGAAGTTGCTCAACTCTATCCATGGAGGAGCTTTTAACGGTTTTTGTCCATTTGGCATAGAAAGTTGGTGTTTTGGCATCGAAATAATCTAGGAAGTTATACTCGTAAAATTTGACATAAAAGAATAATAAAATGTGTACACCGAGCAACTTTGATGGTCCAAAGTTGCTCAACTCTATCTATGGTGGAGCTTATAACGGTTTTTCTCAATTTGTCAAAGAAAGTTGGTTTTTTGGCATCGAAATAATCTAGGAAGCTTATACTATAAAATTTGACATAGAAGAACAATAAAATGTATACCCCGAGCAACTTTGATGGTCCGAAGTTGCTCAACTCTATTTATGGTGGAGCTTTTAGCGGTTTTTGTCCATTTGTCGAAGAAAGGTGGTTTTTTGGCATCGAGATAATCTAGGAAGCTTATACTCGTAAAATTTGACATAGAAGAACAATAAAAAGTGTACACTGAGCAACTTTCATGGTCCGAAGTTGCTCAACTCTATCTATGGAGGAGCTTTTAACTGTTTTTGTCCATTTGGCATAGAAAGTTGGTGTTTTGGAATAGAAAAAATCTAGGAAGTTATACTCGTAAAATTTGACATAGAAGAACAATAAAAAGTGTACATCGAGCAACATTGATGGTCCGAAGTTGCTCAACTCTATCTATGGAGGAGCTTTAACGGTTTATGTCCATTTGTCAAAGAAAGTTGGTGTTTTGGAATCAAAATAATCTAGGAAGTTATACTCGTAAAATTTGACATAAAAGAACAATAAAATGTGTACACCGAGCAACTTTGATGGTCCGAAGTTGCTCAACTCTATCTATGGAAGAGCTTTTAACGGTTTTTGTCCATTTGGCATAGATATGTAGTGTTTTGGCATCGAAATAATCTACGAAGCTTATAATCGTAAAATTTGACATAGAAGAACAATAAAAAGTGTACACCGAGCAACTTTGATGGTCCGAAGTTGCTCAACTCTATTTATGGTGGAGCTTTTAGCGGTTTTTGTCCATTTGTCGAAGAAAGGTGGTTTTTTGGCATCGAGATAATCTAGGAAGCTTATACTCGTAAAATTTGACATAGAAGAACAATAAAAAGTGTACACTGAGCAACTTTCATGGTCCGAAGTTGCTCAACTCTATCTATGGAGGAGCTTTTAACTGTTTTTGTCCATTTGGCATAGAAAGTTGGTGTTTTGGAATAGAAAAAATCTAGGAAGCTTATACACGTAAAATTTGACATAGAAGAACAATAAAAAGTGTACACCGAGCAACTTTGATGGTCCGAAGTTGCTCAACTCTATCCATGGAGGAGCTTTTAACGGTTTTTGTCCATTTGGCATAGAAAGTTGGTGTTTTGGCATCGAAATAATCTAGGAAGTTATACTCGTAAAATTTGACATAAAAGAACAATAAAATGTGTACACCGAGCAACTTTGATGGTCCAAAGTTGCTCAACTCTATCTATGGTGGAGCTTATAACGGTTTTTCTCCATTTGTCAAAGAAAGTTGGTTTTTTTGCATCGAAATAATCTAGGAAGCTTATACTATAAAATTTGACATAGAAGAACAATAAAATGTATACACCGAGCAACTTTGATGGTCCGAAGTTGCTCAACTCTATCTATGGAGGAGCTTTTAACGGTTTTTGTCCATTTGGCATAGATATGTAGTGTTTTGGAATCGAAATAATCTACGAAGCTTATACTCGTAAAATTTGACGTAGAAGAACAATAAAAATTGTACAACGAGCAACTTTCATGGTCCGAATTTAAACAACTCTATCTATGGAGGAGCTTTTAACTGTTTTTGTCCATTTGCCATAGATATGTGGTGTTTTGGCATCGAAGTAATCTAGGAAGCTTATACACGTAAATTTGACATAAAAGAATAATAAAAAGTGCACACCGAGCAACTTTGATGGTCCGAAGTTGCTCAACTCTATCTATGGAGGAGCTTTAACGGTTTTTGTCCATTTGGCATAGAAAGTTGGTGTTTTGGCATCGAAATAATCTAGGAAGCTTATACTCGTAAAATTTGACATAAAAGAACAATAAAATATGTACACCGGGTAACTTTCATGGTCCGAAGTTGCTCAACTCTATTTATCGTGGAGCTTTTATCGGTTTTTGTCCATTTTTCGAAGAAAGGTGGTTTTTTGGCATCGAGATAATCTAGGAAGCTTATACTCGTAAAATTTGACATAGAAGAACAATAAAAAGTGTACACGGAGCAACTTTCATGGTCCGAAGTTGCTCAACTCTATCTATGGATGAGCTTTTAACGGTTTTTGTCCATTTTTCATAGAAAGTTGGTGTTTTGGAATCGAAATAATCTAGGAAGTTATACTCGTAAAATTTGACATAGAAGAACAATAAAAAGTGTACACCGAGCAACCTTCATGGTCCGAATTTGCTCAACTCTATCTATTGAGGAGCTTTTAACGGTTTTTGTCCATTTGGCATAGATATGTGGTGTTTTCGCATCGAAGTAATCTAGGAAGCTTATAAACGTAAAATTTGACATAGAAGAACAATAAAAAGAGTACACCGAGCAACTTTGATGGTCCGAAGTTGCTCAACTCTATCTATGGAGGAGCTTTTAACGGTTTTTGTCCATTTGGCATAGATATGTAGTGTTTTGGCATCGAAATAATCTACGAAGCTTATACTCGTAAAATTTGACGTAGAAGAACAATAAAAATTGTACAACGAGCAACTTTCATGGTCCGAATTTAAACAACTCTATCTATGGAGGAGCTTTTAACTGTTTTTGTCCATTTGGCATAGATATGTGGTGTTTTGGCATCTAAGTAATCTAGTAAGCTTATACAAGTAAAATTTGACATATAAGAAGAATAAAAAGTGTACACCGAGCAACTTTGATGGTGCGAAGTTTCTCAACTCTATCTATGGAGGAGCTTTTAACGGTTTTTGTCCATTTGGCATAGAAAGTTGGTGTTTTGGCATCGAAATAATCTAGGAAGTTATACTCGTAAAATTTGACATAAAAGAACAATAAAATGTGTACACCGAGCAACTTTGATGGTCCGAAGTTGCAAAACTCTATCTATGGGGGAGCTTTTAAAGGTTTTTGTCCATTTGTCGAAGAAAGTTGGTTTTTTGGCATCGAAATAATCTAGGAAGCCAATACTATAAAATTTGACATAGAAGAACAATAAAAAGTGTACACCGAGCAACTTTGATGATCCGAAGTTGCTCAACTCTATCTATGGAGGAGCTTTTAACGGTTTTTGTCCATTTGGCATAGATATGTGGTGTTTTGGCATCGAACTAATCTAGGAAGCTTATACTTGTAAAATTTGACATAGAAGAACAATAAAAAGTGTACACCGAGCAACTTTGATGGTCCGAAGTTGCTCAACTCTATCCATGGAGGAGCTTTTAACGGTTTTTGTCCATTTGGCATAGAAAGTTGGTGTTTTGGCATCGAAATAATCTAGGAATTTATACTCGTAAAATTTGACATAAAAGAATAATAAAATTTGTACACCGAGCAACTTTGATGGTCCAAAGTTGCTCAACTCTATCTATGGTGGAGCTTATAACGGTTTTTCTCCATTTGTCAAAGAAAGTTGGTTTTTTGGCATCGAAATAATCTAGGAAGCTTATACTATAAAATTTGACATAGAAGAACAATAAAATGTATACACCGAGCAACTTTGATGGTCCGAAGTTGCTCAACTCTATCTATGGAGGAGCTTTTAACGGTTTTTGTCTATTTGGCATAGATATGTAGTGTTTTGGCATCGAAATAATCTAAGAAGCTTATACTCGTAAAATTTGACATAGAAGAACAATAAAAAGTGTACACCGAGCAACATTGATGGTCGAAGTTGTTCAACTCTATCTATGGAGGAGCTTTAACGGTTTTTGTCCATTTGTCATAGAAAGTTGGTGTTTTGGAATCGAAATAATCTAGGAAGTTATACTCGTAAAATTTGACATAAAAGAACAATAAAAAGTGTACACCGAGCAACTTTCATGGTCCGAATTTACTCAACTCTTTCTATAGAGGAGCTTTTAACGGTTTTTGTCCATTTGGCATAGATATGTGGTGTTTTGGCATCAAACTAATCTAGGAAGCTTATACACGTAAAATTTGACATAGAAGAACAATAAAAAGTGTACACCGAGCAACTTTGATGGTTCGAAGTTGCTCAACTCTATCCATGGAGGAGCTTTTAACGGTTTTTGTCCATTTGGCATAGAAAGTTGGTGTTTTGGCATCGAAATAATCTAGGAAGTTATACTCGTAAAATTTGACATAAAAGAATAATAAAATGTGTACACCGAGCAACTTTGATGGTCCAAAGTTGCTCAACTCTATCTATGGTGGAGCTTATAACGGTTTTTCTCCATTTGTCAAAGAAAGTTGGTTTTTTGGCATCGAACTAATCTAGGAAGCTTATACACGTAAAATTTGACATAGAAGAACAATAAAATGTATATCCCGAGCAACTTTGATGGTCCGAAGTTGCTCAACTCTATTTATGGTGGAGCTTTTAGCGGTTTTTGTCCATTTGTCGAAGAAAGGTGGTTTTTTGGCATCGAGATAATCTAGGAAGCTTATACTCGTAAAATTTGACATAGAAGAACAATAAAAAGTGTACACTGAGCAACTTTCATGGTCCGAAGTTGCTGAACTCTATCTATGGAGGAGCTTTTAACTGTTTTTGTCCATTTGTCATAGAAAGTTGGCGTTTTGGAATAGAAAAAATCTAGGAAGTTATACTCGTAAAATTTGACATAGAAGAACAATAAAAAGTGTACATCGAGCAACATTGATGGTCCGAAGTTGCTCAACTCTATCTATGGAGGAGCTTTAACGGTTTATGTCCATTTGTCAAAGAAAGTTGGTGTTCTGGAATCAAAATAATCTAGGAAGTTATACTCGTAAAATTTGACATAAAAGAACTATAAAATGTGTACACCGAGCAACTTTGATGGTCCGAAGTTGCTCAACTCTATCTATGGAGGAGCTTTTAACGGTTTTTGTCCATTTGGCATAGATATGTAGTGTTTTGGCATCGAAATAATCTACGAAGCTTATAATCGTAAAATTTGACATAGAAGAACAATAAAAAGTGTACACCGAGCAACATTGATGGTCGAAGTTGTTCAACTCTATATATGGAGGAGCTTTAACGGTTTTTGTCCATTTGTCATAGAAAGTTGGTGTTTTGGAATCGAAATAATCTAGGAAGTTATACTCGTAAAATTTGACATAAAAGAACAATAATAAGTGTACACCGAGCAACTTTCATGGTCCGAATTTACTCAACTCTTTCTATGGAGGAGCTTTTAACGGTTTTTGTCCATTTGGCATAGATATGTGGTGTTTTGGCATCGAACTAATCTAGGAAGCTTATACACGTAAAATTTGACATAGAAGAATAATAAAAAGTGTACACCGAGCAACTTTGATGGTCCGAAGTTGCTCAACTCTATCCATGGAGGAGCTTTTAACGGTTTTTGTCCATTTGGCATAGAAAGTTGGTGTTTTGGCATCGAAATAATCTAGGAAGTTATACTCGTAAAATTTGACATAAAAGAACAATAAAAAGTGTACACCGAGCAACTTTCATGGTCCGAATTTACTCAACTCTTTCTATGGAGGAGCTTTTAACGGTTTTTGTCCATTTGGCATAGATATGTGGTGTTTTGGCATCGAACTAATCTAGGAAGCTTATACACGTAAAATTTGACATAGAAGAACAAGAAAAAGTGTACACCGAGCAACTTTGATGGTCCGAAGTTGCTCAACTCTATCCATGGAGGAGCTTTTAACGGTTTTTGTCCATTTGGCATAGAAAGTTGGTGTTTTGGCATCGAAATAATCTAGGAAGTTATACTCGTAAAATTTGACATAAAAGAACAGTAAAATGTGTACACCGAGCAACTTTGATGGTCCAAAGTTGCTCAACTCTATCTATGGTGGAGCTTATAACGGTTTTTCTCCATTTGTCAAAGAAAGTTGGTTTTTTTGCATCGAAATAATCTAGGAAGCTTATACTATAAAATTTGACATAGAAGAACAATAAAATGTATACACCGAGCAACTTTGATGGTCCGAAGTTGCTCAACTCTATCTATGGAGGAGCTTTTAACGGTTTTTGTCTATTTGGCATAGATATGTAGTGTTTTGGCATCGAAATAATCTAAGAAGCTTATACTCGTAAAATTTGACATAAAAGAATAATAAAATGTGTACACCGAGCAACTTTGATGGTCCAAAGTTGCTCAACTCTATCTATGGTGGAGCTTATAACGGTTTTTCTCCATTTGTCAAAGAAAGTTGGTTTTTTGGCATCGAAATAATCTAGGAAGCTTATACTATAAAATTTGACATAGAAGAACAATAAAATGTATACCCCGAGCAACTTTGATGGTCCGAAGTTGCTCAACTCTATTTATGGTGGAGCTTTTAGCGGTTTTTGTCCATTTGTCGAAGAAAGGTGGTTTTTTGGCATCGAGATAATCTAGGAAGCTTATACTCGTAAAATTTGACATAGAAGAACAATAAAAAGTGTACACTGAGCAACTTTCATGGTCCGAAGTTGCTGAACTCTATCTATGGAGGAGCTTTTAACTGTTTTTGTCCATTTGGCATAGAAAGTTGGTGTTTTGGAATAGAAAAAATCTAGGAAGTTATACTCGTAAAATTTGACATAGAAGAACAATAAAAAGTGTACATCGAGCAACATTGATGGTCCGAAGTTGCTCAACTCTATCTATGGAGGAGCTTTAACGGTTTATGTCCATTTGTCAAAGAAAGTTGGTGTTTTGGAATCAAAATAATCTAGGAAGTTATACTCGTAAAATTTGACATAAAAGAACAATAAAATGTGTACACCGAGCAACTTTGATGGTCCGAAGTTGCTCAACTCTATCTATGGAGGAGCTTTTAACGGTTTTTGTCCATTTGGCATAGATATGTAGTGTTTTGGCATCGAAATAATCTACGAAGCTTATAATCGTAAAATTTGACATAGAAGAACAATAAAAAGTGTACACCGAGCAACTTTGATGGTCCGAAGTTGCTCAACTCTATTTATGGTGGAGCTTTTAGCGGTTTTTGTCCATTTGTCGAAGAAAGGTGGTTTTTTGGCATCGAGATAATCTAGGAAGCTTATACTCGTAAAATTTGACATAGAAGAACAATAAAAAGTGTACACTGAGCAACTTTCATGGTCCGAAGTTGCTCAACTCTATCTATGGAGGAGCTTTTAACTGTTTTTGTCCATTTGGCATAGAAAGTTGGTGTTTTGGAATAGAAAAAATCTAGGAAGCTTATACACGTAAAATTTGACATAGAAGAACAATAAAAAGTGTACACCGAGCAACTTTGATGGTCCGAAGTTGCTCAACTCTATCCATGGAGGAGCTTTTAACGGTTTTTGTCCATTTGGCATAGAAAGTTGGTGTTTTGGCATCGAAATAATCTAGGAAGTTATACTCGTAAAATTTGACATAAAAGAACAATAAAATGTGTACACCGAGCAACTTTGATGGTCCAAAGTTGCTCAACTCTATCTATGGTGGAGCTTATAACGGTTTTTCTCCATTTGTCAAAGAAAGTTGGTTTTTTTGCATCGAAATAATCTAGGAAGCTTATACTATAAAATTTGACATAGAAGAACAATAAAATGTATACACCGAGCAACTTTGATGGTCCGAAGTTGCTCAACTCTATCTATGGAGGAGCTTTTAACGGTTTTTGTCCATTTGGCATAGATATGTAGTGTTTTGGAATCGAAATAATCTACGAAGCTTATACTCGTAAAATTTGACGTAGAAGAACAATAAAAATTGTACAACGAGCAACTTTCATGGTCCGAATTTAAACAACTCTATCTATGGAGGAGCTTTTAACTGTTTTTGTCCATTTGCCATAGATATGTGGTGTTTTGGCATCGAAGTAATCTAGGAAGCTTATACACGTAAATTTGACATAAAAGAATAATAAAAAGTGCACACCGAGCAACTTTGATGGTCCGAAGTTGCTCAACTCTATCTATGGAGGAGCTTTAACGGTTTTTGTCCATTTGGCATAGAAAGTTGGTGTTTTGGCATCGAAATAATCTAGGAAGCTTATACTCGTAAAATTTGACATAAAAGAACAATAAAATATGTACACCGGGTAACTTTCATGGTCCGAAGTTGCTCAACTCTATTTATCGTGGAGCTTTTATCGGTTTTTGTCCATTTTTCGAAGAAAGGTGGTTTTTTGGCATCGAGATAATCTAGGAAGCTTATACTCGTAAAATTTGACATAGAAGAACAATAAAAAGTGTACACGGAGCAACTTTCATGGTCCGAAGTTGCTCAACTCTATCTATGGATGAGCTTTTAACGGTTTTTGTCCATTTTTCATAGAAAGTTGGTGTTTTGGAATCGAAATAATCTAGGAAGTTATACTCGTAAAATTTGACATAGAAGAACAATAAAAAGTGTACACCGAGCAACCTTCATGGTCCGAATTTGCTCAACTCTATCTATTGAGGAGCTTTTAACGGTTTTTGTCCATTTGGCATAGATATGTGGTGTTTTCGCATCGAAGTAATCTAGGAAGCTTATAAACGTAAAATTTGACATAGAAGAACAATAAAAAGAGTACACCGAGCAACTTTGATGGTCCGAAGTTGCTCAACTCTATCTATGGAGGAGCTTTTAACGGTTTTTGTCCATTTGGCATAGATATGTAGTGTTTTGGCATCGAAATAATCTACGAAGCTTATACTCGTAAAATTTGACGTAGAAGAACAATAAAAATTGTACAACGAGCAACTTTCATGGTCCGAATTTAAACAACTCTATCTATGGAGGAGCTTTTAACTGTTTTTGTCCATTTGGCATAGATATGTGGTGTTTTGGCATCTAAGTAATCTAGTAAGCTTATACAAGTAAAATTTGACATATAAGAAGAATAAAAAGTGTACACCGAGCAACTTTGATGGTGCGAAGTTTCTCAACTCTATCTATGGAAGAGCTTTTAACGGTTTTTGTCCATTTGGCATAGAAAGTTGGTGTTTTGGCATCGAAATAATCTAGGAAGTTATACTCGTAAAATTTGACATAAAAGAACAATAAAATGTGTACACCGAGCAACTTTGATGGTCCGAAGTTGCAAAACTCTATCTATGGGGGAGCTTTTAAAGGTTTTTGTCCATTTGTCGAAGAAAGTTGGTTTTTTGGCATCGAAATAATCTAGGAAGCCAATACTATAAAATTTGACATAGAAGAACAATAAAAAGTGTACACCGAGCAACTTTGATGATCCGAAGTTGCTCAACTCTATCTATGGAGGAGCTTTTAACGGTTTTTGTCCATTTGGCATAGATATGTGGTGTTTTGGCATCGAACTAATCTAGGAAGCTTATACTTGTAAAATTTGACATAGAAGAACAATAAAAAGTGTACACCGAGCAACTTTGATGGTCCGAAGTTGCTCAACTCTATCCATGGAGGAGCTTTTAACGGTTTTTGTCCATTTGGCATAGAAAGTTGGTGTTTTGGCATCGAAATAATCTAGGAATTTATACTCGTAAAATTTGACATAAAAGAATAATAAAATTTGTACACCGAGCAACTTTGATGGTCCAAAGTTGCTCAACTCTATCTATGGTGGAGCTTATAACGGTTTTTCTCCATTTGTCAAAGAAAGTTGGTTTTTTGGCATCGAAATAATCTAGGAAGCTTATACTATAAAATTTGACATAGAAGAACAATAAAATGTATACACCGAGCAACTTTGATGGTCCGAAGTTGCTCAACTCTATCTATGGAGGAGCTTTTAACGGTTTTTGTCTATTTGGCATAGATATGTAGTGTTTTGGCATCGAAATAATCTAAGAAGCTTATACTCGTAAAATTTGACATAGAAGAACAATAAAAAGTGTACACCGAGCAACATTGATGGTCGAAGTTGTTCAACTCTATCTATGGAGGAGCTTTAACGGTTTTTGTCCATTTGTCATAGAAAGTTGGTGTTTTGGAATCGAAATAATCTAGGAAGTTATACTCGTAAAATTTGACATAAAAGAACAATAAAAAGTGTACACCGAGCAACTTTCATGGTCCGAATTTACTCAACTCTTTCTATAGAGGAGCTTTTAACGGTTTTTGTCCATTTGGCATAGATATGTGGTGTTTTGGCATCAAACTAATCTAGGAAGCTTATACACGTAAAATTTGACATAGAAGAACAATAAAAAGTGTACACCGAGCAACTTTGATGGTTCGAAGTTGCTCAACTCTATCCATGGAGGAGCTTTTAACGGTTTTTGTCCATTTGGCATAGAAAGTTGGTGTTTTGGCATCGAAATAATCTAGGAAGTTATACTCGTAAAATTTGACATAAAAGAATAATAAAATGTGTACACCGAGCAACTTTGATGGTCGAAAGTTGCTCAACTCTATCTATGGTGGAGCTTATAACGGTTTTTCTCCATTTGTCAAAGAAAGTTGGTTTTTTGGCATCGAACTAATCTAGGAAGCTTATACACGTAAAATTTGACATAGAAGAACAATAAAATGTATATCCCGAGCAACTTTGATGGTCCGAAGTTGCTCAACTCTATTTATGGTGGAGCTTTTAGCGGTTTTTGTCCATTTGTCGAAGAAAGGTGGTTTTTTGGCATCGAGATAATCTAGGAAGCTTATACTCGTAAAATTTGACATAGAAGAACAATAAAAAGTGTACACTGAGCAACTTTCATGGTCCGAAGTTGCTGAACTCTATCTATGGAGGAGCTTTTAACTGTTTTTGTCCATTTGTCATAGAAAGTTGGCGTTTTGGAATAGAAAAAATCTAGGAAGTTATACTCGTAAAATTTGACATAGAAGAACAATAAAAAGTGTACATCGAGCAACATTGATGGTCCGAAGTTGCTCAACTCTATCTATGGAGGAGCTTTAACGGTTTATGTCCATTTGTCAAAGAAAGTTGGTGTTCTGGAATCAAAATAATCTAGGAAGTTATACTCGTAAAATTTGACATAAAAGAACTATAAAATGTGTACACCGAGCAACTTTGATGGTCCGAAGTTGCTCAACTCTATCTATGGAGGAGCTTTTAACGGTTTTTGTCCATTTGGCATAGATATGTAGTGTTTTGGCATCGAAATAATCTACGAAGCTTATAATCGTAAAATTTGACATAGAAGAACAATAAAAAGTGTACACCGAGCAACATTGATGGTCGAAGTTGTTCAACTCTATATATGGAGGAGCTTTAACGGTTTTTGTCCATTTGTCATAGAAAGTTGGTGTTTTGGAATCGAAATAATCTAGGAAGTTATACTCGTAAAATTTGACATAAAAGAACAATAATAAGTGTACACCGAGCAACTTTCATGGTCCGAATTTACTCAACTCTTTCTATAGAGGAGCTTTTAACGGTTTTTGTCCATTTGGCATAGATATGTGGTGTTTTGGCATCGAACTAATCTAGGAAGCTTATACACGTAAAATTTGACATAGAAGAATAATAAAAAGTGTACACCGAGCAACTTTGATGGTCCGAAGTTGCTCAACTCTATCCATGGAGGAGCTTTTAACGGTTTTTGTCCATTTGGCATAGAAAGTTGGTGTTTTGGCATCGAAATAATCTAGGAAGTTATACTCGTAAAATTTGACATAAAAGAACAATAAAAAGTGTACACCGAGCAACTTTCATGGTCCGAATTTACTCAACTCTTTCTATGGAGGAGCTTTTAACGGTTTTTGTCCATTTGGCATAGATATGTGGTGTTTTGGCATCGAACTAATCTAGGAAGCTTATACACGTAAAATTTGACATAGAAGAACAAGAAAAAGTGTACACCGAGCAACTTTGATGGTCCGAAGTTGCTCAACTCTATCCATGGAGGAGCTTTTAACGGTTTTTGTCCATTTGGCATAGAAAGTTGGTGTTTTGGCATCGAAATAATCTAGGAAGTTATACTCGTAAAATTTGACATAAAAGAACAGTAAAATGTGTACACCGAGCAACTTTGATGGTCCAAAGTTGCTCAACTCTATCTATGGTGGAGCTTATAACGGTTTTTCTCCATTTGTCAAAGAAAGTTGGTTTTTTTGCATCGAAATAATCTAGGAAGCTTATACTATAAAATTTGACATAGAAGAACAATAAAATGTATACACCGAGCAACTTTGATGGTCCGAAGTTGCTCAACTCTATCTATGGAGGAGCTTTTAACGGTTTTTGTCTATTTGGCATAGATATGTAGTGTTTTGGCATCGAAATAATCTAAGAAGCTTATACTCGTAAAATTTGACATAGAAGAACAATAAAAAGTGTACACCGAGCAACTTTGATGGTGCGAAGTTTCTCAACTCTATCTATGGAGGAGCTTTTAACGGTTTTTGTCCATTTGGCATAGAAAGTTGGTGTTTTGGAATCCAAATAATCTAGGAAGTTATACTCGTAAAATTTGACATAAAAGAACAATAAAAAGTGTACACCGAGCAACTTTCATGGTCCGAATTTACTCAACTCTTTCTATGGAGGAGCTTTTAACGGTTTTTGTCCATTTGGCATAGAAAGTTGGTGTTTTGGCATCGAAATAATCTAGGAAATTATACTCGTAAAATTTGACATAAAAGAATAACAAAATGTGTACACCGAGCAACTTTGATGGTCCAAAGTTGCTCAACTCTATCTATGGTGGAGCTTATAACGGTTTTTCTCAATTTGTCAAAGAAAGTTGGTTTTTTGGCATCGAAATAATCTAGGAAGCTTATACTATAAAATTTGACATAGAAGAACAATAAAATGTATACCCCGAGCAACTTTGATGGTCCGAAGTTGCTCAACTCTATTTATGGTGGAGCTTTTAGCGGTTTTTGTCCATTTGTCGAAGAAAGGTGGTTTTTTGGCATCGAGATAATCTAGGAAGCTTATACTCGTAAAATTTGACATAGAAGAACAATAAAAAGTGTACACTGAGCAACTTTCATGGTCCGAAGTTGCTCAACTCTATCTATGGAGGAGCTTTTAACTGTTTTTGTCCATTTGGCATAGAAAGTTGGTGTTTTGGAATAGAAAAAATCTAGGAAGTTATACTCGTAAAATTTGACATAGAAGAACAATAAAAAGTGTACATCGAGCAACATTGATGGTCCGAAGTTGCTCAACTCTATCTATGGAGGAGCTTTAACGGTTTATGTCCATTTGTCAAAGAAAGTTGGTGTTTTGGAATCAAAATAATCTAGGAAGTTATACTCGTAAAATTTGACATAAAAGAACAATAAAAAGTGTACACCGAGCAACTTTGATGGTCCGAAGTTGCTCAACTCTATCTATGGAGGAGCTTTAACGGTTTTTGTCCATTTGGCATAGAAAGTTGGTGTTTTGGCATCGAAATAATCTAGGAAGCTTATACTCGTAAAATTTGACATAAAAGAACAATAAAATATGTACACCGGGTAACTTTCATGGTCCGAAGTTGCTCAACTCTATTTATCGTGGACCTTTTATCGGTTTTTGTCCATTTTTCGAAGAAAGGTGGTTTTTTGGCATCGAGATAATCTAGGAAGCTTATACTCGTAAAATTTGACATAGAAGAACAATAAAAAGTGTACACGGAGCAACTTTCATGGTCCGAAGTTGCTCAACTCTATCTATGGATGAGCTTTTAACGGTTTTTGTCCATTTTTCATAGAAAGTTGGTGTTTTGGAATCGAAATAATCTAGGAAGTTATACTCGTAAAATTTGACATAGAAGAACAATAAAAAGTGTACACCGAGCAACCTTCATGGTCCGAATTTGCTCAACTCTATCTATTGAGGAGCTTTTAACGGTTTTTGTCCATTTGGCATAGATATGTGGTGTTTTCGCATCGAAGTAATCTAGGAAGCTTATAAACGTAAAATTTGACATAGAAGAACAATAAAAAGAGTACACCGAGCAACTTTGATGGTCCGAAGTTGCTCAACTCTATCTATGGAGGAGCTTTTAACGGTTTTTGTCCATTTGGCATAGATATGTAGTGTTTTGGCATCGAAATAATCTACGAAGCTTATACTCGTAAAATTTGACGTAGAAGAACAATAAAAATTGTACAACGAGCAACTTTCATGGTCCGAATTTAAACAACTCTATCTATGGAGGAGCTTTTAACTGTTTTTGTCCATTTGGCATAGATATGTGGTGTTTTGGCATCTAAGTAATCTAGTAAGCTTATACAAGTAAAATTTGACATATAAGAAGAATAAAAAGTGTACACCGAGCAACTTTGATGGTGCGAAGTTTCTCAACTCTATCTATGGAGGAGCTTTTAACGGTTTTTGTCCATTTGGCATAGAAAGTTGGTGTTTTGGCATCGAAATAATCTAGGAAGTTATACTCGTAAAATTTGACATAAAAGAACAATAAAATGTGTACACCGAGCAACTTTGATGGTCCGAAGTTGCAAAACTCTATCTATGGGGGAGCTTTTAAAGGTTTTTGTCCATTTGTCGAAGAAAGTTGGTTTTTTTGTATCGAAATAATCTAGGAAGCCAATACTATAAAATTTGACATAGAAGAACAATAAAAAGTGTACACTGAGCAACTTTCATGGTCTGAAGTTGCTGAACTCTATCTATGGAGGAGCTTTTAACTGTTTTTGTCCATTTGCATAGAAAGTTGGTGTTTTGGAATAGAAAAAATCTAGGAAGTTATACTCGTAAAATTTGACATAGAAGAACAATAAAAAGTGTACATCGAGCAACATTGATGGTCCGAAGTTGCTCAACTATATCTAGGGAGGAGCTTTAACGGTTTATGTCCATTTGTCAAAGAAAGTTGGTGTTTTGGAATCAAAATAATCTAGGAAGTTATACTCGTAAAATTTGACATAAAAGAACTATAAAATGTGTACACCGAGCAACTTTGATGGTCCGAAGTTGCTGAACTCTATCTATGGAGGAGCTTTTAACGGTTTTTGTCCATTTGGCATAGATATGTAGTGTTTTGGCATCGAAATAATCTACGAAGCTTATAATCGTAAAATTTGACATAGAAGAACAATAAAAAGTGTACACCGAGCAACATTGATGGTGGAAGTTGTTCAACTCTATATATGGAGGAGCTTTAACGGTTTTTGTCCATTTGTCATAGAAAGTTGGTGTTTTGGAATCAAAATAATCTAGGAAGTTATACTCGTAAAATTTGACATAAAAGAACAATAATAAGTGTACACCGAGCAACTTTCATGGTCCGAATTTACTCAACTCTTTCTATGGAGGAGCTTTTAACGGTTTTTGTCCATTTGGCATAGATATGTGGTGTTTTGTCATCGAACTAATATAGGAAGCTTATACACGTAAAATTTGACATAGAAGAACAATAAAAAGTGTACACCGAGCAACTTTGATGGTCCGAAGTTGCTCAACTCTATCCATGGAGGAGCTTTTAACGGTTTTTGTCCATTTGGCATAGAAAGTTGGTGTTTTGGCATCGAAATAATCTAGGAAGTTATACTCGTAAAATTTGACATAAAAGAACAATAAAAAGTGTACACCGAGCAACTTTCATGGTCCGAATTTACTCAACTCTTTCTATGGAGGAGCTTTTAACGGTTTTTGTCCATTTGGCATAGATATGTGGTGTTTTGGCATCGAACTAGTCTAGGAAGCTTATACACGTAAAATTTGACATAGAAGAACTATAAAAAGTGTACACCGAGCAACTTTGATGGTCCGAAGTTGCTCAACTCTATCCATGGAGGAGCTTTTAACGGTTTTTGTCCATTTGGCATAGAAAGTTGGTGTTTTGGCATCGAAATAATCTAGGAAGTTATACTCGTAAAATTTGACATAAAAGAATAATAAAATGTGTACACCGAGCAACTTTGATGGTCCAAAGTTGCTCAACTCTATCTATGGTGGAGCTTATAACGGTTTTTCTCAATTTGTCAAAGAAAGTTGGTTTTTTGGCATCGAAATAATCTAGGAAGCTTATACTATAAAATTTGACATAGAAGAACAATAAAATGTATACCCCGAGCAACTTTGATGGTCCGAAGTTGCTCAACTCTATTTATGGTGGAGCTTTTAGCGGTTTTTGTCCATTTGTCGAAGAAAGGTGGTTTTTTGGCATCGAGATAATCTAGGAAGCTTATACTCGTAAAATTTGACATAGAAGAACAATAAAAAGTGTACACTGAGCAACTTTCATGGTCCGAAGTTGCTCAACTCTATCTATGGAGGAGCTTTTAACTGTTTTTGTCCATTTGGCATAGAAAGTTGGTGTTTTGGAATAGAAAAAATCTAGGAAGTTATACTCGTAAAATTTGACATAGAAGAACAATAAAAAGTGTACATCGAGCAACATTGATGGTCCGAAGTTGCTCAACTCTATCAATGGAGGAGCTTTAACGGTTTATGTCCATTTGTCAAAGAAAGTTGGTGTTTTGGAATCAAAATAATCTAGGAAGTTATACTCGTAAAATTTGACATAAAAGAACAATAAAATGTGTACACCGAGCAACTTTGATGGTCCGAAGTTGCTCAACTCTATCTATGGAGGAGCTTTTAACGGTTTTTGTCCATTTGGCATAGATATGTAGTGTTTTGGCATCGAAATAATCTACGAAGCTTATACTCGTAAAATTTGACGTAGAAGAACAATAAAAATTGTACAACGAGCAACTTTCATTGTCCGAATTTAAACAACTCTATCTATGGAGGAGCTTTTAACTGTTTTTGTCCATTTGCCATAGATATGTGGTGTTTTGGCATCGAAGTAATCTAGGAAGCTTATACATGTAAATTTGACATAAAAGAATAATAAAAAGTGTACACCGAGCAACTTTGATGGTCCGAAGTTGCTCAACTCTATCTATGGAGGAGCTTTAACGGTTTTTGTCCATTTGGCATAGAAAGTTGGTGTTTTGGCATCGAAATAATCTAGGAAGCTTATACTCGTAAAATTTGACATAAAAGAACAATAAAATATGTACACCGGGTAACTTTCATGGTCCGAAGTTGCTCAACTCTATTTATCGTGGAGCTTTTATCGGTTTTTGTCCATTTTTCGAAGAAAGGTGGTTTTTTGGCATCGAGATAATCTAGGAAGCTTATACTCGTAAAATTTGACATAGAAGAACAATAAAAAGTGTACACGGAGCAACTTTCATGGTCCGAAGTTGCTCAACTCTATCCATGGAGGAGCTTATAACGGTTTTTCTCAATTTGTCAAAGAAAGTTGGTTTTTTGGCATCGAAATAATCTAGGAAGCTTATACTATAAAATTTGACATAGAAGAACAATAAAATGTATACCCCGAGCAACTTTGATGGTCCGAAGTTGCTCAACTCTATTTATGGTGGAGCTTTTAGCGGTTTTTGTCCATTTGTCGAAGAAAGGTGGTTTTTTGGCATCGAGATAATCTAGGAAGCTTATACTCGTAAAATTTGACATAAAAGAATAATAAAAAGTGTACACCGAGCAACTTTGATGGTCCAAAGTTGCTCAACTCTATCTATGGTGGAGCTTATAACGGTTTTTCTCAATTTGTCAAAGAAAGTTGGTTTTTTGGCATCGAAATAATCTAGGAAGCTTATACTATAAAATTTGACATAGAAGAACAATAAAATGTATACCCCGAGCAACTTTGATGGTCCGAAGTTGCTCAACTCTATTTATGGTGGAGCTTTTAGCGGTTTTTGTCCATTTGTCGAAGAAAGGTGGTTTTTTGGCATCGAGATAATCTAGGAAGCTTATACTCGTAAAATTTGACATAGAAGAACAATAAAAAGTGTACACCGAGCAACTTTGATGGTCCGAAGTTGCTCAACTCTATCCATGGAGGAGCTTTTAACGGTTTTTGTCCATTTGGCATAGAAAGTTGGTGTTTTGGCATCGAAATAATCTAGGAAGTTATACTCGTAAAATTTGACATAAAAGAACAATAAAATGTGTACACCGAGCAACTTTGATGGTCCAAAGTTGCTCAACTCTATCTATGGTGGAGCTTATAACGGTTTTTCTCCATTTGTCAAAGAAAGTTGGTTTTTTTGCATCGAAATAATCTAGGAAGCTTATACTATAAAATTTGACATAGAAGAACAATAAAATGTATACACCGAGCAACTTTGATGGTCCGAAGTTGCTCAACTCTATCTATGGAGGAGCTTTTAACGGTTTTTGTCCATTTGGCATAGATATGTAGTGTTTTGGAATCGAAATAATCTACGAAGCTTATACTCGTAAAATTTGACGTAGAAGAACAATAAAAATTGTACAACGAGCAACTTTCATGGTCCGAATTTAAACAACTCTATCTATGGAGGAGCTTTTAACTGTTTTTGTCCATTTGCCATAGATATGTGGTGTTTTGGCATCGAAGTAATCTAGGAAGCTTATACACGTAAATTTGACATAAAAGAATAATAAAAAGTGCACACCGAGCAACTTTGATGGTCCGAAGTTGCTCAACTCTATCTATGGAGGAGCTTTAACGGTTTTTGTCCATTTGGCATAGAAAGTTGGTGTTTTGGCATCGAAATAATCTAGGAAGCTTATACTCGTAAAATTTGACATAAAAGAACAATAAAATATGTACACCGGGTAACTTTCATGGTCCGAAGTTGCTCAACTCTATTTATCGTGGACCTTTTATCGGTTTTTGTCCATTTTTCGAAGAAAGGTGGTTTTTTGGCATCGAGATAATCTAGGAAGCTTATACTCGTAAAATTTGACATAGAAGAACAATAAAAAGTGTACACGGAGCAACTTTCATGGTCCGAAGTTGCTCAACTCTATCCATGGAGGAGCTTATAACGGTTTTTCTCAATTTGTCAAAGAAAGTTGGTTTTTTGGCATCGAAATAATCTAGGAAGCTTATACTATAAAATTTGACATAGAAGAACAATAAAATGTATACCCCGAGCAACTTTGATGGTCCGAAGTTGCTCAACTCTATTTATGGTGGAGCTTTTAGCGGTTTTTGTCCATTTGTCGAAGAAAGGTGGTTTTTTGGCATCGAGATAATCTAGGAAGCTTATACTCGTAAAATTTGACATAAAAGAATAATAAAAAGTGTACACCGAGCAACTTTGATGGTCCAAAGTTGCTCAACTCTATCTATGGTGGAGCTTATAACGGTTTTTCTCAATTTGTCAAAGAAAGTTGGTTTTTTGGCATCGAAATAATCTAGGAAGCTTATACTATAAAATTTGACATAGAAGAACAATAAAATGTATACCCCGAGCAACTTTGATGGTCCGAAGTTGCTCAACTCTATTTATGGTGGAGCTTTTAGCGGTTTTTGTCCATTTGTCGAAGAAAGGTGGTTTTTTGGCATCGAGATAATCTAGGAAGCTTATACTCGTAAAATTTGACATAGAAGAACAATAAAAAGTGTACACCGAGCAACTTTGATGGTCCGAAGTTGCTCAACTCTATCCATGGAGGAGCTTTTAACGGTTTTTGTCCATTTGGCATAGAAAGTTGGTGTTTTGGCATCGAAATAATCTAGGAAGTTATACTCGTAAAATTTGACATAAAAGAACAATAAAATGTGTACACCGAGCAACTTTGATGGTCCAAAGTTGCTCAACTCTATCTATGGTGGAGCTTATAACGGTTTTTCTCCATTTGTCAAAGAAAGTTGGTTTTTTTGCATCTAAATAATCTAGGAAGCTTATACTATAAAATTTGACATAGAAGAACAATAAAATGTATACACCGAGCAACTTTGATGGTCCGAAGTTGCTCAACTCTATCTATGGAGGAGCTTTTAACGGTTTTTGTCCATTTGGCATAGATATGTAGTGTTTTGGAATCGAAATAATCTACGAAGCTTATACTCGTAAAATTTGACGTAGAAGAACAATAAAAATTGTACAACGAGCAACTTTCATGGTCCGAATTTAAACAACTCTATCTATGGAGGAGCTTTTAACTGTTTTTGTCCATTTGCCATAGATATGTGGTGTTTTGGCATCGAAGTAATCTAGGAAGCTTATACACGTAAATTTGACATAAAAGAATAATAAAAAGTGCACACCGAGCAACTTTGATGGTCCGAAGTTGCTCAACTCTATCTATGGAGGAGCTTTAACGGTTTTTGTCCATTTGGCATAGAAAGTTGGTGTTTTGGCATCGAAATAATCTAGGAAGCTTATACTCGTAAAATTTGACATAAAAGAACAATAAAATATGTACACCGGGTAACTTTCATGGTCCGAAGTTGCTCAACTCTATTTATCGTGGAGCTTTTATCGGTTTTTGTCCATTTTTCGAAGAAAGGTGGTTTTTTGGCATCGAGATAATCTAGGAAGCTTATACTCGTAAAATTTGACATAGAAGAACAATAAAAAGTGTACACGGAGCAACTTTCATGGTCCGAAGTTGCTCAACTCTATCTATGGATGAGCTTTTAACGGTTTTTGTCCATTTTTCATAGAAAGTTGGTGTTTTGGAATCGAAATAATCTAGGAAGTTATACTCGTAAAATTTGACATAGAAGAACAATAAAAAGTGTACACCGAGCAACCTTCATGGTCCGAATTTGCTCAACTCTATCTATTGAGGAGCTTTTAACGGTTTTTGTCCATTTGGCATAGATATGTGGTGTTTTCGCATCGAAGTAATCTAGGAAGCTTATAAACGTAAAATTTGACATAGAAGAACAATAAAAAGAGTACACCGAGCAACTTTGATGGTCCGAAGTTGCTCAACTCTATCTATGGAGGAGCTTTTAACGGTTTTTGTCCATTTGGCATAGATATGTAGTGTTTTGGCATCGAAATAATCTACGAAGCTTATACTCGTAAAATTTGACGTAGAAGAACAATAAAAATTGTACAACGAGCAACTTTCATGGTCCGAATTTAAACAACTCTATCTATGGAGGAGCTTTTAACTGTTTTTGTCCATTTGGCATAGATATGTGGTGTTTTGGCATCTAAGTAATCTAGTAAGCTTATACAAGTAAAATTTGACATATAAGAAGAATAAAAAGTGTACACCGAGCAACTTTGATGGTGCGAAGTTTCTCAACTCTATCTATGGAGGAGCTTTTAACGGTTTTTGTCCATTTGGCATAGAAAGTTGGTGTTTTGGCATCGAAATAATCTAGGAAGTTATACTCGTAAAATTTGACATAAAAGAACAATAAAATGTGTACACCGAGCAACTTTGATGGTCCGAAGTTGCAAAACTCTATCTATGGGGGAGCTTTTAAAGGTTTTTGTCCATTTGTCGAAGAAAGTTGGTTTTTTGGCATCGAAATAATCTAGGAAGCCAATACTATAAAATTTGACATAGAAGAACAATAAAAAGTGTACACCGAGCAACTTTGATGATCCGAAGTTGCTCAACTCTATCTATGGAGGAGCTTTTAACGGTTTTTGTCCATTTGGCATAGATATGTGGTGTTTTGGCATCGAACTAATCTAGGAAGCTTATACTTGTAAAATTTGACATAGAAGAACAATAAAAAGTGTACACCGAGCAACTTTGATGGTCCGAAGTTGCTCAACTCTATCCATGGAGGAGCTTTTAACGGTTTTTGTCCATTTGGCATAGAAAGTTGGTGTTTTGGCATCGAAATAATCTAAGAATTTATACTCGTAAAATTTGACATAAAAGAATAATAAAATGTGTACACCGAGCAACTTTGATGGTCCAAAGTTGCTCAACTCTATCTATGGTGGAGCTTATAACGGTTTTTCTCCATTTGTCAAAGAAAGTTGGGTTTTTGGCATCGAAATAATCTAGGAAGCTTATACTATAAAATTTGACATAGAAGAACAATAAAATGTATACCTCGAGCAACTTTGATGGTCCGAAGTTGCTCAACTCTATTTATGGTGGAGCTTTTAGCGGTTTTTGTCCATTTGTCGAAGAAAGGTGGTTTTTTGGCATCGAGATAATCTAGGAAGCTTATACTCGTAAAATTTGACATAGAAGAATAATAAAAAGAGTACACTGAGCAACTTTCATGGTCCGTAGTTGCTGAACTCTATCTATGGAGGAGCTTTTAACTGTTTTTGTCCATTTGGCATAGAAAGTTGGTGTTTTGGAATAGAAAAAATCTAGGAAGTTATACTCGTAAAATTTGACATAGAAGGACAATAAAAAGTGTACATCGAGCAACATTGATGGTCCGAAGTTGCTCAACTCTATCTATGGAGGAGCTTTAACGGTTTATGTCCATTTGTCAAAGAAAGTTGGTGTTTTGGAATCAAAATAATCTAGGAAGTTATACTCGTAAAATTTGACATAAAAGAACAATAAAATGTGTACACCGAGCAACTTTGATGGTCCGAAGTTGCTCAACTCTATCTATGGAGGAGCTTTTAACGGTTTTTGTCCATTTGGCATAGATATGTAGTGTTTTGGCATCGAAATAATCTACGAAGCTTATACTCGTAAAATTTGACGTAGAAGAACAATAAAAATTGTACAACGAGCAACTTTCATGGTCCGAATTTAAACAACTCTATCTATGGAGGAGCTTTTAACTGTTTTTGTCCATTTGCCATATATATGTGGTGTTTTGGCATCGAAGTAATCTAGGAAGCTTATACACGTAAATTTGACATAAAAGAATAATAAAAAGTGTACACCGAGCAACTTTGATGGTCCGAAGTTGCTCAACTCTATCTATGGAGGAGCTTTAACGGTTTTTGTCCATTTGGCATAGAAAGTTGGTGTTTTGGCATCGAAATAATCTAGGAAGCTTATACTCGTAAAATTTGACATAAAAGAACAATAAAATGTGTACACCGGGTAACTTTCATGGTCCGAAGTTGCTCAACTCTATTTATCGTGGAGCTTTTATCGGTTTTTGTCCATTTTTCGAAGAAAGGTGGTTTTTTGGCATCGAGATAATCTAGGAAGCTTATACTCGTAAAATTTGACATAGAAGAACAATAAAAAGTGTACACGGAGCAACTTTCATGGTCCGAAGTTGCTCAACTCTATCTATGGATGAGCTTTTAACGGTTTTTGTCCATTTTTCATAGAAAGTTGGTGTTTTGGAATCGAAATAATCTAGGAAGTTATACTCGTAAAATTTGACATAGAAGAACAATAAAAAGTGTACACCGAGCAACCTTCATGGTCCGAATTTGCTCAACTCTATCTATTGAGGAGCTTTTAACGGTTTTTGTCCATTTGGCATAGATATGTGGTGTTTTCGCATCGAAGTAATCTAGGAAGCTTATAAACGTAAAATTTGACATAGAAGAACAATAAAAAGAGTACACCGAGCAACTTTGATGGTCCGAAGTTGCTCAACTCTATCTATGGAGGAGCTTTTAACGGTTTTTGTCCATTTGGCATAGATATGTAGTGTTTTGGCATCGAAATAATCTACGAAGCTTATACTCGTAAAATTTGACGTAGAAGAACAATAAAAATTGTACAACGAGCAACTTTCATGGTCCGAATTTAAACAACTCTATCTATGGAGGAGCTTTTAACTGTTTTTGTCCATTTGGCATAGATATGTGGTGTTTTGGCATCTAAGTAATCTAGTAAGCTTATACAAGTAAAATTTGACATATAAGAAGAATAAAAAGTGTACACCGAGCAACTTTGATGGTGCGAAGTTTCTCAACTCTATCTATGGAGGAGCTTTTAACGGTTTTTGTCCATTTGGCATAGAAAGTTGGTGTTTTGGCATCGAAATAATCTAGGAAGTTATACTCGTAAAATTTGACATAAAAGAACAATAAAATGTGTACACCGAGCAACTTTGATGGTCCGAAGTTGCAAAACTCTATCTATGGGGGAGCTTTTAAAGGTTTTTGTCCATTTGTCGAAGAAAGTTGGTTTTTTGGCATCGAAATAATCTAGGAAGCCAATACTATAAAATTTGACATAGAAGAACAATAAAAAGTGTACACCGAGCAACTTTGATGATCCGAAGTTGCTCAACTCTATCTATGGAGGAGCTTTTAACGGTTTTTGTCCATTTGGCATAGATATGTGGTGTTTTGGCATCGAACTAATCTAGGAAGCTTATACTTGTAAAATTTGACATAGAAGAACAATAAAAAGTGTACACCGAGCAACTTTGATGGTCCGAAGTTGCTCAACTCTATCCATGGAGGAGCTTTTAACGGTTTTTGTCCATTTGGCATAGAAAGTTGGTGTTTTGGCATCGAAATAATCTAGGAATTTATACTCGTAAAATTTGACATAAAAGAATAATAAAATGTGTACACCGAGCAACTTTGATGGTCCAAAGTTGCTCAACTCTATCTATGGTGTAGCTTATAACGGTTTTTCTCCATTTGTCAAAGAAAGTTGGTTTTTTGGCATCGAAATAATCTAGGAAGCTTATACTATAAAATTTGACATAGAAGAACAATAAAATGTATACCCCGAGCAACTTTGATGGTCCGAAGTTGCTCAACTCTATTTATGGTGGAGCTTTTAGCGGTTTTTGTCCATTTGTCGAAGAAAGGTGGTTTTTTGGCATCGAGATAATCTAGGAAGCTTATACTCGTAAAATTTGACATAGAAGAACAATAAAAAGTGTACACTGAGCAACTTTCATGGTCCGAAGTTGCTGAACTCTATCTATGGAGGAGCTTTTAACTGTTTTTGTCCATTTGGCATAGAAAGTTGGTGTTTTGGAATAGAAAAAATCTAGGAAGTTATACTCGTAAAATTTGACATAGAAGAACAATAAAAAGTGTACATCGAGCAACATTGATGGTCCGAAGTTGCTCAACTCTATCTATGGAGGAGCTTTAACGGTTTATGTCCATTTGTCAAAGAAAGTTGGTGTTTTGGAATCAAAATAATCTAGGAAGTTATACTCGTAAAATTTGACATAAAAGAACAATAAAATGTGTACACCGAGCAACTTTGATGGTCCGAAGTTGCTCAACTCTATCTATGGAAGAGCTTTTAACGGTTTTTGTCCATTTGGCATAGATATGTAGTGTTTTGGCATCGAAATAATCTACGAAGCTTATAATCGTAAAATTTGACATAGAAGAACAATAAAAAGTGTACACCGAGCAACATTGATGGTCGAAGTTGTTCAACTCTATCTATGGAGGGAGCTTTAACGGTTTTTGTCCATTTGTCATAGAAAGTTGGTGTTTTGGAATCGAAATAATCTAGGAAGTTATACTCGTAAAATTTGACATAAAAGAACAATAAAAAGTGTACACCGAGCAACTTTCATGGTCCGAATTTACTCAACTCTTTATATGGAAGAGCTTTTAACGGTTTTTGTCCATTTGGCATAGATATGTGGTGTTTTGGCATCGAACTAATCTAGGAAGCTTATACACATAAAATTTGACATAGAAGAACAATAAAAAGTGTACACCGAGCAACTTTGATGGTCCGAAGTTGCTCAACTCTATCCATGGAGGAGCTTTTAACGGTTTTTGTCCATTTGGCATAGAAAGTTGGTGTTTTGGCATCGAAATAATCTAGGAAGTTATACTCGTAAAATTTGACATAAAAGAACAATAAAATGTGTACACCGAGCAACTTTGATGGTCCAAAGTTGCTCAACTCTATCTATGGTGGAGCTTATAACGGTTTTTCTCCATTTGTCAAAGAAAGTTGGTTTTTTGGCATCGAAATAATCTAGGAAGCTTATACTATAAAATTTGACATAGAAGAACAATAAAATGTATACACCGAGCAACTTTGATGGTCCGAAGTTGCTCAACTCTATCTATGGAGGAGCTTTTAACGGTTTTTGTCTATTTGGCATAGATATGTGGTGTTTTGGCATCGAAATAATCTAAGAAGCTTATACTCGTAAAATTTGACATAGAAGAACAATAAAAAGTGTACACCGAGCAACATTGATGGTCGAAGTTGTCCAACTCTATCTATGGAGGAGCTTTAACGGTTTTTGTCCATTTGTCATAGAAAGTTGGTGTTTTGGAATCGAAATAATCTAGGAAGTTATACTCGTAAAATTTGACATAGAAGAACAATAAAAAGTGTACATCGAGCAACATTGATGGTCCGAAGTTGCTCGACTCTATCTATGGAGGAGCTTTAACGGTTTATGTCCATTTGTCAAAGAAAGTTGGTGTTTTCGAATCAAAATAATCTAGGAAGTTATACTCGTAAAATTTGACATAAAAGAACAATTAAATGTGTACACCGAGCAACTTTGATGGTCCGAAGTTGCTCAACTCTATCTATGGAGGAGCTTTTAACGGTTTTAGTCCATTTGGCATATATATGTAGTGTTTTGGCATCGAAATAATCTACGAAGCTTATACTCGTAAAATTTGACGTAGAAGAACAATAAAAATTGTACAACGAGCAACTTTCATGGTCCGAATTTAAACAACTCTATCTATGGAGGAGCTTTTAACTGTTTTTGTCCATTTGCCATAGATATGTGGTGTTTTGGCATCGAAGTATTCTAGGAAGCTTATACACGTAAATTTGACATAAAAGAATAATAAAAAGTGTACACCGAGCAACTTTGATGGTCCGAAGTTGCTCAACTCTATCTATGGAGGAGCTTTAACGGTTTTTGTCCATTTGGCATAGAAAGTTGGTGTTTTGGCATCGAAATAATCTAGGAAGCTTATACTCGTAAAATTTGACATAAAAGAACAATAAAATGTGTACACCGGGTAACTTTCATGGTCCGAAGTTGCTCAACTCTATTTATCGTGGAGCTTTTATCGGTTTTTGTCCATTTTTCGAAGAAAGGTGGTTTTTTGGCATCGAGATAATCTAGGAAGCTTATACTCGTAAAATTTGACATAGAAGAACAATAAAAAGTGTACACGGAGCAACTTTCATGGTCCGAAGTTGCTCAACTCTATCTATGGATGAGCTTTTAACGGTTTTTGTCCATTTTTCATAGAAAGTTGGTGTTTTGGAATCGAAATAATCTAGGAAGTTATACTCGTAAAATTTGACATAGAAGAACGATAAAAAGTGTACACCGAGCAACCTTCATGGTCCGAATTTGCTCAACTCTATCTATTGAGGAGCTTTTAACGGTTTTTGTCCATTTGGCATAGATATGTGGTGTTTTCGCATCGAAGTAATCTAGGAAGCTTATAAACGTAAAATTTGACATAGAAGAACAATAAAAAGAGTACACCGAGCAACTTTGATGGTCCGAAGTTGCTCAACTCTATCTATGGAGGAGCTTTTAACGGTTTTTGTCCATTTGGCATAGATATGTAGTGTTTTGGCATCGAAATAATCTACGAAGCTTATACTCGTAAAATTTGACGTAGAAGAACAATAAAAATTGTACAACGAGCAACTTTCGTGGTCCGAATTTAAACAACTCTATCTATGGAGGAGCTTTTAACTGTTTTTGTCCATTTGGCATAGATATGTGGTGTTTTGGCATCTAAGTAATCTAGTAAGCTTATACAAGTAAAATTTGACATATAAGAAGAATAAAAAGTGTACACCGAGCAACTTTGATGGTGCGAAGTTTCTCAACTCTATCTATGGAGGAGCTTTTAACGGTTTTTGTCCATTTGGCATAGAAAGTTGGTGTTTTGGCATCGAAATAATCTAGGAAGTTATACTCGTAAAATTTGACATAAAAGAACAATAAAATGTGTACACCGAGCAACTTTGATGGTCCGAAGTTGCAAAACTCTATCTATGGGGGAGCTTTTAAAGGTTTTTGTCCATTTGTCGAAGAAAGTTGGTTTTTTGGCATCGAAATAATCTAGGAAGCCAATACTATAAAATTTGACATAGAAGAACAATAAAAAGTGTACAACGAGCAACTTTGATGATCCGAAGTTGCTCAACTCTATCTATGGAGGAGCTTTTAACGGTTTTTGTCCATTTGGCATAGATATGTGGTGTTTTGGCATCGAACTAATCTAGGAAGCTTATACTTGTAAAATTTGACATAGAAGAACAATAAAAAGTGTACACCGAGCAACTTTGATGGTCCGAAGTTGCTCAACTCTATCCATGGAGGAGCTTTTAACGGTTTTTGTCCATTTGGCATAGAAAGTTGGTGTTTTGGCATCGAAATAATCTAGGAATTTATACTCGTAAAATTTGACATAAAAGAATAATAAAATGTGTACACCGAGCAACTTTGATGGTCCAAAGTTGCTCAACTCTATCTATGGTGGAGCTTATAACGGTTTTTCTCCATTTGTCAAAGAAAGTTGGGTTTTTGGCATCGAAATAATCTAGGAAGCTTATACTATAAAATTTGACATAGAAGAACAATAAAATGTATACCTCGAGCAACTTTGATGGTCCGAAGTTGCTCAACTCTATTTATGGTGGAGCTTTTAGCGGTTTTTGTCCATTTGTCGAAGAAAGGTGGTTTTTTGGCATCGAGATAATCTAGGAAGCTTATACTCGTAAAATTTGACATAGAAGAACAATAAAAAGTGTACACTGAGCAACTTTCATGGTCCGAAGTTGCTGAACTCTATCTATGGAGGAGCTTTTAACTGTTTTTGTCCATTTGGCATAGAAAGTTGGTGTTTTGGAATAGAAAAAATCTAGGAAGTTATACTCGTAAAATTTGACATAGAAGGACAATAAAAAGTGTACATCGAGCAACATTGATGGTCCGAAGTTGCTCAACTCTATCTATGGAGGAGCTTTAACGGTTTATGTCCATTTGTCAAAGAAAGTTGGTGTTTTGGAATCAAAATAATCTAGGAAGTTATACTCGTAAAATTTGACATAAAAGAACAATAAAATGTGTACACCGAGCAACTTTGATGGTCCGAAGTTGCTCAACTCTATCTATGGAGGAGCTTTTAACGGTTTTTGTCCATTTGGCATAGATATGTAGTGTTTTGGTATCGAAATAATCTACGAAGCTTATACTCGTAAAATTTGACGTAGAAGAACAATAAAAATTGTACAACGAGCAACTTTCATGGTCCGAATTTAAACAACTCTATCTATGGAGGAGCTTTTAACTGTTTTTGTCCATTTGCCATATATATGTGGTGTTTTGGCATCGAAGTAATCTAGGAAGCTTATACACGTAAATTTGACATAAAAGAATAATAAAAAGTGTACACCGAGCAACTTTGATGGTCCGAAGTTGCTCAACTCTATCTATGGAGGAGCTTTAACGGTTTTTGTCCATTTGGCATAGAAAGTTGGTGTTTTGGCATCGAAATAATCTAGGAAGCTTATACTCGTAAAATTTGACATAAAAGAACAATAAAATGTGTACACCGGGTAACTTTCATGGTCCGAAGTTGCTCAACTCTATTTATCGTGGAGCTTTTATCGGTTTTTGTCCATTTTTCGAAGAAAGGTGGTTTTTTGGCATCGAGATAATCTAGGAAGCTTATACTCGTAAAATTTGACATAGAAGAACAATAAAAAGTGTACACGGAGCAACTTTCATGGTCCGAAGTTGCTCAACTCTATCTATGGATGAGCTTTTAACGGTTTTTGTCCATTTTTCATAGAAAGTTGGTGTTTTGGAATCGAAATAATCTAGGAAGTTATACTCGTAAAATTTGACATAGAAGAACAATAAAAAGTGTACACCGAGCAACCTTCATGGTCCGAATTTGCTCAACTCTATCTATTGAGGAGCTTTTAACGGTTTTTGTCCATTTGGCATAGATATGTGGTGTTTTCGCATCGAAGTAATCTAGGAAGCTTATAAACGTAAAATTTGACATAGAAGAACAATAAAAAGAGTACACCGAGCAACTTTGATGGTCCGAAGTTGCTCAACTCTATCTATGGAGGAGCTTTTAACGGTTTTTGTCCATTTGGCATAGATATGTAGTGTTTTGGCATCGAAATAATCTACGAAGCTTATACTCGTAAAATTTGACGTAGAAGAACAATAAAAATTGTACAACGAGCAACTTTCATGGTCCGAATTTAAACAACTCTATCTACGGAGGAGCTTTTAACTGTTTTTGTCCATTTGGCATAGATATGTGGTGTTTTGGCATCTAAGTAATCTAGTAAGCTTATACAAGTAAAATTTGACATATAAGAAGAATAAAAAGTGTACACCGAGCAACTTTGATGGTGCGAAGTTTCTCAACTCTATCTATGGAGGAGCTTTTAACGGTTTTTGTCCATTTGGCATAGAAAGTTGGTGTTTTGGCATCGAAATAATCTAAGAAGCTTATACTCGTAAAATTTGACATAGAAGAACAATAAAAAGTGTACACCGAGCAACATTGATGGTCGAAGTTGTTCTACTCTATCTATGGAGGAGCTTTAACGGTTTTTGTCCATTTGTCATAGAAAGTTGGTGTTTTGGAATCGAAATAATCTAGGAAGTTATACTCGTAAAATTTGACATAAAAGAACAATAAAAAGTGTACACCGAGCAATTTTCATGGTCCGAATTTACTCAACTCTTTCTATGGAGGAGCTTTTAAAGGTTTTTGTCCATTTGGCATAGATATGTGGTGTTTTGACATCGAACTAATCTAGGAAGCTTATACACGTAAAATTTGACATAGAAGAACAATAAAAAGTGTACACCGAGCAACTTTGATGGTTCGAAGTTGCTCAACTCTATCCATGGAGGAGCTTTTAACGGTTTTTGTCCATTTGGCATAGAAAGTTGGTGTTTTGGCATCGAAATAATCTAGGAAGTTATACTCGTAAAATTTGACATAAAAGAATAATAAAATGTGTACACCGAGCAACTTTGATGGTCCAAAGTTGCTCAACTCTATCTATGGTGGAGCTTATAACGGTTTTTCTCCATTTGTCAAAGAAAGTTGGTTTTTTTGCATCGAAATAATCTAGGAAGCTTATACTATAAAATTTGACATAGAAGAACAATAAAATGTATACCCCGAGCAACTTTGATGGTCCGAAGTTGCTCAACTCTATTTATGGTGGAGCTTTTAGCGGTTTTTGTCCATTTGTCGAAGAAAGGTGGTTTTTTGGCATCGAGATAATCTAGGAAGCTTATACTCGTAAAATTTGACATAGAAGAACAATAAAAAGTGTACACTGAGCAACTTTCATGGTCCGAAGTTGCTGAACTCTATCTATGGAGGAGCTTTTAACTGTTTTTGTCCATTTGGCATAGAAAGTTGGTGTTTTGGAATAGAAAAAATCTAGGAAGTTATACTCGTAAAATTTGACATAGAAGAACAATAAAAAGTGTACATCGAGCAACATTGATGGTCCGAAGTTGCTCAACTCTATCTATGGAGGAGCTTTAACGGTTTATGTCCATTTGTCAAAGAAAGTTGGTGTTTTGGAATCAAAATAATCTAGGAAGTTATACTCGTAAAATTTGACATAAAAGAACAATAAAATGTGTACACCGAGCAACTTTGATGGTCCGAAGTTGCTCAACTCTATCTATGGAAGAGCTTTTAACGGTTTTTGTCCATTTGGCATAGATATCTAGTGTTTTGGCATCGAAATAATCTACGAAGCTTATAATCGTAAAATTTGACATAGAAGAACAATAAAAAGTGTACACCGAGCAACATTGATGGTCGAAGTTGTTCAACTCTATCTATGGAGGAGCTTTAACGGTTTTTGTCCATTTGTCATAGAAAGTTGGTGTTTTGGAATCGAAATAATCTAGGAAGTTATACTCGTAAAATTTGACATAAAAGAACAATAAAAAGTGTACACCGAGCAACTTTCATGGTCCGAATTTACTCAACTCTTTATATGGAAGAGCTTTTAACGGTTTTTGTCCATTTGGCATAGATATGTGGTGTTTTGGCATCGAACTAATCTAGGAAGCTTATACACATAAAATTTGACATAGAAGAACAATAAAAAGTGTACACCGAGCAACTTTGATGGTCCGAAGTTGCTCAACTCTATCCATGGAGGAGCTTTTAACGGTTTTTGTCCATTTGGCATAGAAAGTTGGTGTTTTGGCATCGAAATAATCTTGGAAGTTATACTCGTAAAATTTGACATAAAAGAACAATAAAATGTGTACACCGAGCAACTTTGATGGTCCAAAGTTGCTCAACTCTATCTATGGTGGAGCTTATAACGGTTTTTCTCCATTTGTCAAAGAAAGTTGGTTTTTTGGCATCGAAATAATCTAGGAAGCTTATACTATAAAATTTGACATAGAAGAACAATAAAATGTATACACCGAGCAACTTTGATGGTCCGAAGTTGCTCAACTCTATCTATGGAGGAGCTTTTAACGGTTTTTGTCTATTTGGCATAGATATGTGGTGTTTTGGCATCGAAATAATCTAAGAAGCTTATATTCGTAAAATTTGACATAGAAGAACAATAAAAAGTGTACACCGAGCAACATTGATGGTCGAAGTTGTTCAACTCTATCCATGGAGGAGCTTTAACGGTTTTTGTCCATTTGTCATAGAAAGTTGGTGTTTTGGAATCGAAATAATCTAGGAAGTTATACTCGTAAAATTTGACATAGAAGAACAATAAAAAGTGTACATCGAGCAACATTGATGGTCCGAAGTTGCTCGACTCTATCTATGGAGGAGCTTTAACGGTTTATGTCCATTTGTCAAAGAAAGTTGGTGTTTTGGAATCAAAATAATCTAGGAAGTTATACTCGTAAAATTTGACATAAAAGAACAATAAAATGTGTACACCGAGCAACTTTGATGGTCCGAAGTTGCTCAACTCTATCTATGGAGGAGCTTTTAACGGTTTTAGTCCATTTGGCATATATATGTAGTGTTTTGGCATCGAAATAATCTACGAAGCTTATACTCGTAAAATTTGACGTAGAAGAACAATAAAAATTGTACAACGAGCAACTTTCATGGTCCGAATTTAAACAACTCTATCTATGGAGGAGCTTTTAACTGTTTTTGTCCATTTGCCATAGATATGTGGTGTTTTGGCATCGAAGTATTCTAGGAAGCTTATACACGTAAATTTGACATAAAAGAATAATAAAAAGTGTACACCGAGCAACTTTGATGGTCCGAAGTTGCTCAACTCTATCTATGGAGGAGCTTTAACGGTTTTTGTCCATTTGGCATAGAAAGTTGGTGTTTTGGCATCGAAATAATCTAGGAAGCTTATACTCGTAAAATTTGACATAAAAGAACAATAAAATGTGTACACCGGGTAACTTTCATGGTCCGAAGTTGCTCAACTCTATTTATCGTGGAGCTTTTATCGGTTTTTGTCCATTTTTCGAAGAAAGGTGGTTTTTTGGCATCGAGATAATCTAGGAAGCTTATACTCGTAAAATTTGACATAGAAGAACAATAAAAAGTGTACACGGAGCAACTTTCATGGTCCGAAGTTGCTCAACTCTATCTATGGATGAGCTTTTAACGGTTTTTGTCCATTTTTCATAGAAAGTTGGTGTTTTGGAATCGAAATAATCTAGGAAGTTATACTCGTAAAATTTGACATAGAAGAACGATAAAAAGTGTACACCGAGCAACCTTCATGGTCCGAATTTGCTCAACTCTATCTATTGAGGAGCTTTTAACGGTTTTTGTCCATTTGGCATAGATATGTGGTGTTTTCGCATCGAAGTAATCTAGGAAGCTTATAAACGTAAAATTTGACATAGAAGAACAATAAAAAGAGTACACCGAGCAACTTTGATGGTCCGAAGTTGCTCAACTCTATCTATGGAGGAGCTTTTAACGGTTTTTGTCAATTTGGCATAGATATGTAGTGTTTTGGCATCGAAATAATCTACGAAGCTTATACTCGTAAAATTTGACGTAGAAGAACAATAAAAATTGTACAACGAGCAACTTTCATGGTCCGAATTTAAACAACTCTATCTATGGAGGAGCTTTTAACTGTTTTTGTCCATTTGGCATAGATATGTGGTGTTTTGGCATCTAAGTAATCTAGTAAGCTTATACAAGTAAAATTTGACATATAAGAAGAATAAAAAGTGTACACCGAGCAACTTTGATGGTGCGAAGTTTCTCAACTCTATCTATGGAGGAGCTTTTAACGGTTTTTGTCCATTTGGCATAGAAAGTTGGTGTTTTGGCATCGAAATAATCTAGGAAGTTATACTCGTAAAATGTGATGATCCGAAGTTGCTCAACTCTATCTATGGAGGAGCTTTTAACGGTTTTTGTCCATTTGGCATAGATATGTGGTGTTTTGGCATCGAACTAATCTAGGAAGCTTATACTTGTAAAATTTGACATAGAAGAACAATAAAAAGTGTACACCGAGCAACTTTGATGGTCCGAAGTTGCTCAACTCTATCCATGGAGGAGCTTTTAACGGTTTTTGTCCATTTGGCATAGAAAGTTGGTGTTTTGCCATCGAAATAATCTAGGAATTTATACTCATAAAATTTGACATAAAAGAATAATAAAATGTGTACACCGAGCAACTTTGATGGTCCAAAGTTGCTCAACTCTATCTATGGTGGAGCTTATAACGGTTTTTCTCCATTTGTCAAAGAAAGTTGATTTTTTGGCATCGAAATAATCTAGGAAGCTTATACTATAAAATTTGACATAGAAGAACAATAAAATGTATACACCGAGCAACTTTGATGGTCCGAAGTTGCTCAACTCTATCTATGGAGGAGCTTTTAACGGTTTTTGTCTATTTGGCATAGATATGTAGTGTTTTGGCATCGAAATAATCTAAGAAGCTTATACTCGTAAAATTTGACATAGAAGAACAATAAAAAGTGTACACCGAGCAACATTGATGGTCGAAGTTGTTCTACTCTATCTATGGAGGAGCTTTAACGGTTTTTGTCCATTTGTCATAGAAAGTTGGTGTTTTGGAATCGAAATAATCTAGGAAGTTATACTCGTAAAATTTGACATAAAAGAACAATAAAAAGTGTACACCGAGCAATTTTCATGGTCCGAATTTACTCAACTCTTTCTATGGAGGAGCTTTTAAAGGTTTTTGTCCATTTGGCATAGATATGTAGTGTTTTGGTATCGAAATAATCTACGAAGCTTATACTCGTAAAATTTGACGTAGAAGAACAATAAAAATTGTACAACGAGCAACTTTCATGGTCCGAATTTAAACAACTCTATCTATGGAGGAGCTTTTAACTGTTTTTGTCCATTTGCCATATATATGTGGTGTTTTGGCATCGAAGTAATCTAGGAAGCTTATACACGTAAATTTGACATAAAAGAATAATAAAAAGTGTACACCGAGCAACTTTGATGGTCCGAAGTTGCTCAACTCTATCTATGGAGGAGCTTTAACGGTTTTTGTCCATTTGGCATAGAAAGTTGGTGTTTTGGCATCGAAATAATCTAGGAAGCTTATACTCGTAAAATTTGACATAAAAGAACAATAAAATGTGTACACCGGGTAACTTTCATGGTCCGAAGTTGCTCAACTCTATTTATCGTGGAGCTTTTATCGGTTTTTGTCCATTTTTCGAAGAAAGGTGGTTTTTTGGCATCGAGATAATCTAGGAAGCTTATACTCGTAAAATTTGACATAGAAGAACAATAAAAAGTGTACACGGAGCAACTTTCATGGTCCGAAGTTGCTCAACTCTATCTATGGATGAGCTTTTAACGGTTTTTGTCCATTTTTCATAGAAAGTTGGTGTTTTGGAATCGAAATAATCTAGGAAGTTATACTCGTAAAATTTGACATAGAAGAACAATAAAAAGTGTACACCGAGCAACCTTCATGGTCCGAATTTGCTCAACTCTATCTATTGAGGAGCTTTTAACGGTTTTTGTCCATTTGGCATAGATATGTGGTGTTTTCGCATCGAAGTAATCTAGGAAGCTTATAAACGTAAAATTTGACATAGAAGAACAATAAAAAGAGTACACCGAGCAACTTTGATGGTCCGAAGTTGCTCAACTCTATCTATGGAGGAGCTTTTAACGGTTTTTGTCCATTTGGCATAGATATGTAGTGTTTTGGCATCGAAATAATCTACGAAGCTTATACTCGTAAAATTTGACGTAGAAGAACAATAAAAATTGTACAACGAGCAACTTTCATGGTCCGAATTTAAACAACTCTATCTACGGAGGAGCTTTTAACTGTTTTTGTCCATTTGGCATAGATATGTGGTGTTTTGGCATCTAAGTAATCTAGTAAGCTTATACAAGTAAAATTTGACATATAAGAAGAATAAAAAGTGTACACCGAGCAACTTTGATGGTGCGAAGTTTCTCAACTCTATCTATGGAGGAGCTTTTAACGGTTTTTGTCCATTTGGCATAGAAAGTTGGTGTTTTGGCATCGAAATAATCTAAGAAGCTTATACTCGTAAAATTTGACATAGAAGAACAATAAAAAGTGTACACCGAGCAACATTGATGGTCGAAGTTGTTCTACTCTATCTATGGAGGAGCTTTAACGGTTTTTGTCCATTTGTCATAGAAAGTTGGTGTTTTGGAATCGAAATAATCTAGGAAGTTATACTCGTAAAATTTGACATAAAAGAACAATAAAAAGTGTACACCGAGCAATTTTCATGGTCCGAATTTACTCAACTCTTCTATGAGGAGCTTTTAAAGGTTTTTGTCCATTTGGCATAGATATGTGGTGTTTTGACATCGAACTAATCTAGGAAGCTTATACACGTAAAATTTGACATAGAAGAACAATAAAAAGTGTACACCGAGCAACTTTGATGGTTCGAAGTTGCTCAACTCTATCCATGGAGGAGCTTTTAACGGTTTTTGTCCATTTGGCATAGAAAGTTGGGTGTTTTGGCATCGAAATAATCTAGGAAGTTATACTCGTAAAATTTGACATAAAAGAATAATAAAATGTGTACACGAGCAACTTTGATGGTCCAAAGTTGCTCAACTCTATCTATGGTGGAGCTTATAACGGTTTTTCTCCATTTGTCAAAGAAAGTTGGTTTTTTTGCATCGAAATAATCTAGGAAGCTTATACTATAAAATTTGACATAGAAGAACAATAAAATGTATACCCCGAGCAACTTTGATGGTCCGAAGTTGCTCAACTCTATTTATGGTGGAGCTTTTAGCGGTTTTTGTCCATTTGTCGAAGAAAGGTGGTTTTTTGGCATCGAGATAATCTAGGAAGCTTATACTCGTAAAATTTGACATAGAAGAACAATAAAAAGTGTACACTGAGCAACTTCATGGTCCGAAGTTGCTGAACTCTATCTATGGAGGAGCTTTTAACTGTTTTTGTCCATTTGGCATAGAAAGTTGGTGTTTTGGAATAGAAAAAATCTAGGAAGTTATACTCGTAAAATTTGACATAGAAGAACAATAAAAAGTGTACATCGAGCAACATTGATGGTCCGAAGTTGCTCAACTCTATCTATGGAGGAGCTTTAACGGTTTATGTCCATTTGTCAAAGAAAGTTGGTGTTTTGGAATCAAATAATCTAGGAAGTTATACTCGTAAAATTTGACATAAAAGAACAATAAAATGTGTACACCGAGCAACTTTGATGGTCCGAAGTTGCTCAACTCTATCTATGGAAGAGCTTTTAACGGTTTTTGTCCATTTGGCATAGATATCTAGTGTTTTGGCATCGAAATAATCTACGAAGCTTATAATCGTAAAATTTGACATAGAAGAACAATAAAAAGTGTACACCGAGCAACATTGATGGTCGAAGTTGTTCAACTCTATCTATGGAGGAGCTTTAACGGTTTTTGTCCATTTGTCATAGAAGTTGGTGTTTTGGGAATCGAAATAATCTAGGAAGTTATACTCGTAAAATTTGACATAAAAGAACAATAAAAAGTGTACACCGAGCAACTTTCATGGTCCGAATTTACTCAACTCTTTATATGGAAGAGCTTTTAACGGTTTTTGTCCATTTGGCATAGATATGTGGTGTTTTGGCATCGAACTAATCTAGGAAGCTTATACACATAAAATTTGACATAGAAGAACAATAAAAAGTGTACACCGAGCAACTTTGATGGTCCGAAGTTGCTCAACTCTATCCATGGAGGAGCTTTTAACGGTTTTTGTCCATTTGGCATAGAAAGTTGGTGTTTTGGCATCGAAATAATCTTGGAAGTTATACTCGTAAAATTTGACATAAAAGAACAATAAAATGTGTACACCGAGCAACTTTGATGGTCCAAAGTTGCTCAACTCTATCTATGGTGGAGCTTATAACGGTTTTTCTCCATTTGTCAAAGAAAGTTGGTTTTTTGGCATCGAAATAATCTAGGAAGCTTATACTATAAAATTTGACATAGAAGAACAATAAAATGTATACACCGAGCAACTTTGATGGTCCGAAGTTGCTCAACTCTATCTATGGAGGAGCTTTTAACGGTTTTTGTCTATTTGGCATAGATATGTGGTGTTTTGGCATCGAAATAATCTAAGAAGCTTATATTCGTAAAATTTGACATAGAAGAACAATAAAAAGTGTACACCGAGCAACATTGATGGTCGAAGTTGTTCAACTCTATCCATGGAGGAGCTTTAACGGTTTTTGTCCATTTGTCATAGAAAGTTGGTGTTTTGGAATCGAAATAATCTAGGAAGTTATACTCGTAAAATTTGACATAGAAGAACAATAAAAAGTGTACATCGAGCAACATTGATGGTCCGAAGTTGCTCGACTCTATCTATGGAGGAGCTTTAACGGTTTATGTCCATTTGTCAAAGAAAGTTGGTGTTTTGGAATCAAAATAATCTAGGAAGTTATACTCGTAAAATTTGACATAAAAGAACAATAAAATGTGTACACCGAGCAACTTTGATGGTCCGAAGTTGCTCAACTCTATCTATGGAGGAGCTTTTAACGGTTTTAGTCCATTTGGCATATATATGTAGTGTTTTGGCATCGAAATAATCTACGAAGCTTATACTCGTAAAATTTGACGTAGAAGAACAATAAAAATTGTACAACGAGCAACTTTCATGGTCCGAATTTAAACAACTCTATCTATGGAGGAGCTTTTAACTGTTTTTGTCCATTTGCCATAGATATGTGGTGTTTTGGCATCGAAGTATTCTAGGAAGCTTATACACGTAAATTTGACATAAAAGAATAATAAAAAGTGTACACCGAGCAACTTTGATGGTCCGAAGTTGCTCAACTCTATCTATGGAGGAGCTTTAACGGTTTTTGTCCATTTGGCATAGAAAGTTGGTGTTTTGGCATCGAAATAATCTAGGAAGCTTATACTCGTAAAATTTGACATAAAAGAACAATAAAATGTGTACACCGGGTAACTTTCATGGTCCGAAGTTGCTCAACTCTATTTATCGTGGAGCTTTTATCGGTTTTTGTCCATTTTTCGAAGAAAGGTGGTTTTTTGGCATCGAGATAATCTAGGAAGCTTATACTCGTAAAATTTGACATAGAAGAACAATAAAAAGTGTACACGGAGCAACTTTCATGGTCCGAAGTTGCTCAACTCTATCTATGGATGAGCTTTTAACGGTTTTTGTCCATTTTTCATAGAAAGTTGGTGTTTTGGAATCGAAATAATCTAGGAAGTTATACTCGTAAAATTTGACATAGAAGAACGATAAAAAGTGTACACCGAGCAACCTTCATGGTCCGAATTTGCTCAACTCTATCTATTGAGGAGCTTTTAACGGTTTTTGTCCATTTGGCATAGATATGTGGTGTTTTCGCATCGAAGTAATCTAGGAAGCTTATAAACGTAAAATTTGACATAGAAGAACAATAAAAAGAGTACACCGAGCAACTTTGATGGTCCGAAGTTGCTCAACTCTATCTATGGAGGAGCTTTTAACGGTTTTTGTCAATTTGGCATAGATATGTAGTGTTTTGGCATCGAAATAATCTACGAAGCTTATACTCGTAAAATTTGACGTAGAAGAACAATAAAAATTGTACAACGAGCAACTTTCATGGTCCGAATTTAAACAACTCTATCTATGGAGGAGCTTTTAACTGTTTTTGTCCATTTGGCATAGATATGTGGTGTTTTGGCATCTAAGTAATCTAGTAAGCTTATACAAGTAAAATTTGACATATAAGAAGAATAAAAAGTGTACACCGAGCAACTTTGATGGTGCGAAGTTTCTCAACTCTATCTATGGAGGAGCTTTTAACGGTTTTTGTCCATTTGGCATAGAAAGTTGGTGTTTTGGCATCGAAATAATCTAGGAAGTTATACTCGTAAAATGTGATGATCCGAAGTTGCTCAACTCTATCTATGGAGGAGCTTTTAACGGTTTTTGTCCATTTGGCATAGATATGTGGTGTTTTGGCATCGAACTAATCTAGGAAGCTTATACTTGTAAAATTTGACATAGAAGAACAATAAAAAGTGTACACCGAGCAACTTTGATGGTCCGAAGTTGCTCAACTCTATCCATGGAGGAGCTTTTAACGGTTTTTGTCCATTTGGCATAGAAAGTTGGTGTTTTGCCATCGAAATAATCTAGGAATTTATACTCATAAAATTTGACATAAAAGAATAATAAAATGTGTACACCGAGCAACTTTGATGGTCCAAAGTTGCTCAACTCTATCTATGGTGGAGCTTATAACGGTTTTTCTCCATTTGTCAAAGAAAGTTGATTTTTTGGCATCGAAATAATCTAGGAAGCTTATACTATAAAATTTGACATAGAAGAACAATAAAATGTATACACCGAGCAACTTTGATGGTCCGAAGTTGCTCAACTCTATCTATGGAGGAGCTTTTAACGGTTTTTGTCTATTTGGCATAGATATGTAGTGTTTTGGCATCGAAATAATCTAAGAAGCTTATACTCGTAAAATTTGACATAGAAGAACAATAAAAAGTGTACACCGAGCAACATTGATGGTCGAAGTTGTTCTACTCTATCTATGGAGGAGCTTTAACGGTTTTTGTCCATTTGTCATAGAAAGTTGGTGTTTTGGAATCGAAATAATCTAGGAAGTTATACTCGTAAAATTTGACATAAAAGAACAATAAAAAGTGTACACCGAGCAATTTTCATGGTCCGAATTTACTCAACTCTTTCTATGGAGGAGCTTTTAAAGGTTTTTGTCCATTTGGCATAGATATGTGGTGTTTTGACATCGAACTAATCTAGGAAGCTTATACACGTAAAATTTGACATAGAAGAACAATAAAAAGTGTACACCGAGCAACTTTGATGGTTCGAAGTTGCTCAACTCTATCCATGGAGGAGCTTTTAACGGTTTTTGTCCATTTGGCATAGAAAGTTGGTGTTTTGGCATCGAAATAATCTAGGAAGTTATACTCGTAAAATTTGACATAAAAGAATAATAAAATGTGTACACCGAGCAACTTTGATGGTCCAAAGTTGCTCAACTCTATCTATGGTGGAGCTTATAACGGTTTTTCTCCATTTGTCAAAGAAAGTTGGTTTTTTGGCATCGAAATAATCTAGGAAGCTTATACTATAAAATTTGACATAGAAGAACAATAAAATGTATACCCCGAGCAACTTTGATGGTCCGAAGTTGCTCAACTCTATTTATGGTGGAGCTTTTAGCGGTTTTTGTCCATTTGTCGAAGAAAGGTGGTTTTTTGGCATCGAGATAATCTAGGAAGCTTATACTCGTAAAATTTGACATAGAAGAACAATAAAAAGTGTACACTGAGCAACTTTCATGGTCCGAAGTTGCTGAACTCTATCTATGGAGGAGCTTTTAACTGTTTTTGTCCATTTGGCATAGAAAGTTGGTGTTTTGGAATAGAAAAAATCTAGGAAGTTATACTCGTAAAATTTGACATAGAAGAACAATAAAAAGTGTACATCGAGCAACATTGATGGTCCGAAGTTGCTCAACTCTATCTATGGAGGAGCTTTAACGGTTTATGTCAATTTGTCAAAGAAAGTTGGTGTTTTGGAATCAAAATAATCTAGGAAGTTATACTCGTAAAATTTGACATAAAAGAACAATAAAATGTGTACACCGAGCAACTTTGATGGTCCGAAGTTGCTCAACTCTATCTATGGAGGAGCTTTTAACGGTTTTTGTCCATTTGGCATAGATATGTAGTGTTTTGGCATCGAAATAATCTACGAAGCTTATAATCATAAAATTTGACATAGAAGAACAATAAAAAGTGTACACCGAACAACATTGATGGTCGAAGTTGTTCAACTCTATCTATGGAGGAGCTTTAACGGTTTTTGTCCATTTGTCATAGAAAGTTGGTGTTTTGGAATCGAAATAATCTAGGAAGTTATACTCGTAAAATTTGACATAAAAGAACAATAAAAAGTGTACACCGAGCAACTTTCATGGTCCAAATTTACTCAACTCTTTCTATGGAGGAGCTTTTAACGGTTTTTGTCCATTTGGCATAGATATGTGGTGTTTTGGCATCGAACTAATCTAGGAAGCTTATACACGTAAAATTTGACATAGAAGAACAATAAAAAGTGTACACCGAGCAACTTTGATGGTCCGAAGTTGCTCAACTCTATCCATGGAGGAGCTTTTAACGGTTTTTGTCCATTTGGCATAGAAAGTTGGTGTTTTGGCATCGAAATAATCTAGGAAGTTATACTCGTAAAATTTGACATAAAAGAACAATAAAATGTGTACACCGAGCAACTTTGATGGTCCAAAGTTGCTCAACTCTATCTATGGTGGAGCTTATAACGGTTTTTCTCCATTTGTCAAAGAAAGTTGGTTTTTTGGCATCGAAATAATCTAGGAAGCTTATACTATAAAATTTGACATAGAAGAACAATAAAATGTATACACCGAGCAACTTTGATGGTCCGAAGTTGCTCAACTCTATTTATGGTGGAGCTTTTAACGGTTTTTTTCCATTTGTCGAAGAAAGGTGGTTTTTTGGCATTGAGATAATCTAGGAAGCTTATACTCGTAAAATTTGACATAGAAGAACAATAAAAAGTGTACGCTGAGCAACTTTCATGGTCCGAAGTTGCTCAACTCTATCTATTGAGGAGCTTTTAACTGTTTTTGTCCATTTGGCATAGAAAGTTGGTGTTTTGGAATAGAAAAAATCTAGGAAGTTATACTCGTAAAATTTGACATAGAAGAACAATAAAAAGTGTACATCGAGCAACATTGATGGTCCGAAGTTGCTCAACTCTATCTATGGAGGAGCTTTAACGGTTTATGTCCATTTGTCAAAGAAAGTTGGTGTTTTGGAATCAAAATAATCTAGGAAGTTATACTCGTAAAATTTGACATAAAAGAACAATAAAATGTGTACACCGAGCAACATTGATGGTCCGAAGTTGCTCAACTCTATCTATGGAGGAGCTTTTAACGGTTTTTGTCCATTTGGCATAGATATGTAGTGTTTTGGCATCGAAATAATCTACGAAGCTTATAATCGTAAAATTTGACATAGAAGAACAATAAAAAGTGTACACCGAGCAACATTGATGGTCGAAGTTGTTCAACTCTATCTATAGAGGAGCTTTAACGGTTTTTGTCCATTTGTCATAGAAAGTTGGTGTTTTGGAATCGAAATAATCTAGGAAGTTATACTCGTAAAATTTGACATAAAAGAACAATAAAAAGTGTACACCGAGCAACTTTCATGGTCCGAATTTACTCAACTCTTTCTATGGAGGAGCTTTTAACGGTTTTTGTCCATTTGGCATAGATATGTGGTGTTTTGGCATCGAACTAATCTAGGAAGCTTATACACGTAAAATTTGACATAGAAGAACAATAAAAAGTGTACACCGAGCAACTTTGATGGTCCGAAGTTGCTCAACTCTATCCATGGAGGAGCTTTTAACGGTTTTTGTCCATTTGGCATAGAAAGTTGGTGTTTTGGCATCGAAATAATCTAGGAAGTTATACTCGTAAAATTTGACATAAAAGAATAATAAAATGTGTACACCGAGCAACTTTGATGGTCCAAAGTTGCTCAACTCTATCTATGGTGGAGCTTATAACGGTTTTTCTCCATTTGTCAAAGAAAGTTGGTTTTTTGGCATCGAAATAATCTAGGAAGCTTATACTATAAAATTTGACATAGAAGAACAATAAAATGTATACCCCGAGCAACTTTGATGGTCCGAAGTTGCTCAACTCTATTTATGGTGGAGCTTTTAGCGGTTTTTGTCCATTTGTCAAAGAAAGGTGGTTTTTTGGCATCGAGATAATCTAGGAAGCTTATACTCGTAAAATTTGACATAGAAGAACAATAAAAAGTGTACACTGAGCAACTTTCATGGTCCGAAGTTGCTCAACTCTATCTATGGAGGAGCTTTTAACAGTTTTTGTCCATTTGGCATAGAAAGTTGGTGTTTTGGAATAGAAAAAATCTAGGAAGTTATACTCGTAAAATTTGACATAAAAGAACAATAAAAAGTGTACATCGAGCAACATTGATGGTCCGAAGTTGCTCAACTCTATCTATGGAGGAGCTTTAACGGTTTATGTCCATTTGTCAAAGAAAGTTGGTGTTTTGGAATCAAAATAATCTATGAAGTTATACTCGTAAAATTTGACATAAAAGAACAATAAAATGTGTACACCGAGCAACTTTGATGGTCCGAAGTTGCTCAACTCTATCTATGGAGGAGCTTTTAACGGTTTTTGTACATTTGGCATAGATATGTAGTGTTTTGGCATCGAAATAATCTACGAAGCTTATAATCGTAAAATTTGACATAGAAGAACAATAAAAAGTGTACACCGAGCAACATTGATGGTCGAAGTTGTTCAACTCTATCTATGGAGGAGCTTTAACGGTTTTTGTCCATTTGTCATAGAAAGTTGGTGTTTTGGAATCGAAATAATCTAGGAATTTATACTCGTAAAATTTGACATAAAAGAACAATAAAAAGTGTACACCGAGCAACTTTCATGGTCCGAATTTACTCAACTCTTTCTATGGAGGAGCTTTTAACGGTTTTTGTCCATTTGGCATAGATATGTGGTGTTTTGGCATCGAACTAATCTAGGAAGCTTATACACGTAAAATTTGACATAGAAGAGCAATAAAAAGTGTACACCGAGCAACTTTGATGGTCCGAAGTTGCTCAACTCTATCCATGGAGGAGCTTTTAACGGTTTTTGTCCATTTGGCATAGAAAGTTGGTGTTTTGGCATCGAAATAATCTAGGAAGTTATACTCGTAAAATTTGACATAAAAGAACAATAAAATGTGTACACCGAGCAACTTTGATGGTCCAAAGTTGCTCAACTCTATCTATGGTGGAGCTTATAACGGTTTTTCTCCATTTGTCAAAGAAAGTTGGTTTTTTGGCATCGAAATAATCTAGGAAGCTTATACTATAAAATTTGACATAGAAGAACAATAAAATGTATACACCGAGCAACTTTGATGGTCCGAAGTTGCTCAACTCTATTTATGGTGGAGCTTTTAACGGTTTTTGTCCATTTGTCGAAGAAAGGTGGTTTTTTGGCATCGAGATAATCTAGGAAGCTTATACTCGTAAAATTTGACATAGAAGAACAATAAAAAGTGTACGCTGAGCAACTTTCATGGTCCGAAGTTGCTCAACTCTATCTATTGAGGAGCTTTTAACTGTTTTTGTCCATTTGGCATAGAAAGTTGGTGTTTTGGAATAGAAAAAATCTAGGAAGTTATACTCGTAAAATTTGACATAGAAGAACAATAAAAAGTGTACAACGAGCAACATTGATGGTCCGAAGTTGCTCAACTCTATCTATGGAGGAGCTTTAACGGTTTATGTCCATTTGTCAAAGAAAGTTGGTGTTTTGGAATCAAAAAAATATAGGAAGTTATACTCGTAAAATTTGACATAAAAGAACAATAAAATGTGTTCACCGAGCAACATTGATGGTCCGAAGTTGCTCAACTCTATCTATGGAGGAGCTTTTAATGGTTTTTGTCCAATTGGCATAGATATGTAGTGTTTTGGCATCGAAATAATCTACGAAGCTTATAATCATAAAATTTGACATAGAAGAACAATAAAAAGTGTACACCGAGCAACATTGATGGTCGAAGTTGTTCAACTCTATCTATGAAGGAGCTTTAACTGTTTTTGTCCATTTGTCATAGAAAGTTGGTGTTTTGGAATCGAAATAATCTAGGAAGTTATACTCGTAAAATTTGACATAAAAGAACAATAAAAAATGTACACCGAGCAACTTTCATGGTCCGAATTTACTCAACTCTTTCTATGGAGGAGCTTTTAACGGTTTTTGTCCATTTGGCATAGATATGTGGTGTTTTGGCATCGAACTAATCTAGGAAGCTTATACACGTAAAATTTGACATAGAAGAACAATAAAAAGTGTACACCGAGCAACTTTGATGGTCCGAAGTTGCTCAACTCTATCCATGGAGGAGCTTTTAACGGTTTTTGTCCATTTGGCATAGAAAGTTGGTGTTTTGGCATCGAAATAATCTAGGAAGTTATACTCGTAAAATTTGACATAAAAGAATAATAAAATGTGTACACCGAGCAACTTTGATGGTCCAAAGTTGCTCAACTCTATCTATGGTGGAGCTTATAACGGTTTTTTCCATTTGTCAAAGAAAGTTGGTTTTTTGGCATCGAAATAATCTAGGAAGCTTATACTATAAAATTTGACATAGAAAAACAATAAAATGTATACACCGAGCAACTTTGATGGTCCGAAGTTTCTCAACTCTATCTATGGAGGAGCTTTTAACGGTTTTTGTCCATTTGGCATAGCTATGTAGTGTTTTGGCATCGAAATAATCTACGAAGCTTATACTCGTAAAATTTGACATAGAAGAACAATAAAAAGTGTACACCGAGCAACATTGATGGTCGAAGTTGTTCAACTCTATCTATGGAGGAGCTTTAATGGTTTTTGTCCATTTGTCATAGCAAGTTGGTGTTTTGGAATCGAAATAATCTAGGAACTTATACTCGTAAAATTTGACATAAAAGAACAATAAAAAGTGTACACCGAGCAACTTTCATGGTCCGAATTTACTCAACTCTTTCTATGGATGAGCTTTTAACGGTTTTTGTCCATTTGGCATAGATATGCGGTGTTTTGGCATCGAACTAATCTAGGAAGCTTATACACGTAAAATTTGAGATAGAAGAACAATAAAAAGTGTACACCGAGCAACTTTGATGGTCCGAAGTTGCTCAACTCTCTCCATGGAGGAGCTTTTAACGGTTTTTGTCCATTTGCATAGAAAGTTGGTGTTTTGGCATCGAAATAATCTAGGAAGTTATACTCGTAAAATTTGACATAAAAGAATAATAAAATGTGTACACCGAGCAACTTTGATGGTCCAAAGTTGCTCAACTCTATCTATGGTGGAGCTTATAACGGTTTTTCTCCATTTGTCAAAGAAAGTTGGTTCTTTGGCATCGGAATAATCTAGGAAGCTTATACTATAAAATTTGACATAGAAGAACAATAAAATGTATACACCGAGCAACTTTGATGGTCCGAAGTTGCTCAACTCTATTTATGGTGGAGCTTGTAACGGTTTTTGTCCATTTGTCGAAGAAAGGTGGTTTTTTGGCATCGAGATAATCTAGGAAGCTTATACTCGTAAAATTTGACATAGAAGAACAATAAAAAGTGTACACTGAGCAACTTTCATGGTCCGAAGTTGCTGAACTCTATCTATGGAGGAGCTTTTAACTGTTTTTGTCCATTTGGCATAGAAAGTTGGTGTTTTGGAATAGAAAAAATCTAGGAAGTTATACTCGTAAAATTTGACATAGAAGAACAATAAAAAGTGTACACCGAGCAACATTGATGGTCTGAAGTTGCTCAACTCTATCTATGGAGGAGCTTTAACGGTTTTTGTCCATTTGTCAAAGAAAGTTGGTGTTTTGGAATCAAAATAATCTAGGAAGTTATACTCGTAAAATTTGACATAAAAGAACAATAAAATGTGTACACCGAGCAACTTTGATGGTCCGAAGTTGCTCAACTCTATCTATGGAGGAGCTTTTAACGATTTTTGTCCATTTGGCATAGATATGTAGTGTTTTGGCATCGAAATAATCTACGAAGCTTATACTCGTAAAATTTGACATAAAAGAACAATAAAAAGTGTACACCGAGCAACATTGATGGTCCGAAGTTGCTCAACTCTATCTATGGAGGAGCTTTAACAGTTTTTGTCCATTTGTCATAGAAAGTTGGTGTTTTGGAATCGAAATAATCTAGGAAGTTATACTCGTAAAATTTGACATAAAAGAACAATAAAATGTGTACACCGAGCAACTTTGATGGTCCGAAGTTGCTCAACTCTATCTATGGAGGAGCTTTTAACGGTTTTTGTCCGTTTGGCATAGATATGTAGTGTTTTGGCATCGAAATAATCAACGAAGCTTATACTCGTAAAATCTGACATAGAAGAACAATAAAAAGTGTACACCGTGCAACTTTCATGGTCCGAATTTGCTCAACTCTATCTATGGAGGAGCTTTTAACGGTTTTTGTCCATTTAGCATAGATATGTGGTGTTTTGGCATCGAAGTAATCTAGGAAGCTTATACACGTAAAATTTGACATAGAAGAACAATAAAAAGTGTACACCGAACAACTTTGTTAGTCCGAAGTTGCTGAACTCTCTCGATGGTGGAGCTTTAACGGTTTTTGTCCATTTGTCATAGAAAGTTGGTGTTTTGGCATCGAAATAATCTAGGAAGTTATACTCGTAAAATTTGACATAAAAGAACAATAAAATGTGTACACCGAGCAACTTTGATGGTCCAAAGTTGCTGAACTCTATCTATGGAGGAGCTTTTAACGGTTTTTGTCCATTTGGCATAGATATGTGGTGTTTTGGCATCGAACTAATCTAGGAAGCTTATACTCGTAAAATTTGACATAGAAGAACAATAAAAAGTGTACACCGAGCAACATTGATGGTCCGAAGTTGTTCAACTCTATCTATGGAGGAGCTTTAACGGTTTTTGTCCATTTGGCATAGAAAGTTGGTGTTTTGGCATCGAAATAATCTAGGAAGCTTATACTCGTAAAATTTGACATAAAAGAACAATAAAATGTGTACACCGGGTAACTTTCATGGTCCGAAGTTGCTCAACTCTATTTATGGTGGAGCTTTTAACGGTTTTTGTCCATTTGTCGAAGAAAGGTGGTTTTTTGGCATCGAGATAATCTAGGAAGCTTATACTCGTAAAATTTGACATAGAAGAACAATAAAAAGTGTACACTGAGCAACTTTCATGGTCCGAAGTTGCTCAACTCTATCTATGGAGGAGCTTTTAACGGTTTTTGTCCATTTGGCATAGATATGTGGTTTTTTGGCATCGAGATAATCTAGGAAGCTTATACTCGTAAAATTTGACATAGAAGAACAAAAAAAAGTGTACACCGAGCAACTTTCATGGTCCGAAGTTGCTCAACTCTATCTATGGAGGAGCTTTTAACGGTTTTTGTCCGTTTGGCATAGATATGTAAGGTTTTCGCATCGAAGTAATCTAGGAATCTTATACACGTAAAATTTGACATAGAAGAACAATAAAAAGTGTACACGGAGCAACTTTCATGGTCCGAAGTTGCTCAACTCTATCTATGGAGGAGATTTTATCGGTTTTTCTCCGTTTGGCATAGATATGTAGTGTTTTAGCATCGAAATAATCAACGAAGCTTATACTCGTAAAATTTCACATAGAAGAACAATAAAAAATGTACACCGAGCAACTTTCATGGTCCGAATTTGCTCAACTCTATCTATTGAGGAGCTTTTAACGGTTTTTGTCCATTTAGCATAGATATGTGGTGTTTTGGAATCGAAATAATCTAGGAAGTTATACTCGTAAAATTTGACATAGAAGAACAATAAAAAGTGTACACGGAGCAACTTTCACGGTCCGAAGTTGCTCAACTCTATCTATGGATGAGCTTTTAACGGTTTTTGTCCATTTTTCATAGAAAGTTGGTGTTAGGGAATCGAAATAATCTAGGAAGTTATACTCGTAAAATTTGACATAGAAGAACAATAAAAAGTGTACACCGAGCAACCTTCATGGTCCGAATTTGTTCAGCTCTATCTATGGAGGAGCTTTTAACGGTTTTTGTCCATTTGTCAAAGAAAGTTGGTTCTTTGGCATCAGAATAATCTAGGAAGCTTATACTATAAAATTTGACATAGAAGAACAATAAAATGTATACACCGAGCAACTTTGATGGTCCGAAGTTGCTGAACTCTATTTATGGTGGAGCTTTTAACGGTTTTTGTCCATTTGTCGAAGAAAGGTGGTTTTTTGGCATCGAGATAATCTAGGAAGCTTATACTCGTAAAATTTGACATAGAAGAACAATAAAAAGTGTACACTGAGCAACTTTCATGGTCCGAAGTTGCTGAACTCTATCTATGGAGGAGCTTTTAACTGTTTTTGTCCATTTGGCATAGAAAGTTGGTGTTTTGGAATAGAAAAAATCTAGGAAGTTATACTCGTAAAATTTGACATAGAAGAACAATAAAAAGTGTACACCGAGCAACATTGATGGTCTGAAGTTGCTCAACTCTATCTATGGAGGAGCTTTAACGGTTTTTGTCCATTTGTCAAAGAAAGTTGGTGTTTTGGAATCAAAATAATCTAGGAAGTTATACTCGTAAAATTTGACATAAACGAACAATAAAATGTGTACACCGAGCAACTTTGATGGTCCGAAGTTGCTCAACTCTATCTATGGAGGAGCTTTTAACGGTTTTTGTCCATTTGGCATAGATATGTAGTGTTTTGGCATCGAAATAATCTACGAAGCTTATACTCGTAAAATTTGACATAAAAGAACAATAAAAAGTGTACACCGAGCAACATTGATGGTCCGAAGTTGCTCAACTCTATCTATGGAGGAGCTTTAACGGTTTTTGTCCATTTGTCATAGAAAGTTGGTGTTTTAGAATCGAAATAATCTAGGAAGTTATGCTCGTAAAATTTGACATAAAAGAACAATAAAAAGTGTACACTGAACAACTTTCATGGTCCGAATTTACTCAACTCTATCTATGGAGGAGCTTTTAATGGTTTTTTTCCATTTGGCATAGATATGTAGTGTTTTGGAATCGAACTAATCTAGGAAGCTTATACTCGTAAAATTTTACATAGAAGAACAATAAAAAGTGTACACGGAGCAACTTTGATGGTCCGAAGTTGCTCAACTCTATCTATGGAGGAGCTTTTAACGGTTTTTGTCCATTTGTCATAGATATGTGGTTTTTTGGCATCGAGATAATCTAGGAAGCTTATACTCGTAAAATTTGACATAGAACAACAATAAAAAGTGTACACCGAGCAACTTTCATGGTCCGAAGTTGCTCAACTCTATCTATGGAGGAGCTTTTAACGGTTTTTGTCCGTTTGGCATAGATATGTAGTGTTTTGTCATCGAAGTAATCTAGGAATCTTATACACGTAAAATTTGACATAGAAGAACAATAAAAGGTGTACACGGAGCAACTTTCATGGTCCGAAGTTGCTCAACTCTATCTATGGAGGAGCTTTTATTGGTTTTTGTCCGTTTGGCATAGATATGTAGTGTTTTGGCATCGAAATAATCAACGAAGCTTATACTCGTAAAATCTGACATAGAAGAACAATAAAAAGTGTACACCGTGCAACTTTCATGGTCCGAATTTGCTCAACTCTATCTATGGAGGAGCTTTTAACGGTTTTTGTCCATTTAGCATAGATATGTGGTGTTTTGGCATCGAAGTAATCTAGGAAGCTTATACACGTAAAATTTGACATAGAAGAACAATAAAAAGTGTACACCGAACAACTTTGTTGGTCCGAAGTTGCTGAACTCTCTCGATGGTGGAGCTTTAACGGTTTTTGTCCATTTGTCATAGAAAGTTGGTGTTTTGGCATCGAAATAATCTAGGAAGTTATACTCGTAAAATTTGACATAAAAGAACAATAAAATGTGTACACCGAGCAACTTTGATGGTCCAAAGTTGCTGAACTCTATCTATGGAGGAGCTCTTAACGGTTTTTGTCCATTTGGCATAGATATGTAGTGTTTTGACATCGAAATAATCTACGAAGCTTATACTCGTAAAATTTGACATAGAAGAACAATAAAAAGTGTACACCGAGCGACATTGATGGTCCGAAGTTGCTCAACTCTATCTACGGAGGAGCTTTAACGGTTTTTGTCCATTTGTCATAGAAAGTTGGTGTTTTGGAATCGAAATAATCTAGGAAGTTATGCTCGTAAAATTTGACATGAAAGAACAATAAAAAGTGTACACTGAGCAACTTTCATGGTCCGAATTTACTCAACTCTATCTATGGAGGAGCTTTTAACGTTTTTTGTCCATTTGGCATAGATATGTGGTGTTTTGACATCGAACTAATCTAGGAAGCTTATACACGTAAAATTTGACATAGAAGAACAATAAAAAGTGTACAACGAGCAACATTGATGGTCCGAGGTTGCTCAACTCTATCTATGGAGGAGCTTTAACGGTTTTTGTCCATTTGGCATAGAAAGTTGGTGTTTTGGCATCGAAATAATCTAGGAAGCTTATACTCGTAAAATTTGACATAAAAGAACAATAAAATGTGTACACCGGGTAACTTTCATGGTCCGAAGTTGCTCAACTCTATTTATGGTGGAGCTTTTATCGGTTTTTGTCCATTTTTCGAAGAAAGGTGGTTTTTTGTCATCGAGATAATCTAGGAAGCTTATACTCGTAAAATTTGACATAGAAGAACAATAAAAAGTGTACACGGAGCAACTTTGATGGTCCGACGTTGCTCAACTCTATCTATGGAGGAGCTTTTAACGGTTTTTGTCCATTTGGCATAGATATGTGGTTTTTTGGCATCGAGATAATCTAGGAAGCTTATACTCGTAAAATTTGACATAGATGAACAAAAAAAAGTGTACACCGAGCAACTTTCATGGTCCGAAGTTGCTCAACTCTATCTATGAAGAAGCTTTTAACGGTTTTTGTGCGTTTGGCATAGATATGTAGTGTTTTCGCATCGAAGTAATCTAGGAATCTTATACACGTAAAATTTGACATAGAAGAACAATAAAAAGTGTACACGGAGCAACTTTCATGGTCCGAAGTTGCTCAACTCTATCTATGGAGGAGATTTTATCGGTTTTTGTCCGTTTGGCATAGATATGTAGTGTTTTGGCATCGAAATAATCAACGAAGCTTATACTCGTAAAATTTGACATAGAAGAACAATAAAAAGTGTACACCGAGCAACTTTCATGGTCCGAATTTGCTCAACTCTATCTATTGAGGAGCTTTTAACGGTTTTTGTCCATTTAGCATAGATATGTGGTGTTTTGGAATCGAAATAATCTAGGAAGTTATACTCGTAAAATTTGACATAGAAGAACAATAAAAAGTGTACACGGAGCAACTTTCACGGTCCGAAGTTGCTCAACTCTATCTATGGATGAGCTTTTAACGGTTTTTGTCCATTTTTCATAGAAAGTTGGTGTTAGGGAATCGAAATAATCTAGGAAGTTATACTCGTAAAATTTGACATAGAAGAACAATAAAAAGTGTACACCGAGCAACCTTCATGGTCCGAATTTGTTCAACTCTATCTATGGAGGAGCTTTTAACGGTTTTTGTCCATTTGGCATAGATATGTGGTGTTTTCGCATCGAAGTAATCTAGGAAGCTTATAAACGTAAAATTTGACATAGAAGAACAATAAAAAGTGTACACCGAGCAACTTTGATGGTCCGAAGTTGCTCAACTCTATCTATGGAGGAGCTTTTAACGGTTTTTGTCCATTTGGCATAGATATGTAGTGTTTTGGCATCGAAATAATCTACGAAGCTTATACTCGTAAAATTTGATGTAGAAGAACAATAAAAATTGTACACCGAGCAACTTTCATGGTCCGAATTTAATCAACTCTATCTATGGAGGAGCTTTTAACAGTTTTTGTCCATTTGGCATAGATATGTGGTGTTTTGGCATCTAAGTAATCTAGGAAGCTTATACAAGTAAAATTTGACATATAAGAACAATAAAAAGTGTACACCGAGCAACTTTGATGGTGCAAAGTTTATCAACTCTATCTATGGAGGAGCTTTTAACGGTTTTTGTCCATGTGGCATAGAAAGTTGGTGTTTTGGAATCGAAATAATATAAGAAGTTATACTCGTAAAATTTGACATAGAAAAACAATAAAAAGTGTACACGGAGCAACTTTGATGGTCCGAAGTTGCTCAACTCTATCTATGGAGGTGCTTTTAACGGTTTTTGTCCATTTGGCATAGATATGTGGTTTTTTGGCATCGAGATTATCTGGGAAGCTTATACTCGTAAAATTTGACATAGAAGAACAATAAAAAGTGTACACCGAGCAACTTTCAAGGTCCGAATTTGCTCAACTCTATCTATGGAGGAGCTTTTAACGGTTTTTGTCCATTTGGCATAGATATGTGGTGTTTTGGCATCGAAGTAATCTAGAAAGCTTATACACGTAAAATTTGACATAGAAGAACAATAAAAAGAGTACACCGAGCAACTTTGATGGTCCGAAGTTACTGAACTCTATCTATGGAGGAGCCTTTAACGGTTTTTGTCCATTTGGCATAGATATGTAGTGTTTTGGCATCGAAATAATCTACGAAACTTATACTCGTAAAATTTGACATAGAAGAACAATAAAAAGAGTATACTGAGCAACTTTCATGGTCCGAAGTTGCTCAACTCTATCAGTGGAGGAGCTTTTAACGGTTTTTGTCCATTTGGCATAGATATGTGGTTTTTTGGCATCGAAATAATCTAGGAAGCTTATACTCGTAAAATTTGACATAGAAGAACAATAAAAAGTGTACACCGAGCAACTTTCAAGGTCTGAATTTGCTCAACTCTATCTATGGAGGAGCTTTTAACGGTTTTTGTCCATTTGGCATAGAAAGTTGGTGTTTTGGAATCGAAATAATCTAGGAAGTTATCCTCATAAAATTTGACATAGAAGAACAATAAAAAGTGTACACGGAGCAACTTTGATGGTCCGAAGTTGCTCAACTCTATCTATGGATGAGCTTTTATTGGTTTTTGTCCCTTTCATATAAAGTTGGTGTTTTGGAATCGAAATAATCTAGGATGTTATACTCGTAAAATTTGCATAGAAGAACAATAAAAAGTGTACACCGAGCAACTTTCATGGTCCGAAGTTGCTCAACTCTATCAATGGAGGAGCTTTTAAAGGTTTTTGTCCATTTGGCATAGATATGTGGTTTTTTGGCATCGAAATAATCTAGGAAGCTTATACTCGTAAAATTTGACATAGAATAACAATAAAAAGTGTACACCGAGCAACTTTCAAGGTCTGAATTTGCTCAACTCTATCTATGGAGGAGCTTTTAACGGTTTTTGTCCATTTGGCATAGAAAGTTGGTGTTTTGGAATCGAAATAATCTAGGAAGTTATCCTCATAAAATTTGACATAGAAGAACAATAAAAAGTGTACACGGAGCAACTTTGATGGTCCGAAGTTGCTCAACTCTATCTATGGATGAGCTTTTAACGGTTTTTGTCCATTTTTCATATAAAGTTGGTGTTTTGGAATCGAAATAATCTAGGAAGTTATACTCGTAAAATTTGACATAGGAAAACAATAAAAAGTGTACACCGAAAAACTTTCATGGTCCGAAGTTGCTCAACTCTATCTATGGAGGAGCTTTTAACGGTTTTTGTCCATTTGGCATTGAAAGTTGGTGTTTTGGCATCGAAATAATCTAGGAAGTTATACTCGTAAAATTTGACATAAAAGAACAATAAAATGTGTACACCGAGCAACTTTGATTGTCCGAAGTTGCTCAACTCTATCTGTGGTGGAGCTTTTAACGGTTTTTGTCCATTTGTCGAAGAAAGTTGGTTTTTTGGCATCGAAATAATCTAGGAAGCTTATACTATAAAATTTGACATAGAAGAACAATAAAAAGTGTACACCGAGCAACTTTCAAGGTCCGAATTTGCACAACTCTATCTATGGAGGAGCTTTTAACGGTGTTTGTCAATTTGGCATAGATATGTGGTGTTTTGGCATCAAAGTAATCTAGAAAGCTTATACACGTAAAATTTGACATAGAAGAAAAATAAAAAGAGTACACCGAGCAACTTTGATGGTCCGAAGTTGCTGAACTCTATCTATGGAGGAGCCTTTAACGGTTTTTGTCCATTTGGCATAGATATGTAGTGTTTTGGCATCGAAATAATCTACGAAACTTATACTCGTAAAATTTCACATAGAAGAACAATAAAAAGAGTACACTGAGCAACTTTCATGGTCCGAATTTATCAACTCTATCTATGGAGGAGCTTTTAACGGTTTTTGTCCATTTTTCATAGAAAGTTGGTGTTTTGGAATCGAAATAATCTAGGATGTTATACTCGTAAAATTTAACATAGAAGAACAATAAAAAGTGTATACCGAGCAACTTTCATGGTCCGAAGTTGCTCAACTCTATCTATGGAGGAGCTTTTAACGGTTTTTGTCCATTTGGCATTGAAAGTTGGTGTTTTGGCATCGAAATAATCTAGGAAGTTATACTCGTAAAATTTGACATAAAAGAACAATAAAATGTGTACACCGAGCAACTTTGATTGTCCGAAGTTGCTCAACTCTATCTGTGGTGGAGCTTTTAACTGTTTTTGTCCATTTGTCGAAGAAAGTTGGTTTTTTGGCATCGAAATAATCTAGGAAGCTTATACTATAAAATTTGACATAGAAGAACAATAAAAAGTGTACACCGAGCAACTTTGATGGTCCGAAGTTGCTGAACTCTATCTATGGAGGAGCATTTAACGGTTTTTGCCCATTTGGCATAGATATGTAGTGTTTTGGCATCGAAATAATCTACGAAACTTATACTCGTAAAATTTGACATAGAAGAACAATAAAAAGTGTACACCGAGCAACTTTCATGGTCCGAATTTATCAACTCTATCTATGGAGGAGCTTTTAACGGTTTTTGTCCATTTTTCATAGAAAGTTGGTGTTTTGGAATCGAAATAATCTAAGAAGTTATACTCGTAAAATTTGACATAGAAGAACAATAAAAAGTGTACACGGAGCAACTTTGATGGTCCGAAGTTGCTCAACTCTATCTATGGAGGAGCTTTTAACGGTTTTTGTCCATTTGGCATAGATATGTGGTTTTTTGGCATCGAGATAATCAAGGAAGCTTATACTCGTAAAATTTGACATAGAAGAACAATAAAAAGTGTACACCGAGCAACTTTTATGGTCCGAAGTTGCTCAACTCTATCTAAGGAGGAGCTTTTAACGGTTTTTGTCAATTTGGCATAGATATGTAGTGTTTTGGAATGGAAATAACCTGCGAAGCTTATACTGTAAAATTTGACATAGAAGAACAATAAAAAGTGTACACCGAGCAACTTTCATGGTCCGAATTTGCTCAACTCTATCTATGGAGGTGCTTTTAACGGTTTTTGTCCATTTGGCATAGATATGTGGTGTTTTGGCATCGAAGTAATCTAAGAAGCTTATACACGTAAAATTTGACATAGAAGAACAATAAAAAGTGTACACGGAGCAACTTTGATGGTTCGAAGTTGCTCAATTCCATCTATAGAGGAGCCTTTAACGGTTTTTGTCCATGTGGCATAGAAAGTTGGTGTTTTGGAATCGAAATAATTTAGGAAGTTATACTCGTAAAATTTGACATAGAAGAACAATAAAAAGTGTAAACGGAGCAACTTTTATGGTCCGAAGTTGCTCAACTCTATCTATGGATGAGCTTTTAACGGTTTTTGTTCATTTTTCATAGAAAGTTTGTGTTTTGGAATCGAAATAATCTAGGAAGTTATACTCGTAAAATTTGACATAGAAGAACAATAAAAAGTGTACACCGAGCAAATTTGATGGTCCGAACTTGCTCAACTCTATCTATGGAGGAGCTTTTAACGGTTTTTGTCCATTTGGCATAGATATATGGTTTTTTGGCATCGAAATAATCTTGGAAGCTTATACTCGTAAAATTTGACATAGAAGAACAATAAAAAGTGTACACCGAGCAACTTTCAAGGTCCGAATTTGCTCAACTCTATCTATGGAGGAGCTTTTAACGGTTTTTGTCCATTTGGCATAGATATGTGGTGTTTTGGCATCGAAGTAATCTAGAAAGCTTATACACGTAAAATTTGACATAGAAGAACAATAAAAAGAGTACACCGAGCAACTTTAATGGTCCGAAGTTGCTGAACTCTATCTATGGAGGAGCCTTTAACGGTTTTTGTCCATTTGGCATAGATATGTAGTGTTTTGGCATCGAAATAATCTACGAAACTTATACTCGTAAAATTTCACATAGAAGAACAATAAAAAGAGTACACTGAGCAACTTTCATGGTCCGAATTTATCAACTCTATCTATGGAGGAGCTTTTAACGGTTTTTGTCCATTTTTCATAGAAAGTTGGTGTTTTGGAATCGAAATAATCTAGGATGTTATACTCGTAAAATTTGACATAGAAGAACAATAAAAAGTGTACACCGAGCAACTTTCATGGTCCGAAGTTGCTTAACTCTATCTATGAAGGAGCTTTTAACGGTTTTTGTCCATTTGGCATAGATATGTGGTTTTTTGGCATCGAAATAATCTAGGAAGCTTATACTCGTAAAATTTGACATAAAAGAACAATAAAAAGTGTACACGGAGCAACTTTGATGGTCCGAAGTTGCTCAACTCTATCTATGGATGAGCTTTTAACGGTTTTTGTCCATTTTTCATATAAAGTTGGTGTTTTGGAATCGAAATAATCTAGGAAGTTATACTCATAAAATTTGACATGGGAAAACAATAAAAAGTGTACACGGAGCAACTTTGATGGTCCGAAGTTGCTCGACTCTATCTATGGAGGAGCTTTTAACGGTTTTTGTCCATTTGGCATTGAAAGTTGGTGTTTTGGCATCGAAATAATCTAGGAAGTTATACTCGTAAAATTTGACATAAAAGAACAATAAAATGTGTACACCGAGCAACTTTGATTGTCCGAAGTTGCTCAACTCTATCTGTGGTGGAGCTTTTAACGGTTTTTGTCCATTTGTCGAAGAAAGTTGGTTTTTTGGCATCGAAATAATCTAGGAAGCTTATACTATAAAATTTGACATAGAAGAACAATAAAAAGTGTACACCGAGCAACTTTCATGGTCCGAAGTTGCCCAACTCTATCTATGAAGGAGCTTTTAACGGTTTTTGTCCGTTTGGCATAGATATGTAGTGTTTTCGCATCGAAGTAATCTAGGAATCTTATACACGTAAAATTTGACATAGAAGAACAATAAAAAGAGTACACTGAGCAACTTTCATGGTCCGAAGTTGCTCAACTCTATCTATGGAGGAGCTTTTATCGGTTTTTGTCCGTTTGGCATAGATATGTAGTGTTTTGGCATCGAAATAATCAACGAAGCTTATACTCGTAAAATTTGACATAGAAGAACAATAAAAAGTGTACACCGAGCAACTTTCATGGTCCGAATTTGCTCAACTCTATCTACTGAGGAGCTTTTAACGGTTTTTGTCCATTTAGCATAGATATGTGGTGTTTTGGAATCGAAATAATCTAGGAAGTTATACTCGTAAAATTTGACATAGAAGAACAATAAAAAGTGTACACGGAGCAACTTTCACGGTCCGAAGTTGCTCAACTCTATCTATGGATGAGCTTTTAACGGTTTTTGTCCATTTTTCATAGAAAGTTGGTGTTAGGGAATCGAAATAATCTACGAAGTTATACTCGTAAAATTTGACATAGAAGAACAATAAAAAGTGTACACCGAGCAACCTTCATGGTCCGAATTTGTTCAACTCTATCTATGGAGGAGCTTTTAACGGTTTTTGTCCATTTGGCATAGATATGTGGTGTTTTCACATCGAAGTAATCTAGGAAGCTTATAAACGTAAAATTTGACATAGAAGAACAATAAAAAGTGTACACCGAGCAACTTTGATGGTGCGAAGTTTATCAACTCTATCTATGGAGGAGCTTTTAACGGTTTTTGTCCATGTGGCATAGAAAGTTGGTGTTTTGGAATCGAAATAATCTATGAAGTTATACTCGTAAAATTTGACATAGAAGAACAATAAAAAGTGTACACGGAGCAACTTTGATGGTCCGAAGTTGCTCAACTCTATCTATGGAGGAGCTTTTAACGGTTTTTGTCCATTTGGCATAGATATGTGGTTTTTTGGCATCGAGATAATCTGGGAAGCTTATACTCGTAAAATTTGACATAGAAGAACAATAAAAAGTGTACACCGAGCAACTTTCAAAGTCCGAATTTGCTCAACTCTATCTATGGAGGAGCTTTTAACGGTTTTTGTCCATTTGGCATAGATATGTGGTGTTTTGGCATCGAAGTAATCTAGAAAGCTTATACACGTAAAATTTGACATAGAAGAACAATAAAAAGAGTACACCGAGCAACTTTGATGGTCCGAAGTTGCTGAACTCTATCTATGGAGGAGCCTTTAACGGTTTTTGTCCATTTGGCATAGATATGTGGTGTAATGGCATCGAAGTAATCTAGAAAGCTTATACACGTAAAATTTGACATAGAAGAACAATAAAAAGAGTACACCGAGCAACTTTGATGGTCCGAAGTTGCTGAACTCTATCCATGGAGGAGCCTTTAACGGTTTTTGTCCATTTTTCATAGATATGTAGTGTTTTGGCATCGAAATAATCTACGAAACTTATACTCGTAAAATTTGACATAGAAGAACAATAAAAAGAGTATACTGAGCAGCTTTCATGGTCCGAAGTTGCTCAACTCTATCAATGGAGGAGCTTTTAACGGTTTTTGTCCATTTGGCATAGATATGTGGTTTTTTGGCATCGAAATAATCTAGGAAGCTTATACTCGTAAAATTTGACATAGAAGAACAATAAAAAGTGTACACCGAGCAACTTTCAAGGTCTGAATTTGCTCAACTCTATCTATGGAGGAGCTTTTAACGGTTTTTGTCCATTTGGCATAGAAAGTTGGTGTTTTGGAATCGAAATAATCTAGGAAGTTATCCTCATAAAATTTGACATAGAAGAACAATAAAAAGTGTACACGGAGCAACTTTGATGGTCCGAAGTTGCTCAACTCTATCTATGGATGAGCTTTTAACGGGTTTTGTCCATTTTTCATATAAAGTTGGTGTTTTGGAATCGAAATAATCTAGGATGTTATACTCGTAAAATTTGCATAGAAGAACAATAAAAAGTGTACACCGAGCAACTTTCATGGTCCGAAGTTGCTCAACTCTATCAATGGAGGAGCTTTTAACGGTTTTTGTCCATTTGGCATAGATATGTGGTTTTTTGGCATCGAAATAATCTAGGAAGCTTATACTCGTAAAATTTGACATAGAAGAACAATAAAAAGTGTACACCGAGCAACTTTCAAGGTGTGAATTTGCTCAACTCTATCTATGGAGGAGCTTTTAACGGTTTTTGTCCATTTGGCATAGAAAGTTGGTGTTTTGGAATCGAAATAATCTAGGAAGTTATCCTCATAAAATTTGACATAGAAGAACAATAAAAAGTGTACACTGAGCAACTTTGATGGTCCGAAGTTGCTCAACTCTATCTATGGATGAGCTTTTAACGGTTTTTGTCCATTTTTCATATAAAGTTGGTGTTTTGGAATCGAAATAATCTAGGAAGTTATACTCGTAAAATTTGACATAGAAGAACAATAAAAAGTGTACACGGAGCAACTTTGATGGTCCGAAGTTGCTCAACTCTATCTATGGAGGAGCTTTTAACGGTTTTTGTCCGTTTGGCATAGATATGTAGTGTTTTCGCATCGAAGTAATCTAGGAATCTTATACACGTAAAATTTGACATAGAAGAACAATAAAAAGTGTACACGGAGCAACTTTCATGGTCCGAAGTTGCTCAACTCTATCTATGGAGGAGATTTTATCGGTTTTTGTCCGTTTGGCATAGATATGTAGTGTTTTAGCATCGAAATAATCAACGAAGCTTATACTCGTAAAATTTGACATTGAAGAACAATAAAAAGTGTACACCGAGCAATTTTCATGGTCCGAATTTGCTCAACTCTATCTATTGAGGAGCTTTTAACGGTTTTTGTCCATTTAGCATAGATATGTGGTGTTTTGGAATCGAAATAATCTAGGAAGTTATACTCGTAAAATTTGACATAGAAGAACAATAAAAAGTGTACACGGAGCAACTTTCACGGTCCGAAGTTGCTCAACTCTATCTATGGATGAGCTTTTAACGGTTTTTGTCCATTTTTCATAGAAAGTTGGTGTTAGGGAATCGAAATAATCTAGGAAGTTATACTCGTAAAATTTCACATAGAAGAACAATAAAAAGTGTACACCGAGCAACCTTCATGGTCCGAATTTGTTCAACTCTATCTATGGAGGAGCTTTTAACGGTTTTTGTCCATTTGGCATAGATATGTGGTGTTTTCGCATCGAAGTAATCTAGGAAGCTTATAAACGTAAAATTTGACATAGAAGAACAATAAAAAGTGTACACCGAGCAACTTTGATGGTGCGAAGTTTATCAACTCTATCTATGGAGGAGCTTTTAACGGTTTTTGTCCATGTGGCATAGAAAGTTGGTGTTTTGGAATCGAAATAATCTATGAAGTTATACTCGTAAAATTTGACATAGAAGAACAATAAAAAGTGTACACGGAGCAACTTCGATGGTCCGAAGTTGCTCAACTCTATCTATGGAGGAGCTTTTAACGGTTTTTGTCCATTTGGCATAGATATGTGGTTTTTTGGCATCGAAATAATCTGGGAAGCTTATACTCGTAAAATTTGACATAGAAGAACAATAAAAAGTGTACACCGAGCAACTTTCAAGGTCCGAATTTGCTCAACTCTATCTATGGAGGAGCTTTTAACGGTTTTTGTCCATTTGGCATAGATATGTGGTGTTTTGGCATCGAAGTAATCTAGAAAGCTTATACACGTAAAATTTGACATAGAAGAACAATAAAAAGAGTACACCGAGCAACTTTGATGGTCCGAAGTTGCTGAACTCTATCTATGGAGGAGCCTTTAACGGTTTTTGTCCATTTGGCATAGATATGTGGTGTAATGGCATCGAAGTAATCTAGAAAGCTTATACACGTAAAATTTGACATAGAAGAACAATAAAAAGAGTACACCGAGCAACTTTGATGGTCCGAAGTTGCTGAACTCTATCCATGGAGGAGCCTTTAACGGTTTTTGTCCATTTGGCATAGATATGTAGTGTTTTGGCATCGAAATAATCTACGAAACTTATACTCGTAAAATTTGACATAGAAGAACAATAAAAAGAGTATACTGAGCAACTTTCATGGTCCGAAGTTGCTCAACTCTATCAATGGAGGAGCTTTTAACGGTTTTTGTCCATTTGGCATAGATATGTGGTTTTTTGGCATCGAAATAATCTAGGAAGCTTATACTCGTAAAATTTGACATAGAAGAACAATAAAAAGAGTACACCGAGCAACTTTCACGGTCCGAAGTTGCTCAACTCTATCTATGGATGAGCTTTTAACGGTTTTTGTCCATTTTTCATAGAAAGTTGGTGTTAGGGAATCGAAATAATCTAGGAAGTTATACTCGTAAAATTTCACATAGAAGAACAATAAAAAGTGTACACCGAGCAACCTTCATGGTCCGAATTTGTTCAACTCTATCTATGGAGGAGCTTTTAACGGTTTTTGTCCATTTGGCATAGATATGTGGTGTTTTCGCATCGAAGTAATCTAGGAAGCTTATAAACGTAAAATTTGACATAGAAGAACAATAAAAAGTGTACACCGAGCAACTTTGATGGTGCGAAGTTTATCAACTCTATCTATGGAGGAGCTTTTAACGGTTTTTGTCCATTTGGCATAGATATGTGGTTTTTTGGCATCGAGATAATCTGGGAAGCTTATACTCGTAAAATTTGACATAGGAGAACAATAAAAAGTGTACACCGAGCAACTTTCAAGGTCCGAATTTGCTCAACTCTATCTATGGAGGAGCTTTTAACGGTTTTTGTCCATTTGGCATAGATATGTGGTGTTTTGGCATCGAAGTAATCTAGAAAGCTTATACACGTAAAATTTGACATAGAAGAACAATAAAAAGAGTACACCGAGCAACTTTGATGGTCCGAAGTTGCTGAACTCTATCTATGGAGGAGCCTTTAACGGTTTTTGTCCATTTGGCATAGATATGTGGTGTAATGGCATCGAAGTAATCTAGAAAGCTTATACACGTAAAATTTGACATAGAAGAACAATAAAAAGAGTACACTGAGCAACTTTGATGGTCCGAAGTTGCTGAACTCTATCCATGGAGGAGCCTTTAACGGTTTTTGTCCATTTGGCATAGATATGTAGTGTTTTGGCATCGAAATAATCTACGAAACTTATACTCGTAAAATTTGACATAGAAGAACAATAAAAAGAGTATACTGAGCAACTTTCATGGTCCGAAGTTGCTCAACTCTATCAATGGAGGAGCTTTTAACGGTTTTTGTCCATTTGGCATAGATATGTGGTTTTTTGGCATCGAAATAATCTAGGAAGCTTATACTCGTAAAATTTGACATAGAAGAACAATAAAAAGTGTACAACGAGCAACTTTCAAGGTCTGAATTTGCTCAACTCTATCTATGGAGGAGCTTTTAACGGTTTTTGTCCATTTGGCATAGAAAGTTGGTGTTTTGGAATCGAAATAATCTAGGAAGTTATCCTCATAAAATTTGACATAGAAGAACAATAAAAAGTGTACACGGAGCAACTTTGATGGTTCGAAGTTGCTCAACTCTATCTATGGATGAGCTTTTAACGGTTTTTGTCCATTTTTCATATAAAGTTGGTGTTTTGGAATCGAAATAATCTAGGATGTTATACTCGTAAAATTTGCATAGAAGAACAATAAAAAGTGTACACCGAGCAACTTTCATGGTCCGAAGTTGCTCAACTCTATCAATGGAGGAGCTTTTAACGGTTTTTGTCCATTTGGCATAGATATGTGGTTTTTTGGCATCGAAATAATCTAGGAAGCTTATACTCGTAAAATTTGACATAGAAGAACAATAAAAAGTGTACACCGAGCAACTTTCAAGGTCTGAATTTGCTCAACTCTATCTATGGAGGAGCTTTTAACGGTTTTTGTCCATTTGGCATAGAAAGTTGGTGTTTTGGAATCGAAATAATCTAGGAAGTTATCCTCATAAAATTTGACATAGAAGAACAATAAAAAGTGTACACTGAGCAACTTTGATGATCCGAAGTTGCTCAACTCTATCTATGGATGAGCTTTTAACGGTTTTTGTCCATTTTTCATATAAAGTTGGTGTTTTGGAATCGAAATTATCTAGGAAGTTATACTCGTAAAATTTGACATAGAAGAACAATAAAAAGTGTACACGGAGCAACTTTGATGGTCCGAAGTTGCTCAACTCTATCTATGGAGGAGCTTTTAACGGTTTTTGTCCATTTGACATAGATATGTGGTTTTTTTGCATCGAGATAATCAAGGAAGCTTATACTCGTAAAATTTGACATAAAAGAACAATAAAATGTGTACACCGAGCAACTTTTATGGTCCGAAGTTGATCAACTCTATCTAAGGAGGAGCTTTTAACGGTTTTTGTCAATTTGGCATAGATATGTAGTGTTTTGGAATGGAAATAACCTACGAAGCTTATACTGTAAAATTTGACATAGAAGAACAATAAAAAGTGTACACCGAGCAACTTTCATGGTCCGAATTTGCTCAACTCTATCTATGGAGGTGCTTTTAACGGTTTTTGTCCATTTGGCATAGATATGAGGTGTTTTGGCATCGAAGTAATCTAGGAAGCTTATACACGTAAAATTTGACATAGAAGAACAATAAAAAGTGAACACGGAGCAACTTTGATGGTTCGAAGTTGCTCAATTCTATCTATAGAGGAGCTTTTAACGGTTTTTGTCCATGTGGCATAGAAAGTTGGTGTTTTGGAATCGAAATAATCTAGGAAGTTATACTCGTAAAATTTGACATAGAAGAACAATAAAAAGTGTAAACGGAGCAACTTTTATGGTCCGAAGTTGCTCAACTCTATCTATGGATGAGCTTTTAACGGTTTTTGTCCATTTTTCATAGAAAGTTTGTGTTTTGGAATCGAAATAATCTAGGAAGTTATACTCGTAAAATTTGACATAGAAGAACAATAAAAAGTGTACACCGAGCAACTTTGATGGTCCGAAGTTGCTCAACTCTATCTATGGAGGAGCTTTTAACGGTTTTTGTCCATTTGGCATAGATATATGGTTTTTTGGCATCGAAATAATCTAGGAAGCTTATACTCGTAAAATTTGACATAGAAGAACAATAAAAAGTGTACACCGAGCAACTTTCAAGGTCCGAATTTGCTCAACTCTATCTATGGAGGAGCTTTTAACGGTTTTTGTCCATTTGGCATAGATATGTGGTTTTTTCGCATCGAAATAATCTAGGAACCTTATACTCATAAAATTTGACATAGAAGAACAATAAAAAGTGTACACCGAGCAACTTTCAAGGTCCGAATTTGCACAACTCTATCTATGGAGGAGCTTTTAACGGTGTTTGTCAATTTGGCATAGATATGTGGTGTTTTGGCATCGAAGTAATCTAGAAAGCTTATACACGTAAAATTTGACATAGAAGAACAATAAAAAGAGTACACCGAGCAACTTTGATGGTCCGAAGTTGCTGAACTCAATCTATGGAGGAGCCTTTAACGGTTTTTGTCCCTTTGACATAGATATGTAGTGTTTTGGCATCGAAATAATCTACGAAACTTATACTCGTAAAATTTCACATAGAAGAACAATAAAAAGAGTACACTGAGCAACTTTCATGGTCCGAATTTATCAACTCTATCTATGGAGGAGCTTTTAACGGTTTTTGTCCATTTTTCATAGAAAGTTGGTGTTTTGGCATCGAAATAATCTACGAAGCTTATACTCGTAAAATTTGACATAGAAGAACAATAAAAAGTGTACACCGAGCAACTTTCATGGTCCGAAGTTGCTCAACTCTATCTATGGAGGAGCTTTTAACGGTTTTTGTCCATTTCGCATAGATATGTGGTTTTTTGGCATCGAGATAATCTAGGAAGCTTATACTCGTAAAATTTGACATAGAAGAACAATAAAAAGTGTACACCGAGCAACTTTTATGGTCCGAAGTTGCTCAACTCTATCTAAGGAGGAGCTTTTAACGGTTTTTGTCCATTTGGCATAGATATGTAGTGTTTTGGAATGGAAATAACCTACGAAGCTTATACTGTAAAATTTGACATAGAAGAACAATAAAAAGTGTACACCGAGCAACTTTCATGGTCCGAAGTTGCTCAACTCTATCTATGGAGGAGCTTTTAACGGTTTTGTCCATTTTTCATAGAAAGTTGGTGTTTTGGCATCGAAATAATCTACGAAGCTTATACTCGTAAAATTTGACATAGAAGAACAATAAAAAGTGTACACCGAGCAACTTTCATGGTCCGAAGTTGCTCAACTCTATCAATGGAGGAGCTTTTAACGGTTTTTGTCCATTTGGCATTGAAAGTTGGTGTTTTGGCATCGAAATAATCTAGGAAGTTATACTCGTAAAATTTGACGTAGAGGAACGAAAAAAAGTGTAAACGGAGCAACTTTCATGGTCCGAATTTATCAACTCTATCTATGGAGGAGCTTTTAACGGTTTTTGTCCATTTTTCATAGAAAGTTGGTGTTTTGGAATCGAAATAATCTAAGAAGTTATACTCGTAAAATTTGACATAGAAGAACAATAAAAAGTGTACACGGAGCAACTTTGATGGTCCGAAGTTGCTCAACTCTATCTATGGAGGAGCTTTTAACGGTTTTTGTCCATTTGGCATAGATATGTGGTTTTTTTGCATCGATATAATCAAGGAAGCTTATACTCGTAAAATTTGACATAGAAGAACAATAAAAAGTGTACACCGAGCAACTTTTATGGTCCGAAGTTGCTCAACTCTATCTAAGGAGGAGCTTTTAACGGTTTTTGTCAATTTGGCATAGATATGTAGTGTTTTGGAATTGAAATAACCTACGAAGCTTATACTGTAAAATTTGACATAGAAGAACAATAAAAAGTGTACACCGAGCAACTTTCATGGTTCGAATTTGCTCAACTCTATCTATGGAGGTGCTTTTAACGGTTTTTGTCCATTTGGCATAGATATGAGGTGTTTTGTCATCGAAGTAATCTAGGAAGCTTATACACGTAAAATTTGACATAGAAGAACAATAAAAGTGTACACGGAGCAACTTTGATGGTTCGAAGTTGCTCAACTCTATCCATAGAGGAGCTTTTAACGGTTTTTGTCCATGTGGCATAGAAAGTTGGTGTTTTGGAATCGAAATAATCTAGGAAGTTATACTCGTAAAATTTGACGTAGAAGAACGAAAAAAAGTGTAAACGGAGCAACTTTCATGGTCCGAAGTTGCTCAACTCTATCTATGGATGAGCTTTTAACGGTTTTTGTCCATTTTTCATAGAAAGTTGGTGTTTTGGAATCGAAATAATCTAGGAAGTTATACTCGTAAAATTTGACATAGAAGAACAATAAAAAGTGTACACCGAGCAACTTTGATGGTCCGAAGTTGCTCAACTCTATCTATGGAGGAGCTTTTAACGGTTTTTGTCCATTTGGCATAGATATATGGTTTTTTGGCATCGAAATAATCAAGGAAACTTATACTCGTAAAATTTGACATAGAAGAACAATAAAAAGTGTACACCGAGCAACATTCAAGGTCCGAATTTGCTCAACTCTATCTATGGAGGAGCTTTTAACGGTTTTTGTCCATTTGGCATAGATATGTGGTTTTTTCGCATCGAAATAATCTAGGAAGCTTATACTCGTAAAATTTGACATAGAAGAACAATAAAAAGTGTACACCGAGCAACTTTCAGGGTCCGAATTTGCTCAACTCTATCTATGGAGGAGCTTTTAACGGTTTTTGTCCATTTGGCATAGATATGTGGTGTTTTGGCATCGAAGTAATCTAGAAAGCTTATACACGTAAAATTTGACATAGAAGAACAATAAAAAGAGTACACCGAGCAACTTTAATGGTCCGAAGTTGCTGAACTCTATCTATGGAGGAGCCTTTAACGGTTTTTGTCCATTTGGCATAGATATGTAGTGTTTTGGCATCGAAATAATCTACGAAACTTATACTCGTAAAATTTCACATAGAAGAACAATAAAAAGAGTACACTGAGCAACTTTCATGGTCCGAATTTATCAACTCTATCTATGGAGGAGCTTTTAACGGTTTTTGTCCATTTTTCATAGAAAGTTGGTGTTTTGGAATCGAAATAATCTAGGATGTTATACTCGTAAAATTTGACATAGAAGAACAATAAAAAGTGTACACCGAGCAACTTTCATGGTCCGAAGTTGCTTAACTCTATCTATGAAGGAGCTTTTAACGGTTTTTGTCCATTTGGCATAGATATGTGGTTTTTTGGCATCGAAATAATCTAGGAAGCTTATACTCGTAAAATTTGACATAAAAGAACAATAAAAAGTGTACACGGAGCAACTTTGATGGTCCGAAGTTGCTCAACTCTATCTATGGATGATCTTTTAACGGTTTTTGTCCGTTTTTCATATAAAGTTGGTGTTTTGGAATCGAAATAATCTAGGAAGTTATACTCATAAAATTTGACATAGGAAAACAATAAAAAGTGTACACGGAGCAACTTTGATGGTCCGAAGTTGCTCAACTCTATCTATGGAGGAGCTTTTAACGGTTTTTGTCCATTTGGCATTGAAAGTTGGTGTTTTGGCATCGAAATAATCTAGGAAGTTATACTCGTAAAATTTGACATAAAAGAACAATAAAATGTGTACACCGAGCAACTTTGATTGTCCGAAGTTGCTCAACTCTATCTGTGGTGGAGCTTTTAACGGTTTTTGTCCATTTGTCGAAGAAAGTTGGTTTTTTGGCATCGAAATAATCTAGGAAGCTTATACTATAAAATTTGACATAGAAGAACAATAAAAAGTGTACACCGAGCAACTTTGATAGTCCGAAGTTGCTGAACTCTATCTATGGAAGATCTTTTAACGGTTTTTGCCCATTTGGCATAGATATGTAGTATTTTGCCATCGAAATAATCTATGAAACTTATACTCGTAAAATTTGACGTAGAAGAACAATAAAAAGGGTACACTGAGCAACTTTCATGGTCTGAATTTATCAACTCTATCTATCGAGGAGCTTTTAACGGTTTTTGTCCATTTTTCATAGAAAGTTGGTGTTTTGCAATCGAAATAATCTAGGAAGTTATACTCGTAAAATTTGACATAGAAGAACAATAAAAAGTGTACACGGAGCAACTTTGATGGTCCGAAGTTGCTCAACTCTATCTATGGAGGAGCTTTTAACGGTTTTTGTCCATTTCGCATAGATATGTGGTTTTTTGGCATCGAGATAATCTAGGAAGCTTATACTCGTAAAATTTGACATAGAAGAACAATAAAAAGTGTACACCGAGCAACTTTTATGGTCCGAAGTTGCTCAACTCTATCTAAGGAGGAGCTTTTAACGGTTTTTGTCCATTTGGCATAGATATGTAGTGTTTTGGAATGGAAATAACCTACGAAGCTTATACTGTAAAATTTGACATAGAAGAACAATAAAAAGTGTACACCGAGCAACTTTCAGGGTCCGAATTTGCTCAACTCTATATATGGAGGTGCTTTTAAAGGTTTTTGTCCATTTGGCATAGATATGAGGTGTTTTGGCATCGAAGTAATCTAGGAAGCTTATACACGTAAAATTTGACATAGAAGAACAATAAAAAGTGTACACGGAGCAACTTTGATGGTTCGAAGTTGCTCAACTCTATCTATAGAGGAGCTTTTAACGGTTTTTGTCCATGTGGCATAGAAAGTTGGTGTTTTGGAATCGAAATAATCTAGGAAGTTATACTCGTAAAATTTGACATAGAAGAACAAAAAAAAGTGTAAACGGAGCAACTTTCATGGTCCGAAGTTGCTCAACTCTATCTATGGATGAGCTTTTAACGGTTTTTGTCCATTTTTCATAAAAAGTTGGTGTTTTGGAATCGAAATAATCTAGGAAGTTATACTCGTAAAATTTGACATAGAAGAACAACAAAAAGTGTACACCGAGCAACTTCGATGGTCCGAAGTTGCTCAACTCTATCTATGGAGGAGCTTTTAACGGTTTTTGTCCTGGCATAGATATATGGTTTTTTGGCATCGAAATAATCTAGGAAGCTTATACTCGTAAAATTTGACATAGAAGAACAATAAAAAGTGTACACCGAGCAACTTTCAAGGTCCGAATTTGCTCAACTCTATCTATGGAGGAGCTTTTAACGGTTTTTGTCCATTTGGCATAGATATGTGGTGTTTTGGCATCGAAGTAATCTAGAAAGCTTATACACGTAAAATTTGACATAGAAGAACAATAAAAAGAGTACACCGAGCAACATTGATGGTCCGAAGTTGCTGAACTCTATCTATGGAGGAGCCTTTAACGGTTTTTGTCCATTTGGCATAGATATGTGGTGTTTTGGCATCGAAGTAATCTAGGAAGCTTATACACGTAAAATTTGACATAGAAGAACAATAAAAAGTGTACACGGAGCAACTTTGATGGTTCGAAGTTGCTCAACTCTATCTATAGAGGAGCTTTTAACGGTTTTTGTCCATGTGGCATAGAAAGTTGGTGTTTTGGAATCGAAATAATCTAGGATGTTATACTCGTAAAATATGACATAGAAGAACAATAAAAAGAGTACACCGAGCAACTTTCGTGGTCCGAAGTTGCTCAACTCTATCTATGGAGGAGCTTTTAACGGTTTTTGTCCATTTGGCATAGATATGTGGTTTTTTGGCATCGAAATAATCTAGGAAGATTATACTCGTAAAATTTGACATATAAGAACAATAAAAAGCGTACACCGAGAAACTTTCATGGTCCGAATTTGCTCAACTCTATCTATGGAGGAGCTTTTAACTGTTTTTGTCCATTTGGCATAGATATGTGTTGTTTTGGAAACGAAGTAATCTAGGAAGCTTATACACGTAAAATTTTACATAGAAGAACAATAAAAAGTGTACACCGAGCAACTTTGATGGTCCGAAGTTGCTCAACTCTATCTATGGAGGAGCTTTTAACGGTCTTTGTCCATTTGGCATCGAAATAATCTGGGAAGTTATACTCGTAAAATTTGACATAAAAGAACAATAAAATGTGTACACCGAGCAACTTTGATAGTCCGAAGTTGCTCAACTCTATCTATGGTGGAGCTTTTAACGGTTTTTGTCCATTTGTTGAAGAAAGTTGGTTTTTTGGAATCAAAATAATCTAGGAAGCTTATACTATAAAATTTGACATAGAAGAACAATAAAAAGTGTACACCGAGCAACATTGATGGTCCAAAGTTGCTCAACTCTATCTATGGAGGAGCTTTAACGATTTTTGTCCATTTGTCATAGAAAGTTGGTGTTTTGGAATCGAAATAATCTAGGAAGTTATACTCATAAAATTTGACATAGAAGAATAGTAAAAGGTGTACACTGAGCAACTTTCATGGTCCAAAGTTGCTAACTCTATTTATGGAGGAGCTTTTAACGCTTTTTGTCCATTTGGCATAGATATGTAGTGTTTTTGCATCGAAATAATCTACGAAGCTTATACTCGTAAAATTTGACATAGAAGAACAATAAAAAGTGTACACCGAGCAACTTTCATGGTCCAAATTTACTCAACTCTATCTATGGAGGAGCTTTTAACGATTTTTTTCCATTTGGCATAGATATGTGGTGTTTTGGCATCGAAGTAATCTAGGAAGCTTATACACGTAAAATTTGACATAGAAGAACAATAAAAAGTGTACACCGAGCAACTTTGATGGTCCGAAGTTGCTTAACTCTATCTATGGAGGAGCTTTTAACAGTTTTTGTCCATTTGTCATAGAAAGTTGGTGTTTTGGCATCGAAATAATCTAGGAAGTTATACTCGTAAAATTTGACATAAAAGAACAATAAAATGTGTACACCGAGCAACTTTGATGGTCCGAAGTTGCACAACTCTATCTATGGTGGAGCTTTTAACGGTTTTTGTCCATTTGTCGAAGAAAGTTGGTTTTTTGGCATTGAAGTAATCTAGGAAGTTTATAAACGTAAAATTTGACATAGAAGAACAATCAAAAGTGTACACCGAGCAACTTTGATGGTCCGAAGTTGCTCAACACTATCTATGGATGAACTTTTAACGGTTTTTGTCCATTTGGCATAGATATGTGGTTTTTTGGCATCGAAATAATCTAGGAAGCTTATACTCGAAAAATTTGACATAGAAGAACAATAAAACGTGTACACCGAGCAACTTTCAAGGTCCGAATTTGCTCAACTCTATCTATGGAGGAGCTTTTAACGGTTTTTGTCCATTTGGCATAGATATGTGGTGTTTTGGCATCGAAGTAATCTAGAAAGCTTATACACGTAAAATTTGACATAGAAGAACAATAAAAAGAGTACACCGAGCAACTTTGATGGTCCGAAGTTGCTGAACTCTATCTATGGAGGAGCCTTTAACGGTTTTTGTCCATTTGGCATAGATATGTAGTGTTTTGGCATCGAAATAATCTACGAAACTTATACTCGTAAAATTTCACATAGAAGAACAATAAAAAGAGTACACTGAGCAACTTTCATGGTCCGAATTTATCAACTCTATCTATGGAGGAGCTTTTAACGGTTTTTGTCCATTTTTCATAGAAAGTTGGTGTTTTGGAATCGAAATAATCTAAGATGTTATACTCGTAAAATTTGACATAGAAGAACAATAAAAAGTGTACACCGAGCAACTTTCATGGTCCGAAGTTGCTTAACTCTATCTATGAAGGAGCTTTTAACGGTTTTTGTCCATTTGGCATAGATATGTGGTTTTTTGGCATCGAAATAATCTAGGAAGCTTATACTCGTAAAATTTGACATAAAAGAACAATAAAAATTGTACACGGAGCAACTTTGATGGTCCGAAGTTGCTCAACTCTATCTATGGATGAGCTTTTAACGGTTTTTGTCCATTTTTCATATAAAGTTGGTGTTTTGGAATCGAAATAATCTAGGAAGTTATACTCATAAAATTTGACATAGGAAAACAATAAAAAGTGTACACGGAGCAACTTTGATGGTCCGAAGTTGCTCAACTCTATCTATGGAGGAGCTTTTAACGGTTTTTGTCCATTTGGCATTGAAAGTTGGTGTTTTGGCATCGAAATAATCTAGGAAGTTATACTCGTAAAATTTGACATAAAAGAACAATAAAATGTGTACACCGAGCAACTTTGATTGTCCGAAGTTGCTCAACTCTATCTGTGGTCGAGCTTTTAACGGTTTTTGTCCATTTGTCGAAGAAAGTTTGTTTTTTTGGCATCGAAATAATCTAGGAAGCTTATACTATAAAATTTGACATAAAAGAACAATAAAAAGTGTACACCGAGCAACTTTGATAGTCCGAAGTTGCTGAACTCTATCTATGGAGGAGCTTTTAACGGTTTTTGCCCATTTGGCATAGATATGTAGTATTTTGCCATCGAAATAATCTACGAAACTTATACTCGTAAAATTTGACGTACAAGAACAATAAAAAGTGTACACTGAGCAACTTTCATGGTCCGAATTTATCAACTCTATCTATGGAGGAGCTTTTAACGGTTTTTGTCCATTTTTCATAGAAAGTTGGTGTTTTGGAATCGAAATAATCTAAGAAGTTATACTCGTAAAATTTGACATAGAAGAACAATAAAAAGTGTACACGGAGCAACTTTGATGGTCCGAAGTTGCTCAACTCTATCTATGGAGGAGCTTTTAACGGTTTTTGTCCATTTGGCATAGATATGTGGTTTTTTGGCATCGAGATAATCTAGGAAGCTTATACTCGTAAAATTTGACATAGAAGAACAATAAAAAGTGTACACGGAGCAACTTTGATGGTCCGAAGTTGCTCAACTCTATCTAAGGAGGAGCTTTTAACGGTTTTTGTCCATTTGGCATAGATATGTAGTGTTTTGGAATGGAAATAACCTACGAAGCTTATACTGTAAAATTTGACATAGAAGAACAATAAAAAGTGTACACCGAGCAACTTTCATGGTCCGAATTTGCTCAACTCTATCTATGGAGGTGCTTTTAACGGTTTTTGTCCATTTGGCATAGATATGAGGTGTTTTGGCATCGAAGTAATCTAGGAAGCTTATACACGTAAAATTTGACATAGAAGAACAATAAAAAGTGTACACGGAGCAACTTTGATGGTTCGAAGTTGCTCAACTCTATCTATAGAGGAGCTTTTAACGGTTTTTGTCCATGTGGCATAGAAAGTTGGTGTTTTGGAATCAAAATAATCTAGGAAGTTATACTCGTAAAATTTGACATAGAAGAACAAAAAAAAGTGTAAACGGAGCAACTTTCATGGTCCGAAGTTGCTCAACTCTATCTATGGATGAGCTTTTAACGGTTTTTGTCCATTTTTCATAGAAAGTTGGTGTTTTGGAATCGAAATAATCTAGGAAGTTATACTCGTAAAATTTGACATAGAAGAACAATAAAAAGTGTACACCGAGCAACTTTGATGGTCCGAAGTTGCTCAACTCTATCTATGGAGGAGCTTTTAACGGTTTTTGTCCTGGCATAGATATATGGTTTTTTGGCATCGAAATAATCTAGGAAGCTTATACTCGTAAAATTTGACATAGAAGAACAATAAAAAGTGTACACCGAGCAACTTTCAAGGTCCGAATTTGCTCAACTCTATCTATGGAGGAGCTTTTAACGGTTTTTGTCCATTTGGCATAGATATGTGGTGTTTTGGCATCGAAGTAATCTAGAAAGCTTATACACGTAAAATTTGACATAGAAGAACAATAAAAAGAGTACACCGAGCAACTTTGATGGTCCGAAGTTGCTGAACTCTATCTATGGTGGAGCCTTTAACGGTTTTTGTCCATTTGGCATAGATATGTGGTGTTTTGGCATCGAAGTAATCTAGGAAGCTTATACACGTAAAATTTGACATAGAAGAACAATAAAAACTGTACACGGAGCAACTTTGATGGTTCGAAGTTGCTCAACTCTATCTATAGAGAAGCTTTTAATGGTTTTTGCCCATGTGGCATAGAAAGTTGGTGTTTTGGAATCGAAATAATCTAGGATGTTATACTCGTAAAATATGACATAGAAGAACAATAAAAAGAGTACACCGATCAACTTTCATGGTCCGAAGTTGCTCAACTCTATCTATGGAGGAGCTTTTAACGGTTTTTGTCCATGTGGCATAGAAAGTTGGTGTTTTGGAATCGAAATAATCTAGGATGTTATACTCGTAAAATATGACATATAAGAACAATAAAAAGCGTACACCGAGAAACTTTCATGGTCTGAATTTGCTCAACTCTATCTATGGAGGAGCTTTTAACTGTTTTTGTCCATTTGGCATAGATATGTGTTGTTTTGGAAACGAAGTAATCTAGGAAGCTTATACACGTAAAATTTTACATAGAAGAACAATAAAAAGTGTACACCGAGCAACTTTGATGGTCCGAAGTTGCTCAACTCTATCTATGGAGGAGCTTTTAACGGTTTTTGTCCATTTGGCATCAAAATAATCTAGGAAGTTATACTCGTAAAATTTGACATAAAAGAACAATAAAATGTGTACACCGAGCAACTTTGATAGTCCGAAGTTGCTCAACTCTATCTATGGTGGAGCTTTTAACGGTTTTTGTCCATTTGTTGAAGAAAGTTGGTTTTTTGGAATCAAAATAATCTAGGAAGCTTATACTATAAAATTTGACATAGAAGAACAATAAAAAGTGTACACCGAGCAACATTGATGGTCCAAAGTTGCTCAACTCTATCTATGGAGGAGCTTTAACGATTTTTGTCCATTTGTCATAGAAAGTTGGTGTTTTGGAATCGAAATAATCTAGGAAGTTATACTCGTAAAATTTGACATAGAAGAATAGTAAAAGGTGTACACTGAGCAACTTTCATGGTCCAAAGTTGCTAACTCTATTTATGGAGGAGCTTTTAACGCTTTTTGTCCATTTGGCATAGATATGTAGTGTTTTTGCATCGAAATAATCTAAGAAGCTTATACTCGTAAAATTTGACATAGAAGAACAATAAAAAGTGTACACCGAGCAACTTTCATGGTCCAAATTTACTCAACTCTATCTATGGAGGAGCTTTTAACGATTTTTTTCCATTTGGCATAGATATGTGGTGTTTTGGCATCGAAGTAATCTAGGAAGCTTATACTCGTAAAATTTGACATAGAAGAACAATAAAAAGTGTACACCGAGCAACTTTGATGGTCCGAAGTTGCTTAACTCTATCTATGGAGGAGCTTTTAACAGTTTTTGTCCATTTGTCATAGAAAGTTGGTGTTTTGGCATCGAAATAATCTAGGAAGTTATACTCGTAAAATTTGACATAAAAGAACAATAAAATGTGTACACCGAGCAACTTTGATGGTCCGAAGTTGCACAACTCTATCTATGGTGGAGCTTTTAACGGTTTTTGTCCATTTGTCGAAGAAAGTTGGTTTTTTGGCATTGAAGTAATCTAGGAAGTTTATACACGTAAAATTTGACATAGAAGAACAATCAAAAGTGTACACCGAGCAACTTTGATGGTCCGAAGTTGCTCAACTCTATCTATGGTGGAGCTTTTATCGGTTTTTGTCCATTTTTCATAGAAAGTTGGTGTTTTGGCATCGAAATAATCTAGGATGTTATACTCGTAAAATTTGACATAAAAGAACAATAAAATGTGTACACCGAGCAACTTTGATGGTCCGAAGTTGCTCAACTCTATCTATGGTGGAGCTTTTAACAGTTTTTGTCCATTTGTCATAAAAAGTTGGTGTTTTGGCATCGAAATAATCAAGGAAGTTATACTCGTAAAATTTGACATAAAAGAACAATAAAATGTGTACACCGAGCAACTTTGATGGTCCAAAGTTGCTTAACTCTATCTATGGAGGAGCTTTTAACAGTTTTTGTCCATTTGTCATAGAAAGTTGGTGTTTTGGCATCGAAATAATCTAGGAACTTATACTCGTAAAATTTGACATAAAAGAACAATAAAATGTGTACACCGAGCAACTTTGATGGTCCGAAGTTGCTCAACTCTATCAATGGTGGAGCTTTTAACGGTTTTTGTCCATTTGTCGAAGAAAGTTGGTTTTTTGGCATTGAACTAATCTAGGAAGTTTATACACGTAAAATTTGACATAGAAGAACAATCAAAAGTGTACACCGAGCAACTTTGATGGTCCGAAGTTGCTCAACTCTATCTATGGTGGAGCTTTTATCGGTTTTTGTCCATTTGTCGAAGGAAGCTGGTTTTTTGGCATAGAGATAATCTAGGAAGCTTATACTCGTAAAATTTGACATAGAAGAACAATAAAAAGTGTACACCGAGCAACTTTTATAGTCCGTAGTTGCTCAACTCTATCTATGGAGGAACTTTTAACGGTTTTTGTCCATGTGGCATAGAAAGTTGGTGTTTTGGAATCGAAATAATCTAGGAAGTTATACTCGTAAAATTTGACATAGAAAAACAATAAAAAGTGTATACCGAGCAACTTTCATGGTCCGAAGTTGCTCAACTCTATCTATGGAGGAGCTTTTAACGGTTTTAGTCCATTTGGCATAGAAAGTTGGTGTTTTGGAATCAAAATAATCTAGGAAGTTATCCTCATAAAATTTGACATAGAAGAACAATAAAAAGTGTACACGGAGCAACTTTGATGGTCCGAAGTTGCTCAACTCTATCTGTGGTGGAGTTTTTAACGGTTTTTTTTCCATTTGTCGAAGAAAGTTGGTTTTTTGGCTTCGAAATAATCTAGGAAGCTTATACTGTAAAATTTGACATAGAAGAACAATAAAAAGTGTACTCTGAGCGAGTTTGATGGTCCGAAGTTGCTTAACTCTATCTATGGTGGAGCTTTTGTCGGTTTTTGTCCATTTGTCGAAGGAAGGTGGTTTTTTGACATCAAGATAATCTAGGAAGCTTATACTGTAAAATTTGACATAGAAGAACAATAAAAAGTGTACACCGACCAACTTTTATGGTGTGAAGTTGCTCAACTCTATCTATGGAGGAACTTTTAACGGTTTTTGTCTATTTCGCATAGAAAGTTGGTGTTTTGGAATCGAAATAATCGAGGAAGTTATCCTCATAAAATTTGACATAGAAGAACAATAAAAAGTGTACACGGAGCAACTTTGATGTTTCGAAGTTGCTCAAATCTATGGATGAGCTTTTAACGGTTTTTGTCCATTTTTCATAGAAAGTTAGTGTTTTGGAATTGAAATAATCTAGGAAGTTATACTCGTAAATTTGACATAGTAGAACAATAAAATGTGTACACCGAGCAACTTTCATGGTCCGAAGTTGCCCAACTCTATCTATGGAGGGTCTTTTAATGGTTTTTGTCCATTTGGCATAGATGTGTAGTGTTTTGGCATCGAAATAATCTACGAAGCTTATACTGTAAAATTTGACATACGAGAACAATAAAAAGTGTACACCGAACAACTTTCATGGTCCGAATTTGCTCAACTCTATCTATGGAGGAGTTTTTAACGGTTTTTGTCCATTTGGCATAGATATGAGGTGTTTTGGCATCGAAGTAATCTAGGATGCTTATACACGTAAAATTTGACATAGAAGAACAATAAAAAGTGTACACCGAGCAACTTTGATGGTCCGAAGTTGCTCAACTCTATCTATAGAGGGCTTTTAACGGTTTTTGTCCATGTGGTATAGAAAGTTGGTGTTTTGGAATCGAAATAATCTAGAAAGTTATACTCGTAAAATTTGACATAGAAGAACAATAAAAAGTGTACACGGAGCAACTTTCATGGTCCGAAGTTGCTAAACTCTATCTATGGATGAGCTTTTAACGGTTTTTGTCCATTTTTCATAGAAAGTTGGTGTTTTGGAATCGAAATAATCTAAGAAGTTATACTCGTAAAATTTGACATAGAAGAACAATAAATAGTGTACACGGAGCAACTTTGATGGTCCGAAGTTGCTCAACTCTATCTATGTAGGAGCTTTTCACGGTTTTTGTCTATTTGGCATAGATATTTGGTTTTTTGGCATCGAGATAATCTAGGAAGCTTATACTCGTAAAATTTGACATAGAAGAACAATAAAAAGTGTACACCGAGCAACTTTTATGGTCCGAAGATGCTCAACTCTATCTAAGTAGGAGCTTTTAACGGTGTTTGTCCATTTGGCATAGATATGTAGTGTATTGGAATCGAAATAATCTAGGAAGTTATACTCGTAAAATTTGAAATAGAAGAACAATAAAAATTGTACACGGAGCAACTTTCATGGTCCGAAGTTGCTCAACTCTATCTATGGATGAGCTTTTAACGGTTTTTGTCCATTTTTCATAGAAAGTTGGTGTTTTGGAATCGAAATAATCTAGGAAGTTATACTCGTAAAATTTGACATAGAAGAACAATAAAAAGGGTACACCGAGCAACTTTGATGGTCCGAAGTTGCTAAACTCTATCTATGGAGTAGCTTTAACGGTTTTTGTCAATTTGGCATAGAAAGTTGGTGTTTTGGCATCGAAATAATCTAGGAAGTGATACTTGTAAAATTTGACATAGAAGAACAATAAAATGTGTACACCGAGCAACTTGGATGGTCCGAAGTTGCTCAACTCTATCTATTATGGAGCTTTTAACGGTTTTTGTCCATTTGTCGAAGAAAGTTGGTTTTTTGGCATCGAAATAATCTAGGAAGCTTATACTATAAAATTTGACATAGAAGAACAATAAAAAGTGTACACCGAGCAACTTTGATGGTCCAAAGTTGCACAACTCTATCTATGGTGGAGCTTTTATCGGTTTTTCTCCATTTGTCGAAGAAAGCTGATTTTTTGGCATCGAGATAATCTAAGAAGCTTATACTCGAAAAATTTGACATGGAAGAACAATAAAAAGTGTACACCGAGCAACTTTTATGGTCAGAAGTTGCTCAACTCTATCTATGGAGGAACTTTTAACTATTTTTGTCCATTTGGCATAGAAAGTTAGTCTTTCGGAATCGAAATAATCTAGGAAGTTATCCTCATAAAATTTGACATAGAAGAACAATAAAAAGTGTACACGGAGCAACTTTCATGGTCCGAAGTTGCTCAACTCTATCTATGGATGAGCTTTTAACGGTTTTTGTCCATTTTTCATAGAAAGTTTGTGTTTTGGAATCGAAATAATCTAGGAAGTTATACTCGTAAAATTTGACATAGAAGAACAATAAAAAGTGTACACCGAGCAACTTTCATGGTCCGAACTTGCTCAACTCTATCTATGGAGGAGTTTTTAGCGGTTTTTGTCAATTTGGCATAGATATGAAGTGTTTTGGCATCAAAATAATCTACGAAGCTTATACTCGTAAAATTTTACATAGAAGAACAATAAAAAGTGTACACCGAGCAACTTTAATGGTCCGAAGTTGCTCAACTCTATCTATGGAGGAGCTTTTAACGGTTTTTGTCCATTTGGCATAGATATGTGGTTTTTTGGCATTGAAATAATCTAGGAAGCTTATACTCGTAAAATTTGACATAGAAGAACAATAAAAAGTGTACACCGAGCAACTTTCAAGGTCCGAATTTGCTCAACTCTATCTATGGAGGAGCTTTTAACGGTTTTTGTCCATTTGGCATAGATATGTGGTGTTTTGGCATCGAAGTAATCTAGAAAGCTTATACACGTAAAATTTGACATAGAAGAACAATAAAAAGAGTACACCGAGCAACTTTGATGGTCCGAAGTTGCTGAACTCTATCTATGGAGGAGCCTTTAACGGTTTTTGTCCATTTAGCATAGATATGTAGTGTTTTGGCATCGAAATAATCTTCGAAACTTATACTCGTAAAATTTCACATAGAAGAACAATAAAAAGAGTACACTGGACAACTTTCATGGTCCGAATTTATCAACTCTATCTATGGAGGAGCTTTTAACGGTTTTTGTCCATTTTTCATAGAAAGTTGGTGTTTTGGAATCGAAATAATCTAGGATGTTATACTCGTAAAATTTGACATAGAAGAACAATAAAAAGTGTACACCGAGCAACTTTCATGGTCCGAAGTTGCTCAACTCTATCTATGGAGGAGCTTTTAACGGTTTTTGTCCATTTGGCATAGATATGTGGTTTTTTGGCATCGAAATAATCTAGGAAGCTTATACTCGTAAAATTTGACATAGAAGAACAATAAAAATTGTACACCGAGCAACATTCAAGGTCCGAATTTGCTCAACTCTATCTATGGAGGAGCTTTTAACGGTTTTTGTCCATTTGGCATAGAAAGTTGGTGTTTTGGATTCGAAATAATCTAGGAAGTTATCCTCATAAAATTTGACATAGAAGAACAATAAAAAGTGTACACGGAGCAACTTTGACGGTCCGAAGTTGCTCAACTCTATCTATGGATGAGCTTTTAACGGTTTTTGTCCATTTTTCATATAAAGTTGGTGTTTTGGAATCGAAATAATCAACGAAGCTTATACTCGTAAAATTTGACATAGGAAAACAATAAAAAGTGTACACCGAGCAACTTTCATGGTCCGAAGTTGCTCAACTCTATCTATGGAGGAGCTTTTAACGGTTTTTGCCATTTGGCATTGAAAGTTGGTGTTTTGGCATCGAAATTATCTAGGAAGTTATACTCGTAAAATTTGACATAAAAGAACAATAAAATGTGTACACCGAGCAACTTTGATTGTCCGAAGTTGCTCAACTCTATCTGTGGTGGAGCTTTTAACGGTTTTTGTCCATTTATCGAAGAAAGCTGGTTTTTTGGCATCGAAATAATCTAGGAAGCTTATACTATAAAATTTGACATAGAAGAACAATAAAAAGTGTACACTGAGCAACTTTGATGGTCCGAAGTTGCTGAACTCTATCTATGGAGGAGCTTTTAACGGTTTTTGCCCATTTGGCATAGATATGTAGTGTTTTGGCATCGAAATAATCTACGAAACTTATACTCGTAAAATTTGACATAGAAGAACAGCAAAAAGTGTACACTGAGCAACTTTCATGGTCCGAATTTATCAACTCTATCTATGGAGGAGCTTTTAACGGTTTTTGTCCATTTTTCATAGAAAGTTGGTGTTTTGGAATCGAAATAATCTAAGAAGTTATACTCGTAAAATTTGACATAGAAGAACAATAAAAAGTGTACACGGAGCAACTTTGATGGTCCGAAGTTGCTCAACTCTATCTATGGAGGAGCTTTTAACGGTTTTTGTCCATTTGGCATAGATATGTGGTTTTTTTGCATCGAGATAATCTACGAAGCTTATACTCGTAAAATTTGACATAGAAGAACAATAAAAAGTGTACACCGAGCAACTTTTATGGTCCGAAGTTGCTCAACTTTATGTAAGGAGGAGCTTTTAACGGTTTTTGTCCATTTGGCATAGATATGTAGTGTTTTGGAATGGAAATAACCTACGAAGCTTATACTGTAAAATTTGACATAGAAGAAAAATAAAAAGTGTACACCGAGCAACTTTCATGGTCCGAATTTGCTCAACTCTATCTATGGAGGTGCTTTTAACGGTTTTTGTCCATTTGGCATAGATATGAGGTGTTTTGGCATCGAAGTAATCTAGTAAGCTTATACACGTAAAATTTGACATAGAAGAACAATAAAAAGTGTACACGGAGCAACTTTGATGGGTCGAAGTTGCTCAACTCTATCTATAGAGGAGCTTTTAACGGTTTTTGTCCATGTGGCATAGAAAGTTGGTGTTTTGGAATCGAAATAATCTAGGAAGTTATACTCGTAAAATTTGACATAGAAGAACAATAAAAAGTGTACACCGAGCAACTTTCATGGTCCGAAGTTGCTCAACTCTATCTATGGATGAGCTTTTAACGGTTTTTGTCCATTTTTCATAGAAAGTTGGTGTTTTGGAATAGAAATAATCTAGGAAGTTATACTCGTAAAATTTGACATAGAAGAACAATAAAAAGTGTACACCGAGCAACTTTGATGGTCCGAAGTTGCTCAACTCTATCTATGGAGGAGCTTTTAACGGTTTTTGTCCATTTGGCATAGATATATGGTTTTTTGGCATCGAAATAATCTAGGAAGCTTATACTCGTAAAATTTGACATAGAAGAACAATAAAAAGTGTACACCGAGCAACTTTCAAGGTCCGAATTTGCTCAACTCTATCTATGGAGGATCTTTTAACGGTTTTTGTCCATTTGGCATAGATATGTGGTGTTTTGGCATCGAAGTAATCCAGAAAGCTTATACACGTAAAATTTGACATAGAAGAACAATAAAAAGAGTACACCGAGCAACTTTGATGGTCCGAAGTTGCTGAACTCTATCTATGGAGGAGCCTTTAACGGTTTTTGTCCATTTGGCATAGATATGTAGTGTTTTGGCATCGAAATAATCTACGAAACTTATACTCGTAAAATTTGACATAGAAAAACAATAAAAAGTGTATACTGAGCAACTTTCATGGTCCGAATTTATCAACTCTATCTATGGACGAGCTTTTAACGGTTTTTGTCCATTTTTCATAGAAAGTTGGTGTTAGGGAATCGAAATAATCTAGGAAGTTATACTCGTAAAATATGACATAGAAGAACAATAAAACGAGTATACCGAGCAACTTTCATGGTCCGAAGTTGCTCAACTCTATCTATGGAGGAGCTTTTAACGGTTTTTGTCCATTTGGCATAGATATGTGGTTTTTTGGCATCGAAATAATCTAGGAAGCTTATACTCGTAAAATTTGACATAGAAGAACAATAAAAAGCGTAGACCGAGAAACTTTCATGGTCCAAATTTGCTCAACTCTATCTATGGAGGAGCTTTTAACGGTTTTTGTCCATTTGGCGTAGATATGTGTTGTTTTGGAAACGAAGTAGTCTAGGAAGCTTATACACGTAAAATTTTACATAGAAGAACAATAAAAAGTGTACACCGAGCAACTTTGATGGTCCGAAGTTGCTCAACTCTATCTATGGAGGAGCTTTTAACGGTTTTTGTCCATTTGGCATAGAAAGATAGTGTTTTGGCATCGAAATAATCTAGGAAGTTATACTCGTAAAATTTGACATAAAAGAACAATAAAATGTGTACACCGAGCAACTTTGATGGTCCGAAGTTGCTCAACTCTATCTATGGTGGAGCTTTTAACGGTTTTTGTCCATTTGTCGAAGAAAGTTGGTTTTTTGGCATTGAAGTAATCTAGGAAGTTTATACACGTAAAATTTGACATAGAAGAACAATCAAAAGTGTACACCGAGCAACTTTGATGGTCTGAAGTTGCTCAACTCTATCTATGGTGGAGCTTTTATCGGTTTTTGTCCACTTGTCGAAGGAAGGTGGTTTTTTGCATAGAGATAATCTAGGAAGCTTATACTCGTAAAATTTGACATAGAAGAACAATAAAAAGTGTACACCGACCAACTTTTATGGTCCGAAGTTGCTCAACTCTATCTATGGAGGAACTTTTAACAGTTTTTGTCCATGTGGCATGGAAAGTTGGTGTTTTGGAATCGAAATAATCTAGGAAGTTATACTCGTAAAATTTGACATAGAAAAACAATAAAAAGTGTACACCGATCAACTTTCATGGTCCGAAGTTGCTCAACTCTATCTATGGAGGAGCTTTTAACGGTTTTTGTCCATTTGGCATAGAAAGTTGGTGTTTTGGAATCGAAATAATCTAGGAAGTTATCCTCATAAAATTTGACATAGAAGAACAATAAAAAGTGTACACGGAGCAACTTTGATGGTCCGAAGTTGCTCAACTCTATCTGTGGTGGAGTTTTTAACGGTTTTTTTCCATTTGTCGAAGAAAGTTGGTTTTTTGGCATCGAAATAATCTAGGAAGCTTATACTATAAAATTTGACATAGAAGAACAATAGAAAGTGTACTTTGAGCAACTTTGATGGTCCGAAGTTGCTCAACTCTCTCGATGGTGGAGCTTTAACGGTTTTTGTCCATTTGTCATAGAAAGTTGGTGTTAGGGAATCGAAATAATCTAGGAAGTTATACTAGTAAAATTTGACATAGAAGAACAATAAAATGGGTACACCGAGAAACTTTCATGGTCCGAATTTGCTCAACTCTATCTATGGAGGAGCTTTTAACGGTTTTTGTCCATTTGGCATAGATATGTGGTGTTTTGGAAACGAAGTAATCTAGGAAGTTATGCTCATAAAATTTGACATAGAAGAACAATAAAAAGTGTACACGGAGCAACTTTGATGGTCCGAAGTTGCTCAACTCTATCTGTGGTGGAGTTTTTAACGGTTTTTTTCCATTTGTCGAAAAAGTTGGTTTTTTGGTATCGAAATAATCTAGGAAGCTTATACTATAAAATTTGACATAGAAGCACAATAAAAAGTGTACTCTGAGCAACTTTGATGGTCCGAAGTTGCTTAACTCTATCTATGGTGGGGCTTTTATCGGTTTTTGTCCATTTGTCGAAGGAAGGTGGTTTTTTGACATCAAGATAATCTAGGAAGCTTATACTGTAAAATTTGACATAGAAGAACAATAAAAAGTGTACACCGACCAACTTTTATGGTCTGAAGTTGCTCAACTCTATCTATGGAGGAACTTTTAACGGTTTTTGTCCATTTGGCATAGAAAGTTGGTGTTTTGGAATCGAAATAATCGAGGAAGTTATCCTCATAAAATTTGACATAGAAGAACAATAAAAAGTATACACGGAGCAAGTTTGATGGTTCGAAGTTGCTCAAATCTATGGATGAGCTTTTAACGGTTTTTGTCCATTTGTCGAAGAAAGGTGGTTTTTTGGCTTCGAGATAATCTAGGAAGCTTATACTCGTAAAATTTGACATAGAAGAACAATAAAAAGTGTACACTGAGCAACTTTCATGGTCCGAAGTTGCTCAACTCTATCTATGGAGGAGCTTTTAACGGTTTTTGTCCGTTTGGCATAGATATGTGGTGTTTTGGCATCGAAGTAATCTAGGAAGCTTATACGCGTAATATTTAACATAGAAGAACAAGAAAAAGTGTACACCGAGCAACTTTGATGTTCCGAAGTTGCTAAACTCTATCTATGGAGGAGCTTTAACGGTTTTTGTCCATTTGTCATAAAAAGTTGTTGTTAGGGAATCGAAATAATCTAGGAAGTTATACTCGTAAAATTTGACATAGAAGAACAATAAAAAGTGTACACTGAGCAACTTTCATGGTCCGAAGTTGCTCAACTCTATCTATGGATGAGCTTTTAACGGTTTTTGTCCATTTGGCATAGATATGTAGTGTTTTGGCATCGAAATAATCTACGAAGCTTATACTCGTAAAATTTGACATAGAAGAACAATAAAAAGTGTACACCGAGCAACTTTCATGGTCCGAATTTGCTCAAATCTATCTATGGAGGAGCTCTTAACGGTTTTTGTCCATTTGGCGTAGATATGTGGTGTTTTGGAATCGAAGTAATCTAGGAAGCTTATACACGTAATATTTAACATAGAAGAACAAGAAAAAGTGTACACCGAGCAACTTTGATGTTTCGAAGTTGCTAAACTCTATCTATGGAGGAGCTTTAACGGTTTTTGTCCATTTGTCATAAAAAGTTGTTGTTAGGGAATCGAAATAATCTAGAAAGTTATACTCGTAAAATTTGACATAGAAGAACAATAAAAAGTGTACACCGAGCAACTTTCATGGTCCGAAGTTGCTCAACTCTATCTATGTAGGAGTTTTTAACGGTTTTTGTCCATTTGGCATAGATATGAAGTGTTTTGGTATCAAAATAATCTACGAAGCTTATACTCGTAAAATTTGACATAGAAGAACAATAAAAAGTGTACACCGAGCAACTTTCATGTTCTGAATTTACTCAACTCTATCTATGGTAGAGCTTTAAACGGTTTTTGTCCATTTGGCATAGAAAGTTGGTGTTTTGGCATCAAAGTAATCTAGGAAGCTTATACACGTAAAATTTGACATAGAAGAACAATAAAAAGTGTACACCGAGCAACTTTGATGGTCTGAAGTTGCTCAAATCTATCTATGGAGGAGCTTTTAACGGTTTTTGTCCATTTGGCGTAGATATGTGTTGTTTTGGAAACGAAGTAGTCTAGGAAGCTTATACACGTAAAATTTGACATAGAAGAACAATAAAAAGTGTACACCGAGCAACTTTGATGGTCTGAAGTTGCTCAAATCTATCTATGGAGGAGCTTTTAACGGTTTTTGTCCATTTGGCATAGAAAGTTGGTGTTTTGGCATCGAAATAATCTAGGAAGTTATACTCGTAAAATTTGACATAAAAGAACAATAAAATGTGTACAACGAGCAACTTTGATGTTCCGAAGTTGCTAAACTCTATCTATGGTAGGGCTTTTAACGGTTTTTGTCCATTTTTCGAAGAAAGCTGGTTTTTTGGAATCGAAATAATCTAGGAAGCTTATACTATAAAATTTGACATAGAAGAACAATAAAAAGTGTACACCGAGCAACATTGATGGTCCGAACTTGGCCAACTCTATCTATGGAGGAGCTTTTAACGGTTTTTGTCCATTTGGCATAGAAAGTTGGTGTTTTGGCATCGAAATAATCTAGGAAGTTATACTCGTAAAATTTGACATAAAAGAACAATAAAATGTGTATACCGAGCAACTTTGATGGTCCGAAGTTGCTCAACTCTATCTATGGTGGAGCTTTTAACGGTTTTTGTCCATTTGTCGAAGAAAGTTGGTTTTTTGGCATCAAAATAATCTAAGAAGCTTATACTCGTAAAATTTGACATAGATGAACAATAAAAAGTGTACACCGAGCAACTTTCATAGTCCGAATTTACTCAACTCTATCTATGGACGTGCTTTTAACGGTTTTTTTTTCATTTGGCATAGATATGTGTCGTTTCGGTATCGAAGTAATCTAGGAAGCTTATACACGTAAAATTTGACATAGAAGAACAATAAAAAGTGTACACCGAGCAACTTTGATGGTCCGAAGTTGCTCAACTCTATCTATGGAGTAGCTTTAACGGTTTTTGTCCATTTGTCATAGAAAGTTGGTGTTAGAGAATCGAAATAATCTAGGAAGTTATACTCGTAAAATTTGACATAGAAGAGTAATAAAAAGTGTACATGGAGCAACTTTCATGGTCTGAAGTTGCTCAACTCTATCTATGGAGGAGCTTTTAACGGTTTTTGTCCGTTTGGCATAGATTTGTAGTGTTTTGGCATCGAAATAATCTACGAAGCTTATACTCGTAAAATTTGACATAGAAGAATAATAAAAAGTGTACACCGAGCAACTTTCAGGGTCCGAATTTGCTCAACTCTATCTATGGAGGAGCTTTTAACGGTTTTTGTCCATTTGGCATAGATATGTGATGTTTTGGCATCGAAGTAATCTAGGAAGCTTATACACATAAAATTTGACATAGAAGAACAATAAAAAGTGTACACCGAACAACTATGATGGTCCGAAGTTGCTCAACTCTCTCTATGGTGGAGCTTTAACGGTTTTATCCATTTGTCATAGAAAGTTGGTGTTAGGGAATCGAAATAATCTAGGAAGTTATACTCGTAAAATTTGACATAGAAGAACAATAAAAAGTGTACACTGAGCAACTTTCATGGTCCGAAGTTGCTCAACTCTATCTATGGAGGAGCTTTTAACGGTTTTTGTCGGTTTGGCATAGATATGTAGTGTTTTGGCATCGAAATAATCTACAAAGCTTATACTCGTAAAATTTGACATAGAAGAACAATAAAAAGTGTACAAAGAGCAACTTTCATGGTCCGAATTTGCTCAACTCTATCTATGGAGGAGCTTTTAACGGTTTTTGTCCATTTGGCATAGAAAGTTGGTGTTTCGGAATCGAAATAATCTAGGAAGTTATACTCGTAAAATTTGACATAGAAGAACAATAAAAAGTGTACACCGAGCAACATTGATGGTCCGAAGTTGCTCAACTCTATCTATGGAGGAGCTTTAACGGTTTTTGTCCATTTGTCATAGAAAGTTGGTGTTTTTGAATCGAAATAATCTAGGAAGTAATAATCGTAAAATTTGACATAAAAGAACAATAAAATGTGTACACCGAGCAACTTTGATGGTCCGAAGTTGCTCAACTCTATCTATGGAGGAGCTTTTAACGGTTTTTGTCCATTTGGCAGAGATATGTGGTGTTTTGGCATCGAACTAATCTAGGAAGCTTATACACGTAAAATTTGACATAGAAGAACAATAAAAAGTGTACACCGAGCAACTTTCATGGTCTGAAGTTGCTCAACTCTATCTATGGAGGAGCTTTTAACGGTTTTTGTCCATTTGGCATAGAAAGTTGGTGTTTTGGAATCGAAATAATCTAGGAAGTTATACTCGTAAAATTTGACATAAAAGAACAATAAAATGTGTACACGGAGCAACTTTCATGGTCCTAATTTACTCAACTCTATCTATGGAGGAGCTTTTAACGGTTTTTGTCCATTTGGCATAGAAAGTTGGTGTTTTGGAATCGAAATAATCTAGGAAGCTTATACTCGTAAAATTTTACATAGAAGAACAATAAAAAGTGTACACCGAGCAACTTTCATGGTCCGAATTTGCTCAACTCTATCTATGGAGGAGCTTTTAACGGTTTTTGTCCATTTGGCATAGATATGTGGTGTTTTGGAAACGAAGTAATCTAGGAAGTTATCCTCATAAAATTTGACATAGAAGAACAATAAAAAGTGTACACGGAGCAACTTTGATGGTCCGAAGTTGCTCAACACTATCTGTGGTGGAGTTTTTAACGGTTTTTTTCCATTTGTCGAAGAAAGTTGGTTTTTTGGTATCGAAATAATCTAGGAAGCTTATACTATAAAATTTGACATAGAAGAACAATAAAAAGTGTACTCCGAGCAACTTTGATGGTCCGAAGTTGCTTAACTCTATCTATGGTGAGGCTTTTATCGGTTTTTGTCCATTTGTCGAAGGAAGGTGGTTTTTTGACATCAAGATAATCTAGGAAGCTTATACTGTAAAATTTGACATAGAAGAACAGTAAAAAGTGTACACCGACCAACTTTTACGGTCTGAAGTTGCTCAACTCTATCTATGGAGGAACTTTTAACGGTTTTTGTCCATTTGGCATAGAAAGTTGGTGTTTTGGAATCGAAATAATCGAGGAAGTTATCCTCATAAAATTTGACATAGAAGAACAATAAAAAGTATACACGGAGCAACTTTGATGGTTCGAAGCTGCCCAAATCTATGGATGAGCTTTTAACGGTTTTTGTCCATTTTTCATAGAAAGTTTGTGTTTTGGAATTGAAATAATCTAGGAAGTTATACTCGTAAAATTTGACATAGAAGAACAATAAAATGTGTACACCGAGCAACTTTCATGGTCCGAAGTTTCCCAACTCTATCTATGGAGGAGCTTCTAACGGTTTTTGTCCATTTGGCATAGATATGTAGTGTTTCGGCATCGAAATAATCTAGGAAGCTTATACACGTAAAATTTGACATAGAAGAACAATAAAAAGTGTACACCGAGCAACTTTGATGGTCCGAAGTTGCTCAACTCTATCTATGGAGTAGCTTTAACGGTTTTTGTCCATTTGTCATAGAAAGTTGGTGTTAGGGAATCGAAATAATCTAGGAAGTTATACTCGTAAAATTTGACATAGAAGAGTAATAAAAAGTGTACACGGAGCAACTTTCATGGTCCGAAGTTGCTCAACTCTATCTATGGATGAGCTTTTAACAGTTTTTGTCCATTTTTCATAGCAAGTTTGTGTTTTGGAATCGAAATAATCTAGGAAGTTATACTCGTAAAATTTGACATAGAAGAACAATAAAAAGTGTACACCGAGCAACTTTCATGGTCCGAAGTTGCTCAACTCTATCTATGGAGGAGATTTTAACGGTTTTTGTCCATTTGGCAGAGATATGTGGTTTTTTGTCATCGAAATAATCTAGGAAGCTTATACTTGTAAAATTTGACATAGAAGAACAATAAAAAGTGTACACCGAGCAACTTTCATGGTCCGAAGTTGCTCAACTCTATTTATCGCCACAGCTTTTAACGGTGTTTGTCCATTTGTCGAAGAAAGGTGGTTTTTTGGCTTCGAGATAATCTAGGAAGCTTATACTCGTAAAATTTGACATAGAAGAACAATAAAAAGTGTACACTGAGCAACTTTCATAGTCCGAAGTTGCTCAACTCTATCTATGGAGGAGCTTTTAACGGTTTTTGTCCGTTTGGCATAGATATGCGGTGTTTTGGCATCGAAGTAATCTAGGAAGCTTATACACGTAATATTTAACATAGAAGAACAAGAAAAAGTGTACACCGAGCAACTTTGATATTCCGAAGTTGCTAAACTCTATCTATGGAGGAGCTTTAACGGTTTTGTCCATTTGTCATAAAAAGTTGTTGTTAGGGAATCGAAATAATCTAGGAAGTTATACTCGTAAAATTTGACATAGAAGAACAATAAAAAGTGTACACTGAGCAACTTTCATGGTCCGAAGTTGCTCAACTATATCTATGGATGAGCTTTTAACGGTTTTTGTCCATTTGGCATAGATATGTAGTGTTTTGGCATCGAAATAATCTACGAAGCTTAAACTCGTAAAATTTGACATAGAAGAACAATAAAAAGTGTACACCGAGCAACTTTCATGGTCCGAATTTGCTCAAATCTATCTATGGAGGAGCTCTTAACGGTTTTTGTCCATTTGGCATAGATATGTGGTGTTTTGGCATCGAAGTAATCTACGAAGCTTATACACGTAATATTTAACATAGAAGAACAAGAAAAAGTGTACACCGAGCAACTTTGATGTTCCGAAGTTGCTAAACTCTATCTATGGAGGAGCTTTAACGGGTTTTGTCCATTTGTCATAAAAAGTTGTTGTTAGGGAATCGAAATAATCTAGGAAGTTATACTCGTAAAATTTAACATAGAAGAACAATAAAAAGTGTACACTGAGCAACTTTCATGGTCCGAAGTTGCTCAACTCTATCTATGGAGGAGCTTTTAACGGTTTTTGTCCATTCGGCATAGATATGTAGTGTTTTGGCATCGAAATAATCTACGAAGCTTATACTCGTAAAATTTGACATAGAAGAACAATAAAAAGTGTACACCGAGCAACTTTCATGGTCCGAAGTTGCTCAACTCTATCTATGGAGGAGTTTTTAACGGTTTTTGTCCATTTGGCATAGAAAGTTGGTGTTTCGGAATCGAAATAATCTAGGAAGTTATACTCATAAAATTTGACATAGAAGAACAATAAAAAGTGTACACCGAGCAACATTGATGGTCCGAAGTTGCTCAACTCTATCTATGGAGGAGCTTTAACGGTTTTTGTCCATTTGTCATAGAAAGTTGGTGTTTTTGAATCGAAATAATCTAGGAAGTTATAATCATAAAATTTGACATAAAAGAACAATAAAATGTGTACACCGAGCAACTTTGATGGTCCGAAGTTGCTCAACTCTATCTATGGAGGAGCTTTTAACGGTTTTTGTCCATTTGGCATAGATATGTGGTGTTTTGGCATCGAACTAATCTAGGAAGCTTATACACGTAAAATTTGACATAGAAGAACAATAAAAAGTGTACACCGAGCAACTTTCATGGTCTGAAGTTGCTCAACTCTATCTATGGAGGAGCTTTTAACGGTTTTTGTCCATTTGGCATAGAAAGTTGGTGTTTTGGCATCGAAATAATCTAGGAAGTTATACTCGTAAAATTTGACATAAAAGAACAATAAAATGTGTACACGGAGCAACTTTCATGGTCCGAATTTACTCAACTCTATCTATGGAGGAGCTTTTAACGGTTTTTGTCCATTTGGCATAGAAAGTTGGTGTTTTGGCATCGAAATAATCTAGGAAGCTATACTCGTAAAATTTGACATAAAAGAACAATAAAATGTGTATACCGAGCAACTTTGATGGTCCGAAGTTGCTCAACTCTATCTATGGTGGAGCTTTTAACGGTTTTTGTCCATTTGTCGAAGAAAGTTGGTTTTTTGGCATCAAAATAATCTAGGAAGCTTATACTCGTAAAATTTTACATAGAAGAACAATAAAAAGTGTACACCGAGCAACTTTCATGGTCCGAATTTACTCAACTCTATCTATGGACGTGCTTTTAACGGTTTTTGTCCATTTGGCATAGATATGTGGTGTTTCGGCATCGAAGTAATCTAGGAAGCTTATACACGTAAAATTTGACATAGAAGAACAATAAAAAGTGTACACCGAGCAACTTTGATGGTCCGAAGTTGCTCAACTCTATCTATGGAGTAGCTTTAACGGTTTTTGTCCATTTGTCATAGAAAGTTGGTGTTAGGGAATCGAAATAATCTAGGAAGTTATACTCGTAAAATTTGACATAGAAGAGTAATAAAAAGTGTACACGGAGCAACTTTCATGGTCTGAAGTTGCTCAACTCTATCTATGGAGGAGCTTTTAACGGTTTTTGTCCGTTTGGCATAGATATGTAGTGTTTTGGCATCGAAATAATCTACGAAGCTTATACTCGTAAAATTTGACATAGAAGAATAATAAAAAGTGTACACTGAGCAACTTTCATGGTCCGAATTTGCTCAACTCTATCTATGGAGGAGCTTTTAACGGTTTTTGCCCATTTGGCATAGATATGTGATGTTTTGGCATCGAAGTAATCTAGGAAGCTTATACACGTAAAATTTGACATAGAAGAACAATAAAAAGTGTACACCGAACAACTATGATGGTCCGAAGTTGCTCAACTATCTCTATGGTGGAGCTTTAACGGTTTTGTCCATTTGTCATAGAAAGTTGGTGTTAGGGAATCGAAATAATCTAGGAAGTTATACTCGTAAAATTTGACATAGAAGAACAATAAAAAGTGTACACTGAGCAACTTTCATGGTCCGAAGTTGCTCAACTCTATCTATGGAGGAGCTTTTAACGGTTTTTGTCGGTTTGGCATAGATATGTAGTGTTTTGGCATCGAAATAATCTACAAAGCTTATACTCGTAAAATTTGACATAGAAGAACAATAAAAAGTGTACAAAGAGCAACTTTCATGGTCCGAATTTGCTCAACTCTATCTAAGGAGGAGCTTTTAACGGTTTTTGTCCATTTGGCATAGAAAGTTGGTGTTTCGGAATCGAAATAATCTAGGAAGTTATACTCGTAAAATTTGACATAGAAGAACAATAAAAAGTGTACACCGAGCAACATTGATGGTCCGAAGTTGCTCAACTCTATCTATGGAGGAGCTTTAACGGTTTTTGTCCATTTGTCATAGAAAGTTGGTGTTTTTGAATCGAAATAATCTAGGAAGTTATAATCATAAAATTTGACATAAAAGAACAATAAAATGTGTACACCGAGCAACTTTGATGGTCCGAAGTTGCTCAACTCTATCTATGGAGGAGCTTTTAACGGTTTTTGTCCATTTGGCATAGATATGTGGTGTTTTGGCATCGAACTAATCTAGGAAGCTTATACACGTAAAATTTGACATAGAAGAACAATAAAAAGTGTACACCGAGCAACTTTCATGGTCTGAAGTTGCTCAACTCTATCTATGGAGGAGCTTTTAACGGTTTTTGTCCATTTGGCATAGAAAGTTGGTGTTTTGGCATCGAAATAATCTAGGAAGTTATACTCGTAAAATTTGACATAAAAGAACAATAAAATGTGTACACGGAGCAACTTTCATGGTCCGAATTTACTCAACTCTATCTATGGAGGAGCTTTTAACGGTTTTTGTCCATTTGGCATAGAAAGTTGGTGTTTTGGAATCGAAATAATCTAGGAAGCTTATACTCGTAAAATTTTACATAGAAGAACAATAAAAAGTGTACACCGAGCAACTTTCATGGTCCGAATTTGCGCAACTCTATCTATGGAGGAGCTTTAACGGTTTTTGTCCATTTGGCATAAATGTGGTGTTTTGGCATCGAAGTAATCTAGGAAGTTTATACACGTAAAATTTGACATAGAAGAACAATAAAAAGTGTACACCGAGCAACTTTGATGGTCCGAAGTTGCTCAACTCTATCTATGGAGTAGCTTTAACGGTTTTTGTCCATTTGTCATAGAAAGTTGGTGATAGGGAATCGAAATAATCTAGGAAGTTATACTCGTAAAATTTGACATAGAAGAGTAATAAAAAGTGTACACGGAGCAACTATCGTGGTCTGAAGTTTCTCAACTCTATCTATGAAGGAGCTTTTAACGGTTTTTGTCCGTTTGGCATAGATATGTAGTGTTGTGGCATCGAAATAATCTCGGAAGCTTATACTCGTAAAATTTGACATAGAAGAATAATAAAAAGTGTACACCGAGCAACTTTCATGATCCGAATTTGCTCAACTCTATCTATGGAGGAGCTTTTAACGGTTTTTGTCCATTTGGCATAGATATGTGATGTTTTGGCATCGAAGTAATTTAGGAAGCTTATACACGTAAAATTTGATATAGAAGAACAATAAAAATTGTACACCGAGCAACTATGATGGTCCGAAGTTGCTCAACTCTCTCTATGGTGGAGCTTTAACGGTTTTGTCCATTTGTCATAGAAAGTTGGTATTAGAGAATCGAAATAATCTAGGAAGTTATACTCGTAAAATTTGACATAGAAGAACAATAAAAAGTGTACACTGAGCAACTTTCATGGTCCGAAGTTGCTCAACTCTATCTATGGAGGAGCTTTTAATGATTTTTGTCGGTTTGGCATAGATATGTAGTGTTTTGGCATCGAAATAATCTACGAAGCTTATACTCGTAAAATTTGACATAGAAGAACAATAAAAAGTGTACAAAGAGCAACTTTCATGGTCCGAATTTGCTCAACTCTATCTATGGAGGAACTTTTAACGGTTTTTGTCCATTTGGCATAGAAAGTTGGTGTTTTGGAATCGATATAATCTAGGAAGTTATACTCGTAAAATTTGACATAGAAGAGCAATAAAAAGTGTACACCGAGCAACATTGATGGTCCGAAGTTGCTCAACTCTATCTATGGAGGAGCTTTAACGGTTTTTGTCCATTTGTCATAGAAAGTTCGTTTTTTGGAATCGAAATAATCTAGGAAGTTATACTCGTAAAATTTGACATAAAAGAACAATAAAATGTGTACACCGAGCAACTTTGATGGTCCGAAGTTGCTCAACTCTATCTATGGAGGAGCTTTTAACGGTTTTTGTCCATTTGGCATAGATATGTGGTGTTTTGGCATCGAACTAATCTAGGAAGCTTATACACGTAAAATTTGACATAGAAGAACAATAAAAAGTGTACACCGAGCAACTTTCATGGTCCGAAGTTGCTCAACTCTATCTATGGAGGAGCTTTTAACGGTTTTTGTCCATTTGGCATAGAAACTTGGTGTTTTGGCATCGAAATAATCTAGGAAGTTATACTCGTAAAATTTTACATAGAAGAACAATAAAAAGTGTACACCGAGCAACTTTCATGGTCCGAATTTGCTCAACTCTATCTATGGAGGAGCTTTAACGGTTTTTGTCCATTTGGCATAGATATGTGGTGTTTTGGCATCGAAGTAATTTAGGAAGTTTATACACGTAAAATTTGACATAGAAGAACAATCAAAAGTGTACACCGAGCAACTTTGATGGTCCGAAGTTGCTCAACTCTATCTATCGAGGAGCTTTTAACGGTTTTTGTCCATTTGGCATAGATATGTGGTGTTTTGTCATCGAACTAATCTAGGAAGCTTATACACTTAAAATTTGACATAGAAGAACAATAAAAAGTGTACACCGAGCAACTTTCATGGTCTGAAGTTGCTCAACTCTATCTATGGAGGAGCTTTTAACGGTTTTTGTCCATTTGGCATAGAAAGTTGGTGTTTTGGAATCGAAATAATCTAGGAAGTTATACTCGTAAAATTTGACATAAAAGAACAATAAAATGTGTACACGGAGCAACTTTCATGGTCCGAATTTACTCAACTCTATCTATGGAGGAGCTTTTAACGGTTTTTGTCCATTTGGCATAGAAAGTTGGTGTTTTGGAATCGAAATAATCTAGGAAGCTTATACTCGTAAAATTTTACATAGAAGAACAATAAAAAGTGTACACCGAGCAACTTTCATGGTCCGAATTTGCTCAACTCTATCTATGGAGGAGCTTTTAACGGTTTTTGTCCATTTGGCATAGATATGTGGTGTTTTGGAAACGAAGTAATCTAGGAAGTTATCCTCATAAAATTTGACATAGAAGAACAATAAAAAGTGTACACGGAGCAACTTTGATTGTCCGAAGTTGCTCAACTCTATCTGTGGTGGAGTTTTTAACGGTTTTTTTCCATTTGTCGAAGAAAGTTGGTTTTTTGGTATCGAAATAATCTAGGAAGCTTATACTATAAAATTTGACATAGAAGAACAATAAAAAGTGTACTCTGAGCAACTTTGATGGTCCGAAGTTGCTTAACTCTATCTATGGTGGGGCTTTTATCGGTTTTTGTCCATTTGTCGAAGGAAGGTGGTTTTTTGACATCAAGATAATCTAGGAAGCTTATACTGTAAAATTTGACATAGAAGAACAATAAAAAGTGTACACCGACCAACTTTTATGGTCCGAAGTTGCTCAACTCTATCTATGGAGGAACTTTTAACGGTTTTTGTCCATTTGGCATAGAAAGTTGGTGTTTTGGAATCGAAATAATCGAGGAAGTTATCCTCATAAAATTTGACATAGAAGAACAATAAAAAGTATACACGGAGCAACTTTGATGGTTCGAAGTTGCCCAAATCTATGGATGAGCTTTTAACGGTTTTTGTCCATTTTTCATAGAAAGTTTGTGTTTTGGAATTGAAATAATCTAGGAAGTTATACTCGTAAAATTTGACATAGAAGAACAATAAAATGTGTACACCGAGCAACTTTCATGGTCCGAAGTTGCCCAACTCTATCTATGGAGGAGCTTTTAACGGTTTTTGTCCATTTGGCATAGATATGTATTGTTTTGGCATCGAAATAATCTACGAAGCTTATACTGTAAAATTTGACATAGGAGAACAATAAAAAGTGTACACCGAACAACTTTCATGGTCCGAATTTGATCAACTCTATCTATAGAGGAACTTTTAACGGTTTTTGTCCATTTGGCATAGAAAGTTGGTGTTTCGGAATCGAAATAATCTAGGAAGTTATCCTCATAAAATTTGACATAGAAGAACAATAAAAAGTGTACACGGAGCAACTTTCATGGTCCGAAGTTGCTCAACTCTATCTATGGATGAGCTTTTAACAGTTTTTGTCCATTTTTCATAGCAAGTTTGTGTTTTGGAATCGAAATAACCTAGGAAGTTATACTCGTAAAATTTGACATAGAAGAACAATAAAAAGTGTACACCGAGCAACTTTCATGGTCCGAAGTTGCTCAACTCTATCTATGGAGGAGCTTTTAACGGTTTTTGTCCATTTGGCAGAGATATGTGGTTTTTTGTCATCGAAATAATCTAGGAATCTTATACTTGTAAAATTTGACATAGAAGAACAATAAAAAGTGTACACCGAGCAACTTTCATGGTCCGAAGTTGCTCAACTCTATTTATAGTGGAGCTTTTAACGGTGTTTGTCCATTTGTCGAAGAAAGGTGGTTTTTTGGCTTCGAGATAATCTAGGAAGCTTATACTCGTAAAATTTGACATAGAAGAACAATAAAAAGTGTACACTGAGCAACTTTCATGGTCCGAAGTTGCTCAACTCTATCTATGGAGGAGCTTTTAACGGTTTTTGTCCGTTTGGCATAGATATGTGGTGTTTTGGCATCGAAGTAATCTAGGAAGCTTATACACGTAATATTTAACATAGAAGAAAAAGAAAAAGTGTACACCGAGCAACTTTGATATTCCGAAGTTGCTAAACTCTATCTATGGAGGAGCTTTAACGGTTTTTGTCCATTTGTCATAAAAAGTTGTTGTTAGGGAATCGAAATAATCTAGGAAGTTATACTCGTAAAATTTGACATAGAAGAACAATAAAAAGTGTACACTGAGCAACTTTCATGGTCCGAAGTTGCTCAACTCTATCTATGGATGAGCTTTTAACGGTTTTTGTCCATTTGGCATAGATATGTAGTGTTTTGGCATCGAAATAATCTACGAAGCTTATACTCGTAAAATTTGACATAGAAGAACAATAAAAAGTGTACACCGAGCAACTTTCATGGTCCGAATTTGCTCAAATCTATCTATGGAGGAGCTCTTAACGGTTTTTGTCCATTTGGCATAGATATGTGGTGTTTTGGCATCGAAGTAATCTAGGAAGCTTATACACGTAATATTTAACATAGAAGAACAAGAAAAAGTGTACACCGAGCAACTTTGATGTTCCGAAGTTGCTAAACTCTATCTATGGAGGAGCTTTAACGGTTTTTGTCCATTTGTCATAAAAAGTTGTTGTTAGGGAATCGAAATAATCTAGGAAGTTATACTCATAAAATTTGACATAGAAGAACAATAAAAAGTGTACACTGAGCAACTTTCATGGTCCGAAGTTGCTCAACTCTATCTATGGATGAGCTTTTAACGGTTTTTGTCCATTTGGCATAGATATGTAGTGTTTTGGCATCGAAATAATCTACGAAGTTTATACTCGTAAAATTTGACATAGAAGAACAATAAAAAGTGTACACCGAACAACTTTCATGGTCCGAATTTGATCAACTCTATCTATAGAGGAACTTTTAACGGTTTTTGTCCATTTGGCATAGAAAGTTGGTGTTTCGGAATCGAAATAATCTAGGAAGTTATCCTCATAAAATTTGACATAGAAGAACAATAAAAAGTGTACACGGAGCAACTTTCATGGTCCGAAGTTGCTCAACTCTATCTATGGATGAGCTTTTAACAGTTTTTGTCCATTTTTCATAGCAAGTTTGTGTTTTGGAATCGAAATAATCTAGGAAGTTATACTCGTAAAATTTGACATAGAAGAACAATAAAAAGTGTACACCGAGCAACTTTCATGGTCCGAAGTTGCTCAACTCTATCTATGGAGGAGCTTTTAACGGTTTTTGTCCATTTGGCAGAGATATGTGGTTTTTTGTCATCGAAATAATCTAGGAAGCTTATACTTGTAAAATTTGACATAGAAGAACAATAAAAAGTGTACACCGAGCAACTTTCATGGTCCGAAGTTGCTCAACTCTATTTATGGTGGAGCTTTTAACGGTGTTTGTGCATTTGTCGAAGAAAGGTGGTTTTTTGGCTTCGAGATAATCTAGGAAGCTTATACTCGTAAAATTTGACAAAGAAGAACAATAAAAAGTGTACACTGAGCAACTTTCATGGTCCGAAGTTGCTCAACTCTATCTATGGAGGAGCTTTTAACGGTTTTTGTCCGTTTGGCATAGATATGTGGTGTTTTGGCATCGAAGTAATCTAGGAAGCTTATACACGTAATATTTAACATAGAAGAACAAGAAAAAGTGTACACCGAGCAACTTTGATATTCCGAAGTTGCTAAACTCTATCTATGGAGGAGCTTTAACGGTTTTTGTCCATTTGTCATAAAAAGTTGTTGTTAGGGAATCGAAATAATCTAGGAAGTTATACTCGTAAAATTTGACATAGAAGAACAATAAAAAGTGTACACTGAGCAACTTTCATGGTCCGAAGTTGCTCAACTCTATTTATGGATGAGCTTTTAACGGTTTTTGTCCATTTGGCATAGATATGTAGTGTTTTGGCATCGAAATAATCTACGAAGCTTATACTCGTAAAATTTGACATAGAAGAACAATAAAATGTGTACACCGAGCAACTTTCATGGTCCGAATTTGCTCAAATCTATCTATGGAGGAGCTCTTAACGGTTTTTGTCCATTTGGCATAGATATGTGGTGTTTTGGCATCGAAGTAATCTAGGAAGCTTATACACGTAATATTTAACATAGAAGAACAAGAAAAAGTGTACACCGAGCTACTTTGATGTTCCGAAGTTGCTAAACTCTATCTATGGAGGAGCTTTAACGGTTTTTGTCCATTTGTCATAAAAAGTTGTTGTTAGGGAATCGAAATAATCTAGGAAGTTATACTCGTAAAATTTGACATAGAAGAACAATAAAAAGTGTACACTGAGCAACTTTCATGGTCCGAAGTTGCTCAACTCTATCTATGGATGAGCTTTTAACGGTTTTTGTCCATTTGGCATAGATATGTAGTGTTTTGGCATCGAAATAATCTACGAAGCTTATACTCGTAAAATTTGACATAGAAGAACAATAAAAAGTGTACACCGAGCAACTTTCATGGTCCGAAGTTGCTCAACTCTATCTATGGAGGAGTTTTTAACGGTTTTTGTCCATTTGGCATAGATATGAAGTGTTTTGGCATCAAAATAATCTACGAAGCTTATACACGTAAAATTTGACATAGAAGAACAATAAAAAGTGTACACCGAGCAACATTGATGGTCCGAAGTTGCTCAACTCTATCTATGGAGGAGCTTTAACGGTTTTTGTCCATTTGTCATAGAAAGTTGGTGTTTTGGAATCGAAATAATCTAGGAAGTTATAATCGTAAAATTTGACATAAAAGAACAATAAAATGTGTACACCGAGCAACTTTGATGGTCCGAAGTTGCTCAACTCTATCTATCGAGGAGCTTTTAACGGTTTTTGTCCATTTGGCATAGATATGTGGTGTTTTGGCATCGAAGTAATTTAGGAAGTTTATACACGTAAAATTTGACATAGAAGAACAATCAAAAGTGTACACCGAGCAACTTTGATGGTCCGAATTTACTCAACTCTATCTATGGAGGAGCTTTTAACGGTTTTTGTCCATTTGCCATAGATATGTGGTGTTTTGGCATCGAACTAATCTAGGAAGCTTATACACGTAAAATTTGACATAGAAGAACAATAAAAAGTGTACACCGAGCAACTTTCATGGTCCGAAGTTGCTCAACTCTATCTATGGAGGAGCTTTTAACGGTTTTTGTCCATTTGGCATAGAAAGTTGGTGTTTTGGCATCGAAATAATCTAGGAAGTTATACTCGTAAAATTTTACATAGAAGAACAATAAAAAGTGTACATCGAGCAACTTTCATGGTCCGAATTTGCTCAACTCTATCTATGAAGGAGCTTTAACGGTTTTTGTCCATTTGGCATAGATATGTGGTGTTTTGGCATCGAAATAATTTCGGAAGTTTATACACGTAAAATTTTACATAGAAGAACAATCAAAAGTGTACACCGAGCAACTTTGATGGTCCGAAGTTGCTCAACTCTATCTATCGAGGAGCTTTTAACGGTTTTTGTCCATTTGGCATAGAAAGTTGGTGTTTTGGTATCAAAATAATCTAGGACGCTTATACTCGTAAAATTTGACATAAAAGAACAATAAAATGTGTACACCGGGTAACTTTCATGGTCCGAAGTTGCTCAACTCTATTTATGGTGAAGCTTTTATCGGTTTTTGTCCATTTGTCGAAGAAAGGTGGTTTTTTGGCATCGAGATAATCTAGGAAGCTTATACTCGTAAAATTTGACATAGAAGAATAATAAAATGTGTACATTGAGCAACTTTGATAGTCCGAAGTTGCTCAACTCTATCTATGGAGAAGCTTTTAACGGTTTTTCTTCATTTGTAGAAGAATGTTGGTTTTTTGCCATCGAAATAATCTAGGAATCTTATACTATGAAATTTGACATATAAGAACAATAAAAAGTGTACACCGAGCAACACTGATGGTCCGAAGTTGCTCAACTCTATCTATGGAGGAGCTTTAACCGTTTTTGTCCATTTGGCATAGATATGTGGTTTTTTGGCATCGAAATAATCTAGGAAGCTTATACTCGTAAAATTTGACATAGAAGAACAATAAAAAGCGTAAACCGAGAAACTTTGATGGTCCGAATTTGCTCAACTCTTTCTATGGAGGAGCTTTTAACGGTTTTTGTCCATTTGGCATAGATATGTGGTGTTTTGGAATCGAAGTAATCTAGGAAGCTTATACACGTAAAATTTGACATAGAAGAACAATAAAAAGTGTACACTGAGCAATATTCATGGTCCGAAGTTGCTCAACTCTATCTATGGAGGAGCTTTTAACGGTTTTTGTCCGTTTGGCATAGATATGTAGTGTTTTGGCATCGAAATAATCAACGAAGCTTATAATCGTAAAATTTGACATACAAGAACAATAAAAAGTGTATATCGAGCAGCTTTCACGATCCGAATTTGGTCAACTCTATCTATGGAGGAGCTTTTACGGTTTTTTTCCTTTTAGCATTGATATGTGGTGTTTTGGCATCGAAGTAATCTAGGAAGCTTATACACGTAAAATTTGACATATAAGAACAATAAAAAGTGTACACCGAGCAACTTTGATGGTCCGAAGTTGCTCAACTCTCTCGATGGTGGAGCTTTAACGATTTTTGTCCATTTGTCATAGAAAGTTAGTGTTAGGGAATCGAAATAATCTAGGAAGTTATACTCGTAAAATTTGACATAGAAGAACAATAAAAATTGTACACTGAGCAACTTTCATGGTCCGAAGTTGCTCAACTCTATCTATGGAGGAGCTTTTAACGGTTTTTGTCCGTTTGGCATAGATATGTTGTGTTTTGGCATCGAAATAATCTACGAAGCTTATACTCGTAAAATTTGACATAGAAGAACAATAAAAAGTGTACACCGAGCAACTTTCATGATCCGAATTTGTTCAACTCTATCTATGGAGGAGCTTTTAACGGTTTTTGTTCATTTGGCATAGAAAGTTGGTGTTTTGGAATCGAAATAATCTAGGAAGTTATACTCATAAAATTTGACATAGAAGAACAATAAAAAGTGTACACCGAGCAACATTGATGATCCGAAGTTGCTCAACTCTATCTATGGAGGAGCTTTAACGGTTTTTGTCCATTTGTCATAGAAAGTTGGTGTTTTGGAATCGTTATAATCTAGGAAGTTATACTAGTAAAATTTGACATAAAAGAACAATAAAATGTGTACACCGAGCAACTTTGATGGTCCGAAGTTGCTCAACTTTATCTATGGAGGAGCTTTTAACGGTTTTTGTCCATTTGGCATAGATATGTAGTGTTTTGGCATCGATATAATCTACGAAGCTTATACTCGTAAAATTTGACATAGAAGAACAATAAAAAGTGTACACCGAGCAACATTGATGGTCGAAGTTGCTCAAGTCTATCTATGGAGGAGCTTTAACGGTTTTTGTCCATTTGTCATAGAAAGTTGGTGTTTTGGAATCGAAATAATCTAGGAAGTTATACTCGTAAAATTTGACATAAAAGAACAATAAAAAGTGTACACCGAGAAACTTTGATAGTCCGAATTTGCTCAACTCTATCTATGGAGGATCTTTTATCGGTTTTTGTCCATTTGCCATAGAAAGTTGGTGTTTTGGCATCGAAATAATCTAGGAAGTTATACTCGTAAAATTTGACATAAAATAACAATAAAATGTGTACACCGAGCAACTTTGATGGTCCGAAGTTGCTCAACTCTATCTAGAGTGGAGCTTTTAACGGTTTTTCTCCATTTGTCAAAGAAAGTTGGTTTTTTGGCATCGAAATAATCTAGGAAGCATATACTATAAAATTTGACATAGAAAAACAATAAAATGTGTACACCGAGCAACTTTGATGGTCCGAAGTTGCTCAACTCTATTTATGGTGGAGCTTTTATCGGTTTTTGTCCATTTGTCGAAGAAAGGTGGTTTTTTGGCATCGAGATAATCTAGGAAGCTTATACTCGTAGAATTTAACATAGAAGAACAATAAAAAGTGTACACCGAGCCACTTGCATGGTCCGAAGGTTCTCAACTCTATCTATGGAGGAGCTTTTAACGGTTTTTGTCCGTTTGGCATAGATATGTGGTGTTTCGGCATCCAAGTAATCTAGGAATCTTATACACGTAAAATTTGACATAGAAGAACAATAAAAAGTGTACACTGAGCAACTTTCATGGTCCGAAGTTGCTCAACTCTATCTATGGAGGAGCTTTTAACGGTCTTTGTCCGTTTGGCATAGATATGTTGTGTTTTGGCATCGAAATAATCTACGAAGCTTATACTCATAAAATTTGACATAGAAGAACAATAAAAAGTGTACACCGAGCAACTTTCAAGGTCCAAATTTGCTCAACTCTATCTATGGAGGAGCTTTTAACGGTTTTTGTCCATTTGGCATAGAAAGTTGGTGTTTTGGAATCGAAATAATCTAGGAAGTTATACTCGTAAAATTTGACATAGAAGAACAATAAAAAGTGTACACCGAGCAACATTGATGGTCCGAAGTTGCTCAACTCTATCTATGGAGGAGCTTTAACGGTTTTTGTCCATTTGTCATAGAAAGTTGGTGTTTTGGAATCGTAATAATCTAGGAAGTTATACTCGTAAAATTTGACATAAGAGAACAATAAAATGTGTACAACGAGCAACATTGATGGTCGAAGTTGCTCAAGTCTATCTACGGAGGAGCTTTAACGGTTTTTGTCCATTTGTCATAGAAAGTTGGTGTTTTGGAATCGAAATAATCTAGGAAGTTGTACTCGTAAAATTTGACATAAACGAACAATAAAAAGTGTACACCGAGCAACTTTCATGGTCCGAATTTACTCAACTCTATCTATGGAGGAGCTTTTAACGGTTTTTGTCCATTTGGCATAGATATGTGGTGTTTTGGCATCGAACTAATCTAGGAAGCTTATACACGTAAAATTTGACATAGAAGAACAATAAAAAGTGTACACCGAGCAACTTTGATGGTCCGAAGTTGCTCAACTCTATCCGTGGAGGAGCTTTTAACGGTTTTTGTCCATTTGGCATAGAAAGTTGGTGTTTTGGCATCGAAATAATCTAGGAAGCTTATACTCGTAAAATTTGACATAAAAGAACAATAAAATGTGTACACCGGGTAACTTTCATGGTCCGAAGTTGCTCAACTCTATTTATGGTGAAGCTTTTATCGGTTTTTGTCCATTTGTCGAAGAAAGGTGGTTTTTTGGCATCGAGATAATCTAGGAAGCTTATACTCGTAAAATTTGACATAGAAGAATAATAAAATGTGTACATTGAGCAACTTTGATAGTCCGAAGTTGCTCAACTCTATCTATGGAGAAGCTTTTAACGGTTTTTCTTCATTTGTAGAAGAATGTTGGTTTTTTGCCATCGAAATAATCTAGGAAGCTTATACTCGTAAAATTTGACATAGAAGAACAATAAAAAGTGTACACTGAGCAACTTTCATGGTCCGAAGTTGCTCAACTCTATCTATGGAGGAGCTTTAACAGTTTTTGTCCATTTGGCATAGATATGTGGTTTTTTGGCATCGAAATAATCTAGGAAGCTTATACTCGTAAAATTTGACATAGAAGAACAATAAAAAGCGTAAACCGAGAAACTTTGATGGTCCGAATTTGCTCAACTCTTTCTATGGAGGAGCTTTTAACGGTTTTTGTCCATTTGGCATAGATATGTGGTGTTTTGGAATCGAAGTAATCTAGGAAGCTTATACACGTAAAATTTGACATAGAAGAACAATAAAAAGTGTACACTGAGCAATATTCATGGTCCGAAGTTGCTCAACTCTATCTATGGAGGAGCTTTTAACGGTTTTTGTCAGTTTGGCATAGATATGTAGTGTTTTGGCATCGAAGTAATCTAGGAATCTTATACACGTAAAATTTGACATAGAAGAACAATAAAAAGTGTACACGGAGCACTTTCATGGTCCGAAGTTGCTCAACTCTATCTATGGAGGAGTTTTTAACGGTTTTTGTCCGTTTGGCATAGATATGTAGTGTTTTGGCATCGAAATAATCAACGAAGCTTATAATCGTAAAATTTGACATACAAGAACAATAAAAAGTGTATATCGAGCAGCTTTCACGATCCGAATTTGGTCAACTCTATCTATGGAGGAGCTTTTACGGTTTTTTTCCATTTAGCATTGATATGTGGTGTTTTGGCATCGAAGTAATCTAGGAAGCTTATACACGTAAAATTTGACATAGAAGAACAATAAAAAGTGTACACCGAGCAACTTTGATGGTCCGAAGTTGCTCAACTCTCTCGATGGTGGAGCTTTAACGATTTTTGTCCATTTGTCATAGAAAGTTAGTGTTAGGGAATCGAAATAATCTAGGAAGTTATACTCGTAAAATTTGACATAGAAGAACAATAAAAATTGTACACTGAGCAACTTTCATGGTCCGAAGTTGCTCAACTCTATCTATGGAGGAGCTTTTAACGGTTTTTGTCCGTTTGGCATAGATATGTTGTGTTTTGGCATCGAAATAATCTACAAAGCTTATACTCGTAAAATTTGACATAGAAGAACAATAAAAAGTGTACACCGAGCAACTTTCATGATCCGAATTTGTTCAACTCTATCTATGGAGGAGCTTTTAACGGTTTTTGTTCATTTGGCATAGAAAGTTGGTGTTTTGGAATCGAAATAATCTAGGAAGTTATACTCATAAAATTTGACATAGAAGAACAATAAAAAGTGTACACCGAGCAACATTGATGATCCGAAGTTGCTCAACTCTATCTATGGAGGAGCTTTAACGGTTTTTGTCCATTTGTCATAGAAAGTTGGTGTTTTGGAATCGTAATAATCTAGGAAGTTATACTAGTAAAATTTGACATAAAAGAACAATAAAATGTGTACACCGAGCAACTTTGATGGTCCGAAGTTGCTCAACTTTATCTATGGAGGAGCTTTTAACGGTTTTTGTCCATTTGGCATAGATATGTAGTGTTTTGGCATCGATATAATCTACGAAGCTTATACTCGTAAAATTTGACATAGAAGAACAATAAAAAGTGTACACCGAGCAACATTGATGGTCGAAGTTGCTCAAGTCTATCTATGGAGGAGCTTTAACGGTTTTTGTCCATTTGTCATAGAAAGTTGGTGTTTTGGAATCGAAATAATCTAGGAAGTTATACTCGTAAAATTTGACATAAAAGAACAATAAAAAGTGTACACCGAGAAACTTTGATAGTCCGAATTTGCTCAACTCTATCTATGGAGGATCTTTTATCGGTTTTTGTCCATTTGCCATAGAAAGTTGGTGTTTTGGCATCGAAATAATCTAGGAAGTTATACTCGTAAAATTTGACATAAAATAACAATAAAATGTGTACACCGAGCAACTTTGATGGTCCGAAGTTGCTCAACTCTATCTAGAGTGGAGCTTTTAACGGTTTTTCTCCATTTGTCAAAGAAAGTTGGTTTTTTGGCATCGAAATAATCTAGGAAGCATATACTATAAAATTTGACATAGAAAAACAATAAAATGTGTACACCGAGCAACTTTGATGGTCCGAAGTTGCTCAACTCTATTTATGGTGGAGCTTTTATCGGTTTTTGTCCATTTGTCGAAGAAAGGTGGTTTTTTGGCATCGAGATAATCTAGGAAGCTTATACTCGTAGAATTTAACATAGAAGAACAATAAAAAGTGTACACCGAGCCACTTGCATGGTCCGAAGGTTCTCAACTCTATCTATGGAGGAGCTTTTAACGGTTTTTGTCCGTTTGGCATAGATATGTGGTGTTTCGGCATCGAAGTAATCTAGGAATCTTATACACGTAAAATTTGACATAGAAGAACAATAAAAAGTGTACACTGAGCAACTTTCATGGTCCGAAGTTGCTCAACTCTATCTATGGAGGAGCTTTTAACGGTTTTTGTCCGTTTGGCATAGATATGTTGTGTTTTGGCATCGAAATAATCTACGAAGCTTATACTCGTAAAATTTGACATAGAAGAACAATAAAAAGTGTACACCGAGCAACTTTGAAGGTCCAAATTTGCTCAACTCTATCTATGGAGGAGCTTTTAACGGTTTTTGTCCATTTGGCATAGAAAGTTGGTGTTTTGGAATCGAAATAATCTAGGAAGTTATACTCGTAAAATTTGACATAGAAGAACAATAAAAAGTGTACACCGAGCAACATTGATGGTCCGAAGTTGCTCAACTCTATCTATGGAGGAGCTTTAACGGTTTTTGTCCATTTGTCATAGAAAGTTGGTGTTTTGGAATCGTAATAATCTAGGAAGTTATACTCGTAAAATTTGACATAAGAGAACAATAAAATGTGTACACCGAGCAACATTGATGGTCGAAGTTGCTCAAGTCTATCTACGGAGGAGCTTTAACGGTTTTTTTCCATTTGTCATAGAAAGTTGGTGTTTTGGAATCGAAATAATCTAGGAAGTTGTACTCGTAAAATTTGACATAAACGAACAATAAAAAGTGTACACCGAACAACTTTCATGGTCCGAATTTACTCAACTCTATCTATGGAGGAGCTTTTAACGGTTTTTGTCCATTTGGCATAGATATGTGGTGTTTTGGCATCGAACTAATCTAGGAAGCTTATACACGTAAAATTTGACATAGAAGAACAATAAAAAGTGTACACCGAGCAACTTTGATGGTCCGAAGTTGCTCAACTCTATCCGTGGAGGAGCTTTTAACGGTTTTTGTCCATTTAGCATAGAAAGTTGGTGTTTTGGCATCGAAATAATCTAGGAAGTTATACTCGTAAAATTTGACATAAAAGAATAATAAAATGTCTACACCGAGCAACTTTGATGGTCCAAAGTTGCTCAACTCTATCGATGGTGGAGCTTATAACGGTTTTTCTCCATTTGTCAAAGAAAGTTGGTGTTTTGGCATCGAAATAATCTAGGAAGCTTATACTATAAAATTTGACATAGAAGAACAATAAAATGTATACACCGAGCAACTTTGATGGTCCGAAGTTGCTCAACTCTATTTATGGTGGAGCTTTTATCGGTTTTTGTCCATTTCTCGAAGAAAGGTGATTTTTTGGCATCGAGATAATCTAGGAAGCTTATACTCGTAAAATATGACATAGAAGAACAATAAAAAGTGTACACTGAGCAACTTTCATGGTCCGAAGTTGCTCAACTCTATCTATGGAGGAGCTTTTAACGGTTTTTGTCCGTTTGGCATAGATATGTAGTGTTTTGGCATCGAAATAATCTACGAAGCTTATACTCGTAAAATTTTGACATAGAAGAACAATAAAAGGTGTACACCGAGCAACTTTCATGGTCCGAATTTGCTGAACTCTATCTATGGAGGAGCTTTTAACTATTTTTGTCCATTTCGCATAGAAAGTTGGTGTTTTGGAATCGAAAAAATCTAGAAAGTTATACTCGTAAAATTTGACATAGAAGAACAATAAAAAGTGTACACCGAGCAACATTGATGGTCCGAAGTTGCTCAACTCTATCTATGGAGGAGCTTTAACCGTTTTTGTCCATTTGCCATAGAAAGTTGGTGTTTTGGAATCGAAATAATCTAGGAAGTTATACTCGTAAAATTTGACATAAAAGAACAGTAAAATGTGTACACCGAGCAACTTTGATGGTCCGAAGTTGCTCAACTCTATCTATGGAGGAGCTTTTAACGGTTTTTGTCCATATGGCATAGATATGTAGTGTTTTGGTATCGAAATAATTTACGAAGCTTATACTCGTAAAATTTGACATAGAGGAACAATAAAAAGTGTACACCGAGCAACATTGATGGTCCGAAGTTGCTCAACTCCATCTATGGAGCAGCTTTAACGGTTTTTGTCTATTTGTCATAGAAAGTTGGTGTTTTGGAATCGAAATAATCTAGGAAGTTATGCTCGTAAAATTTGACATAAAAGAACAATAAAAAGTGTACACGGAGCGACTTTCATGGTCCGAATTTACTCAACTCTATCTATGGAGGAGTTTTTAACGGTTTTTGTCCATTTGGCATAGATATGAGGTGTTTTGGCATCGAACTAATCTAGGAAGCTTATACACGTAAAATTTGACATAGAAGAACAATAAAAAGTGTACACCGAGCAACTTTGATGGTCCGAAGTTGCTCAACTCTATCTATGGAGGAGCTTTTAACGGTTTTTATCCATTTGGCATAGAAAGTTGGTGTTTTGGCATCGAAATAATCTAGGAAGTTATACTCGTAAAATTTGACATAAAATAACAATAAAATGTGTACACCGAGCAACTTTGATGGTACGAAGTTGCTCAACTCTATCTATGGAGGAGCTTTTAACGGTTTTTGTCCATTCGGCATAGATATGTGGTGTTTTGGCATCGAACTAATCTAGGAATCTTATACACGTAAAATTTGACATAGAAGAACAATAAAAAGTGTACACCGAGCAACTTCGATGGTCCGAAGTTGCTCAACTCTATCCATGGAGGAGCTTTTAACGGTTTTTGTCCATTTAGCATAGAAAGTTGGTGTTTTGGCATCGAAATAATCTAGGAAGTTATACTCATAAAATTTGACATAAAAGAATAATAAAATGTGTACACCGAGCAACTTTGATGGTCCAAAGTTGCTCAACTCTATCGATGGTGGAGCTCATAACGGTTTTTCTCCATTTGTCAAAGAAAGTTGGTTTTTTGACGTCGAAATAATCTAGGAAGCTTATACTATAAAATTTGACATAGAAGAACAATAAAATGTATACACCGAGCAACTTTGATGGTTCGAAGTTGCTCAACTCTATTTATGGTGGAGCTTTTATCGGTTTTGTCCATTTCTCGAAGAAAGGTGGTTTTTTGGCATCGAGATAATCTAGGAAGCTTATACTCGTAAAATATGACATAGAAGAACAATAAAAAGTGTACACTGAGCAACTTTCATGGTCCGAAGTTGCTCAACTCTATCTATGGAGGAGCTTTTAACGGTTTTTGTCCGTTTGGCATAGATATGTAGTGTTTTGGCATCGAAATAATCTACGAAGCTTATACTCGTAAAATTTTGACATAGAAGAACAATAAAAAGTGTACACCGAGCAACTTTCATGGTCCGAATTTGCTGAACTCTATCTATGGAGGAGCTTTTAACTGTTTTTGTCCATTTCGCATAGAAAGTTGGTGTTTTGGAATCGAAAAAATCTAGAAAGTTATACTCGTAAAATTTGACATAGAAGAACAATAAAAAGTGTACACCGAGCAACATTGATGGTCCGAAGTTGCTCAACTCTATCTATGGAGGAGCTTTAACGGTTTTTGTCCATTTGCCATAGAAAGTTGGTGTTTTGGAATCGAAATAATCTAGGAAGTTATACTCGTAAAATTTGACATAAAAGAACAGTAAAATGTGTACACCGAGCAACTTTGATGGTCCGAAGTTGCTCAACTCTATCTATGGAGGAGCTTTTAACGGTTTTTGTCCATTTGGCATAGATATGTAGTGTTTTGGCATCGAAATAATCTACGAAGCTTATACTCGTAAAATTTGACATAGAAGAACAATAAAAAGTGTACACTGAGCAACTTTCATGGTCCGAATTTGCTCAACTCTATCTATGGAGGAGCTTTTAACTGTTTTTGTCCATTTGGCATAGAAAGTTGGTATTTTGGAATCGAAAAAATCTAGGAAGTTATTCTCGTAAAATTTGACATAGAAGAATAATAAAAAGTGTACACCGAGCAACATTAATGGTCCGAAGTTGCTCAACTCTATCTATGGAGGAGCTTTAACGGTTTTTGTCCATTTGTCATAGAAAGTTGGTGTTTTGGTATCGAAATAATCTTGGAAGTTATACTCGTAAAATTTGACATAAAAGAACAATAAAATAAGTACACCGAGCAACTTTGATGGTCCGAAGTTGCTCAACTCTATCTATGGAGGAGCTTTTAACGGTTTTTGTCCATTTGGCATAGATATGTAGTGTTTTGTTATCGAACTAATCTACGAAGCTTATACTCGTAAAATTTGACATAGAAGAACAATAAAAAGTGTACACTGAGCAACTTTCATGGTCCGAATTTGCTCAACTCTATCTATGGAGGAGCTTTTAACTGTTTTTGTCCATTTGGCATAGAAAGTTGGTGTTTTGGAATCGAAAAAATCTAGGAAGTTATACTCGTAAAATTTGACATAGAAGAATAATAAAAAGTGTACACCGAGCAACATTAATGGTCCGAAGTTGCCCAACTCTATCTATGGAGGAGCTTTAACGGTTTTTGTCCATTTGTCATAGAAAGTTGGTGTTTTGGTATCGAAATAATCTTGGAAGTTATACTCGTAAAATTTGACATAAGAGAACAATAAAATGTGTACACCGAGCAACATTGATGGTCGAAGTTGCTCAAGTCTATCTATGGAGGAGCTTTAACGGTTTTTGTCCATTTGTCATAGAAAGTTGGTGTTTTGTAATCGAAATAATCTAGGAAGTTGTACTCGTAAAATTTGACATAAAAGAACAATAAAAAGTGTACACCGAGCAACTTTCATGGTCCGAATTTACTCAACTCTATCTATGGAGGAGCTTTTAACGGTTTTTGTCCATTTGGCATAGATATGTGGTGTTTTGGCATCGAACTAATCTAGGAAGCATATACACGTAAAATTTGACATAGAAGAACAATAAAAAGTGTACACCGAGCAACTTTGATGGTCCGAAGTTGCTCAACTCTATCCGTGGAGGAGCTTTTAACGGTTTTTGTCCATTTAGCATAGAAAGTTGGTGTTTTGGCATCGAAATAATCTAGGAAGTTATACTCGTAAAATTTGACATAAAAGAATAATAAAATGTCTACACCGAGCAACTTTGATGGTCCAAAGTTGCTCAACTCTATCGATGGTGGAGCTTATAACGGTTTTTCTCCATTTGTCAAAGAAAGTTGGTTTTTTGGCATCGAAATAATCTAGGAAGCTTATACTATAAAATTTGACATAGAAGAACAATAAAATGTATACACCGAGCAACTTTGATGGTCCGAAGTTGCTCAACTCTATTTATGGTGGAGCTTTTATCGGTTTTTGTCCATTTGTCGAAGAAAGGTGGTTTTTTGGCATCGAGATAATCTAGGAAGCTTATACTCGTAAAATTTGACATAGAAGAACAATAAAAAGTGTACACTGAGCAACTTTCATGGTCCGAAGTTGCTCAACTCTATCAATGGAGGAGCTTTTAACGGTTTTTGTCCGTTTGGCATAGATATGTCGTGTTTTGGCATCGAAATAATCCACGAAGCTTATACTCGTAAAATTTGACATAGAAGAACAATAAAAAGTGTACACCGAGCAACTTTCATGGTCCGAATTTGCTCAACTCTATCTATGGAGGAGCTTTTAACTATTTTTGTCCATTTGGCATAGAAAGTTGGTGTTTTGAAATCGAAATAATCTAGGAAGTTATACTCGTAAAATTTGACATAGAAGAACAATAAAAAGTGTACACCGAGCAACATTGATGGTCCGAAGTTGCTCAACTCTATCTATGGAGGAGCTTTAACGGTTTTTGTCCATTTGTCATAGAAAGTTGGTGTTTTGGAATCGAAATAATCTAGGAAGTTATACTCGTAAAATTTGACATAAAAGAACAGTAAAATGTGTACATCGAGCAACTTTGATGATCCGAAGTTGCTCAACTCTATCTATGGAGGAGCTTTTAACGGTTTTTGTCCATTTGGCATAGATATGTAGTGTTTTGGCATCGAAATAATCTACGAAGCTTATACTCGTAAAATTTGACATAGAAAAACAATAAAAAGTGTACACCGAACAACTTTCATGGTCCGAATTTGCTCAACTCTATCTATGGAGGAGCTTTTAACTGTTTTTGTCCATTTGGCATAGAAAGTTGGTGTTTTGGAATCGAAAAAATCTAGGAAGTTATACTCCTAAAATTTGACATAGAAGAACAATAAAAACTGTACACCGAGCAACATTGATGGTCCGAAGTTGCTCAACTCTATCTATGGAGGAGCTTTAACGGTTTTTGTCCATTTGCCATAGAAAGTTGGTGTTTTGGAATCGAAATAATCTAGGAAGTTATACTCGTAAAATTTGACATAAAAGAACAGTAAAATGTGTACACCGAGCAACTTTGATGGTCCGAAGTTGCTCAACTCTATCTATGGAGGAGCTTTTAACGGTTTTTGTCCATTTCGCATAGATATGTAGTGTTTTGGCATCGAAATAATTTACGAAGCTTATACTCGTAAAATTTGACATAGAGGAACAATAAAAAGTGTACACCGAGCAACATTGATGGTCCGAAGTTGCTCAACTCCATCTATGGAGCAGCTTTAACGGTTTTTGTCCATTTGTCATAGAAAGTTGGTGTTTTGGAATCGAAATAATCTAGGAAGTTATGCTCGTAAAATTTGACATAAAAGAACAATAAAAAGTGTACACGGAGCGACTTTCATGGTCCGAATTTACTCAACTCTATCTATGGAGGAGTTTTTAACGGTTTTTGTCCATTTGGCATAGATATGAGGTGTTTTGGCATCGAACTAATCTAGGAAGCTTATACACGTAAAATTTGACATAGAAGAACAATAAAAAGTGTACACCGAGCAACTTTGATGGTCCGAAGTTGCTCAACTCTATCTATGGAGGAGCTTTTAACGGTTTTTATCCATTTGGCATAGAAAGTTGGTGTTTTGGCATCGAAATAATCTAGGAAGTTATACTCGTAAAATTTGACATAAAAAAACAATAAAATGTGTACACCGAGCAACTTTGATGGTACGAAGTTGCTCAACTCTATCTATGGAGGAGCTTTTAACGGTTTTTGTCCATTCGGCATAGATATGTGGTGTTTTGGCATCGAACTAATCTAGGAATCTTATACACGTAAAATTTGACATAGAAGAACAATAAAAAGTGTACACCGAGCAACTTCGATGGTCCGAAGTTGCTCAACTCTATCCATGGAGGAGCTTTTAACGGTTTTTGTCCATTTAGCATAGAAAGTTGGTGTTTTGGCATCGAAATAATCTAGGAAGTTATACTCATAAAATTTGACATAAAAGAATAATAAAATGTGTACACCGAGCAACTTTGATGGTCCAAAGTTGCTCAACTCTATCGATGGTGGAGCTCATAACGGTTTTTCTCCATTTGTCAAAGAAAGTTGGTTTTTTGACGTCGAAATAATCTAGGAAGCTTATACTATAAAATTTGACATAGAAGAACAATAAAATGTATACACCGAGCAACTTTGATGGTTCGAAGTTGCTCAACTCTATTTATGGTGGAGCTTTTATCGGTTTTTGTCCATTTCTCGAAGAAAGGTGGTTTTTTGGCATCGAGATAATCTAGGAAGCTTATACTCGTAAAATATGACATAGAAGAACAATAAAAAGTGTACACTGAGCAACTTTCATGGTCCGAAGTTGCTCAACTCTATCTATGGAGGAGCTTTTAACGGTTTTTGTCCGTTTGGCATAGATATGTAGTGTTTTGGCATCGAAATAATTTACGAAGCTTATACTCGTAAAATTTGACATAGAAGAACAATAAAAAGTGTACATCGAGCAACATTGATGGTCCGAAGTTGCTCAACTCTATCTATGGAGGAGCTTTAACGGTTTTTGTCCATTTGCCATAGAAAGTTGGTGTTTTGGAATCGAAATAATCTAGGAAGTTATACTCGTAAAATTTGACATAAAAGAACAGTAAAATGTGTACACCGAGCAACTTTGATGGTCCGAAGTTGCTCAACTCTATCTATGGAGGAGCTTTTAACGGTTTTTGTCCATTTGGCATAGATATGTAGTGTTTTGGCATCGAAATAATCTACGAAGCTTATACTCGTAAAATTTGACATAGAAGAACAATAAAAAGTGTACACTGAGCAACTTTCATGGTCCGAATTTGCTCAACTCTATCTATGGAGGAGCTTTTAACTGTTTTTTTCCATTTGGCATAGAAAGTTGGTGTTTTGGAATCGAAAAAATCTAGGAAGTTATACTCGTAAAATTTGACATAGAAGAATAATAAAAAGTGTACACCGAGCAACATTAATGGTCCGAAGTTGCTCAACTCTATCTATGGAGGAGCTTTAACGGTTTTTGTCCATTTGTCATAGAAAGTTGGTGTTTTGGTATCGAAATAATCTTGGAAGTTATACTCGTAAAATTTGACATAAAAGAACAATAAAATGTGTACACCGAGCAACTTTGATGGTCCGAAGTTGCTCAACTCTATCTATGGAGGAGCTTTTAACGGTTTTTGTCCATTTGGCATAGATATGTAGTGTTTTGTTATCGAAATAATCTACGAAGCTTATACTCGTAAAATTTGACATAGAAGAACAATAAAAAGTGTACACCGAGCAACATTGATGGTCCGAAGTTGCTCAACTCTATCAATGGAGGAGCTTTAAAGGTTTTTGTCCATTTGTCGTAGAAAGTTGGTGTTTTGGAATCGAAATAATCTAGGAAGTTATGCTCGTAAAATTTGACATAAAAGAACAATAAAAAGTGTACACCGAGCGACTTTCATGGTCCGAATTTACTCAACTCTATCTATGGAGGAGCTTTTAACGGTTTTTGTCCATTTGGCATAGATATGAGGTGTTTTGGCATCGAACTAATCTAGGAAGCTTATACACATAAAATTTGACAAAGAAGAACAATAAAAAGTGTACACCGAGCAACTTTGATGGTCCGAAGTTGCTCAACTCTATCTATGGAGGAGCTTTTAACGGTTTTTATCCATTTGGCATAGAAAGTTGGTGTTTTGGCATCGAAATAATCTAGGAAGTTATACTCGTAAAATTTGACATAAAATAACAGTAAAATGTGTACACCGAGCAACTTTGATGGTCCGAAGTTGCTCAACTCTATCTATGGTGGAGCTTTTAACGGTTTTTCTCCATTTGTCAAAGAAAGTTGGTTTTTTGGCATCGAAATAATCTAGGAAGCTTATACACGTAAAATTTGACATAGAAGAACAATAAAAAGTGTACACCGAGCAACTTTGATGGTCCGAAGTTGCTCAACTCTATCCATGGAGGAGCTTTTAACGGTTTTTGTCTATTTAGCATAGAAAGTAGGTGTTTTGGCATCGAAATAATCTAGGAAGTTATACTCGTAAAATTTGACATAAAAGAATAATAAAATGTGTACACCGAGCAACTTTGATGGTCCGAACTTGCTCAACTCTATCGATGGTGGAGCTTATAACGTTTTTTCTCCATTTGTCAAAAAAAGTTGGTTTTTTGGCGTCGAAATAATCTAGGAAGCTTATACCATAAAATTTGAAACATAGAAGAACAATAAAATGTATACACCGAGCAACTTTGATGGTCCGAAGCTGCTCAACTCTATTTATGGTGGAGCTTTTATCGGTTTTTGTCCATTTGTCGAAGAAAGGTGGTTTTTTGGCATCGAGATAATCTAGGAAGCTTATACTCGTAAAATTTGACATAGAAGAACAATAAAAAGTGTACACTGAGCAACTTTCATGGTCCGAAGTGGCTCAACTCTATCTATGGAGGAGCTTTTAACGGTTTTTGTCCGTTTGGCATAGATATGTAGTGTTTTGGCATCGAAATAATCTACGAAGCTTATACTCGTAAAATTTTGACATAGAAGAACAATAAAAAGTGTACACCGAGCAACTTTCATGGTCCGAATTTGGTGAACTCTATCTATGGAGGAGCTTTTAACTGTTTTTGTCCATTTCGCATAGAAAGTTGGTGTTTTGGAATCGAAAAAATCTAGAGAGTTATACTCGTAAAATTTGACATAGAAAACAATAAAAAGTGTACACCGAGCAACATTGATGGTCCGAAGTTGCTCAACTCTATCTATGGAGGAGCTTTAAAGGTTTTTGTCCATTTGTCATAGAAAGTTGGAGTTTTGGAATCGAAATAATCTAGGAAGTTATGCTCGTAAAATTTGACATAAAAGAACAATAAAAAGTGTACACCGAGCGACTTTCATGGTCCGAATTTACTCAACTCTATCTATGGAGGATCTTTTAACGGTTTTTGTCCATTTGGCATAGATATGAGGTGTTTTGGCATCGAACTAATCTAGGAAGCTTATACACATAAAATTTGACAAAGAAGAACAATAAAAAGTGTACACCGAGCAACTTTGATGGTCCGAAGTTGCTCAACTCTATCTATGGAGGAGCTTTTAACGGTTTTTATCCATTTGGCATAGAAAGTTGGTGTTTTGGCATCGAAATAATCTAGGAAGTTATACTCGTAAAATTTGACATAAAATAACAATAAAATGTGTACACCGAGCAACTTCGATGGTCCGAAGTTGCTCAACTCTATCTATGGTGGAGCTTTTAACGGTTTTTCTCCATTTGTCAAAGAAAGTTGGTTTTTTGGCATCGAAATAATCTAGGAAGCTTATACACGTAAAATTTGACATAGAAGAACAATAAAAAGTGTACACCGAGCAACTTTGATGGTCCGAAGTTGCTCAACTCTATCCATGGAGGAGCTTTTAACGGTTTTTGTCTATTTAGCATAGAAAGTAGGTGTTTTGGCATCGAAATAATCTAGGAAGTTATACTCGTAAAATTTGACATAAAAGAATAATAAAATGTGTACACCGAGCAACTTTGATGGTCCAAACTTGCTCAACTCTATCGATGGTGGAGCTTAAAACGGATTTTCTCCATTTGTCAAAGAAAGTTGGTTTTTTGGCGTCGAAATAATCTAGGAAGCTTATACCATAAAATTTGAAACATAGAAGAACAATAAAATGTATACACCGAGCAACTTTGATGGTCCGAAGTTGCTCAACTCTATTTATGGTGGAGCTTTTATCGGTTTTTGTCCATTTGTCGAAGAAAGGTGGTTTTTTGGCATCGAGATAATCTAGGAAGCTTATACTCGTAAAATTTGACATAGAAGAACAATAAAAAGTGTACACTGAGCAACTTTCATGGTCCGAAGTTGCTCAACTCTATCTATGGAGGAGCTTTTAACGGTTTTTGTCCGTTTGGCATAGATATGTAGTGTTTTCGCATCGAAATAATCTACGAATCTTAGACACCTAAAATTTGACATAGAAGAACAATAAAAAGTGTACACCGAGCAACATTGATGGTCCGAAGTTGCTCAACTCTATCTATGGAGGAGCTTTAACGGTTTTTGTCCATTTGACATAGAAAGTTGGTGTTTTGGAATCGAAATAATCTAGGAAGTTATACTCGTAAAATTTGACATAAAAGAACAGTAAAATGTGTACACCGAGCAACTTTGATGGTCCGAAGTTGCTCAACTCTATCTATGGAGGAGCTTTTAACGGTTTTTGTCCATTTGGCATAGATATGAGGTGTTTTGGCATCGAACAATCTAGGAAGCTTATACACATAAAATTTGACAAAGAAGAACAATAAAAAGTGTACACCGAGCAACTTTGATGGTCCGAAGTTGCTCAACTCTATCTATGGAGGAGCTTTTAACGGTTTTTATCCATTTGGCATAGAAAGTTGGTGTTTTGGCATCGAAATAATCTAGGAAGTTATACTCGTAAAATTTGACATAAAATAACAATAAAATGTGTACACCGAGCAACTTTGATGGTCCGAAGTTGCTCAACTCTATCTATGGTGGAGCTTTTAACGGTTTTTCTCCATTTGTCAAAGAAAGTTGGTTTTTTGGCATCGAAATAATCTAGGAAGCTTATACACGTAAAATTTGACATAGAAGAACAATAAAAAGTCTACACCGAGCAACTTTGATGGTCCGAAAATTGCTCAACTCTATCCATGGAGGAGCTTTTTACTGTTTTTTTCTATTTAGCATAGAAAGTAGGTGTTTTGGCATCGAAATAATCTAGGAAGTTATACTCGTAAAATTTGACATAAAAGAATAATAAAATGTGTACACCGAGCAACTTTGATGGTCCAAAGTTGCTCAACTCTATCGATGGTGGAGCTTATAACGTTTTTTCTCCATTTGTCAAAGAAAGTTGGCTTTTTGGCGTCGAAATAATCTAGGAAGCTTATACCATAAAATTTGAAACATAGAAGAACAATAAAATGTACACACCGAGCAACTTTGATGGTCCAAGTTGCTCAACTCTATTTATGGTGGAGCTTTTATCGGTTTTTGTCCATTTGTCGAAGAAAGGTGGTTTTTTGGCATCGAGATAATCTAGGAAGCTTATACTCGTAAAATTTGACATAGAAGAACAATAAAAAGTGTACACTGAGCAACTTTCATGGTCCGAAGTTGCTCAACTCTATCTATGGAGGAGCTTTTAACGGTTTTTGTCCGTTTGGCATAGATATGTAGTGTTTTGGCATCGAAATAATCTACGAAGCTTATACTCGTAAAATTTTGACATAGAAGAACAATAAAAAGTGTACACCGAGCAACTTTCATGGTCCGAATTTGGTGAACTCTATCTATGGAGGAGCTTTTAACTGTTTTTGTCCATTTGGCATAGAAAGTTGGTGTTTTGGAATCGAAAAAATCTAGAGAGTTATACTCGTAAAATTTGACATAGAAGAACAATAAAAAGTGTACACCGAGCAACATTGATGGTCCGAAGTTGCTCAACTCTATCTATGGAGGAGCTTTAAAGGTTTTTGTCCATTTGTCATAGAAAGTTGGAGTTTTGGAATCGAAATAATCTAGGAAGTTATGCTCGTAAAATTTGACATAAAAGAACAATAAAAAGTGTACACCGAGCGACTTTCATGGTCCGAATTTACTCAACTCTATCTATGGAGGAGCTTTTAACGGTTTTTGTCCATTTGGCATAGATATTAGGTGTTTTGGCATCGAACTAATCTAGGAAGCTTATACACATAAAATTTGACAAAGAAGAACAATAAAAAGTGTACACCGAGCAACTTTGATGGTCCGAAGTTGCTCAACTCTATCTATGGAGGAGCTTTTAACGGTTTTTATCCATTTGGCATAGAAAGTTGGTGTTTTGGCATCGAAATAATCTAGGAAGTTATACTCGTAAAATTTGACATAAAATAACAATAAAATGTGTACACCGAGCAACTTTGATGGTCCGAAGTTGCTCAACTCTATCTATGGTGGAGCTTTTAACGGTTTTTCTCCATTTGTCAAAGAAAGTTGGTTTTTTGGCATCGAAATAATCTAGGAAGCTTATACACGTAAAATTTGACATAGAAGAACAATAAAAAGTCTACACCGAGCAACTTTGATAGTCCGAAGTTGCTCAACTCTATCCATGGAGGAGCTTTTAACGGTTTTTGTCTATTTAGCATAGAAAGTAGGTGTTTTGGCATCGAAATAATCTAGGAAGTTATACTCGTAAAATTTGACATAAAAGAATAATAAAATGTGTACACCGAGCAACTTTGATGGTCCAAACTTGCTCAACTCTATCGATGGTGGAGCTTATAACGTTTTTTCTCCATTTGTCAAAGAAAGTTGGTTTTTTGGCGTCGAAATAATCTAGGAAGCTTATACCATAAAATTTGAAACATAGAAGAACAATAAAATGTATACACCGAGCAACTTTGATGGTCCGAAGTTGCTCAACTCTATTTATGGTGGAGCTTTTATCGATTTTTGTCCATTTGTCGAAGAAAGGTGGTTTTTTGGCATCGAGATAATCTAGGAAGCTTATACTCGTAAAATTTGACATAGAAGAACAATAAAAAGTGTACACTGAGCAACTTTCATGGTCCGAAGTTGCTCAACTCTATCTATGGAGGTGCTTTTAACGGTTTTTGTCCGTTTGGCATAGATATGTAGGGTTTTCGCATCGAAATAATCTACGAAGCTTAGACTCGTAAAATTTGACATAGAAGAACAATAAAAAGTGTACACCGAGCAACTTTCATGGTCCGAATTTGCTCAACTCTATCTATGGAGGAGCTTTTAACTGTTTTTGTCCATTTGGCATAGAAAGTTGGTGTTTTGGAATCGAAAAAATCTAGGAAGTTATATTCCTAAAATTTGACATAGAAGAACAATAAAAAGTGTACACCGAGCAACATTGATGGTCCGAAGTTGCTCAACTCTATCTATGGAGGAGCTTTAACGGTTTTTGTCCATTTGACATAGAAAGTTGGTGTTTTGGAATCGAAATAATCTAGGAAGTTATACTCGTAAAATTTGACATAAAAGAACAGTAAAATGTGTACACCGAGCAACTTTGATGGTCCGAAGTTGCTCAACTCTATCTATGGAGGAGCTTTTAACGGTTTTTGTCCATTTGGCATAGATATGAGGTGTTTTGGCATCGAACAATCTAGGAAGCTTATACACATAAAATTTGACAAAGAAGAACAATAAAAAGTGTACACCGAGCAACTTTGATGGTCCGAAGTTGCTCAACTCTATCTAAGGAGGAGCTTTTAACGGTTTTTATCCATTTGGCATAGAAAGTTGGTGTTTTGGCATCGAAATAATCTAGGAAGTTATACTCGTAAAATTTGACATAAAATAACAATAAAATGTGTACACCGAGCAACTTTGATGGTCCGAAGTTGCTCAACTCTATCTATGGTGGAGCTTTTAACGGTTTTTCTCCATTTGTCAAAGAATGTTGGATTTTTGGCATCGAAATAATCTAGGAAGCTTATACACGTAAAATTTGACATAGAAGAACAATAAAAAGTCTACACCGAGTAACTTTGATGGTCCGAAGTTGCTCAACTCTATCCATGGAGGAGCTTTTAACTGTTTTTGTCTATTTAGCATAGAAAGTAGGTGTTTTGGCATCGAAATAATCTAGGAAGTTATACTCGTAAAATTTGACATAAAAGAATAATAAAATGTGTACACCGAGCAACTTTGATGGTCCAAAGTTGCTCAACTCTATCGATGGTGGAGCTTATAACGTTTTTTCTCCATTTGTCAAAGAAAATTGGCTTTTTGGCGTCGAAATAATCTAGGAAGCTTATACCATAAAATTTGAAACATAGAAGAACAATAAAATGTATACACCGAGCAACTTTGATGGTCCGAAGTTGCTCAACTCTATTTATGGTGGAGCTTTTATCGGTTTTTGTCCATTTGTCGAAGAAAGGTGGTTTTTTGGCATCGAGATAATCTAGGAAGCTTATACTTGTAAAATTTGACATAGAAGAACAATAAAAAGTGTACACTGAGCAACTTTCATGGTCCGAAGTTGCTCAACTCTATCTATGGAGGAGCTTTTAACGCTTTTTGTCCGTTTGGCATAGATATGTAGTGTTTTGGCATCGAAATAATCTACGAAGCTTATACTCGTAAAATTTGACATAGAAGAACAATAAAAAGTGTACACCGAGCAACTTTGATGGTCCGAAGTTGCTCAACTCTGTCTATGGAGGAGCTTTTAACGGTTTTTGTCCATTTGGCATTGATATGTAGTGTTTTGGCATCGAAATAATCTACGATGCATATACTCGTAAAATTTGACATAGAAGAACAATAAAAAGTGTACACCGAGCAACTTTCATGGTCAGAATTTGCTCAACTCTATCTATGGAGGAGCTTTTAACTGTTTTTGTCCATTTGGCATAGAAAGTTGGTGTTTTGGAATTGAAAAAATCTAGGAAGTTATACTCGTAAAACTTGACATAGAAGAACAATAAAAAGTGTACACCGAGCAACATTGATGGTCCGAATTTGCTCAACTCTTTCTACAGAGGAGCTTTAACGGTTTTTGTCCATTTGTCATAGAAAGTTGGTGTTTTGGAATCGAAATAATCTAGGAAGTTATACTCGTAAAATTTGACATAAAAGAACAGTAAAATGTGTACACCGAGCAACTTTGATGGTCCGAAGTTGCTCAACTCTATCTATGGAGGAGCTTTTAACGGTTTTTGTCCATTTGGCATTGATATGTAGTGTTTTAGCATCGAAATAATCTACGAAGCATATACTCGTAAAATTTGACATAGAAGAACAATAAAAAGTGTACACCGAGCAACTTTCATGGTCCGAATTTGCTCAACTCTATCTATGGAGGAGCTTTTAAATGTTTTTGTCCATTTGGCATAGAAAGTTGGTGTTTTGGAATTGAAAAAATCTAGGAAGTTATACTCGTAAAACTTGATATAGAAGAACAATAAAAAGTGTTCACCGAGCAACATTGATGGTCCGAATTTGCTCAACTCTTTCTATGGAGGAGCTTTAACGGTTTTTGTCCATTTGTCATAGAAAGTTGGTGTTTCGGAATCGAAATAATCTAGGAAGTTGTACTCGTAAAATTTGACATAAAAGAACAATAAAATGTGTACACCGAGCAACTTTGATGGTCCGAAGTTGCTCAACTCTATCTATGGAGGAGCTTTTAACGGTTTTTGTCCATTTGGCATAGATATGTAGTGTTTTGGCATCGAAATAATCTCCGAAGCTTATACTCGTAAAATTTGACATAGAAGAACAATAAAAAGTGTACACCGAGCAACATTGATGGTCCGAAGTTGCTCAACTCTATCTATGGAGGAGCTTTAACGGTTTTTGTCCATTTATCATAGAAAGTTGGTGTTTTGGAATCGAAATAATCTAGGAAGTTATGCTCGTAAAATTTGACATAAAAGAACAATAAAAAGTGTACACCGAGCGACTTTCATGGTCCGAATTTACTCAACTCTATCTATGGAGGAGCTTTTAACGGTTTTTGTCTGTTTGGCATAGATATGTTGTGTTTTGGCATCGAAATAATCTACGAAGCTTATACTCGTAAAATTTGACATAGAAGAACAATAAAAAGTGTACACCGAGCAACTTTCATGGTCCGAATTTGCTCAACTCTATCTATGGAGGAGCTTTTAACGGTTTTTATCCATTTGGCATAGAAAGTTGGTGTTTTGGAATCGAAATAATCTAGGAAGTTATACTCGTAAAACTTGACATAGAAGAACAATAAAAAGTGTACACCGAGCAACATTGATGGTCCGAAGTTGCTCAACTCTATCTATGGAGGAGCTTTAACGGTTTTTGTCCATTTGTCATAGAAAGTTGATGTTTTAGAATCGTAATAATCTAGGAAGTTATACTCGTAAAATTTGACATAAGAGAACAATAAAATGTGTACACCGAGCAACTTTGATGGTCCGAAGTTGCTCAACTCTATCTATGGAGGAGCTTTTAACTGTTTTTGTCCATTTGGCATAGAAAGTTGGTGTTTTGGAATCGAAAAAATCTAGGAAGTTATACTCATAAAATTTGACATAGAAGAACAATAAAAAGTGTACACCGAGCAACATTGATGGTCCGAATTTGCTCAACTCTTTCTATGGAGGAGCTTTAACGGTTTTTGTCCATTTGTCATAGAAAGTTGGTGTTTTGGAATCGAAATAATCTAGGAAGTTGTACTCGTAAAATTTGACATAAAAGAACAATAAAATGTGTACACCGAGCAACTTTGATGGTCCGAAGTTGCTCAACTCTATCTATGGAGGAGCTTTTAACGGTTTTTGTCCATTTGGCATAGATATGTAGTGTTTTGGCATCGGAATAATCTACGAAGCTTATACTCGTAAAATTTGACATAGAAGAACAATAAAAAGTGTACACCGAGCAACATTGATGGTCCGAAGTTGCTCAACTCTATCTATGGAGGAGCTTTAACGGTTTTTGTCCATTTGTCATAGAAAGTTGGTGTTTTGGAATCGAAATAATCTAGGAAGTTATGCTCGTAAAATTTGACATAAAAGAACAATAAAAAGTGTACACCGAGCGACTTTCATGGTCCGAATTTACTCAACTCTATCTATGGAGGAGCTTTTAACTGTTTTTGTCCATTTGGCAAAGATATGAGGTGTTTTGGCATCGAACTAATCTAGGAAGCTTATACACATAAAATTTGACATAGAAGAACAATAAAAAGTGTACACCGAGCAACTTTGATGGTCCGAAGTTGCTCAACTCTATCTATGGAGGAGCTTTTAACGGCTTTTATCCATTTGGCATAGAAAGTTGGTGTTTTGTCATCGAAATAATCTAGGAAGTTACACTCGTAAAATTTGACATAAAATAAAAATAAAATGTGTACACCGAGCAACTTCGATGGTCCGAAGTTGCTCAACTCTATCCATGGTGGAGCTTTTAACGGTTTTTCTCCATTTGTCAAAGAAAGTTGGCTTTTTGGCATCGAAATAATCTAGGAAGCTTATACTATAAAATTTGACATAGAAAAACAATAAAATGTGTACACCGAGCAACTTTGATGGTCCGAAGTTGCTCAACTCTATTTATGGTGGAGCTTTTATCGGTGTTTGTCCATTTGTCGAAGAAAGGTGGTTTTTTGGCATCGAGATAATCTAGGAAGCTTATACTCGTAAAATTTGACATAGAAGAACAATAAAAAGTGTACACCGAGCAACTTTTATGGTCCGAAGTTGCTCAACTCTATCTATGGAGGAGCTTTTAACGGTTTTTGTCCGTTTGGCATAGATATGTAGTGTTTTGGCATCGAAGTAATCTAGGAATCTTATACACATAAAATTTGACATAGAAGAACAATAAAAAGTGTACACCGAGCAACTTTCATGGTCCGAAGTTGCTCAACTCTTTCTATGGAGGAGCTTTTAACGGTTTTTGTCTGTTTGGCATAGATATGTTGTGTTTTGGCATCGAAATAATCTACGAAGCTTATACTCGTAAAATTTGACATAGAAGAACAATAAAAAGTGTACACCGAGCAACTTTCATGGTCCGAATTTGCTCAACTCTATCTATGGAGGAGCTTTTAACGGTTTTTATCCATTTGGCATAGAAAGTTGGTGTTTTGGAATCGAAATAATCTAAGAAGTTATACTCGTAAAACTTGACATAAAAGAACAATAAAAAGTGTACACCGAGCAACATTGATGGTCCGAAGTTGCTCAACTCTATCTATGGAGGAGCTTTAACGGTTTTTGTCCATTTGTCATAGAAAGTTGGTGTTTTAGAATCGTAATAATCTAGGAAGTTATACTCGTAAAATTTGACATAAGAGAACAATAAAATGTGTACACCGAGCAACTTTGATGGTCCGAAGTTGCTCAACTCTATCTATGGAGGAGCTTTTAACTGTTTTTGTCCATTTGGCATAGAAAGTTGGTGTTTTGGAATCGAAAAAATCTAGGAAGTTATACTCATAAAATTTGACATAGAAGAACAATAAAAAGTGTACACCGAGCAACATTGATGGTCCGAATTTGCTCAACTCTTTCTATGGAGGAGCTTTAGCGGTTTTTGTCCATTTGTCATAGAAAGTTGGTGTTTTGGAATCGAAATAATCTAGGAAGTTGTACTCGTAAAATTTGACATAAAAGAACAATAAAATGTGTACACCGAGCAACTTTGATGGTCCGAAGTTGCTCAACTCTATCTATGGAGGAGCTTTTAACGGTTTTTGTCCATTTGGCATAGATATGTAGTGTTTTGGCATCGAAATAATCTACGAAGCTTATACTCGTAAAATTTGACATAGAAGAACAATAAAAAGTGTACACCGAGCAACATTGATGGTCCGAAGTTGCTCAACTCTATCTATGGAGGAGCTTTAACGGTTTTTGTCCATTTGTCATAGAAAGTTGGTGTTTTGGAATCGAAATAATCTAGGAAGTTATGCTCGTAAAATTTGACATAAAAGAACAATAAAAAGTGTACACCGAGCGACTTTCATGGTCCGAATTTACTCAACTCTATCTATGGAGGAGCTTTTAACGGTTTTTGTCCATTTGGCATAGATATGAGGTGTTTTGGCATCGAACTAATCTAGGAAGCTTATACACGTAAAATTTGACATAGAAGAACAATAAAAAGTGTACACCGAGCAACTTTGATGGTCCGAAGTTGCTCAACTCTATCTATGGAGGAGCTTTTAACGGCTTTTATCCATTTGGCATAGAAAGTTGGTGTTTTGTCATCGAAATAATCTAGGAAGTTACACTCGTAAAATTTGACATAAAATAACAATAAAATGTGTACACCGAGCAACTTCGATGGTCCGAAGTTGCTCAACTCTATCCATGGTGGAGCTTTTAACGGTTTTTCTCCATTTGTCAAAGAAAGTTGGTTTTTTGGCATCGAAATAATCTAGGAAGCTTATACTATAAAATTTGACATAGAAAAACAATAAAATGTGTACACCGAGCAACTTTGATGGTCCGAAGTTGCTCAACTCTATTTATGGTGGAGCTTTTATCGGTTTTTGTCCATTTGTCGAAGAAAGGTGGTTTTTTGGCATCGAGATAATCTAGGAAGCTTATACTCGTAAAATTTGACATAGAAGAACAATAAAAAGTGTACACCGAGCAACTTTTATGGTCCGAAGTTGCTCAACTCTATCTATGGAGGAGCTTTTAACGGTTTTTGTCCATTTGGCATAGATATGTAGTGTTTTGGCATCGAAGTAATCTAGGAATCTTATACACATAAAATTTGACATAGAAGAACAATAAAAAGTGTACACCGAGCAACTTTCATGGTCCGAAGTTGCTCAACTCTTTCTATGGAGGAGCTTTTAACGGTTTTTGTCTGTTTGGCATAGATATGTAGTGTTTTGGCATCGAAATAATCTACGAAGCTTATACTCGTAAAATTTGACATAGAAGAACAATAAAAAGTGTACACCGAGCAACTTTCATGGTCCGAATTTGCTCAACTCTATCTATGGAGGAGCTTATAACGGCTTTTATCCATTTGGCATAGAAAGTTGGTGTTTTGGAATCGAAATAATCTAGGAAGTTATACTCATAAAATTTGACATAGAAGAACAATAAAAAGTGTACACCGAGCAACATTGATGGTCCGAAGTTGCTCAACTCTATCTATGGAGGAGCTTTAACGGTTTTTGTCCATTTGTCATTGAAAGTTGGTGTTTTGGAATCGTAATAATCTAGGAAGTTATACTCGTAAAATTTGACATAAGAGAACAATAAAATGTGTACACCGAGCAACATTGATGGTCCGAAGTTGCTCAACTCTATCTATGGAGGAGCTTTAACGGTTTTTGTCCATTTGTCATTGAAAGTTGGTGTTTTAGAATCGTAATAATCTAGGAAGTTATACTCGTAAAATTTGACATAAGAGAACAATAAAATGTGTACACCGAGCAACATTGATGGTCCGAAGTTGCTCAACTCTATCTATGGAGGAGCTTTAACGGTTTTTGTCCATTTGTCATAGAAAGTTGATGTTTTAGAATCGTAATAATCTAGGAAGTTATACTCGTAAAATTTGACATAAGAGAACAATAAAATGTGTACACCGAGCAACTTTGATGGTCCGAAGTTGCTCAACTCTATCTATGGAGGAGCTTTTAACTGTTTTTGTCCATTTGGCATAGAAAGTTGGTGTTTTGGAATCGAAAAAATCTAGGAAGTTATACTCATAAAATTTGACATAGAAGAACAATAAAAAGTGTACACCGAGCAACATTGATGGTCCGAATTTGCTCAACTCTTTCTATGGAGGAGCTTTAACGGTTTTTGTCCATTTGTCATAGAAAGTTGGTGTTTTGGAATCGAAATAATCTAGGAAGTTGTACTCATAAAATTTGACATAAAAGAACAATAAAATGTGTACACCGAGCAACTTTGATGGTCCGAAGTTGCTCAACTCTATCTATGGAGGAGCTTTTAACGGTTTTTGTCCATTTGGCATAGATATGTAGTGTTTTGGCATCGAAATAATCTACGAAGCTTATACTCGTAAAATTTGACATAGAAGAACAATAAAAAGTGTACACCGAGCAACATTGATGGTCCGAAGTTGCTCAACTCTATCTATGGAGGAGCTTTAACGGTTTTTGTCCATTTGTCATAGAAAGTTGGTGTTTTGGAATCGAAATAATCTAGGAAGTTATGCTCGTAAAATTTGACATAAAAGAACAATAAAAAGTGTACACCGAGCGACTTTCATGGTCCGAATTTACTCAACTCTATCTATGGAGGAGCTTTTAACGGTTTTTGTCCATTTGGCATAGATATGAGGTGTTTTGGTATCGAACTAATCTAGGAAGCTTATACACGTAAAATTTGACATAGAAGAACAATAAAAAGTGTACACCGAGCAACTTTGATGGTCCGAAGTTGCTCAACTCTATCTATGGAGGAGCTTTTAACGGCTTTTATCCATTTGGCATAGAAAGTTGGTGTTTTGTCATCGAAATAATCTAGGAAGTTACACTCGTAAAATTTGACATAAAATAACAATAAAATGTGTACACCGAGCAACTTCGATGGTCCGAAGTTGCTCAACTCTATCCATGGTGGAGCTTTTAACGGTTTTTCTCCATTTGTCAAAGAAAGTTGGTTTTTTGGCATCGAAATAATCTAGGAAGCTTATACTATAAAATTTGACATAGAAAAACAATAAAATGTGTACACCGAGCAACTTTGATGGTCCGAAGTTGCTCAACTCTATTTATGGTGGAGCTTTTATCGGTTTTTGTCCATTTGTCGAAGAAAGGTGGTTTTTTGGCATCGAGATAATCTAGGAAGCTTATACTCGTAAAATTTGACATAGAAGAACAATAAAAAGTGTACACCGAGCAACTTTTATGGTCCGAAGTTGCTCAACTCTATCTATGGAGGAGCTTTTAACGGTTTTTGTCCATTTGGCATAGATATGTAGTGTTTTGGCATCGAAGTAATCTAGGAATCTTATACACATAAAATTTGACATAGAAGAACAATAAAAAGTGTACACCGAGCAACTTTCATGGTCCGAAGTTGCTCAACTCTTTCTATGGAGGAGCTTTTAACGGTTTTTGTCTGTTTGGCATAGATATGTAGTGTTTTGGCATCGAAATAATATACGAAGCTTATACTCGTAAAATTTGACATAGAAGAACAATAAAAAGTGTACACCGAGCAACTTTCATGGTCCGAATTTGCTCAACTCTATCTATGGAGGAGCTTATAATGGCTTTTATCCATTTGGCATAGAAAGTTGGTGTTTTGGAATCGAAATAATCTAGGAAGTTATACTCATAAAATTTGACATAGAAGAACAATAAAAAGTGTACACCGAGCAACATTGATGGTCCGAAGTTGCTCAACTCTATCTATGGAGGAGCTTTAACGGTTTTTGTCCATTTGTCATTGAAAGTTGGTGTTTTAGAATCGTAATAATCTAGGAAGTTATACTCGTAAAATTTGACATAAGAGAACAATAAAATGTGTACACCGAGCAACATTGATGGTCCGAAGTTGCTCAACTCTATCTATGGAGGAGCTTTAACGGTTTTTGTCCATTTGTCATAGAAAGTTGATGTTTTAGAATCGTAATAATCTAGGAAGTTATACTCGTAAAATTTGACATAAGAGAACAATAAAATGTGTACACCGAGCAACTTTGATGGTCCGAAAATGCTCAACTCTATCTATGGAGGAGCTTTTAACTGTTTTTGTCCATTTGGCATAGAAAGTTGGTGTTTTGGAATCGAAAAAATCTAGGAAGTTATACTCATAAAATTTGACATAGAAGAACAATAAAAAGTGTACACCGAGCAACATTGATGGTCCGAATTTGCTCAACTCTTTCTATGGAGGAGCTTTAACGGTTTTTGTCCATTTGTCATAGAAAGTTGGTGTTTTGGAATCGAAATAATCTAGGAAGTTGTACTAGTAAAATTTGACATAAAAGAACAATAAAATGTGTACACCGAGCAACTTTGATGGTCCGAAGTTGCTCAACTCTATCTATGGAGGAGCTTTTAACGGTTTTTGTCCATTTGGCATAGATATGTAGTGTTTTGGCATCGAAATAATCTACGAAGCTTATACTCGTAAAATTTGACATAGAAGAACAATAAAAAGTGTACACCGAGCAACATTGATGGTCCGAAGTTGCTCAACTCTATCTATGGAGGAGCTTTAACGGTTTTTGTCCATTTGTCATAGAAAGTTGGTGTTTTGGAATCGAAATAATCTAGGAAGTTATGCTCGTAAAATTTGACATAAAAGAACAATAAAAAGTGTACACCGAGCGACTTTCATGGTCCGAATTTACTCAACTCTATCTATGGAGGAGCTTTTAACGGTTTTTGTCCATTTGGCATAGATATGAGGTGTTTTGGCATCGAACTAATCTAGGAAGCTTATACACGTAAAATTTGACATAGAAGAACAATAAAAAGTGTACACCGAGCAACTTTGACGGTCCGAAGTTGCTCAACTCTATCTATGGAGGAGCTTTTAACGGCTTTTATCCATTTGGCATAGAAAGTTGGTGTTTTGTCATCGAAATAATCTAGGAAGTTACACTCGTAAAATTTGACATAAAATAACAATAAAATGTGTACACCGAGCAACTTCGATGGTCCGAAGTTGCTCAACTCTATCCATGGTGGAGCTTTTAACGGTTTTTCTCCATTTGTCAAAGAAAGTTGGTTTTTTGGCATCGAAATAATCTAGGAAGCTTATACTATAAAATTTGACATAGAAAAACAATAAAATGTGTACACCGAGCAACTTTGATGGTCCGAAGTTGCTCAACTCTATTTATGGTGGAGCTTTTATCGGTTTTTGTCCATTTGTCGAAGAAAGGTGGTTTTTTGGCATCGAGATAATCTAGGAAGCTTATACTCGTAAAATTTGACATAGAAGAACAATAAAAAGTGTACACCGAGCAACTTTTATGGTCCGAAGTTGCTCAACTCTATCTATGGAGGAGCTTTTAACGGTTTTTGTCCGTTTGGCATAGATATGTAGTGTTTTGGCATCGAAGTAATCTAGGAATCTTATACACATAAAATTTGACATAGAAGAACAATAAAAAGTGTACACCGAGCAACTTTCATGGTCCGAAGTTGCTCAACTCTTTCTATGGAGGAGCTTTTAACGGTTTTTGTCTGTTTGGCATAGATATGTAGTGTTTTGGCATCGAAATAATCTACGAAGCTTATACTCGTAAAATTTGACATAGAAGAACAATAAAAAGTGTACACCGAGCAACTTTCATGGTCCGAATTTGCTCAACTCTATCTATGGAGGAGCTTATAACGGCTTTTATCCATTTGGCATAGAAAGTTGGTGTTTTGGAATCGAAATAATCTAGGAAGTTATACTCATAAAATTTGACATAGAAGAACAATAAAAAGTGTACACCGAGCAACATTGATGGTCCGAAGTTGCTCAACTCTATCTATGGAGGAGCTTTAACGGTTTTTGTCCATTTGTCATTGAAAGTTGGTGTTTTAGAATCGTAATAATCTAGGAAGTTATACTCGTAAAATTTGACATAAGAGAACAATAAAATGTGTACACCGAGCAACTTTGATGGTCCGAAGTTGCTCAACTCTCTCTATGGAGGAGCTTTTAACTGTTTTTGTCCATTTGGCATAGAAAGTTGGTGTTTTGGAATCGAAAAAATCTAGGAAGTTATACTCATAAAATTTGAAATAGAAGAACAATAAAAAGTGTACAACGAGCAACATTGATGGTCCGAATTTGCTCAACTCTTTCTATGGAGGAGCTTTAACGGTTTTTGTCCATTTGTCATAGAAAGTTGGTGTTTTGGAATCGAAATAATCTAGGAAGTTGTACTCGTAAAATTTGACATAAAAGAACAATAAAATGTGTACACCGAGCAACTTTGATGGTCCGAAGTTGCTCAACTCTATCTATGGAGGAGCTTTTAACGGTTTTTGTCCATTTGGCATAGATATGTAGTGTTTTGGCATCGAAATAATCTACGAAGCTTATACTCGTAAAATTTGACATAGAAGAACAATAAAAAGTTTACACCGAGCAACATTGATGGTCCGAAGTTGCTCAACTCTATCTATGGAGGAGCTTTAACGGTTTTTGTCCATTTGTCATAGAAAGTTGGTGTTGTGGAATCGAAATAATCTAGGAAGTTATGCTCGTAAAATTTGACATAAAAGAACAATAAAAAGTGTACACCGAGCGACTTTCATGGTCCGAATTTACTCAACTCTATCTATGGAGGAGCTTTTAACTGTTTTTGTCCATTTGGCATAGATATGAGGTGTTTTGGCATCGAACTAATCTAGGAAGCTTATACACGTAAAATTTGACATAGAAGAACAATAAAAAGTGTACACCGAGCAACTTTGATGGTCCGAAGTTGCTCAACTCTATCTATGGAGGAGCTTTTAATGGCTTTTATCCATTTGGCATAGAAAGTTGGTGTTTTGTCATCGAAATAATCTAGGAAGTTACACTCGTAAAATTTGACATAAAATAACAATAAAATGTGTACACCGAGCAACTTCGATGGTCCGAAGTTGCTCAACTCTATCCATGGTGGAGCTTTTAACGGTTTTTCTCCATTTGTCAAAGAAAGTTGGTTTTTTGGCATCGAAATAATCTAGGAAGCTTATACTATAAAATTTGACATAGAAAAACAATAAAATGTGTACACCGAGCAACTTTGATGGTCCGAAGTTGCTCAACTCTATTTATGGTGTAGCTTTTATCGGTTTTTGTCCATTTGTCGAAGAAAGGTGGTTTTTTGGCATCGAGATAATCTAGGAAGCTTATACTCGTAAAATTTGACATAGAAGAACAATAAAAAGTGTACACCGAGCAACTTTTATGGTCCGAAGTTGCTCAACTCTATCTATGGAGGAGCTTTTAACGGTTTTTGACTGTTTGGCATAGATATGTAGTGTTTTGGCATCGAAGTAATCTAGGAATCTTATACACATAAAATTTGACATAGAAGAACAATAAAAAGTGTACACCGAGCAACTTTCATGGTCCGAAGTTGCTCAACTCTTTCTATGGAGGATCTTTTAACGGTTTTTGTCTGTTTGGCATAGATATGTTGTGTTTTGGCATCGAAATAATCTACGAAGCTTATACTCGTAAAATTTGACATAGAAGAACAATAAAAAGTGTACACCGAGCAACTTTCATGGTCCGAATTTGCTCAACTCTATCTATGGAGGAGCTTTTAACGGTTTTATTCCATATGGCATAGAAAGTTGGTGTTTTGGAATCGAAATAATCTAGGAAGTTATACTCGTAAAATTTGACATAGAAGAACAATAAAATGTGTACACCGAGCAACATTGATGGTCCGAAGTTGCTCAACTCTATCTATGGAGGAGCTTTAACGGTTTTTGTCCATTTGTCATAAAAAGTTGGTGTTTTAGAATCGTAATAATCTACGAAGTTATACTCGTAAAATTTGAAATAAGAGAACAATAAAATGTGTACACCGAGCAACTTTGATGGTCCGAAGTTGCTCAACTCTATCTATGGAGGAGCTTTTAACGGTTTTTGTCCATTTGGCATAGATATGAGGTGTTTTGGCATCGAACAATCTAGGAAGCTTATACACATAAAATTTGACAAAGAAGAACAATAAAAAGTGTACACCGAGCAACTTTCATGGTCCGAAGTTGCTCAACTCTTTCTATGGAGGAGCTTTTAACGGTTTTTGTCTGTTTGGCATAGATATGTTGTGTTTTGGCATCGAAATAATCTACGAAGCTTATACTCGTAAAATTTGACATAGAAGAACAATAAAAAGTGTACACCGAGCGACTTTCATTGTCCGAATTTGCTCAACTCTATCTATGGAGGAGCTTTTAACGGTTTTTGTCCATTTGGCATAGATATGAGGTGTTTTGGCATCGAAATAATCTAGGAAGCTTATACTATAAAATTTGACATAGAAAAACAATAAAATGTGTACACCGAGCAACTTTGATGGTCCGAAGTTGCTCAACTCTATTTATGGTGGAACTTTTATCGGTTTTTATCCATTTGTCGAAGAAAGGTGGTTTTTTGGCATCGAGATAATCTAGGAAGCTTATACTCGTAAAATTTGACATAGAAGAACAATAAAAAGTGTACACCGAGCAACATTAATGGTCCGAATTTGCTCAACTCTATCTATGGAGGAGCTTTAACGGTTTTTGTCCATTTGTCATAGAAAGTTGGTATTTTGGAATCGAAATAATCTAGGAAGTTGTACTCGTAAAATTTGACATAAAAGAACAATAAAATGTGTACACCGAGCAACTTTGATGGTCCGAAGTTGCTCAACTCTATCTATGGAGGAGCTTTTAACGGTTTTTGTCCATTTGGCATAGATATGTAGTGTTTTGGCATCGAAATAATCTACGAAGCTTATACTCGTAAAATTTGACATAGAAGAACAATAAAAAGTGTACACCGAGCAACATTGATGGTCCGAAGTTGCTCAACTCTATCTATGGAGGAGCTTTTAACGGTTTTTGTCCATTTGGCATAGATATGTAGTGTTTTGGCATCGAAATAATCTACGAAGCTTATACTCGTAAAATTTGACATAGAAGAACAATAAAAAGTGTACACCGAGCAACATTGATGGTCCGAAGTTGCTCAACTCTATCTATGGAGGAGCTTTAACGGTTTTTGTCCATTTGTCATAGAAAGTTGGTGTTTTGGAATCGAAATAATCTAGGAAGTTATGCTCGTAAAATTTGACATAAAAGAACAATAAAAAGTGTACACCGAGCGACTTTCATGGTCCGAATTTACTCAACTCTATCTATGGAGGAGCTTTTAACGGTTTTTGTCCATTTGGCATAGATATGAGGTGTTTTGGCATCGAACTAATCTAGGAAGCTTATACACGTAAAATTTGACATAGAAGAACAATAAAAAGTGTACACCGAGCAACTTTGATGGTCCGAAGTTGCTCAACTCTATCTATGGAGGAGCTTTTAACGGCTTTTATCCATTTGGCATAGAAAGTTGGTGTTTTCGCATCGAAATAATCTAGGAAGTTATACTCGTAAAATTTGACATAAAATAACAATAAAATGTGTACACCGAGCAACTTCGATGGTCCGAAGTTGCTCAACTCTATCTATGGTGGAGCTTTTAACGGTTTTTCTCCATTTGTCAAAGAAAGTTGGTTTTTTGGCATCGAAATAATCTAGGAAGCTTATACTATAAAATTTGACATAGAAAAACAATAAAATGTGTACACCGAGCAACTTTGATGGTCCGAAGTTGCTCAACTCTATTTATGGTGGAACTTTTATCGGTTTTTATCCATTTGTCGAAGAAAGGTGGTTTTTTGGCATCGAGATAATCTAGGAAGCTTATACTCGTAAAATTTGACATAGAAGAACAATAAAAAGTGTACACCGAGCAACATTAATGGTCCGAATTTGCTCAACTCTATCTATGGAGGAGCTTTAACGGTTTTTGTCCATTTGTCATAGAAAGTTGGTATTTTGGAATCGAAATAATCTAGGAAGTTGTACTCGTAAAATTTGACATAAAAGAACAATAAAATGTGTACACCGAGCAACTTTGATGGTCCGAAGTTGCTCAACTCTATCTATGGAGGAGCTTTTAACGGTTTTTGTCCATTTGGCATAGATATGTAGTGTTTTGGCATCGAAATAATCTACGAAGCTTATACTCGTAAAATTTGACATAGAAGAACAATAAAAAGTGTACACCGAGCAACATTGATGGTCCGAAGTTGCTCAACTCTATCTATGGAGGAGCTTTTAACGGTTTTTGTCCATTTGGCATAGATATGTAGTGTTTTGGCATCGAAATAATCTACGAAGCTTATACTCGTAAAATTTGACATAGAAGAACAATAAAAAGTGTACACCGAGCAACATTGATGGTCCGAAGTTGCTCAACTCTATCTATGGAGGAGCTTTAACGGTTTTTGTCCATTTGTCATAGAAAGTTGGTGTTTTGGAATCGAAATAATCTAGGAAGTTATGCTCGTAAAATTTGACATAAAAGAACAATAAAAAGTGTACACCGAGCGACTTTCATGGTCCGAATTTACTCAACTCTATCTATGGAGGAGCTTTTAACGGTTTTTGTCCATTTGGCATAGATATGAGGTGTTTTGGCATCGAACTAATCTAGGAAGCTTATACACGTAAAATTTGACATAGAAGAACAATAAAAAGTGTACACCGAGCAACTTTGATGGTCCGAAGTTGCTCAACTCTATCTATGGAGGAGCTTTTAACGGCTTTTATCCATTTGGCATAGAAAGTTGGTGTTTTCGCATCGAAATAATCTAGGAAGTTATACTCGTAAAATTTGACATAAAATAACAATAAAATGTGTACACCGAGCAACTTCGATGGTCCGAAGTTGCTCAACTCTATCTATGGTGGAGCTTTTAACGGTTTTTCTCCATTTGTCAAAGAAAGTTGGTTTTTTGGCATCGAAATAATCTAGGAAGCTTATACTATAAAATTTGACATAGAAAAACAATAAAATGTGTACACCGAGCAACTTTGATGGTCCGAAGTTGCTCAACTCTATTTATGGTGGAACTTTTATCGGTTTTTATCCATTTGTCGAAGAAAGGTGGTTTTTTGGCATCGAGATAATCTAGGAAGCTTATACTCGTAAAATTTGACATAGAAGAACAATAAAAAGTGTACACCGAGCAACATTAATGGTCCGAATTTGCTCAACTCTATCTATGGAGGAGCTTTAACGGTTTTTGTCCATTTGTCATAGAAAGTTGGTGTTTTGGAATCGAAATAATCTAGGAAGTTGTACTCGTAAAATTTGACATAAAAGAACAATAAAATGTGTACACCGAGCAACTTTGATGGTCCGAAGTTGCTCAACTCTATCTATGGAGGAGCTTTTAACGGTTTTTGTCCATTTGGCATAGATATGTAGTGTTTTGGCATCGAAATAATCTACGAAGCTTATACTCGTAAAATTTGACATAGAAGAACAATAAAAAGTGTACACCGAGCAACATTGATGGTCCGAAGTTGCTCAACTCTATCTATGGAGGAGCTTTTAACGGTTTTTGTCCATTTGGCATAGATATGTAGTGTTTTGGCATCGAAATAATCTACGAAGCTTATACTCGTAAAATTTGACATAGAAGAACAATAAAAAGTGTACACCGAGCAACATTGATGGTCCGAAGTTGCTCAACTCTATCTATGGAGGAGCTTTAACGGTTTTTGTCCATTTGTCATAGAAAGTTGGTGTTTTGGAATCGAAATAATCTAGGAAGTTATGCTCGTAAAATTTGACATAAAAGAACAATAAAAAGTGTACACCGAGCGACTTTCATGGTCCGAATTTACTCAACTCTATCTATGGAGGAGCTTTTAACGGTTTTTGTCCATTTGGCATAGATATGAGGTGTTTTGGCATCGAACTAATCTAGGAAGCTTATACACGTAAAATTTGACATAGAAGAACAATAAAAAGTGTACACCGAGCAACTTTGATGGTCCGAAGTTGCTCAACTCTATCTATGGAGGAGCTTTTAACGGCTTTTATCCATTTGGCATAGAAAGTTGGTGTTTTCGCATCGAAATAATCTAGGAAGTTATACTCGTAAAATTTGACATAAAATAACAATAAAATGTGTACACCGAGCAACTTCGATGGTCCGAAGTTGCTCAACTCTATCTATGGTGGAGCTTTTAACGGTTTTTCTCCATTTGTCAAAGAAAGTTGGTTTTTTGGCATCGAAATAATCTAGGAAGCTTATACTATAAAATTTGACATAGAAAAACAATAAAATGTGTACACCGAGCAACTTTGATGGTCCGAAGTTGCTCAACTCTATTTATGGTGGAACTTTTATCGGTTTTTATCCATTTGTCGAAGAAAGGTGGTTTTTTGGCATCGAGATAATCTAGGAAGCTTATACTCGTAAAATTTGACATAGAAGAACAATAAAAAGTGTACACCGAGCAACATTAATGGTCCGAATTTGCTCAACTCTATCTATGGAGGAGCTTTAACGGTTTTTGTCCATTTGTCATAGAAAGTTGGTGTTTTGGAATCGAAATAATCTAGGAAGTTGTACTCGTAAAATTTGACATAAAAGAACAATAAAATGTGTACACCGAGCAACTTTGATGGTCCGAAGTTGCTCAACTCTATCTATGGAGGAGCTTTTAACGGTTTTTGTCCATTTGGCATAGATATGTAGTGTTTTGGCATCGAAATAATCTACGAAGCTTATACTCGTAAAATTTGACATAGAAGAACAATAAAAAGTGTACACCGAGCAACATTGATGGTCCGAAGTTGCTCAACTCTATCTATGGAGGAGCTTTTAACGGTTTTTGTCCATTTGGCATAGATATGTAGTGTTTTGGCATCGAAATAATCTACGAAGCTTATACTCGTAAAATTTGACATAGAAGAACAATAAAAAGTGTACACCGAGCAACATTGATGGTCCGAAGTTGCTCAACTCTATCTATGGAGGAGCTTTAACGGTTTTTGTCCATTTGTCATAGAAAGTTGGTGTTTTGGAATCGAAATAATCTAGGAAGTTATGCTCGTAAAATTTGACATAAAAGAACAATAAAAAGTGTACACCGAGCGACTTTCATGGTCCGAATTTACTCAACTCTATCTATGGAGGAGCTTTTAACGGTTTTTGTCCATTTGGCATAGATATGAGGTGTTTTGGCATCGAACTAATCTAGGAAGCTTATACACGTAAAATTTGACATAGAAGAACAATAAAAAGTGTACACCGAGCAACTTTGATGGTCCGAAGTTGCTCAACTCTATCTATGGAGGAGCTTTTAACGGCTTTTATCCATTTGGCATAGAAAGTTGGTGTTTTCGCATCGAAATAATCTAGGAAGTTATACTCGTAAAATTTGACATAAAATAACAATAAAATGTGTACACCGAGCAACTTCGATGGTCCGAAGTTGCTCAACTCTATCTATGGTGGAGCTTTTAACGGTTTTTCTCCATTTGTCAAAGAAAGTTGGTTTTTTGGCATCGAAATAATCTAGGAAGCTTATACTATAAAATTTGACATAGAAAAACAATAAAATGTGTACACCGAGCAACATTGATGGTCCGAAGTTGCTCAACTCTATTTATGGTGGAACTTTTATCGGTTTTTATCCATTTGTCGAAGAAAGGTGGTTTTTTGGCATCGAGATAATCTAGGAAGCTTATACTCGTAAAATTTGACATAGAAGAACAATAAAAAGTGTACACCGAGCAACATTAATGGTCCGAATTTGCTCAACTCTATCTATGGAGGAGCTTTAACGGTTTTTGTCCATTTGTCATAGAAAGTTGGTGTTTTGGAATCGAAATAATCTAGGAAGTTGTACTCGTAAAATTTGACATAAAAGAACAATAAAATGTGTACACCGAGCAACTTTGATGGTCCGAAGTTGCTCAACTCTATCTATGGAGGAGCTTTTAACGGTTTTTGTCCATTTGGCATAGATATGTAGTGTTTTGGCATCGAAATAATCTACGAAGCTTATACTCGTAAAATTTGACATAGAAGAACAATAAAAAGTGTACACCGAGCAACATTGATGGTCCGAAGTTGCTCAACTCTATCTATGGAGGAGCTTTTAACGGTTTTTGTCCATTTGGCATAGATATGTAGTGTTTTGGCATCGAAATAATCTACGAAGCTTATACTCGTAAAATTTGACATAGAAGAACAATAAAAAGTGTACACCGAGCAACATTGATGGTCCGAAGTTGCTCAACTCTATCTATGGAGGAGCTTTAACGGTTTTTGTCCATTTGTCATAGAAAGTTGGTGTTTTGGAATCGAAATAATCTAGGAAGTTATGCTCGTAAAATTTGACATAAAAGAACAATAAAAAGTGTACACCGAGCGACTTTCATGGTCCGAATTTACTCAACTCTATCTATGGAGGAGCTTTTAACGGTTTTTGTCCATTTGGCATAGATATGAGGTGTTTTGGCATCGAAATAATCTAGGAAGCTTATACTATAAAATTTGACATAGAAAAACAATAAAAAGTGTACACCGAGCAACATTGATGGTCCGAAGTTGCTCAACTCTATCTATGGAGGAGCTTTAATGGTTTTTGTCCATTTGTCGAAGAAAGGTGGTTTTTTGGCATCGAGATAATCTAGGAAGCTTATACTCGTAAAATTTGACATAAAAGAACAATAAAAAGTGTACACCGAGCGACTTTCATGGTCCGAATTTACTCAACTCTATCTATGGAGGAGATTTTAACGGTTTTTGTCCATTTGGCATAGATATGAGGTGTTTTGGCATCGAACTAATCTAGGAAGCTTATACACGTAAAATTTGACATAGAAGAACAATAAAAAGTGTACACCGAGCAACTTTCATGGTCCGAATTTGCTCAACTCTATCTATGGAGGAGCTTTTAACTGTTTTTGTCCATTTGGCATAGAAAGTTGGTGTTTTGGAATCGAAAAAATCTAGGAAGTTATACTCGTAAAATTTGACATAGAAGAACAATAAAAAGTGTACACCAAGCAACATTAATGGTCCGAATTTGCTCAACTCTATCTATGGAGGAGCTTTAACGGTTTTTGTCCATTTGTCATAGAAAGTTGATGTTTTGGAATCGAAATAATCTAGGAAGTTGTACTCATAAAATTTGACATAAAAGAACAATAAAATGTGTACACCGAGCAACTTTGATGGTCCGAAGTTGCTCAACTCTATCTATGGAGGAGCTTTTAACGGTTTTTGTCCATTTGGCATAGATATGTAGTGTTTTGGCATCGAAATAATCTACGAAGCTTATACTCGTAAAATTTGACGTAGAAGAACAATAAAAAGTGTACACCGAGCAACATTGATGGTCCGAAGTTGCTCAACTCTATCTATGGAGGAGCTTTAACGGTTTTTGTCCATTTGTCATAGAAAGTTGGTGTTTTGGAATCGAAATAATCTAGGAAGTTATGCTCGTAAAATTTGACATAAAAGAACAATAAAAAGTGTACACCGAGCGACTTTCATGGTCCGAATTTACTCAACTCTATCTATGGAGGAGCTTTTAACGGTTTTTGTCCATTTGGCATAGATATGAGGTGTTTTGGCATCGAACTAATCTAGGAAGCGTATACACGTAAAATTTGACATAGAAGAACAATAAAAAGTGTACACCGAGCAACTTTGATGGTCCGAAGTTGCTCAACTCTATCTATGGAGGAGCTTTTAACGGCTTTTATCCATTTGGCATAGAAAGTTGGTGTTTTGGCATCGAAATAATCTAGGAAGTTATACTCGTAAAATTTGACATAAAATAACAATAAAATGTGTACACCGAGCAACTTCGATGGTCCGAAGTTGCTCAACTCTATCTATGGTGGAGCTTTTAACGGTTTTTCTCCATTTGTCAAAGAAAGTTGGTTTTTTGGCATCGAAATAATCTAGGAAGCTTATACTATAAAATTTGACATAGAAAAACAATAAAATGTGTACACCGAGCAACTTTGATGGTCCGAAGTTGCTCAACTCTATTTATGGTGGAACTTTTATCGGTTTTTATCCATTTGTCGAAGAAAGGTGGTTTTTTGCCATCGAGATAATCTAGGAAGCTTATACTCGTAAAATTTGACATAGAAGAACAATAAAAAGTGTACACCGAGCAACATTAATGGTCCGAATTTGCTCAACTCTATCTATGGAGGAGCTTTAACGGTTTTTGTCCATTTGTCATAGAAAGTTGGTGTTTTGGAATCGAAATAATCTAGGAAGTTGTACTCGTAAAATTTGACATAAAAGAACAATAAAATGTGTACACCGAGCAACTTTGATGGTCCGAAGTTGCTCAACTCTATCTATGGAGGAGCTTTTAACGGTTTTTGTCCATTTGGCATAGATATGTAGTGTTTTGGCATCGAAATAATCTACGAAGCTTATACTCGTAAAATTTGACATAGAAGAACAATAAAAAGTGTACACCGAGCATCTTTGATGGTCAGAAGTTGCTAAACTCTATCTATGGAGGAGCCTTTAACGGTTTTTGTCCATTTGACATAGAAAGTTGGTGTTTTGGAATCGAAAAAATCTAAGAAGTTATACTCGTAAAATTTGACATAGAAGAACAATAAAAAGTGTACACCGAGCAACATTGATGGTCCGAAGTTGCTCAACTCTATCTATGGAGGAGCTTTAACGGTTTTTGTCCATTTGTCATAGAAAGTTGGTGTTTTGGAATCGAAATAATCTAGGAAGTTGTACTCGTAAAATTTGACATAAAAGAACAATAAAATGTGTACACCGAGCAACTTTGATGGTCCGAAGTTGCTCAACTCTATCTATGGAGGAGCTTTTAACGGTTTTTGTCCATTTGGCATAGATATGTAGTGTTTTGGCATCGAAATAATCTACGAAGCTTATACTCGTAAAATTTGACATAGAAGAACAATAAAAAGTGTACACCGAGCAACATTGATGGTCCGAAGTTGCTCAACTCTATCTATGGAGGAGCTTTAACGGTTTTTGTCCATTTGTCATAGAAAGTTGGTGTTTTGGAATCGAAATAATCTAGGAAGTTATGCTCGTAAAATTTGACATAAAAGAACAATAAAAAGTGTACACCGAGCGACTTTCATGGTCCGAATTTACTCAACTCTATCTATGGAGGAGCTTTTAATTGTTTTTGTCCATTTGGCATAGATATGAGGTGTTTCGGCATCGAACTAATCTAGGAAGCTTATACACGTAAAATTTGACATAGAAGAACAATAAAAAGTGTACACCGAGCAACTTTGATGGTCCGAAGTTGCTCAACTCTATCTATGGAGGAGCTTTTAACGGCTTTTATCCATTTGGCATAGAAAGTTGGTGTTTTGTCATCGAAATAATCTATGAAGTTACACTCGTAAAATTTGACATAAAATAACAATAAAATGTGTACACCGAGCAACTTCGATGGTCCGAAGTTGCTCAACTCTATCTATGGTGGAGCTTTTAACGGTTTTTCTCCATTTGTCAAAGAAAGTTGGTTTTTTGGCATCGAAATAATCTAGGAAGCTTATACTATAAAATTTGACATAGAAAAACAATAAAATGTGTACACCGAGCAACTTTGATGGTCCGAAGTTGCTCAACTCTATTTATGGTGGAGCTTTTATCGGTTTTTGTCCATTTGTCGAAGAAAGGTGGTTTTTTGGCATCGAGATAATCTAGGAAGCTTATACTCGTAAAATTTGACATAGAAGAACAATAAAAAGTGTACACCGAGCAACTTTTATGGTCCGAAGTTGCTCAACTCTATCTATGGAGGAGCTTTTAACGGTTTTTGTCCGTTTGGCATAGATATGTAGTGTTTTGGCATCGAAGTAATCTAGGAATCTTATACACATAAAATTTGACATAGAAGAACAATAAAAAGTGTACACCGAGCAACTTTCATGGTCCGAAGTTGCTCAACTCTTTCTATGGAGGAGCTTTTAACGGTTTTTGTCTGTTTGGCATAGATATGTTGTGTTTTGGCATCGAACTAATCTAGGAAGCTTATACTCGTAAAATTTGACATAGAAGAACAATAAAAAGTGTACACCGAGCAACTTTCATGGTCCGAATTTGCTCAACTCTATCTATGGAGGAGCTTTTAACTGTTTTTGTCCATTTGGCATAGAAAGTTGGTGTTTTGGAATCGAAAAAATCTAGGAAGTTATACTCGTAAAATTTGACATAGAAGAACAATAAAAAGTGTACACCGAGCAACATTAATGGTCCGAATTTGCTCAACTCTATCTATGGAGGAGCTTTAATGGTTTTTGTCCATTTGTCATAGAAAGTTGGTGTTTTGGAATCGAAATAATCTAGGAAGTTGTACTCGTAAAATTTGACATAAAAGAACAATAAAATGTGTACACCGAGCAACTTTGATGGTCCGAAGTTGCTCAACTCTATCTATGGAGGAGCTTTTAACGGTTTTTGTCCATTTGGCATAGATATGTAGTGTTTTGGCATCGAAATAATCTACGAAGCTTATACTCGTAAAATTTGACATAGAAGAACAATAAAAAGTGTACACCGAGCAACTTTCATGGTCCGAATTTGCTCAACTCTATCTATGGAGGAGCTTTTAACGGTTTTTGTCCGTTTGGCATAGATATGTAGTGTTTTGGCATCGAAATAATCTACGAAGCTTATACTCGTAAAATTTGACATAGAAGAACAATAAAAAGTGTACACTGAGCAACATTGATGGTCCGAAGTTGCTCAACTCTATCTATGGAGGAGCTTTAACGGTTTTTGTCCATTTGTCATAGAAAGTTGGTGTTTTGGAATCGAAATAATCTAGGAAGTTATGCTCGTAAAATTTGACATAAAAGAACAATAAAAAGTGTACACCGAGCGACTTTCATGGTCCGAATTTACTCAACTCTATCTATGGAGGAGGTTTTAACGGTTTTTGTCCATTTGGCATAGATATGTAGTGTTTTGGCATCGAAATAATCTACGAAGCTTATACTCGTAAAATTTTACATAGAAGAACAATAAAAAGTGTACACCGAGCAACATTAATGGTCCGAAGTTGCTCAACTCTATCTATGGAGGAGCTTTTAACGGTTTTTGTCCATTTGGCATAGATATGTAGTGTTTTGGCTTCAAAATAATCTACGAAGCTTATACTCGTAAAATTTGACATAGAAGAACAATAAAAAGTGTACACCGAGCAACATTGATGGTCCGAAGTTGCTCAACTCTATCTATGGAGGAGCTTTAACGGTTTTTGTCCATTTGTCATAGAAAGTTGGTGTTTTGGAATCGAAATAATCTAGGAAGTTATGCTCGTAAAATTTGACATAAAAGAACAATAAAAAGTGTACACCGAGCGACTTTCATGGTCCGAATTTACTCAACTCTATCTATGGAGGAGCTTTTAACGGTTTTTGTCCATTTGGCATAGATATGAGGTGTTTTGGCATCGAACTAATCTAGGAAGCTTATACACGTAAAATTTGACATAAAAAAACAATAAAAAGTGTACACCGAGCAACTTTCCTGGTCCGAATTTACACAACTCTATCTATGGCGGAGCTTTTAACGGTTTTTGTCCATTTGGCATAGATATGTGGTGTTTTGGCATCGAACTAATCTAGGAAGCTTATACACGTAAAATTTGACATAGAAGAACAATGAAAAGTGTACACCGAGCAACTTTGATGGTACGAAGTTGCTCAACTCTATCCATGGAGGAGCTTTTAGCGGTTTTTGTCCATTTAGCATAGAAAGTTGGTGTTTTGGCATCGAAATAATCTAGGAAGTTATACTCGTAAAATTTGACATAAAAGAATAATAAAATGTGTACACCGAGCAATTTTTATGGTCCAAAGTTGCTCAACTCTATCTATGGTGGTGCTTATAACGGTTTTTCTCCATTTGTCAAAGAAAGTTGGTTTTTTGGCATCGAAATAATCCAGGAAGCTTATACTATAAAATTTGACATAGAAGAACAATAAAATGTATACACCGAGAAACTTTGACGGTTCGAAGTTGCTCAACTCTATTTATGGTGGAGCTTTTATCGGTTTTTGTCCATTTCTCGAAGAAAGGTGGTTTTTTGGCATCGAGATAATCTAGGAAGCTTATACTCGTAAAATTTGAGATAGAAGAACAATAAAAAGTGTACACTGAGCAACTTTCATGGTCCGAAGTTGCTCAACTCTATCTATGGAGGAGCTTTTAACGGTTTTTGTCCGTTTGGCATAGATATGTAGTGTTTTGGGATCGAAATAATCTACGAAGCTTATACTCGTAAAATTCGACATAGAAGAACAATAAAAAGTGTACACCGAGCAACATTGATGGTCGAAGTTGCTCAACTCTATCTATGGAGGAGCTTTAACGGTTTTTGTCCATTTGTCATAGAAAGTTGGTGTTTTGGAATCGAAATAATCTAGGAAGTTATACTCGTAAAATTTGACATAGAAGAACAATAAAAAGTGTACACCGAGCAACATTGATGGTCCGAAGTTGCTCAACTCTATCTATGGAGGAGCTTTAACGGTTTTTGTCCATTTGTCATAGAAAGTTGGCGTTTCAGAATCGTAATAATCTAGGAAGTTATACTCGTAAAATTTGACATAAGAGAACAATAAAATGTGTACACCGAGCAACTTTGATGGTCCGAAGTTGCTCAACTCTATCTATGGAGGAGCTTTTAACGGTTTTTGTCCATTTGGCATAGATATGTAGCGTTTTGGCATCGAAATAATCTACGAAGCTTATACTCGTAAAATTTGACATAGAAGAACAATAAAAAGTGTACTCCGAGCAACATTGATGGTCGAAGTTGCTCAACTCTATCTATGGAGGAGCTTTAACGGTTTTTGTCCATTTGTCATAGAAAGTTGGTGTTTTAGAATCGAAATAATCTAGGAAGTTATACTCGTAAAATTTGACATAAAAAACAATAAAAAGTGTACACCGAGCAACTTTCCTGGTCCGAATTTACACAACTCTATCTATGGCGGAGCTTTTAACGGTTTTTGTCCATTTGGCATAGATATGTGGTGTTTTGTCATCGAACTAATCTAGGAAGCTTATACACGTAAAATTTGACATAGAAGAACAATGAAAAGTGTACACCGAGCAACTTTGATGGTCCGAAGTTGCTCAACTCTATCCATGGAGGAGCTTTTAGCGGTTTTTGTCCATTTAGCATAGAAAACTGGTGTTTTGGCATCGAAATAATCTAGGAAGTTATACTCGTAAAATTTGAAATAAAAGAATAATAAAATGTGTACACCGAGCAATTTTTATGGTCCAAAGTTGCTCAACTCTATCTATGGTGGAGCTTATAACGGTTTTTCTCCATTTGTCAAAGAAAGTTGGTTTTTTGGCATCGAAATAATCCAGGAAGCTTATACTATAAAATTTGACATAGAAGAACAATAAAATGTATACACCGAGCAACTTTGACGGTTCGAAGTTGCTCAACTCTATTTATGGTGGAGCTTTTATCGGTTTTTGTCCATTTGTCGAAGAAAGGTGGTTTTTTGGCATCGAGATAATCTAGGAAGCTTATACTCGTAAAATTTGAGATAGAAGAACAATAAAAAGTGTACACTGAGCAACTTTCATGGTCCGAAGTTGCTCAACTCTATCTATGGAGGAGCTTTTAACGGTTTTTGTCCGTTTGGCATAGATATGTAGTGTTTTGGGATCGAAATAATCTACGAAGCTTATACTCGTAAAATTTGACATAGAAGAACAATAAAAAGTGTACACCGAGCAACTTTCATTGTCCGAATTTGCTCAACTCTATCTATGGAGGAGCTTTTAACGGTTTTTGTCCGTTTGGCATAGATATGTAGTGTTTTGGCATCGAAATAATCTACGAAGCTTATACTCGTAAAATTTGACATAGAAGAACAATAAAAAGTGTACACCGAGCAACATTGATGGTCCGAAGTTGCTCAACTCTATCTATGGAGGAGCTTTAACGGTTTTTGTCCATTTGTCATAGAAAGTTGGTGTTTTGGAATCGAAATAATCTAGGAAGTTATACTCGTAAAATTTGACATAGAAGAACAATAAAAAGTGTACACCGAGCAACATTGATGGTCCGAAGTTGCTCAACTCTATCTATGGAGGAGCTTTAACGGTTTTTGTCCATTTGGCATAGAAAGTTGGTGTTTTGGCATCGAAATAATCTAGGAATTTATACTCGTAAAATTTGACATAAAAGAACAATAAAATGTGTACACCGAGCAACATTGATGGTCCGAAGTAGCTCAACTCTATCTATGGAGGAGCTTTTAACGGTTTTTGTCCATTTGGCATAGAAAGTTCGTGTTTTGGCATCGAAATAATCTAGGAAGTTATACTCGTAAAATTTGACATAGAAGAATAATAAAATGTGTACACCGAGCAACTTTCATGGTCCGACTTTACTCAACTCTATCTATGGAGGAGCATTTAACGGTATTTGTCCATTTGGCATAGATATGTAGTGTTTTGGCATCGAACTAATCTAGGAAGCTTATACTCGTAAAATTTGACATAGAAGAACAATAAAAAGTGTACACCGAGCAACTTTGATGGTCCGAAGTTGCTCAACTCTATCTATGGAGGAGCTTTTAACGGTTTTTGTCCATTTGGCATAGAAAGTTCGTGTTTTGGCATCGAAATAATCTAGGAAGTTATACTCGTAAAATTTGACATATAAGAATAATAAAATGTGTACACCGAGCAACTTTCATGGTCCGACTTTACTCAACTCTATCTATGGAGGAGCATTTAACGGTATTTGTCCATTTGGCATAGATATGTAGTGTTTTGGCATCGAACTAATCTAGGAAGCTTATACTCGTAAAATTTGACATAGAAGAACAATAAAAAGTGTACACCGAGCAACTTTGATGGTCCGAAGTTGCTCAACTCTATCTATAGAGGAGCTATAAATGGTTTTTGTCCATTTGGCATAGAAAGTTGGTGTTTTGGAATCGAAATAATCTAGGAAGTTATACTCGTAAAATTTGACATAGAAGAACAATAAAAAGTGTACACCGAGCAATTTCCATGGTCCGAATTTGCTCAACTCTATCTATGGAGGAGCTTTAACGATTTTTGTCCATTTGGCATAGATATGTGGTGTTTTGGCATCGAAGTAATCTAGGAAGTTTATACACGTAAAATTTGGCATAGAAGAACAATCAAAAGTGTACACCGAGCAACTTTGATGGTCCGAAGTTGCTCAACTCTATCTATCGAGGAGCTTTTAACGGTTTTTGTCCATTTGGCATAGAAAGTTGGTGTTTTGGCATCGAAATAATCTAGGAAGCCTATACTCGTAAAATTTGACATAAAAGAACAATAAAATGTGTACATTGAGCAATTTTGATGGTCCGAAGTTTCTCAACTCTATCTATGGAGGAGCTTTAAACGGTTTTTCTCGATTTGTAGAAGAAAGTTGGTTTTTTGGCATCGAAATTATCTAGGAATCTTATACTATAGAATTTGACATAGAAGAAAAATAAAAAGTGTACACCGAGCAACATTGATGGTCCGAAGTTGCTCAACTCTATCTATGGAGGAGCTTTTAACGGTTTTTGTCCATTTGGCATAGATATGTGGTGTTTTGGCATCGAACTAATCTAGGAAGCTTATACACGTAAAATTTGACATAGAAGAACAATAAAAAGTGTACACCGAGCAACTTTGATGGTCCGAAGTTGCTCAACTCTATCTATGGAGGAGCTTCTAACGGTTTTTGTCCATTTGGAATAGAAAGTTGGTGTTTTCGCATCGAAATAATCTAGGAAGTTATACTCGTAAAATTTGACATAAAAGAACAATAAAATGTGTACACCGAGCAACTTTGATGGTCCGAAGTTGCTCAACTCTATCTATGGAGGAGCTTTTAACGGTTTTTGTCCATTTGGCATAGATATGTGGTGTTTTGGCATCGAACTAATCTAGGAAGCTTATACACGTAAAATTTGACATAGAAGAACAATAAAAAGTGTACACCGAGCAACTTTGATGGTCCGAAGTTGCTCAACTCTATCTATGGAGGAGCTTCTAACGGTTTTTGTCCATTTGGAATAGAAAGTTGGTGTTTTCGCATCGAAATAATCTAGGAAGTTATACTCGTAAAATTTGACATAAAAGAACAATAAAAAGTGTACACCGAGCAACTTTCATGGTCCGAATTTACTCAACTCTATCTATGGAGGAGCTTTTAGCGGCTTTTGTCCATTTGGCATAGATATGTGGTGTTTTGGCATCGAATTAATCAAGGAAGCTTATACACGTAAAATTTGACATAGAAGAACAATAAAAAGTGTACACCGAGCATTTTTGATGGTCCGAAGTTGCTCAACTCTATCTATGGACGAGCTTTTAACGGTTTTTGTCCATTTGACATAGAAAGTTGGTGTTTTGGAATCGAAATAATCTAGGAAGTTATACTCGTAAAATTTGACATAGAAGAACAATAAAAAGTGTACACCGAGCAACTTTCGTGGTCCGAATTTGCTCAACTCTATCTATGGAGGAGATTTAACGGTTTTTGTCCATTTGGCATAGATATGTGGTGTTTTGGCATCGAAGTAATCTTGGAAGTTTATACACATAAAATTTGACATAGAAGAACAATCAAAAGTGTACACCGAGCAACTTTGATGGTCCGAAGTTGCTCAACTCTATCTATCGAGGAGCTTTTAACGGTTTTTGTCCATTTGGCATAGAAAGTTGGTGTTTTGGCATCGAAATAATCTAGGAAGCTTATACTCGTATAATTTGACATAAAAGAACAATAAAATGTGTACATTGAGCAACTTTGATGGTCCGAAGCTGCTCAACTCTATCTATGGAGGAGCTTTTAACGGCTTTTCTCCATTTATAGAAGAAAGTTGGTTTTATGCATCGAAATAATCTAGGAATCTTATACTATAAAATTTGACATAGAAGAACAATAAAAAGTGTACACCGAGCAACTTTGATGGTCCGAAGTTGCTCAACTCTATCTATGGAGGAGCTTTAAACGGTTTTTGTCCATTTGGCATAGAAAGTTGGTGTTTTGGAATCGAAATAATCTAGGAAGTTATACTAGTAAAATTTGACAAAGAAGAACAATAAAAAGTGTACACCGAGCAATTTTCATGGTCCGAATTTGCTCAACTCTATCTATGGAGGAGCTTTAGCGGTTTTTGTCCATTTGGCATAGATATGTGGTGTTTTGGCATCGAATTAATCAAGGAAGCTTATACACGTAAAATTTGACATAGAAGAACAATAAAAAGTGTACACCGAGCATCTTTGATGGTCCGAAGTTGCTCAACTCTATCTATGGAGGAGCTTTAACGGTTTTTGTCCATTTGTCATAGAAAGTTGGTGTTTTGGAATCGAAATAATCTAGGAAGTTATAGTCGTAAAATTTCACATAAAAGAACAATAAGAAGTGTACACCGAGCAACTTTCCTGGTCCGAATTTACACAACTCTATCTATGGCAGAGCTTTTAACGGTTTTTGTCCATTTGGCATAGATATGTGGTGTTTTGGCATCGAACTAATCTAGGAAGCTTATACACGTAAAATTTGACATAGAAGAACAATGAAAAGTGTACACCGAGCAACTTTGATGGTCCGAAGTTGCTCAACTCTATCTATGGAGGAGCTTTAACGGTTTTTGTCCATTTGTCATAGATATGTGGTTTTTTGGCATCGAAATAATCTAGGAAGCTTATACTCGTAAAATTTGACATAAAAGAATAATAAAATGTGTACACCGAGCAATTTTGATGGTCCAAAGTTGCTCAACTCTATCTATGGTGGAGCTTATAACGGTTTTTCTCCATTTGTCAAAGAAAGTTGGTTTTTTGGCATCGAAATAATCCAGGAAGCTTATACTATAAAATTTGACAATGAAGAACAATAAAATGTATACACCGAGCAACTTTGACGGTTCGAAGTTGCTCAACTCTATTTATGGTGGAGCTTTTATCGGTTTTTGTCCATTTGTCGAAGAAAGGTGGTTTTTTGGCATCGAGATAATCTAGGAAGCTTATACTCGTAAAATTTGAGATAGAAGAACAATAAAAAGTGAACACTGAGCAACTTTCACGGTCCGAAGTTGCTCAACTCTATCTATGGAGGAGCTTTTAACGGTTTTTGTCCGTTTGGCATAGATATGTAGTGTTTTGGGATCGAAATAATCTACGAAGCTTATACGCGTAAAATTTGACATAAAAGAAAAATAAAAAGTGTACACCGAGCAACTTTCATGGTCCGAATTTGCTCAACTCTATCTATGAAGGAGCTTTTAACGGTTTTTGTCCGTTTGGCATAGATATGTAGTGTTTTGGCATCGAAATAATCTACGAAGCTTATACTCGTAAAATTTGACATAGAAGAACAATAAAAAGTGTACACCGAGCAACATTGATGGTCCGAAGTTGCTCAACTCTATCTATGGAGGAGCTTTAACGGTTTTTGTCCATTTTTCATAGAAAGTTGGTGTTTTGGAATCGAAATAATCTAGGAAGTTATACTCGTAAAATTTGACATAGAAGAACAATAAAAAGTGTACACCGAGCATCTTTGATGGTCAGAAGTTGCTCAACTCTATCTATGGAGGAGCTTTTAACGGTTTTTGTCCATTTGACATAGAAAGTTGGTGTTTTGGAATCGAAAAAATCTAGGAAGTTATACTCGTAAAATTTGACATAGAAGAACAATAAAAAGTGTACACCGAGCAACTTTCGTGGTCCGAATTTGCTCAACTCTATCTATGGAGGAGATTTAACGGTTTTTGTCCATTTGGCATAGATATGTGGTGTTTTGGCATCGAAGTAATCTTGGAAGTTTATACACATAAAATTTGACATAGAAGAACAATCAAAAGTGTACACCGAGCAACTTTGATGGTCCGAAGTTGCTCAACTCTATCTATGGGGGAGCTTTTCACGGTTTTTGTCCATTTGGCATAGAAAGTTCGTGTTTTGGCATCGAAATAATCTAGGAAGTTATACTCGTAAAATTTGACATAGAAGAATAATAAAATGTGTACACCGAGCAACTTTCATGGTCCGACTTTACTCAACTCTATCTATGGAGGAGCATTTAACGGTATTTGTCCATTTGGCATAGATATGTAGTGTTTTGGCATCGAACTAATCTAGGAAGCTTATACTCGTAAAATTTGACATAGAAGAACAATAAAAAGTGTACACCGAGCAACTTTGATGGTCCGAAGTTGCTCAACTCTATCTATGGAGGATCTTTAAACGGTTTTTGTCCATTTGGCATAGAAAGTTGGTGTTTTGGAATCGAAATAATCTAGGAAGTTATACTCGTAAAATTTGACATAGAAGAACAATAAAAAGTGTACACCGAGCAATTTTCATGGTCCGAATTTGCTCAACTCTATCTATGGAGGAGCTTTAACGATTTTTGTCTATTTGGCATAGATATGTGGGGTTTTGGCATCGAAGTAATCTAGGAAGTTTATACACGTAAAATTTGACATAGAAGAACAATCAAAAGTGTACACCGAGCAACTTTGATGGTCCGAAGTTCCTCAACTCTATCTATCGAGGAGCTTTTAACGGTTTTTGTCCATTTGGCATAAAAAGTTGGTGTTTTGGCATCGAAATAATCTAGGAAGCCTATACTCGTAAAATTTGACATAAAAGAACAATAAAATGTGTACATTGAGCAATTTTGATAGTCCGAAGTTTCTCAACTCTATCTATGGAGGAGCTTTAAACGGTTTTTCTCGATTTGTAGAAGAAAGTTGGTTTTTTGGCATCGAAATTATCTAGCAATCTTATACTATAGAATTTGACATAGAAGAACAATAAAAAGTGTACACCGAGCAACATTGATGGTCCGAAGTTGCTCAACTCTATCTATAAAGGAGCTTTAACGGTTTTTGTCCATTTTTCATAGAAAGTTGGTGTTTTGGAAGAGAAATAATCTAGGAAGTTATACTCGTAAAATTTGACATAAAAGAACAATAAAATGTGTACACCGAGCAACTTTGATGGTCCGAAGTTGCTCAACTCTATCTATGGAGGAGCTTTTAACGGTTTTCGTCCATTTGGCATAGATATGTGGTGTTTTCGCATCGAACTAATCTAGGAAGCTTATACACGTAAAATTTGACATAGAAGAACAATAAAAAGTGTACACCGAGCAACTTTGATGGTCCGAAGTTGCTCAACTCTATCTATGGAGGAGCTTCTAACGGTTTTTGTCCATTTGGAATAGAAAGTTGGTGTTTTGGCATCGAAATAATCTAGGAAGTTATACTCGTAAAATTTGACATAAAAGAACAATAAAAAGTGTACACCGAGCAACTTTCATGGTCCGAATTTACTCAACTCTATCTACGGAGGAGCTTTTAGCGGTTTTTGTCCATTTGGCATAGATATGTGGTGTTTTGGCATCGAATTAATCAAGGAAGCTTATACACGTAAAATTTGACATAGAAGAACAATAAAAAGTGTACACCGAGCATCTTTGATGGTCCGAAGTTGCTCAACTCTATCTATGGAGGAGCTTTTAACGGTTTTTGTCCATTTGACATAGAAAGTTGGTGTTTTGGAATCGAAATAATCTAGGAAGTTATACTCGTAAAATTTGACATAGAAGAACAATAAAAAGTATACACCGAGCAACTTTCATGGTCCGAATTTGCTCAACTCTATCTATGGAGGAGCTCTAAGGGTTTTTGTCCATTTGGCATAGATATGTGGTGTTTTGGCATCGAAGTAATCTAGGAAGTTTATAAACGTAAAATTTGACATAGAAGAACAATCAAAAGTGTACACCGAGCAAATTTGATGATCCGAAGTTGCTCAACTCTATCTATCGAGGAGCTTTTTACGGTTTTTGTCCATTTGGCATAGAAAGTTGGTGTTTTGGCATCGAAATAATCTAGGAAGCTTATACTCGTAAAATTTGACATAAAAGAACAATAAAATGTGTACACCGGGTAACTTTCATGGTCCGAAGCTGCTCAACTCTATCTATGGAGGAGCTTTAACTGTTTTTGTCCATTTGTCATAGAAAGTTGGTGTTTTGGAATCGAAATAATCTAGGAAGTTATACGCGTAAAATTTGACATAGAAGAACAATAAAAAGTGTAAACCGAGCATCTTTGATGGTCCGAAGTTGCTCAACTCTATCTATGGAGGAGCTTTTAACGGTTTTTGTCCATTTGACATAGAAAGTTGGTGTTTTGGAATCGAAATAATCTAGGAAGTTATACTCGTAAAATTTGACATAGAAGAACAATAAAATGTGTACACCGAGCAACTTTGATGGTCCGAAGTTGCTCAACTCTATCTATGGAGGAGCTTTTAACGGTTTTTGTCCATTTGGCATAGATATGTGGTGTTTTGGCATCGAACTAATCTAGGAAGCTTATACACGTAAAATTTGACATAGAAGAACAATAAAAAGTGTACACCGAGCAACTTTGATGGTCCGAAGTTGCTCAACTCTATCTATGGAGGAGCTTCTAACGGTTTTTGTCCATTTGGAATAGAAAGTTGGTGTTTTCGCATCGAAATAATCTAGGAAGTTATACTCGTAAAATTTGACATAAAAGAACAATAAAAAGTGTACACCGAGCAACTTTCATGGTCCGAATTTACTCAACTCTATCTATGGAGGAGCTTTTAGCGGTTTTTGTCCATTTGGCATAGATATGTGGTGTTTTGGCATCGAATTAATCAAGGAAGCTTATACACGTAAAATTTGACATAGAAGAACAATAAAAAGTGTACACCGAGCATTTTTGATGGTCCGAAGTTGCTCAACTCTATCTATGGACGAGCTTTTAACGGTTTTTGTCCATTTGACATAGAAAGTTGGTGTTTTGGAATCGAAATAATCTAGGAAGTTATACTCGTAAAATTTGACATAGAAGAACAATAAAAAGTGTACACCGAGCAACTTTCGTGGTCCGAATTTGCTCAACTCTATCTATGGAGGAGATTTAACGGTTTTTGTCCATTTGGCATAGATATGTGGTGTTTTGGCATCGAAGTAATCTTGGAAGTTTATACACATAAAATTTGACATAGAAGAACAATCAAAAGTGTACACCGAGCAACTTTGATGGTCCGAAGTTGCTCAACTCTATCTATCGAGGAGCTTTTAACGGTTTTTGTCCATTTGGCATAGAAAGTTGGTGTTTTGGCATCGAAATAATCTAGGAAGCTTATACTCGTATAATTTGACATAAAAGAACAATAAAATGTGTACATTCAGCAACTTTGATGGTCCGAATTTACACAACTCTATCTATGGCAGAGCTTTTAACGGTTTTTGTCCATTTGGCATAGATATGTGGTGTTTTGGCATCGAACTAATCTAGGAAGCTTATACACGTAAAATTTGACATAGAAGAACAATGAAAAGTGTACACCGAGCAACTTTGATGGTCCGAAGTTGCTCAACTCTATCTATGGAGGAGCTTTAACGGTTTTTGTCCATTTGTCATAGATATGTGGTTTTTTGGCATCGAAATAATCTAGGAAGCTTATACTCGTAAAATTTGACATAAAAGAATAATAAAATGTGTACACCGAGCAATTTTGATGGTCCAAAGTTGCTCAACTCTATCTATGGTGGAGCTTATAACGGTTTTTCTCCATTTGTCAAAGAAAGTTGGTTTTTTGGCATCGAAATAATCCAGGAAGCTTATACTATAAAATTTGACAATGAAGAATAATAAAATGTATACACCGAGCAACTTTGACGGTTCGAAGTTGCTCAACTCTATTTATGGTGGAGCTTTTATCGGTTTTTGTCCATTTGTCGAAGAAAGGTGGTTTTTTGGCATCGAGATAATCTAGGAAGCTTATACTCGTAAAATTTGAGATAGAAGAACAATAAAAAGTGTACACTGAGCAACTTTCACGGTCCGAAGTTGCTCAACTCTATCTATGGAGGAGCTTTTAACGGTTTTTGTCCGTTTGGCATAGATATGTAGTGTTTTGGGATCGAAATAATCTACGAAGCTTATACTCGTAAAATTTGACATAGAAGAAAAATAAAAAGTGTACACCGAGCAACTTTCATGGTCCGAATTTGCTCAACTCTATCTATGGAGGAGCTTTTAACGGTTTTTGTCCGTTTGGCATAGATATGTAGTGTTTTGGCATCGAAATAATCTACGAAGCTTATACTCGTAAAATTTGACATAGAAGAACAATAAAAAGTGTACACCGAGCAACATTGATGGTCCGAAGTTGCTCAACTCTATCTATGGAGGAGCTTTAACGGTTTTTGTCCATTTTTCATAGAAAGTTGGTGTTTTGGAATCGAAATAATCTAGGAAGTTATACTCGTAAAATTTGACATAGAAGAACAATAAAAAGTGTACACCGAGCATCTTTGATGGTCAGAAGTTGCTCAACTCTATCTATGGAGGAGCTTTTAACGGTTTTTGTCCATTTGACATAGAAAGTTGGTGTTTTGGAATCGAAAAAATCTAGGAAGTTATACTCGTAAAATTTGACATAGAAGAACAATAAAAAGTGTACACCGAGCAACATTGATGGTCCGAAGTTGCTCAACTCTATCTATGGAGGAGCTTTAACGGTTTTTGTCCATTTGGCATAGAAAGTTGGTGTTTTGGCATCGAAATAATCTAGGAATTTATACTCGTAAAATTTGACATAAAAGAACAATAAAATGTGTACACCGAGCAACATTGATGGTCCGAAGTAGCTCAACTCTATCTATGGGGGAGCTTTTCACGGTTTTTGTCCATTTGGCATAGAAAGTTCGTGTTTTGGCATCGAAATAATCTAGGAAGTTATACTCGTAAAATTTGACATAGAAGAATAATAAAATGTGTACACCGAGCAACTTTCATGGTCCGACTTTACTCAACTCTATCTGTGGAGGAGCATTTAACGGTATTTGTGCATTTGGCATAGATATGTAGTGTTTTGGCATCGAACTAATCTAGGAAGCTTATACTCGTAAAATTTGACATAGAAGAACAATAAAAAGTGTACACCGAGCAACTTTGATGGTCCGAAGTTGCTCAACTCTATCTATGGAGGATCTTTAAACGGTTTTTGTCCATTTGGCATAGAAAGTTGGTGTTTTGGAATCGAAATAATCTAGGAAGTTATACTCGTAAAATTTGACATAGAAGAACAATAAAAAGTGTACACCGAGCAATTTTCATGGTCCGAATTTGCTCAACTCTATCTATGGAGGAGCTTTAACGATTTTTGTCCATTTGGCATAGATATGTGGTGTTTTGGCATCGAAGTAATCTAGGAAGTTTATACACGTAAAATTTGACATAGAAGAACAATCAAAAGTGTACACCGAGCAACTTTGATGGTCCGAAGTTCCTCAACTCTATCTATCGAGGAGCTTTTAACGGTTTTTGTCCATTTGGCATAAAAAGTTGGTGTTTTGGCATCGAAATAATCTAGGAAGCCTATACTCGTAAAATTTGACATAAAAGAACAATAAAATGTGTACATTGAGCAATTTTGATAGTCCGAAGTTTCTCAACTCTATCTATGGAGGAGCTTTAAACGGTTTTTCTCGATTTGTAGAAGAAAGTTGGTTTTTTGGCATCGAAATTATCTAGCAATCTTATACTATAGAATTTGACATAGAAGAACAATAAAAAGTGTACACCGAGCAACATTGATGGTCCGAAGTTGCTCAACTCTATCTATAAAGGAGCTTTAACGGTTTTTGTCCATTTTTCATAGAAAGTTGGTGTTTTGGAAGAGAAATAATCTAGGAAGTTATACTCGTAAAATTTGACATAAAAGAACAATAAAATGTGTACACCGAGCAACTTTGATGGTCCGAAGTTGCTCAACTCTATCTATGGAGGAGCTTTTAACGGTTTTCGTCCATTTGGCATAGATATGTGGTGTTTTCGCATCGAACTAATCTAGGAAGCTTATACACGTAAAATTTGACATAGAAGAACAATAAAAAGTGTACACCGAGCAACTTTGATGGTCCGAAGTTGCTCAACTCTATCTATGGAGGAGCTTCTAACGGTTTTTGTCCATTTGGAATAGAAAGTTGGTGTTTTGGCATCGAAATAATCTAGGAAGTTATACTCGTAAAATTTGACATAAAAGAACAATAAAAAGTGTACACCGAGCAACTTTCATGGTCCGAATTTACTCAACTCTATCTATGGAGGAGCTTTTAGCGGTTTTTGTCCATTTGGCATAGATATGTGGTGTTTTGGCATCGAATTAATCAAGGAAGCTTATACACGTAAAATTTGACATAGAAGAACAATAAAAAGTGTACACCGAGCATCTTTGATGGTCCGAAGTTGCTCAACTCTATCTATGGAGGAGCTTTTAACGGTTTTTGTCCATTTGACATAGAAAGTTGGTGTTTTGGAATCGAAATAATCTAGGAAGTTATACTCGTAAAATTTGACATAGAAGAACAATAAAAAGTATACACCGAGCAACTTTCATGGTCCGAATTTGCTCAACTCTATCTATGGAGGAGCTCTAAGGGTTTTTGTCCATTTGGCATAGATATGTGGTGTTTCGGCATCGAAGTAATCTAGGAAGTTTATAAACGTAAAATTTGACATAGAAGAACAATCAAAAGTGTACACCGAGCAAATTTGATGATCCGAAGTTGCTCAACTCTATCTATCGAGGAGCTTTTTACGGTTTTTGTCCATTTGGCATAGAAAGTTGGTGTTTTGGCATCGAAATAATCTAGGAAGCTTATACTCGTAAAATTTGACATAAAAGAACAATAAAATGTGTACACCGGGTAACTTTCATGGTCCGAAGCTGCTCAACTCTATCTATGGAGGAGCTTTAACTGTTTTTGTCCATTTGTCATAGAAAGTTGGTGTTTTGGAATCGAAATAATCTAGGAAGTTATACGCGTAAAATTTGACATAGAAGAACAATAAAAAGTGTAAACCGAGCATCTTTGATGGTCCGAAGTTGCTCAACTCTATCTATGGAGGAGCTTTTAACGGTTTTTGTCCATTTGACATAGAAAGTTGGTGTTTTGGAATCGAAATAATCTAGGAAGTTATACTCGTAAAATTTGACATAGAAGAACAATAAAAAGTGTACACCGAGCAACTTTCATGTTCCGAATTTGCTCAACTCTATCTATGGAGGAGCTTTAACGGTTTTTGTCCATTTGGCATAGATATGTGGTGTTTTGGCATCGAAGTAATCTAGGAAGTTTATACACGTAAAATGTGACATAGAAGAACAATCAAAAGTGTACACCGAGCAACTGTGATGGTCCGAAGTTGCTCAACTCATTCTATCGAGGAACTTTTTACGGTTTTTGTCCATTTGGCATAGAAAGTTGGTGTTTTGGCATCGAGATAATCTAGGAATCTTATACTCGTAAAATTTGACATAGAAGAACAATAAAAAGTGTACACCGAGCAACTTTCATGGTCCGAATTTGCTCAACTCTATCTATGGAGGAGCTTTTAACGGTTTTTGTCCATTTATCATGGATATGTGTTGTTTTGGCATCGAAGTAATCTAGAAAGCTTATACACGTAAAATTTGACATAAAAGAACAATAAAAAGTGTACACCGAGCAATTTGATAGTCCGAAGTTGCTCAACTCTCTCGATGGTGGAGCTTTAACGGTTTTTGTCCATTTGTCATAGAAAGTTGGTGTTAGGGAATCGAAATAATCTAGGAAGTTATATTCGTAAAATTTGACATAGAAGAACAATAAAAAATTTACACTGAGCAACTTTCATGGTCCGAAGTTGCTCAAATCTATCTATGGAGGAGCTTTTAACGGTTTTTGTCCATTTGGCATAGAAAGTTGGTGTTTTGGCATCGAAATAATCTAGGAATTTATACTCGTAAAATTTGACATAAAAGAACAATAAAATGTGTACACCGAGCAACTTTGATGGTCCGAAGTAGCTCAACTCTATCTATGGAGGAGCTTTTAACGGTTTTTGTCCATTTGGCATAGAAAGTTGGTGTTTTGGCATCGAAATAATCTAGGAAGTTATACTCGTAAAATTTGACATAGAAGAACAATAAAATGTGTACACCGAGCAACTTTCATGGTCCGACTTTACTCAACTCTATCTATGGAGGAGGTTTTAACGGTTATTGTCCATTTGGCATAGATATGTGGTGTTTTGGCATCGAACTAATCTAGGAAGCTTATACTCGTAAAATTTGACATAGAAGACAATAAAAAGTGTACACCGAGCAACTTTCATGGTCCGAAGTTGCTCAACTCTATCTATGGAGGAGCTTTTAACGGTTTTTGTCCATTTGGCATAGAAAGTTGGTGTTTTGGAATCGAAATAATCTAGGAAGTTATACCCGTAAAATTTGACATAGAAGAACAATAAAAAGTGTACACCGAGCAACTTTCATTGTCCGAATTTGCTCAACTCTATCTATGGAGGAGCTTTAACGGTTTTTGTCCATTTGGCATAGATATGTAGTGTTTTGGCATCGAAGTAAACTAGGAAGTTTATACACATAAAATTTGACATAGAAGAACAATCAAAAGTGTACACCGAGCAACTTTGATGGTCCGAAGTTGCTCAACTCTATCTATCGAGGAGCTTTTAACGGTTTTTGTCCATTTGGCATAGAAAGTTGGTGTTTTGGCATCGAAATAATATAGGAAGCTTATACTCGTAAAATTTGACATAAAAGAACAATAAAATGTGTACAATGAGCAACTTTGATGGTCCGAAGTTGCTCAACTCTATCTATGGAGGAGCTTTTAACGGTTTTTCTCCATTTGTAGTAGAAAGTTGGTTTTATGCATCGAAATAATCTAGGAATCTTATACTATAAAATTTGACATAGAAGAACAATAAAAAGTGTACACCGAGCAATCACCTCTATAGATGGTCCGTTAACGTTGGCTATCTATTGTCTACTAGATTAAGAGCTAAACGTTTCCATTGTCATAGAAGTTGGTGTTTAGAATAGAAATAATATAGGAAGTTATACTCGTAAAATTTGACATAAAAGAACAGTAAAATGTGTACACCGAGCAACTTTGATGGTCCGAAGTTGCTCAACTCTATCTATGGAGGAGCTTTTAACGGTTTTTGTCCATTTGACATAGATATGTGGTGTTTTGGCATCGAACTAATCTAGGAAGCCTATACACGTAAAATTTGACGTAGAAGAACAATAAAAAGTGTACACCGAGCAACTTTGATGGTCCGAAGTTGCTCAACTCTATCTATGGAGGAGCTTTTAACGGTTTTCGTCCATTTGGCATAGAAAGTTGGTGTTTTGGAATCGAAAAAATCTAGGAAGTTATACACATAAAATTTGACATAGAAGAACAATAAAAAGTGTACACCGAACAACATTGATGGTCCGAAGTTTCTCAACTCTATCTATGGTGGAGCTTTAACGGTTTCTGTCCATTTGTCATAGAAAGTTGGTGTTTTGGAATCGAACTAATCTAGGAAGTTATACTCGTAAAATTTGACATAAAAGAACAATAAAATGTGTACACTGAGCAACTTTGATGGTCCGAAGTTGCTCAACTCTATCTATGGAGGAGCTTTTAACGGTTTTTGTCCAGTTGGCATAGATATGTAGTGTTTTGGCATCGAAATAATCTACGAAGCTTATACTCGTAAAATTTGACATAGAAGAATAATAAAAAGTGTACACCGAGCAACTTTGATGGTCCGAAGTTGCTCAACTCTATCTATGGAGGAGCTTTTAACGGTTTTTGTCCATTTGGCATAGAAAATTGGTGTTTTGGAATCGAAAAAATCTAGGAAGTTATACACGTAAAATTTGACATAGAAGAACAATAAAAAGTGTACACCGAGCAACATTGATGGTCCGAAGTTGCTCAACTCTATCTATGGTGGAGCTTTAACGGTTTTTGTCCATTTGTCATAGAAAGTTGGTGTTTTGGAATCGAACTAATCTAGGAAGTTATACTCGTAAAATTTGACATAAAAGAACAATAAAATGTGTACACCGAGCAACTTTGATGGTCCGAAGTTGCTCAACTCTATCTATGGAGGAGCTTTAACGGTTTTTGTCCATTTGGCATAAATATGTGGTGTTTTGGCATCGAAGTAATCTAGGAAGTTTATACACGTAAAATTTGACATAGAAGAACAATCAAAAGTGTACACCGAGCAAATTTGATGGTCCGAAGTTGCTCAACTCTATCTATCGAGGAGCTTTTAACGGTTTTTGTCCATTTGGCATAGAAAGTTGGTGTTTTGGCATCGAAATAATCTAGGAAGCTTATACACGTAAAATTTGACATAAAAGAACAATAAAATGTGTACATTGAGCAACTTTGATGGTCCGAAGGTGCTCAACTCTATCTATGGAGGAGCTTTTAACGGTTTTTCTCCATTTGTAGAAGAAAGTTGGTTTTATGCATCGAAATAATCTAAAAATCTTATACTATAAAATTTGACATAGAAGAACAATAAAAAGTGTACACCGAGCAACTTTGATGGTCCGAAGTTGCTCAACTCTATCTATGGAGGAGCTTTAAACGGTTTTTGTCCATTTGGCATAGAAAGTTGGTGTTTTGGAATCGAAATAATCTAGGAAGTTATACTCGTAAAATTTGACATAGAAGAACAATAAAAAGTGTACACCGAGCAATTTTCATGGTCCGAATTTGCTCAACTCTATCTATGGAGGAGCTTTAACGGTTTTTGTCCATTTGGCATAGATATGTGGTGTTTTTGGCATCGTAGTAATCTAGGAAGTTTATACACGTAAAATTTGACATAGAAGAACAATCAAAAGTGTACAACGAGCAACTTTGATGGTCCGAAGTTGCTCAACTCTATCTATCGAGGAGCTTTTAACGGTTTTTGTCCATTTGGCATAGAAAGTTGTTGTTTTGGCATCGAAATAATCTAGGAAGCTTATACTCGTAAAATTTGACATAAAAGAACAATAAAATGTGTACAATGAGCAATTTTGATGGTCCGAAGTTGCTCAACTCTATCTATGGAGGAGCTTTTAACGGTTTTTCTCGATTTGTAGAAGAAAGTTGGTTTTTTGGCATCGAAATAATCTAGGAATCTTATACTATAAAATTTGACATAGAAGAACAATAAAAAGTGTACACCGAGCAACATTGATGGTCCGAAGTTGCTCAACTCTATCTATGGAGGAGCTTTAACGGTTTTTGTCCATTTTTCATAGAAAGTTGGTTTTTTGGAAGAGAAATAATCTAGGAAGTTATACTCGTAAAATTTGACATAAAAGAACAATAAAATGTGTACACCGAGCAACTTTGATGGTCCGAAGTTGCTCAACTCTATCTATGGAGGAGCTTTTAACGGTTTTTGTCCATTTGGCATAGATATGTGGTGTTTTGGCATCGAACTAATCTAGGAAGCTTATATACGTAAAATTTGACATAGAAAAACAATAAAAAGTGTACACCGAGCAACTTTGATGGTCCGAAGTTGCTCAACTCTATCTATGGAGGAGCTTCTAACGGTTTTTGTCCATTTGGAATAGAAAGTTGGTGTTTTGGCATCGAAATAATCTAGGAAGTTATACTTGTAAAATTTGACATAAAAGAACAATAAAAAGTGTACACCGAGCAACTTTCATGGTCCGAATTTACTCAACTCTATCTATGGAGGAGCTTTTAGCGGTTTTTGTCCATTTGGCATAGATATGTGGGGTTTTGGCATCGAATTAATCAAGGAAGCTTATACACGTAAAATTTGACATAGAAGAACGATAAAAAGTGTACACCGAGCATCTTTGATGGTCCGAAGTTGCTCAACTCTATCTATGCAGGAGCTTTTAACGGTTTTTGTCCATTTGACATAGAAAGTTGGTGTTTTGGAATCGAAATAATCTAGGAAGTTATACTCGTAAAATTTGACATAGAAGAACAATAAAAAGTGTACACCGAGCAACTTTCATGGTCCGAATTTGCTCAACTCTATCTATGGAGGAGCTTTAACGGTTTTTGTCCATTTGGCATAGATATGTGGTGTTTTGGCATCGAAGTAATCTAGGAAGTTTATACACGTAAAATTTGACATAGAAGAACAATCAAAAGTGTACACCGAGCAACTTTGATGATCCGAAGTTGCTCAACTTTATATATCGTGGAGCTTTTAACGGTTTTTGTCCATTTGGCATAGAAATTTGGTGTTTTGGCATCGAAATAATCTAGGAAGCTTATACTCGTAAAATTTGACATAAAAGAACAATAAAATGTGTACACCAGGTAACTTTCATGGTCCGAAGCTTCTCAACTCTATCTATGGAGGAGCTTTAACTGTTTTTGTCCATTTGTCATAGAAAGTTGGTGTTTTGGAATCGAAATAATCTAGGAAGTTATACTCGTAAAATTTGACATAGAAGAACAATAAAAAGTGTACACCGAGCATCTTTGATGGTCAGAAGTTGCTCAACTCTATCTATGGAGGAGCTTTTAACGGTTTCAGTCCATTTGACATAGAAAGTTGGTGTTTTGGAATCGAAATAATCTAGGAAGTTATACTCGTAAAATTTGACATAGAAGAACAATAAAAAGTGTACACCGAGCAACTTTCATGGTCCGAATTTGCTCAACTCTATCTATGGAGGAGCTTTAACGGTTTTTGTCCATTTGGCATAGATATGTGGTGTTTTGGCATCGAAGTAATCTAGGAAGTTTATACACGTAAAATTTGACATAGAAGAACAATCAAAAGTGTACACCGAGCAACTGTGATGGTCCGAAGTTGCTCAACTCTATCTATCGAGGAGCTTTTTACGGTTTTTGTCCATCTGGCATAGAAAGTTGGTGTTTTGGCATCGAGATAATCTAGGAAGCTTATACTCGTAAAATTTGACATAGAAGAACAATAAAAAGTGTACACTGAGCAAGTTTCATGGTCCGAAGTTGCTCAACTCTATCAATGGAGGAGCTTTTAACGGTTTTTGTCCGTTTGGCATAGATATGTAGTGTTTTGGCATCGAAGTAATCTAGGAATCTTATACTCATAAAATTTGACATAGAAGAACAATAAAAAGTGTGCATCGAGCAACTTTCATGGTCCGAATTTGCTCAAATCTATCTATGGAGGAGCTTTTAACGGTTTTTGTCCATTTAGCATGGATATGTGTTGTTTTGGCATCGAAGTAATCTAGAAAGCTTATACACGTAAAATTTGACATAGAAGAACAATAAAAAGTGTACACCGAGCAATTTGATGGTCCGAAGTTGCTTAACTCTCTCGATGGTAGAACTTTAACGGTTTTTGTCCATTTGTCATAGAAAGTTGGTGTTAGGGAATCCAAATAATCTAGGAAGTTATACTCGTAAAATTTGACAAAGAAGAACAATAAAAAATGTACACCGAGCAACTTTCATGGTCCGAAGTTGCTCAAATCTATCTATGGAGGAGCTTTTAACGGTTTTTGTCCGTTTGGCATAGATATGTTGTGTTTTGGCATCGAAATAATCTACGAAGCTTATACTCATAAAATTTGACATAGAAGAACAATAAAAAGTGTACACCGAGCAACTTTCATGGTCCAAATTTGCTCAACTCTATCTATGGAGGAGCTTTTAACGGTTTTTGTCCATTTGGCATAGAAAGTTGGTGTTTTGGAATCGAAAAAATCTAGGAAGTTATACACGTAAAATTTGACATAGAAGAACAATAAAAAGTGTACACCGAGCAACATTGATGGTCCGAAGTTGCTCAACTCTATCTATGGTGGAGCTTTAACGGTTTTTGTCCATTTGTCATAGAAAGTTGGTGTTTTGGAATCGAACTAATCTAGGAAGTTATACTCGTAAAATTTGACATAAAAGAACAATAAAAAGTGTACACCGAGCAATTTTGATGGTCCAAAGTTGCTCAACTCTATCTATGGAGGAGCTTTTAACGGTTTTTGTCCATTTGGCATAGATATGTAGTGTTTTGGCATCGAAATAATCTACGAAGCTTATAATCGTAAAATTTGACATAGAAGAATAATAAAAAGTGTACACCGAGCAACTTTCATGGTCCGAATTTACTCAACTCTATCTATGGAGGAGCTTTTAACGGTTTTTGTCCATTTGGCATAGAAAGTTGGTGTTTTGGCATCGAAATAATCTAGGAATTTATACTCGTAAAATTTGACATAAAAGAACAATAAAATGTGTACACCGAGCAACTTTGATGGTCCGAAGTAGCTCAACTCTATCTATGGAGGAGCTTTTAACGGTTTTTGTCCATTTGGCATAGAAAGTTGGTGTTTTGGCATCGAAATAATCTAGGAAGTTATACTCGTAAAATTTGACATAGAAGAACAATAAAATGTGTACACTGAGCAACTTTCATGGTCCGACTTTACTCAACTCTATCTATGGAGGAGGTTTTAACGGTTATTGTCCATTTGGCATAGATATGTGGTGTTTTGGCATCGAACTAATCTAGGAAGCTTATACTCGTAAAATTTGACATAGAAGAACAATAAAAAGTGTACACCGAGCAACTTTGATGGTCCGAAGTTGCTCAACTCTATCTATGGAGGAGCTTTTAACGGTTTTTGTCCATTTGGCATAGAAAGTTGGTGTTTTGGAATCGAAATAATCTAGGAAGTTATACTCGTAAAATTTGACATAGAAGAACAATAAAAAGTGTGCACCGAGCAACTTTCATTGTCCGAATTTGCTCAACTCTATCTATGGAGGAGCTTTAACGGTTTTTGTCCATTTGGCATAGATATGTGGTGTTTTGGCATCGAAGTAATCTAGGAAGTTTATACACATAAAATTTGACATAGAAGAACAATCAAAAGTGTACACCGAGCAACTTTGATGGTCCGAAGTTGCTCAACTCTATCTATCGAGGAGCTTTTAACGGTTTTTGTCCATTTGGCATAGAAAGTTGGTGTTTTGGCATCGAAATAATCTAGGAAGCTTATACTCGTAAAATTTGACATAAAAGAACAATAAAATGTGTACATTGAGCAACTTTGATGGTCCGAAGTTGCTCAACTCTATCTATGGAGGAGCTTTTAACGGTTTTTCTCCATTTGTAGTAGAAAGTTGGTTTTATGCATCGAAATAATCTAGGAATCTTATACTATAAAATTTGACATAGAAGAACAATAAAAAGTGTACACCGAGCAACATTGATGGTCCGAAGTTGCTCAACTCTATCTATATAGGAGCTTTAACGGTTTTTTTCCATTTGTCATAGAAAGTTGGTGTTTTAGAATAGAAATAATCTAGGAAGTTAT